>OZ014523.1:39026686-40226686 GCA_963966055.1 Lathyrus aphaca
ATACATGTTGAGAAAAAATATATATTAGTAAAAAGAATACAAATGCAAAATGAACAAATATTATTAGTAAGTCTTATAAAATATTTACTTACTAGTTTTTCCATACCCCCTCTTGATGATCATGACAAATAACATGCACATCATCTAAATCATTTTCTTTTATATGAGAGACATACATGCGTTGCGAAAGAGGGATATGTTTTTCTTGTAGAACAATTGACACTCTAGTGTTACAAGGATCAGTGATATAATGTTTTTTCTTCTTGGGATGCCATGATGAATGATTCGTTCATATAAGCTTTCTTTCAAAGATCAACACGTGTGAATTCTAAATCACTGGGTTCTACACCATTGTTAGTGTCAATCCATTCGCACTTAAATAAAGGCACTTTAAAGTAACATAATATCAATATCCAAATTATCCTCAATGAACTCAAAGTACGCTATAAATGTCAATACATTATTATTTTCTTTGGAACTAGAGAAGTACATGGATTCAGTTTCAACCATAAATCCATTATTTTGCATGGTATTACGATATCCTTTTATTTTGTATAGAGTGGAAATTTAGTAATGTCATGTGCAATTCAAGTTATTACATTAATCTTAGTTATATATTACCTTCTGGAAGCATTTCTTGCAACAAATCAAACAATTTAGTGAAACTTCTATCCTCACCCACCTTTTTCCTTAACATTAAAGAGTCTTAACACAAATGATAATCTTATAAAAATTGTGCATCTCGAAAATAACAAATCTTCCATTCCACTTAATAAAGTATCATCCACATGGGATTTCATAAAAGAATCTACTTCAATACCACGTATCATATCTAGAGTATCATTCATATATTCATCAACTTCAACTCTATGTGACTCATGTCTTTTTTTTTTTCACTTTCCCATTCCATACTCATTTTGTGTAATTTTGAATAATTTCATCACAACCTAAATGACTAAATATTTCTTTTTTTGGATGATTTTGCGTGTTTCAACATTTTTTTTATAAGGACAATAAAAAACCTCATTATTGTCAGGAACATTTTTTCCATCAATTCAAGAGATTGAGTAACTTCATTCTCATACTATTTACTTAATCTATTGACTTTCATCCAACTGTGATCCATAATCACATATAGCTTCTGAAAATAAAATAAAAATCATACACAACCAAATACAATGAATATTCAATCTCAGTAAAACAATAATAACACTAAACAACAACAACTACAAATACTTGAAAAACAGCATAATATTATACCTAAGTCTCACAAACCACAACAACAACTACAAATACTCGAAAAACAACATAATATTATACCTAAATCTCAAAAACCATAACAATAACAACAACAATATTACTGGTACAATCATTGATAAAGTTTTACATACAAGAAACATGATGAGAGAGTCAAAAAAATGTATTAATTTAAGGTTTGAGTTTCCTTATTCGAGCTTCCTTCCTCCTTTGTGATTGTTGCTATGTGAGGTTTAGAGAAAAATCATTTAAATAGGCTCTTGGCTTTGAATGTAAATGAGGTTTGAAGCGTGCTTTGGAATTAGCTCTTGAATTGAGTTTGGATCTAGGCTTGACATTTTCTTTGGAGTTGGTTAAAATCTAGCATACTCTATAATTTTTTTATGATGAAATAATGATGTAAGGCAAAATTAAAGTGAGTGCAAACTGCTACAGTGCTGAAAGTTACTGATATAGGAAAAAATAACACGCTATAATCAATTACATCAATATGGATAATCTATTAACACCTGCAAAAATTAAAATATTGGCGCCTTCTGGAGGGGTGTAATCGATAACACCAGGTGTGTTAATCGATTACACCAAGGAAAACTTGGGAAAATTGGCGTGTTGTGAGCTGTTCTAAACATGGCTCAGCCTCTGAAGCTTGTCCATTGATATTACACATGAATAATTATTGAAATAAGTTATGAATCCCCTCTTGCACTCAAGATACCATTTTAGAAAAAGTATGGTCTGATACCAAATCATCGAGAAAAATAAATGTTAGAGTACTCTGATGCTTGTTGTTTAAAATTCGAAATAAAAGAAGTCCTGGGCCACAAGAAAATTATGTAATCCCATGTCTTAGAAGACCAATGCAATGTATGATTATGAATTATGTCCTAATGGGAAATGCAAATGAATGTGAAGCAAAAGTCAATTATGGTTAGAAATTAGAGGGAAAATTTTAAGATGCAACAAATACACATATGAAATTACACTGTTACCGAGATAGAAATATAAGTCACCCTTTTTTTATGTTTAAAAAATTAGAGATACGTTTGAATTATTTGATTTCTCATTAAGTTGTGGACAAAATACTTAAGTTCTCAAGCTCCCAATGTAATCAATACTTCATGCACATAAAAATTTATGAGATATCTCATAAACATTCCACTTTTGAAAAAGATCAAAATGGGAAAAGCAAAAATAAGACTGAAACACACATAACAATAGAAACCATAATATGTAATCAAATTACTACTAGACACACAATTAAAACACACAATTTACAATAATTACACAATCAAGCAAACGAAAATAATATACACAATTTATGATACAATATCATCATAATAAAAGTAAAAGCGACATATAAAGAAATGACAACATAACAATTTATGATACGGCTAACATTGTATCAATTTGAAAACACAACAAAACAAATGCAAAAATAACCAAGTCTTAAAAATCAAACTACATTACATATGATATGATATGGTATGACATGATATGCATGCTAAGATGACAAAAGCATGTGAGATTTTTTTTATAAGAAATTTGGAATTAATAAAGGAAGCACAACAGATGCTTAATCCTTACAAAGACAACAACAAACCAAAGCAGAAAAACACATCATACAAGAACAAAGAACAAACGAAAAACAAATTACAAGAAAACGGAAATTCAGCGAGGCACTCCAATCGTCCTACGAGCAAGAAATCTCACAACTATTAGAGGCCAAAAACCACTCACAAAAGAAAAACTTAATCAAACCCAATACATCTATCTTGCTTAAAAAAACTTCCTTGGAAACAATGGCATTCTTGCAAGACCAAATAACCCAACTGTCGCGGCCGACTTAAAATTTAAGAGTCACAATCACATTTTTAGGAAAAAATAGTGATAAACCTAAATCCAAAGGATGAGAAACTAAGTTCGGAAGTCGATTAAGTAAGAGGAAGGTGTTAGGCACCCATCACTTCTATTGTATCCAATAGGATCCTTTCTAAGTTTTTAGGGTACGTTTGTTTGTTTAAAGAAAAAGTCAGAAATAATAAAATAAATCCAAAATTTAATTTAATCCTAATTTTACTCGCTAGGATTTTACAAATTTTATGCCTATGTACCTTGGATTTGAAGGATCAGAGCATCACAGTTCAACTCCCTATACCCATAAATCCTAATCATAATCCATTTACTACCCTTTAACCTAATTTCTAAACCCTAAAATAAAACCCATTTAATTGTTATTAAAAAAATACTTAATGCCATTTTATAAACCCCGATTAGTATCCTTTAAATAAATTTCTAAACCATAAAATAAAACCCCTTTAATTGTTATTAAAAAAACTTAACTCCTTTTATAAAACCCCCTTAGTACCCCTTACATAAAACCACAAAACATTATTACAAAACCCCGTAAATATTATAAGAACCCTAAAATAAAACCCCATATTTAAAAAATCAATCCCTAAAATAAATTTCAATCCGTCAAATAAATAAACAATTTTAAATCCCCAAACTTTCAACGGTTTCAATTCTAAAATATGATTTAATCCCACAACAAATTAAGTTTTAAAACCCTAAAATAATTCCCAAGTAAAATATTCCATCCTTAAATTCCTAATTATTTTAATTCCCAAAGTTAATTCAAACCCAAAAATAAAATATTTTTCATCCCAAAATGTTTTAAAAAAAATTAAGTCTAACCCCAAAAATTAGAATTTACCATTTAATTTTAAATCCCAAAACCCAAACAATATTTATCCCCAAAACACTAGTGTATATAATATATTATTTAAAATATTTTTTTATTTAAATAAAATTAACCCAAAATTTAAACAAAAAAATTAAATTGTTTTAATTAAAAAGATCTTTAATAAAACCCTAGAAAATTAAAATAATAATTTTTAATCCCAAAACTTAATTTCCAAATTCTAACCCTATTTTCCATAATTATTGTTCTGGACTGGACCAACGATTAGATTGGGCTCAATCCTCTCAGCCTACAAGACGATCCAATAACCCAAGACCAGAGGGATTCATGACGGTGGCCTCCTCTATGTGGTCGGTTGAGATTCCTCCTCGTTCATGGTTCCTGCCCACACATGGCAGGAACCACCCAAATCCAACCAGGGCAGATCCTGCTCGTGATGTTATATGCCCGACATATCGTCACGATCTGGATCCTCGTTTGACGATTGAGTTCTGGCAGTTATTTATTTGGGCAGATCCACGATCTAGGTCCAAATAAGAACCATTGACCATGCGTTGGGGGTCCTCTATATAAACCCTCTTAGTTGAGAGGGTCAGGTATTCGATCTTCTCCCCAAATATACTCGTACTTGTTTGCTCTTGTGCCCACACTTATTTTGGCATCGGAGTACCTTGCTGGTACACCCCCACCTTCCACGTCGCACGAGCAGGTTTAGAAGTCCACGTCAGCAGCTAGAGGAGTCTGATCTTCAGGTACGATCAATTATAAATTCTAATTGATTTCCCTAATTAACCTTATAACTCCTAATTAATAATTAAATTAAGCAATTAATTTAATATTAATTAGAATTAATCTCCTGGGTGTAATTTGTATTTTTTTAATAAGGTGATAATAATACAATAGTTACTAGTATAGAATAAGAACAATTGTATATAAAAGTTGTTTTATATATATATATATATATATATATATATATATATATATATATATATATATATATATATATATATATATATATATATATATATATATATATATATATATATATATATATATATAAAAGGTCAATAAAAGATCAAACAATAAAATAAAAACTCAATTCCAATCAATTTACAACAAACCAAAATCCTAAGCATGAAGATCATATGTGAAACAAACATTGAGTTAAGAGGAAATCAATCTATTGGATCGAGGTCTATCCATGTGAGCAAAATTATTAACTTTTTGAGTTATCTCTTTTTTTTTTTGCGGTTGATTCATATCCTTTGATCCCTATCTTTTTATTTTGTTAAAATTTTCATTTTTCCTTTGCGTTCTTGATCTTAGACTCCTTCTTTGCTCACACCCTTGTTTGAAAATATTGATGATTCTGGAGGCCTATGTTTTTCTGTTGTTGTTCTTCAATGTAAAGAACAACTTTGAGGTAAGAATATGTAAATTGTGAGTGAGAAAAATATGAGAAAAAATAGGGTAGCATTAGGTCAAAATATTGAATGTGGTTGTCTAATTTAGGAAGGATTCCATTTAACCTGATTCTCCCTATTTCTTAGAGCCAAAGCCAATGAATCTGGATGGATTCATGGCTTGGTGAATTTAAATAAAAATTTATTATTTTAAATAAAAGAAATAGCCTAATAATGATAAAAGAATTTTTTTAATTTTTTATGTGATTTTTTCCATAAAATAATGATTTTAATAAAAAAAAACATATTTATAAAAATGCATAAAATACAAATACGAAAATTAAAAATTAAATAATAAAAAAATGCTATTTTTGTGATTCTTTATTAAAAATAGAAATAGAAAAGTTAGTAGCAAAGAAAAAACACATAAAACATTAAAAGTGAGGAAGGTGGAATTCGAACTCACAACCTCTCACAATTATCACCATTATATCCCTTTTATATATATATATATATATATATATATATATATATATATATATATATATATATATATATATATATATATATATATATATATAATAAGTAGTTATTATATTTTAAAATAATTTTCTACAACAATTCTATTTTTTTATAAATCCAATTTTTTCTTGGTAATAAAAATGACTTAAAATTATAAAAATTTCTTTATAAAAATCCCAATTAATAAAACACTTGATAATAGTATTTCTAAAAAAATTTAAAATTAGAAATAAAATAGTCTCACCCCTTATAAATATATAAATTTTATAAATAAATAAAAAACCAAAACTAAGAAATATGTCTAAAAAGTCAAAATAGTCCCTCTTTGACTTTTTAGATCACATAAGAAAAACTCATGTCAAAATATAGGATACGACACCAACAAATAACCAATCCCAAAAGCCAAAACATCCTCTTCTTGATGGTTGTCCATGCAACATCAATAAAGGTCATCAATAATTTGCTAAAGCGCCAGAACACGGTGGCACCCTCGCATCAATCCAACCACACGCTTCAGTCCAAAAACGTTTCGAAACAAGATAAAGAAAAAAAGGATCCAAGCTTTCCTAATGCAAAAAAACAAAAGGGACATACCGTATTATGAGTTCCAACAATAATGTGCCTCTTCGCTATTTTCGCTCTCAACGACATCCTGCTTAGAACCATCTGCCAACCAAAAATGACGCCTTATAATGAGCTTTGGTCTTACACAAATACTCCAAAAGTTAAAACTTATCCGCCACCAGAATATCCCCACCCGACTCAACAGCTAATAGCCTGCAATAACTGGCGCTAACCGAGAAACCACCACTATTTCTCCGTCAAATAAAACAATCATTCCACCACGAGTCAATTTGAACATCTTGTAGAATCGAATAAATCTGGAACAATAAAACACAATCTTCTTCTGAAAGCAATTTCGCCCTTAAGGAGGATACAAAATACAGAGTGACATCGAATCCAACCAAAAAATGCGATCAAAAGTCTATTAAATTCCACTTTCCAAACCTGCAAGAAATAAACAAAACAAACCAATTTTCCTCATCCCCTTACCAATTGAACATAAATCCT
Source organism: Lathyrus aphaca (assembly GCA_963966055.1). Taxonomy (NCBI): domain Eukaryota; kingdom Viridiplantae; phylum Streptophyta; class Magnoliopsida; order Fabales; family Fabaceae; genus Lathyrus; species Lathyrus aphaca. The sequence goes on from OZ014523.1 coordinate 39,033,641, forward strand.
TCCACCAGAGCAAAACTTTAATGCGAACATTATAAACAAGACCCTGCAACACCAAATATCCATATCTAAAACCAAGAAACTCATACCAATAGAATTATTCTCGTTCAAAATGCGCCACTTCCACTTACTCAACAAATCTAAATGCTTAACACCAAGACCCTCCTCTTCTTTTTTTTGCCAACAAATGTTGTTCTAGCTAACCAAACTTATCCTTTTTCTTATCTTTCGATCCACCTCATAAGAAAACTCTTTGCATCATGATAATTTCATTAATAATCACCTTAGGAGCTTTATAAAACGAAAAGAAGAAGACCGGGATGTTGGTTTACACCAAATTCAGTTACACCACTCTACTGCCAATTTACAAGAAGCTATTGTGCCAAACGAAAAATCTTCTTCTGATTTTATCCATGTTTGACTTCCATACCTCCCAACGTCTTGGGTTGATTCCGATAGGAATGCCAAAGAAAGTGAAAGAAGGAGACCCAAAAGAAAAATTAGAGAGGTCAAAAGCAAAATTCGTACCATTTGCAGTATGCACCGCTTCCTTGACAGAAGTCAACAAAGCATTAAACCTATGTTCCTAGACTTTTGTAGCTTCCTCTTGGCAAAATCCCCCTAGATTAGCTTCATCAACTAGTTTATCCACACGACAAATATAGTGATTTTCCCTTGCTTGGGCATCATTGAAAATACTATCAACAGAATAGTCAAAGTAAACTTTTACCGTAAGAGTTGTCCCATCAAATGAATACGAAGAAGCATCATCATATGAAGAAACAAACGCCTTCCAGAACACAAAACCTCTAAGAGCTTCCTTAGCACTGAAAAACTTATCCTCATGAATCTTACACAACATATCCTGGTAGAAATGTACGTCATTATCATATTGATGATAAAACACTTGGCTAACGACATACTCATCAAACATCTTTAGAGCTTCCAAAAGCTCAGACTAAAGAGAAATGATGCAATTCTGCTATAGATATTCTAAGTCAGTTATGTGTAGAAAAGAGGAAAATTTTCACTCGCCATGCAAATCATGATCTGGTCTAATTTCTTGCTTTCCGTTATAGAATCTTCATAATTATCCAATAGACCATTCACATTGTTGGATAAATTTCCAAAATATTAAATTGATAAATATTAATGATTTAATTAATTTGATGAATTATTTTTTAAATTATCATTAACAAATATGGCTAAAAGTTGCAACTACTTGGAATCAAATAAGAGAACTTATAATGATTGAGTGTGTGGTCAAAAGATGTCACCACTACACTAACACAACTTTTCATGAAAAAGTTTTCTCCTCACCAATTGGTACAAGTTTTTTCTATAAATAGAGATACTTCTTAGGAATAAAAAATACATAAAAAAATCATTTATTTCAAGTGTCCAAAATTATATATAAGTCATTCTTTCATTTTTCTAGTGCACAAGAATAAATGAGAGAACTTTATTCTGTAAAATATCGTTGATCGATATGCTTAATGTGAATATGCGATTCATGTTAAGGTTTCTAAAGTATTCTGAAGGGGATTCGACGATTAACCCATTTGCTTCCAATTTACCTAAATTGGTGGGACGAATTGAACCTAAAACTTTAGTGTAAACACACGCTTTGAAATTTATTTTGTGCATCTTTCATCATAACATTTTCATCTTCTTCATATTCAAGTTTTGCAACAGACTCCCAACACAAGATCTTACAATCTTTAGGTTCGATTTATGATTTTTTGTGATTAATTTATGGTTGCAACTTTGATGGAGAAATGTATTCATGCTTTCTTATTCATAACCATGGTGAAAGGTACATAATAATTCTATTAAATTAATACATATTCGTATGATGTTTTAAATCCATGTATAATATTATATGATGAAAATAATGTGTATTAGTGTTAAGTTTAATATGTGATATTCAATTTATACATGCGTGATTTATAAACTATTCAAATATGTGAAATAAAAAAAATGATGAATATGTTTAGTTTTTGGTATAAACATGAATGTAAAATGTATGTTAAATATTTTTCTTTAGTGCAAGTAATTTGTTTTAATTAATAATACATTAATTTTGGATAAAATGATTTGGTGAGAAAAAAAATCATGAATTTGAATGTATGGTGCATGTATTGGTAACATAAAATAATGTAAATAAAATTTTAAAAATATCATGGACATTGTTAAATTGTATAATTTTTTTTTGCTAGAATTTGTTATATTTAAAATGATTTATCTCATATTATATGTGTACCATAATATAATATGAAAATATTATTTCTTGTTCATCTTGATATTAAAAGTAATTTGGGTCATTTTAGATGATTATAAGTTGATAAATATTTATGGAGAAAGATTACAGAAAATATTAATGAAGTGAATTAATTGTTCTATGGTGTTGTATTTATACAGAGTTTATGAATTACATGTTTGAACACACTTCATGAAATAAAAGTTAGTCATGACAAGTTTGTATGACCATGGTTGTCAATTGCTATAAAATACATTAAATATATTTTGGATATATTTAAGTGGAAGTAAAACTTCAAATAAAAAAGATTAACAAATAAAGAATGACATAAAATAAGTGTATATGATAAAATGAATGACAAAAGTGTCATGATGATAATTTATCGAATCTATCAAGAATATATAATATATGATGTATACAATAATTGTACTAATATGACAAAAGTATCATAATTTGATAATAGATGGTAAATACTATCAAGAGTACATAAAGTAATTATATATATGATTAGTTGAAAAATTGAATATTCGAAATTTATTAAAGTTTGGAAAAATCTTGCAATTCTTCGACAAAAAGATTGACAAATATATGATGTCTTTGGATACAATTGAATACAATGAAGACATCATTAGGGATGTGGAACAAGCTCATATCTAATTAATCATCGATAGTGGAAACTCAACTCATACTTGATCATTATTAGAGTGATTGCCGTACTTAATGATAGATACATTCCAAGAGATAAAAGTACTTGGACCATAAGAAACACGTGGTAGAGAGAGGTTTTTCTCTTAATAGACATATAACATATGTTTGTTGAAATGCATAATTATGGATGCATTTCTGATATAGTCTACCTATATGAGAATGAAGTGGTGCCGCTTCATAGAGTTCAAGAGCTTGACTCTTAAATTCTCATGAAAAGGATATGAGACACAATGTCTTATTAAATGTGTCATATTAATAATTCGATCAATGGTACCGAGATTTCAGGTGTGAGTTATGCACGCTTGTTCTAATGAATAATTGGTTCAAAGCTTGTCTACCAATCTATTTGGGGATGAGTGAAAACTTAACTTACTAAGTAATGATTCAAATCGTAAGATACATTTATCTGAAACCATGAAATTTCCTGAATAATGGATTTAGATATATTTTGAAAATGGTGGAGAATTGTTGGATAAATTTTCAAAATATTAAATTAATAAATATAAATTATTTAATTAATTTGATGAATTATTTGTTAAATTATCATTAACAAATATGACTAAAAGTTACAACTACTTGGAATCAAATAAGAGAACTTATAATGATTGAGTGTGTGGTCAAAAGGTGTCACCACTACACTAACACAATTTTTCATGAAAACGTTTTCTCTTCACCAATTGGTACAAATTTTTTCTATAAATAGAGATACTTCTTAGGAATAAAAAATACACAAAAAATCACTTATTTCAAGTGTCAAAAATTATATCTAAGTTATTCTTTCATTTTTCTAGTGCACAAAAATAAATAAGAGAACTTTATTCTGTAAAATACCGTTGATGAATGTGCTTAACGTGAATATGCGATTCATGTTAAGGTTTTCAAAGTATTCTGAAGGAAATTCGACGGTTAACTCATTTGCATCCAATTTGTCTAAATTGGTGGGACGAATTGAACCTAAAACTTAGTGTAAACACACGCGTTGGAATTTATTCTGTGCATCTTTCAATCTTCTTCATATTCAAGTTTTGTAGACTCCCAAACACAAGATCTAACACACATTTCGTACTTAATTTTGACTTATCTGAAAGTTTGAAACATCCAAGTGATCTTTAAATAGAGATTTGGTTATGGATTCCATAAATGTAATTAGATGGAATTATGAGCATGGTGTTGGGGATCATCTTCATTTCCTTTGTTCTCCAACCCGAGAACTTCGAAGAAATTTGCAAAAGTGAACTTAATAAACCTTCATCTAAACTGACACTTTAAATTACTTTTCATGCATGCTTTTTACATTGCAATAAAATGCCTTCACATGATCAATGTTAAACTTCTTATTCATATACAAAAATCATTGCAAATTGTGATTTTCAAATGCTTATGTAAAATGCATCTTTAAAGCATATTTCACTCTCTTAGTGAACTTATAACCTTGTGAACAAGTCAAAATTAAACATTTTTGTGAACATATTCAATCATAAATAATTTTACATAAAAAAAATCACTATTAACTAATATCTATGTTTCAAAATCAATTTCCATTGCTTTAGAATCAAACACACATTAAATATGTATCTTTTAACACTTATTAGTACATAACAATCACCTTCTTTAAACACAATGTTCTAATCACCCAAAATCACCAAACATGAGACACAATATTGACTTCCTACACACATTCATAAGTCCAAACTAAATGACTTTCTATGCTTCTTCCATCCCATCAGCTCCAACAATCACAAGCTCTTTCTCAACAATGTCATTAGTCTCAACATTGTTGTTTTGAACTTTGTACTCATGCTTCATTGCCAAGAAAAGAAAAAGAACAAAATTCAACACTCCAAGCACTGCTAGCATCCAATAAAAGTCATCTAACCTACCCTTATCAAGATTACTCTTCAACCATCTTTTCTTGCTTACTTTGTCCACAATTGACACCAATAAGCTACTCACAAAAAATCCCATTGAAAGTGTTGTAAGAAAAAAACCAGTACTCATAGATTTCATTCTCTCAGGTGCTTCCCTTATGAAAAACTCTAACTGTCCAACATAAGCAAAAGCTTCTCCAGCACCAACTAGAAAAAACTGAGGTACAAGCCAAAAAGCACTTATTTTAGTGTCTTTTCTGACTGCATTATCTCTTCTTTCTTTCTCAATAACCGCAGAAACTGCCATTGCAAGGATAGAGAAAATAAGTCCAATTCCAACTCTTTGAAGACTTGTGAGTCCTTGAACATTGTGAGTGAATTTTCTTGCTATAGGTACAGTGAGTTTCTCATTTAGGGAAGTGAAAAGGAGAATTGTGATGAAGAGAAAAGCTGATAAGGATCCTGCTGGAATATCTAGAGATCCTACTTTTCTGTTCATGAATGTTGCTTGCTCAATAGTGAAGGTGTTCATTTGTGAGTAAACTGTCCAAAAGAGAATGCATGTTGACCAAATGGGAATGAGCTTGATTACCATTTTAACCTCTTCAACTTGAGTCATTGTTGCAACCAACCATGGACTTTCTTTGTTTTCATCTTTTGAGTTTGTCTCATCTAGGATTGCAGCTTTGTCAAGAGACCTATCATACAAAATTCCATGCAATGGAAATATAATTATCAGAAAAATTCTTGCTAGCTGTAATGGATTGCATGTTGTCAATATTTCACAGATGTAATTTTATTCTTACGCGCAAGGTTGTCAAAATCTCGATCTAGATCTTAGAATTTTACCATTTTCTATCTCACTCACCTCCAACCATCCAGAATTCATCATGTGAAAAAAAATTTGTTAAACCATTGATTTTGTTTGATCTTGGCCAGTTTTGGCCACGATCGGCAATTTTTCAGCCACCATTTTCATACAAATACACCGGTCTACCAAAATACCAGGTCAAAACACCAAATGTATAGTATTATTTTTAGTTTTAGTAGTATCTTACGATTTTTGTTACATTTTTAAATTTTATGAAATATTTGAGGAGAATCTCACACGAAAATTACCATATTATAGAAGACAGAACATATTTAAGCATCTTTTTAGATTCTTTGAAGATATTTTGGTACATTGTTGATCAATCAAATAAAAGTAATGTCTTTTTCTGAAAATGAAGCATGCATGAAAAGACAACATGATTTCTAAAAAGTAAAACACTTTTCCTACCTCCAATAACTAATAATAATAATCATCACAATCATGTTAAAGTGATTAGTAAGCAATAATTGAAGAAAAATCTAATCATGTTCATCTAACTAATCTAACAAAAACTACTATTCATTGCTTTAAAACAATGATGACAAATACCTGAATTTATCTGTATGTGAGACCTTAGCTTCAACATAACCATGGAGAAAGCAAGGTTCTGAAGGAAGAGGAAGAGTCCTTTTTTTCCAAGCCAAGAACAATACCCTCCATATAATAGAAAAAGGACTTCCTTGTGGTTTCTTGAATCTATAAAATGGAGTACCACAAAGCAAAACACAAACTGCAACCACCATTGTTCCTGCTGAAATTCCATATCCCCAACCTCTTCCTATGTTGTCTTGAACATAGACCAACACAATAACTGAGAATAAGGATCCAATACTTACGAAAAAGTAGAATCTGTTGAAGAAAAATATCATTTTCTTTTCTTCTTTTGGATCTCTTGTGTCAAATTGATCGGATCCGAAACCGGACACATTGGATTTTATTCCTCCGCCGCCTAAAGCTATTGTGTATAGTGCTGCATAGAGAAGTGCTAACTGTTTTCCGGTGGCCGGAATGCATTCATGGTGTTTTTTTCTTACTTCACTGCATGGAGGTGGTTGCATACTTGGAATTGTTGTAGCTAAAGTCAACAAACACACTCCCTATTGCATGCAACACAATGATTCACAAGAAAAAAATAACTAGTTAGTTACTAGTACTTCCGATGCAACATAGCCACTTCGTATTGAATTGAAAAACGTGTCTGGTATCTGACGTGTGACACTGACACATACATACATGATATGTATGTATCCAGTAACATTCAATTATTTCAATTTTCACTTGTCGGTATTGTATTCAGTGTCGGTGTTCATGCTTCACGGACTGATGCATTTTATCTGCATGAATTTCGAATGGTGTTTTGATTTTACGAGGTGTCAGTTCATTGGTAAGAGTTTGACATTTCATTGAAAACAGATGAAAAATTGTCATATTAGTGACATTTTAATTAACAATAATTGTGAATTCAACTTAACTTGAGAAAAGGGTGAGCTAATAAATCCAAAAAGAGAGATTCTGCATTAATTAATAATAAAAATATATTCAAAGATTGAAATTTTTTACCATTGCTGCTATGGATGCAAATGTGACAACAGTAAGATATCTGCCAAGCTTTGCATCAGCTAAAATTCCACCAAGAAGGCCAAGCAAGTTGAGTGTTCCCATAAAATTAGTAACAATGGTAGCAGAAAAAGCTGAATCAAGATGCAAATCTCCAACCAAGTAAGTCACCAAGTTCATGGATATTCCCATAACACATATTCTTTCCGCAAGTTCAGTACCTACATACGCACACACACGCGCACACAAAAAAAAAGTTTATGTCAGAAACCAAATTAATATTCAACCTTGAAAATTTCTATGTAATAAGAAGAACCTAAGATAAGTCCTGCAGCTAACCACCCTCCAGTTTTTGTTTTATCAACAGGGCGACCACGAAAATCGACCGCAGCATTATCTTCTGCGCCTTTCTCCTCTCCATTACTTGCAACATGAACCTACCAAAACAATACAAAACATTAAGCTTTCAACAAAGCTACAAGAAACATAGAAAAATTATGTAAGATGAAGTAAGTACCATGTTTTATGTCTTGTTGGAGAGAATGAGCAGAGATAATGTTAAAGTGTTTTCACCTCAAAAATACTTGTGGTGTAGAGTGCAGAGGAATTAAAGGTATAGAAGAAGAATGAGATTTGAAATGATAGAGGTTTTTGTAATGATATGCTTTGGCATATAACTATCTTTCAATAGGTCCATTTGTTATCTTATCTGGCCAAAACTGTTGAATGTACAAAACTATGTCCCTAGGGCCACCCATGAGTAAGGCAGGTTAAGTCCTTGTCTTGGGAAAAAAAATTAAATTTTTTTCAAGGTTTAAAAAAATAAAAAAATAGTCTATGATTGTGTGGTATATATGTGTTAAATTTTAAATAGCCTTTGAAAGTGAGATGCTTGTAATCCTAATTTAGATCCTAACTTTCCATCATGAAGTCATAGTCACAGTGAACAAATGATAAAAGATAATCATCTATGAATTAAAGATCTTTGTGAGTCATGAATGGTTTTGATAAGTTCAGGGAGTAATGATTGATTATAAGTTGAATGAAGGTGCGTGGAATCTAAGGTTGGCTTGATTTGGCTTTTCTAAATGGTAGTTAGTATATTTAGGCAGGTGTATTTGTTAAATCATCAAATTTAACTAAGAATAAAGAGTTTTCATTGGAAAAACTTGGGTCTATATGTTTTAGAGGAAACCATAAATTGCGAATGAATTTTGATTCAGTTGTGACATGGAACTAGTTCTTATTTCCAAGGTCGCTGGTTTAATTTTTGGTGTTAATAAGTATTTTTAATACTCTTTAAACATTGAAATAGTGATTTTTTTAAATCCAATTCACCTTAACTTTTTTATATTAAAAGAAGAAAGAAAATGCAACCAATCCAAATATAATGATTAAATTATTATTATAATTATTATTATTATTATTATTATTATTATTATTATTATTATTATTATTATTATTACATTAGAGATCATATTGGAATGTTAAATTGTAGTGTTATGTTTGTGTGTGTTTTAAATCAGGGTGTCCTTGTTCAGGAGTTGAGTCTTCCGAGTGATGAACTGGAGATTCGTCCAATGGTAACTCTGACGTGTGAGCCAAGAAAGAAGAAGTCTCAGTAGACTCTTGAAATATAGGTGATCAATAATTGTTAAGAATTAAGTGAGAGTCTTAATTGTACAATATTACGCAAGTCCTCCTAAAAGGTTAGGATTGGTGTCTCTGACCTTTTGAAGAGCGAGAACTGAAAAATACATGATCGTGCTTAAATGGATTGAAGAGTTAATCATTTATTTCGACATGTCAAACTCGGATTTCAAGAAATGACTTGGAGGCTGATATGGGTGACATTGGATGTCATCATATCATCAAGTTGAACATTGAGCGACTTAAGAAATTTGAACATTAAAGACTTATGCTTAAACAAATGGGAGATTGAAGGATTTGTCTTTTAATCAAGTGTTAATCTAAATATGAATTGGACAATATATAAAGATAAAATATTCAATAATATTAGACGATAATAATGTTTTGCTAGAAACCAATTATGTTTTATTGGACGAAGATATCAGACAAAATATTAATATTATTGGGTCCTATAAGATCTCACAACTAGTAACATAAGGATTAAATTGAAAGATCATGGGTGGGGAGGTTATGGAGGTTATGAATTGAAAAGGAAATGATTTTGAAAGGGATGATTAAGTCACATAATGTCATAATGTATGCCATTACGAACTTAATCAATCCTCATCCATTTAACCCTATATATGATAGAGGTTACATGAGAAATATTCAACATTCTATCAACATTTTTTCAAGAGATAAATTCTAATTTTGGAGAGTGTCTCCTTGCATTCTCTTCATCCTATCTTTTAGTTCTCTCTAGTGATAAAAGTAAGGAGATAAACTTGTCTTCTTCTTCCGTATTAGCATACATGATTATTTGATTGTTGTTCGTAGATCAACACTAAAGGAACGACACTTAGCGATCTCGAAGGTCTTCATTGAATACTAGCACCTTTGTGGATTTACACATCAAGGTATATATTCTTATATTTTATATGATTCATATTTATATATGCATGATAATCTTGGAGTTAGATATAAAGAGAAATACATACAAACGGGAAACAACAACGTTGTCACTCATTTTTAGATGGCCAAAATAATTCGTATAAAAATTATATTAATTAATTAATTATTCAATAAATTTATATGATTTTATAATAAGAGTGAGTTTGAACCCATAGAAAGTGAGGATATAAATGTGAAAATTTTATAATAAATAGTAGTATATGACTTTTTTGCGGATTTTTTTGGCAGTATATGATTTATAATAAATAGTGTATAATTCAAAATTTTACTTTTTTCTCCTCATTTTTACATCGCACGGACAATAATAAATTTTTCACAGTTCAATTTCACCCCCGGAACACCCAATATCATTACATTCAGTTCAAATTTATTTTACTCTGGAAAACTAAAGTAAGTTACTCCCGATTTTAAACTTTTTATTTTACACACCGGAACTAGCGCAAATGCTACTTCTGATTTAGGATGATTTGTATTTTCACGCCAGAACTAGCTAGTGTGATACTTCCCGTGTGTCTCAATGATTAATTTTTTTCTTCAGTTTCAGTTTTTCATAAATTAATTTTTTATTTTATTTTCCAGTGTTTCGCATTAGAGACGCAACAAATTTATTCATTGGTGATTGCCTGATGGAAGGACAGTTCCAGCGTATTCCTTCTAGCAGTAAGTTCAGGCTGTTGATCCCGTAGCGGCTCATGTTCCACTGCATCCACCATTTCCTGGAGGACTGTCTGATACATCACTTTTGGTGAGGTATCAGAATCACGTCGCTTGTCATCTGTGGGAAGGAGTAGTAAGTCAATCTATGACCTTTCTATGGTGAATAAATGTAATTTTAATTAAAACAATGTATCATAACATATATTATATATCATTTTCAGGAGAGACGTACGAAGAAGGAGATGAAGGTTGTTGTTGCACATAGCAACAAACTAATTGGATGGGTTCCACAGATGCTCCCACCTGAGATTGAGCAGTGGATATATGAATCTGGTATATCTTCTCTGCAAAGAACCAGTTTATCGAGGATAGATACTAACCTGTTATCTGTATTTGTTGAGAGGTGGCATCATGAAACATCGTCATTCCATATGTCGTTTGGCAGGATGACTATCACTTTGGACAATGTTTCCAAGCTCCCTAATCCACCTAGTTTCCTTTTCTCTTGTAGGAAATTTTTCTGTCGTTGAGAATATTTCTGTTGTATCTACATTTATCTGGTCTTTGTCGCATATCATCAAAGGAACATCCATGTCTCCTAACAAAATTGACAATATAAATTAAAAAATTAAATAAAATAAATAAATAAATGCTCCGGGAAACACACAATAACTACATTCGGTTAAGCATGAACCACAAATCGGAAAATACACAAACACTACTTCCGGTTATGCATAAAACACAAATCATATAACACATCAAAGCTACTTCCGATGTAGAAAAATACAAACTGGATAACTCATTTGAGCTACTTCCGGTATAGTAAAAATGCAAACCGAAAAACCTATGCTAGCTAGTTTCAGTTTGAAAAATTTTACATTTCGAAAATCCTTACCTTGCTACTTCCGGCTTTGGTCGTGCACTGCCAAAAATACTTTTGAACTCATCTGACTTTACGATAAAAAGTAAAAATTATTTTTAAAAAAAATTAAAAGAATAAAATTAGAAGTTTTAAAAATGTATAAGGATATCGAACTATATATGTAAGGGTAAAAAGTAAAATTTTCAAAAAATATTTATTTAATATGTACTATTGTTAATAATAATAATAATAATAATAATAATAATAATAATAATAATGAATTAATAAAATTTTAAATTAATAAAATAAAAGTGAGATATCAGTAATTAAACAATCAACTTTTGACCTAAATAAAAAATAAAATGACATTTGACATCAACAAAGTCAATTTCCCATATAAAAATATATCATTCGATCACTATTAGTAACTATTAAATAAATTCAATTAAGTATAATTAATTTTATATGTTTCATATAAAATATATGTTAAATTTACAATAATTTATCTTTTGGATTATTAGAATACAAAGTCCACAATATGTCTACCAAATGAAAGGGAAATGTAGGAAATTAAAAGAAAGATAGAATAGTTTTCGCATATAATCGTCAAAATCAAGAAAAGAATGGTTCTTAAATTGTAGGAATTGGTTTGCACAAGAATTAGAGAATCAATTATATTATTATAAATATATAATAAACAATGCACCCAATCCTATGATACTACCGATACATCAAAGGAAAGCATAGTTGCAGAGCTAATTTCATCCATTATATTAGTTACATCTTCTCCCTACTCTCTATATTTAGAATGAATATTATCTTCACATAGTGTTATTTTATATTTACGTTGCATTGTTTTATATAGAAACGCAAGCGCTTTAGGTTTTGTATCTTTTTAATGATGTAATATTGATTTTTATATATGTGATCAGAAATGATGAGGATCATACTAGAAAAAATGCCAAATTGGATCCATTCAAGGGACAGACATAAAAGACTTCCTCTTCATTATGCAACATCGATAGGTTATCTTGAAGGTGTTGATTTATTACTTAGAGTATGCAAATTTCATTGGGCGCAATACTTTAGGTATTGTCCAACTATTTTACACTATGAAGCTATTGTAACTACCTTAACAATTCCATTGGAATGTTTGCAGCAACTTACACTCACTGCACTGAATTCTGCTGGCGCAAAACCAAATTTTGAAAGAAATCAAAATGACTCAAGCTCATCAAAATCGAAGCAGTCGGATGAAAGTGACTCGAAGTTTAAAGAAAGTAACGGAAATGTCTACAACACTGCACAAATTTTTTTTTGACAGGCTCCGACACCCAATATAAAGATAGGGTAGAGACACTCATATTGGTTTCAACCCTTATAATCACTGCTTCAGTAGCAGCATGTTTTGCTGTTCCAGGTGAAGCAGACGGAAAAGCACACAGCCTATATCATGCAATGTTCCAATGTTTCATCTTCTTCATCACAATAGCATTGTTTAGTTCTATTAGTGCTACTATCATACCCTTTTGGGCAACACTAGGATTGACTAAATTGATGACTTTCTCTCTCAAAATTGTCATGCCACTTCTTGGAATCGCTCTCGTTTCATTAACTTTGGCTTTCATGGCCGGCCGTTATCAGTGAACTTAGATGGTTGGCCAATGTTTTTTTGGTTATGACAGTGATTTTTGTTGTGCTTGTGATTCTGTTGTACACCGTCCTTTTCTTCCCCTCAGCATCAACTAGAAAGTCCATGCGATACATTTCCTACTACCCCTTTCTTTTCCTAGCATGGCTTGCAGAGTGCAACGGCTCCATCTATTTAATATGTATTGTAACTAGGTGAGGACTCCACATCCAATAAAATAAACCTCACTGATTTTATGTCCCTCTTGTGACCAATATCAATAAATACCCAATATTATGAGTATTGTATACATATACTTTGTATCTATTTCTAGGAATTACACTTTGTATTTATACATTAAAAGCATTACACCTGACCTTGGCTATTACAAATCATTTTTCAATTGGCCATAACTTAATACTGGAAATTCTGATTAACTACTTTGTTTTAAACTTAACTTGAAACCCTCTTCTTCTCTTCAATTTCACCTGATATATGTTGATCTAGGCCTTTGATTTTATGATGCTTAACCTACTCCTATATCAGATAATGTGATATTAGAAAAAGAGTTCTCCTATGCGAACTGCTTAAGTAGAGACTTATTGGCCTAATTGTAGAATTAACTGAGTTTCATAAACCAAGGACTTATTGACCATAACTATAAGCCTAAAGTACTAATTCAAAAGGATGGACTAAATAACTCTAAAACTTATAATTCAACAAAGGCTTTAATTTATTTTCATTTTCCAAATGATGTTATAGAGTTACAATATTCACACACTACACAAGGCTAATCTCTCAAAATTTCTATTCTAATCTAGAGGTATAGAATTGATTCTGAAGTTAGGAGTGCTTACCTCGCAAGTATATGAATAAAAGAGGGAAGGAGGAGTGAGTGAAAAAAAAAGGAGGAAAGGGGAACCACAAGTATTTGCAGCTTATTTTGCAACGCCATAAATTCTATATTTGAATAGATGAAATGGAATTGAATAAATTTATATGATGCTGTTTCATTAATTTAAAAATAATGATGGAACGAATCCATATCATTTTTTCATCTTTTAGAGGTGTATCTTATAATAGTAAAACAATCACCAATGCACTTGATAACATACAAAAGAGGCTAACCTAAACCTCTGCATATAGCAAGATTAAATAATCTCTAAAACTAAAACACTTATTCAATGGCATTCAAAATCACTAACTATATGCTATCAGAAACTTGGCTAACAGATCTTGACCTTTCAAGTTCATCAGATGGATCCCAATCCAAAGTAGAGGACTGAATCTTAGACAAAACCATGAAAACCTCAGAAACGTCTGGTCTTGAATTCAGGTCCCGAGCAACACATCTTTTAGCAATCTCAGCCATTGAATATGCAAGATCCAAAGGGTATTCATCTCTCAAATTTGGATCCATGAAACCTCTAAGTTTCTCCCTAACATTTTCCCCTTCAAGAACTTGATTCACAGTTGAAGATAATAACTGATCCCCCAAACCATTATTATTCTTGTCACCACCAACAACTTCTCTTCCAGAAAGAAGCTCCAAAATCACAACACCAAATGCAAAAACATCCATCTTTGGAGTAATCAAACCATTCTCGATATATTCAGGAGCCATGTAACCTTGAGTCCCTATTACATGTCTTGTTAATTGAAACCCTTCATTATCTTCATTCTCCATAACTCTAGCCAATCCAAAATTTGAAACTTTACCTCTAAATTTTCCATCCAAAAGAATATTACCACTTTTCAAATTCTTATGAACATGAGGTGGATTAGCATAATTATGAAGGTAATTAAGTGCATCAGCAACATCATGAGCAATTTGAACTCTCTGAAACCAACTCAAACACGTAGTATCCGAATTCTCATAACTCTTGTTCTTATTCTTGTTCTCAGAGTGAAGCCAATCATCAAGAGAGTTATTCTGAGCAAACTCATAAACAAGATAAGTGTTACCTTTGTAGACACAAAAACCAGACAACCTTATAATATTGGCATGGTTAATCCTCTTCAAAATGTTAATCTCTGAAGAAACATCACCTTTCAGAATCTTAACAGCAGCAGCATCACCTTTAAACGAAGCTCTATAAACAGAACCTTTAATCTTATTCTCTTCACTGAAAAACATGGTTGCATTTTGCAAATCGTGAAACTTGTACTGAGTCAACGAGTCAACCGCATAACGAATCCCCTCCGTAGAAAGAGACCAAGATTGAGTTGTGGAGGTTGTATTCGAAACCTTGTTGTTGTCGGAATCTAAGAAAGGTTTACCCACTGGTGGTAGTAGTTCCGGTTGCCGCCGCTGCCGCTTATAGAAACAGAGGAAAAACAGAGCGAGAATCACTAAAAGTAAAACAACAACCCCAACCACGACACCAACGATGACCCATTTCTTAGATGAGGAAGAATCACTGTCAGAAGGATTCGCCGGTGACGGAGGAGACGGAGATTCCGGCGGTGAAGCTTGTTTGATAATTGTTTTCGGTGGTTGGTTTTTAAGAGGGACTAAAAGAGGTGTGAAGTAGAAAATAGAAGCCGTAGGAGAAAGCTCGTTAGCTTCAATAACAGTTTGTGGATCAACGCTGAAAATGTCAGCGATGGAAGAAACGGATTCATCTTGAGAGACTAAGTAGGTGAGAAGATACTTGATTCCCTGATCTCTCTGTTTCTCGGTGGGACAAGCACATCTGAGAGGAACGGTTATGTTGAGACCACCAACGAGTTTTTGAGAATCGTAAGGATTCTGAGCGATAAGAGCTTGACAGGTGGTGAGAGCTTGGTAGGTAAGATTAGCGACAGCGAAGTATGTTTCACCGGTGGTTTTCAAAGTGTAAGAAGTGTTGTATTGGTAGTAGTTCTTGTCACCGTCACCGTCACCGGAGCACGAACAGTTAACGGGGACGGTTACGACGGTGTCGGTGGGGATGATGGTTTGGAGAGTAGAGATGTCGTTGGATTGGGAAACGAGGGAAGGTGAAGCGTTGAGGAGTTTGGAAATGGAAGAGAGAGTGTTGTAAGGGGGGTTTGATTTGAAGGTGAGGTAAGATTGACATGAATTGACGCTGTTGCAGATGTTGCCTGATGTTGAGTTGAATGTGTTGTAACAATTTAGTTGTTTGTTGTTAACGTATTCTTGTTGGGAGATTGTGTTTGAGATGAAGGAAAAGATGATTAGTGTTATTAATGTTGGGCATGTCATGGTGAGGTTGAAGTGAAGTTCTTGGGTGGTTTAGAAGCAGCATAGGTAGGGATTTAAATTGGTTTGTTTGTTGCGAGTCAAACACGTTCGGGGTTTTGTTATCTTCTTTGTGTTTGTTGAAATAGCAATATCTAATAGATATGATATGAACCATTGACTTTAAGTTGGAGAAAACTTTTTCTGAATCCATTAGTTTGCTTAGGACTAACAATTTATAAATTTATGAATAATTTAGATCAATTCATATATACTTTTGATGACCAACTTAATAATTTATGTTTTTTTTTTTTTATATATATAATAATTTGATTATTTACTCCACTCGTAGTCATGGCTCTAGATAGTCAGTATTTAGAACAGAAAAGGAGCGACTCGGTCAATTGAGGGGGACGTAACGTATCACACAATATAAAAGATGTTGGGCATGTGATTATTTATAAAAGTAGGGAAATGAAAGCTACGTACACACATATAAGCATTTGTTTATCTCATTTTTATAAATCAACACTTCTTTATTTGTAGTTAATATACTATAAAAAGAATAAGTGTACAAACATTGATGTTAAATTAATTATTTATTGGATATCTTTTGGTGTATTAGTATTGGGTAATGCTTGCTTGTGTTCAAAGGCATAGCTTAAAAATTAAATATACAAGTATTTTTTTTGTATTGATCTTATAAAAAATTTATAATTAATTATTTTATTATTTTTTCTTAAGATTTAATATGTGGATTTCTTAACATTATTTTTTTTATTTAATAAATTATAGATTGATTTAATTAGTTATTTATAAATTATATTATTATCAATTGTTATTAAACATTGAACACTCTGTCTGGTAGCAATGAGAGAATTAAGTGTCATAATGATTTTGGAACCCTAGGAGTTTTGAATGACCCTAGTGTTTTAGAAGAGGTTACATGATCCTGTCCAGGAATGTGAGAGGAATAAACCATGTAGGTAAAAATCGTGAGGTAGCTACTAGAATAAATAACCTCAACCCTACAATGGCTGTTTTGATTGAAACAAGAGTTAAAAAAGAGAAAACCCTTAGTATTAGGAATAAATTTGGTCCCAAATGGAGTTTCATTGACAATTATGAGAAGCATATCAATGGAAGGATATGGGTGTTGTGGGATGCTTCCAAAGTGCAGGTTACAAAACTTAATTGCTCTGACCAAATGATCCATATGGTGGTGAGAACTCTCTCTGATGGTAAACAGTGTTGGTATACTGCAGTGTATGGATCCAACCTATTAGAGCAAAGGAAAAAACCGTGGAAGGCCATTGAAGACCTTGTAGTGAATGGCGAATGGTGTATGTTGGGTGACTTCAACAATGTTTGCAGGGCCTTGGACAGAATTGGGGGGGGAGAGAGGTTGTGGAAGCTGAATATATTGACCTCATAAATATGATGAACAACAAAGGCTTACATGAAAAAGACAACATTGGTGATTATTACACTTGGTTCAACAAGCATGAGAGATGGGACATCTACTATAGGATTGACAGAGTGTTAGGGAACATGGATTGGCTGAACTCTAATATGGGGATTAACTTGAAAATTTTGGATGCAGGGGTGTCTGATCATGCATTACTAGCCTTAGAGATGCAGCTGGTACAAGTCAGAAAGAGTAGGTTCAAATTCCAAAATGCAGTGGTGAACAGGGAGGGATACCATGTAGCAACCAAGAATCAATGGGAGATGTCTGTTAGAGGAAATGTTATGTTTACTATGTGGCAGAAGTTGAAGAATGCTAAGGGTACCATCAGACTGCTGAGTAAACCTTTCAGTGGCATATAGGACCAGTTAACAAAAGCCATACTGGAGTTAAAGCAAGCCCAAGAAATGTTGATGGCAGACCTCATGAATATTGATCTCATTGAGCAAACCAAGGACAAGACAAATGAAATGCTTAGACTAAATACTCTTGAAGAGCAATTGCTGCAACAAAGAGCTAAAGTCAACTGGATTAAGTTGGGGGATGACAATAACAAGTTCTTCCATGCTACTATCAACTAGAAAAATAGTAATACCTGCATAAAAAGCCTGATTGACCAACAGGGGAATGTTCTCACTATGCAGAAAGATCTGGAAGAGGAAATCAGAAATTTTTATGCTGGATTGGTGGGTAAGTCTAATAGGAATATGAAAGTTGTGAACATTGTTGTTATGAGAAAAGGCCCTCAACTAAACATGGAGCAAAGAGCTTGGCTTGAGCAACCAGTTTCTGAACAAGAGATAAAGAATGCACTCAATGGTATAAATGATAACACTGCTCCTGGAATTGATGGCTATGGGGCAAAATTTTTCAAAGCTTCCTGGGAGACTATCAAAGAAGATCTTGTGAGAGTTGTGAGGGAATTCTTTGCAACCAGTAGATTGTTAAAAGCTGTAAATTGTACCCTTGTTACTCTCATCCGTAAGTGTGCTAATGCTACCAAGGTCAAAGAATATAGACCAATATCCTGCAATACCACTTTATACAAGATAATTTCTAAGGTCCTTACCAATAGAATGAGCAAGGTGCTAGGGAGTGTAGTTGATGATAGCCAAGTTGCTTTTGTGGAAGGTAGACACATTCAGGATCACATCCTATTGGCCACTGAACTTATCAAGGGATACAATGCTAAGTGTGGAGCTCCAAGGGTTATGATTCAAATGGATCTTCAAAAAGCTTATGATTCAGTTGAATGGTGTGTTGTGGAAACTATCTTGCAAGAACTGAGTTTCCCTACAAGATTCATAAACTGGATTATGGAAACTATCAAGTTTGTGTCTTATAAATATAATGTGAATGGTGAGCTGTCTAATCTGTTGCAGGCCAAACGAGGTCTAAGGCAAGGGGATCCTCTCCCCCCCTTGCTTTTTGTGGTAGTGATGGAGTATTTGAGCAGAAGATTACAACATTTGAAACTCAACCACAATTTCAACTTTCACTCAAAATGTGAGAAGCTGAGCATAATAAATGTAAGTTTTGCTGATGAACTGTTGCTTTTCGTGAGAGGAGATATCAAGTCAGTTGAGCTCCTCATGAAGGATTTCCATGACTTCTCTGCTGCAACTGGTTTAGTAGTTAATCCAGATAAATGCCATGTGTACAATGGGAATGTGGAGGATCAGGTGAAGAAACAGATTCAGGAAAAAACAAGGTTTCATGAAGGATCCTTGCCTTTTAGATACTTGGGAATCCCTTTATCTAGTAAAAGGTTATCTGTTGGTCACTGTCTGGTTTTAGCTGACAAATTAACTTGCAGGATTAGGCATTGGAGCTCCAAGCTGTTGAGTTTTGCAGGAAGATTGCAGTTAATCAATAGTGTGTTGTTTGCCACAGCTAACTATTGGATTCAATGCACCCCACTCCCTAAAGATGTGATATCCAAGATAAATGGAATTTGTAGGTCCTTTTTGTGGTCAAACAGTGACATAATCACAAGGAAGGCTCTGATTGCTTGGAAGAAAGTTTGTCAACCCAATGAGAAAGGAGGTCTGAATGTTATTGATCTCCAGGCTTGGAATGATGCTTGTATGTCTAAGCTTTTATGGAAGTTAAGTACAAAAGAGGATAGTCTTTGGATCAAATGGATACATAGCTACTATTTAAAAGCTCAAGATATCATGGTAGTCCCTATAAAGTCTGGAAGCTCTTGGATATACAAGGGTATTCTGAATATGAGAGCAGCAGTTATGCATTTGAGTGTGTGGAATAGTATGATCCAAACTTGTAAGTTCAGAACAAAAGTGATCTACCTAGACCTCAAAGAAGATTCAGGTCGGGTTACCTGGAGGAATCTTATTACTAGCAACTGTGCTAGGCCTCGGGCTGTTCAATTGCTTTGGCTTGCTTGCCATAAGCGTCTTGCCACAAAAGATAGACTGTGTAAAATGCAATTTTTACATGAGGATTCTTGCTGTTAATGTGGTGACAAAGAATCAATACACCACTTGTTCTTTGGTTGTGTGGTAACAAAACAAATGTCGAAAAATATGTTGGATTAGTTGGGCATTACGCACAACCCGCAAGAATGGGACATGTAAATGGAATGGCTCATTAAAAAGTGTAATGGGAAAGGTTGGCGAGCCAAAGTTTTAAAGTGTGTAGTAGTTGAGACATGCTACAACATTTGGAGATATATGAATGATGTGTGCTTTGGTCATGCTAATGATAGGAACAAGGTGGTCCCTACTATCACTAACTATGTGCTTCAAAGATTATGGGGAATTCTGAAACTTAGACAATATGCTAGTATTTTAATGTTACCTTAAGTGGTTGGTTTTGTAGTTTTGGTTGAGTGGTTGGTTGTATTAGTTGATTTTGTGGGCTGGATCCTTTGATCGCCTTTGCTTGTAATGATTTTAGTTAAGTAATATAATATTTTGCTTGTTCCAAAAAAAAATTGTTATTAAACATTAATTATTAATGAATTATTTAATTGCATTTTGTGTTTGAATGGATTTTGAAGAATAAATTACTCAGTTAAATCCAATGAAAGATATTTATCTCAGTCGTTTAACTATTTAAGCATTATCTTATTAAATAATCTACTATCTATCCTTAAAAGATTGATTGGATGTCTAGACCCTTTTGTCCTTTTCATTTTTTTCATTTACACTAAATTTTGGACATTTTTGTAATTAACAAATGAGTCAATTTAATCAGCTGTTATCTTCTTCCTTTCAACCATTTGGCATGAGATGATTGACTGATGAACTACAATCAATCAATCCATTTCTCTCTCTTCAAACGCATACTCCTCCTTTTTTTCATATGTTTCTCTCTCTCTTATATATACACATGAGAAAAAGTCAAATCCTACTTCTCAAATTTTATTTTCACCAAAACCATTCCCTCATTGTCAACTCAATCTTCACTACAAACTCTTCTCTCATTGCAAATCCTTCTTGATAGGAAGTAATTCCTATCAGAGCTATGAACTAGAGTTTATACTAAGAAAGAGAAAGAACAAAATAGAAGTAAAGGAAATAAAATAAATTTTCATTCATTTTCACAATTTTGTCATCTCTCAATGAATACATATATAGTAGTAGTAATGGATAGGCCCAATGACTAATTAAAACCCAAATTGTCCTAAGACTATTCTAGAAAACACCATAATATAAAATAACTCACAATACATCTGAATACTAATAAAATTCATTTACTAATAATAGATTATTCTATTAATCTCCATATTATTGCTCACCCCTTGAAAACCAACCTTGTCCTCAAGGTTGTAACAATAATAACATTTTGTTTTTCTCGGATCCCACCACTTAAACGGAGACAATACTTACTTCTTCACCTTAAATCTATTCGTCAAACTCTTCTCACGAACCCATAAATTTCATCGTCGATTCATTCACTTAAAACCTAGATTCGCACTCTTCTCACGAACCCAGAAATTTCATCGTCGATTCATTCACTTAAAACTTAGATTCGCACTCTTCTCACGAACCCCTCGTTGTAGTTTTAAAACCCTTAAATTGCAGATCACTAAAAAAAAGCTTATGTTTTTGCAACATTTGTCAAAACTTCAACTTTTTGGTTTAGCATTGTTCAAATGAAAATCATTCTAAATGATAATTTTGTTTAATATATATATATATATATATATATATATATATATATATATATATATATATATATATATATATATATATATATATATATATATATATATATATATATATATATATTAAAACTAACATCTTTTATTTTAAGTACTAATTTGGAACTGATATTTTGTTTTAAACATTATTTTGTAGTTCCTGTCAAGCAAGTGGATGTTTCTGCTAGAATTTTTGCTTATGTAGACTGTTTGATTTTGTTTGTTGAAATGATATAAGGTTCTCTTTCCACTTATATTACATGTAAGGGATTCCAACAAAGAAACCTCCAAAAATTCAATCAAGTTCGCAAATTGGCGACAAAATTAAGGCTCAAGTGAAATCACAATGAACTCGAAGACAAAAAAGAAAAGAATGAGGTTGCCATGAGAAGAAGATAGCTTGATTTGTATTGAGTTATTCTATCAGGTCTCTTTTGTGATTCATTGTCATACCATATATTTTGTGATTCATTGTTGGAAATCTCTTCTGTTTTTGCTTAGGGGTATTTTATCTTTCTGATTGGGAGTTGTTATTCTTCTATGGCATAGCTAGCTTGGCATGTGTTGGTAAACTTTTTGCTGTTATATTGTTCTGCATTCTGTTATGGTGTAATGACCATTTCATGCTTGATTTTGGTATGTTACTAATATTATCTTTAATTGGTTTGTTTGGCATGATTTATGCCTTATCTTCTATTTAATATATCTATTTATTACTATCTTGTACTGATATTATCTTTTTTATCTTGCCTTGTCTTTTATATTTTTTATAATTTAACTTTAATTAAAATAAATACATTTTATTCATTTGATTTTCAACTATTTTATATATTTAGCTCTTAACTTGTGTTGTTTGAACATAAATTAGCATTATTCATAAATTAAATATTTTATCTTTATTTGATTTAAAAGCTTTGTTACTAATTTAATTTTTCCATTTGAATGGAGAGAAAAAACTATTGAATATATATAATATATTTGTTATTAATTCAGTTTAATGTATTTTAATTGTGATCCCTTCTTAGAATTCGATAGGTTGAGTTATCAAATGTGACGGTTGAGGCAAAGTAAAAGAATTAGATTGAATAACTGAAATTTAATCATATCAAAACTCCGAAGACACGTGAAAACATGGTAGAAGATTGAAAACTTCACAGGAGATTGTGTGTCATACAATAGGAAAATAGTTGTTGTAGATAGTTGTTTTCATATTAGTTGTAGCGTTAGGAATCGTTGGCAATATCATTCCAAAAGCTCTATAGAACTCAAAACATGCAAGTCAGAGCGAGAAACAAGTTTGTGAGAAAAATGTGTGATTATGTACACCAATTATTATTTACTTCATTGAAGTAATCCTTAACTTTGTCTTATATTTATTACTTTTTCAGTTTATTTTGGATTTCGACGCAGTCGAAACCAACAATCTCGTTGTTTATCCTTTTTAGTTTTTTTTACTTTATTAGACACTCAATTTTAACCTATAATAATAATTAGACGTTTTTCTTTTGAAAAATATGCACAAAAATGCCCTAGAATTTCCAAGTTTGATCTTGCAAGCAATTATTCAAAACTAAGTGGTTTGTTTACCAAAAACACAAACAAACACATATATTCCAAGAATTTTACGTTGAAATCAAAAAATTAGTTTGACACTTCCATTAAAATTTTACGCACCGATAATGCTTGTGAATATATGTCATTCAAGTTTCAATCTTTTTTAACATCACATGGGATTATTAATGAATCATCATATGCTCACACACCACAACAAAGTGGTGTCCCTGAACGGAAGAATGATCATTTAGTTGAAACTGCACTTACACTTTTACTTTACCATAATGTCCTTTCTCGTTTTTTAGGGTGAGGTTCTTCTCACAACTTTGCACCATATCAAGTGAATATATTCATCAGTCATTCAATATCAAATTCCATACTCTATCAATTGAATGCCTTGACATTGATTAAACAAGCAAAATCCTAAAACAATTTAAGAATTATTTCTGCATATAGCAAACGACGCACCATGTTCACCATCATTCTATATTTGCCTTATGTTATTTTCTTTTGGTGTGGTGTATATGCATTGTTATGTTGTCTCTTTAATCCTTCCTTTTCACAAAACAATTTGAATTTGAGAGAGTTAAACTCTTTTCCTCTATACGGTCACAAATTCACTAGTATCTTTAGGGAACCGCAAATTCATTTCAACTTAGAGAATTCAGAAATTTTAAGGTACTGATTCGTATTAATTCTCACAAAAATCGGAAATTTTAGCGTACCAGTGAACCACTTAAAATGTTTAATTCTATAACTGCGTGCTATTATGTGTGACTAGTTATGCATGTTACAAATATGTTGCAAACTAAATTGTTTAATACTCCATCTGTCACAAAATAAATATCTTTTTAGTCTAAAATGTGTGTCCTAAAATAAGTGTCATTTTACCTTTTCAATGCAATATTAATTCATTTGTATCAATTTTACCCGTAATTAATATTATCTGCACTATTCTCAATGCATTGACTCACACTAGCCTAAATTTTTTGTCCTAAAATAAGTGTCATTTTACCTTTTCAATGCAATATTAATTCATTTGTACCAATTTTACCCCTAATTAATATTATCTGCACTATTCTCAATTCATATCACGAACCAAAGCGAATTACAAATCATGTGACTATGATTCCAATGCTTCTAATTTTCAAAAAGAAAATAGATCTAACCGTTTTGACTATAGTTATCAATAAAACATAAGAGATACATTTTTTCACTACTTTAAATGGGTTCTATTGATACACAAATGTATGCATGTATGAGATCAAAGATTTTGCTGGCATGCCATTCACTCCTCTAACGAATTGGATTGCATTGTTGTTTGTCGGTGAAACAATAAGCACAAGTGTTCAACCTGGCCGTGCAAACAATAAGCACAAGCGTTCAACCTGGCCGTGCACAAAGAAGCGTCGGTCAGTGAAGTGATGCAGAGAAATACATAAGGTGATAGGCTCAAAGCGATTTGGTCTGCGTGTATGTAGACTGTATGGAAATGCCGGAATCATATGCAGGGAGCTTGTTTGATAGTATTAAACCTCTGTCATGGTCATGGCTAAAAAGTAAAATGATCGGGTTTATTTATCCTCTGGAACTTTGAACATTAAACTCGTTTGAGTGCATTGACTGCGATTTCAGGTTGCAGAATTTTTATTGTATCAGTGGATGCGGCAGGACAGAATTTAATCATGTTCTGGTGGTGGTCGATGTGGGAGAAGACCAGGGGCGGATGGTTATGCAATCGTTTAGCTCTAGTGAGGTCGGATCACTGCAGGCTGATATTCGTGTGGGGGGTCTTTATATTGTCTGTGAGGGCTCTGGCTGTAGCTGCTGTTAGTGATTTTGTTTTGCAGATCCGTGCAGTCTTGGCGAAGTTTGTGCGTTGTGGGGTGTTGTTACAGGAGGGGTATTGCTTGTGGATCATTGTGGTTTTTGTGAGCTATCAGATCAGGCGAGTGTGCATCAGCGTCGTGTATTGAAGGGCTGAATATGACATTCTCCAATTGTGTGTGTGGAATATGTTAGTATGGGAATGTTGTTTGTAACTGTAAATTTTGTAAAACTGGCATAACTTATGCCTTGTTCTTAATATTTTGCCTTAAAAAAAAGTCAATAAAAATATGATGTTACTTTAAAGAATACCAAACTAAAGCTGCCATTTTAAAGAATACAATAATGTACAAGCTCAAAGTGTGGACTTCTGTATTATAATAGCAAAACAATCATCAATGCATGCAACGGTGATACAAAATAGGCCAAACATAAAATATCTTGCATGTATACTCTACAAATAAACACTCTTGTGTGTATAAAGATTAAATAAACTCTAGAACACAAATCCAATGGCACAAAACATTAACTATCAGAAACTTGGCTAACAGATCTAGACGATGGATCCCAATCCAATGTAGAGGACTGAATCTTAGAAAGAACCATGAAAACCTCAGAAACATTTGGTCTTGAATTCAGGTCACGAGCAACACATCTTTTGGCAATCTCAGCCATAGAATATGCAAGATCCAAAGGGTATTCATCTCTCAAATTCGGATCCATGAACCCTCTAAGCTTTTCCCTTTCATTTACCCCTTCAAGAACCTGATTCACAGTTGAAGATAAAAGCTGATCACCCAAACCATTATTCTTGTCACCACCAACAACTTCTTTTCCAGAAAGAAGCTCCAAAATCACAACACCAAATGCAAAAACATCCATCTTTGGGGTAATCAAACCATTCTCAATATATTCAGGAGCCATGTAACCTTGAGTTCCTATTACATGTCTTGTTAACTGAAACCCTTCATTATCTTCATTCTCCATAACTCTTGCCAACCCAAAATTTGAAACTTTTCCTCGGAATTTTCCGTCGATTAGAATATTCTCACTTTTCAAATTCTTATGAACATGAGGAGGATTTGCATAATTATGAAGGTAATTAAGTGCATCAGCAACATCATGAGCAATCTGAACTCTCTGAAACCAACTCAAACACGTAGAATTCGAATTCTCAGAGTGAAGCCAATCATCAAGAGAGTTGTTCTCAGCAAACTCATAAACAAGATAAGTGTTACCTTTGTAGACACAAAAACCAGACAACCTTATAATATTGGCATGGTTAATCCTCTTCAAAATGTTTATTTCAGAAGAAACATCACCTTTCAGAATCTTAACAGCAGCAGCATCACCTTTAAATGAAGCTCTATAAACAGAACCTTTAATCTTATTCTCTTCACTGAAAAACTTCGTTGCATTTTGCAAATCTTCAAATTTGAACTTAGTCAACGAGTCAACCGCGTAACGAATCCCCTCAGAAGAAAGAGAGGAAGATTGAGTTGTTGAGGAAACCTTCTTGGCGTGAGAGCCCCATAATTTCTGAACCTCTGGCGGTGGTAGCTTCGGAGGCGGCCGCTGCCGTTTATAGAAACAGAGGAAAAATATAGCAAGAATCACTAGAAGCAATACAACAACCCCAACCACGACACCGACGATGACCCATTTCTTGGAAGAGGAGGAACTACCGTCTACGGGCGGCGGAGGTGGAGGATTCTCCGGTGGTGAAGCTGCTCTTATTATATTTTTCGGTGGTTCAGTTTTGAGAGGGATTGAAAGGGGTGAGAAAGCGTAAATATTGGGAGAAGAAAGCTCGTTAGCATCAAGAATGTTTTGAGGATCAACACTGAAAATATCAGCAATGGAAGCAACAGTTTCACCTGGAGAGATCAAGTAGGTGAGAAGATACTTGAAGCCTTGATCAGTCTGGTTCTTGGTGGGACAAGCACATCTTATAGGAATAGTCAAATTGAGACCAACAGAGAGGTTTCGAACTTCATAAGTATTCTGAGCGATAAGAGCTTGACATGAGGTAAGAGTCTGGTAGGTGTAATTAGCGACAGAGAAATAGGTTTCACCGGAATTCAAAGTGTAGGAAGAGTTATGTTGGTAGTATTTGTTGTTACCGGAGCAGGAACAGGTAACGGGGACGGTTACGACGGTGTCGGTGGGGATGATTTGGAGGGTGGAGATGTTGTTGGATTGGGAAACCAGGGAAGGTGAAGAGTTGAGGAGTTTGGAAATGGAAGTGGATGTGTTGTATAGAGAGTTTGATTTGAAGGTGAGGTAAGATTGACATGAATTGACGCTGTTGCAAATGTTGCCTAATGTTGAGGTGTGTACTTTTTCACAATCTGGTTGTTTGACACCAACGTATTCTTGTTGGGAAAGTGTTTTGGGGATGAAGATTGTGAAGATGATTAGTGTTAACAATGTTGGGGATACCATGGTGAGGTTGGTGGTTTTTTGATTTGTTTGGTTTAGTGTGTGAGCATAGATAGAGGTTTAAAGTTTAAATTGGTTGAATTGTTGTTACTATGTTTTTGTTGTTGTGTATGGAATTCAAAGAACGCGTTATATTATACGTAAGTTGATTTCTTTGTTTTTGTGTGTTAAAAAGGTTTGACTCAAGATGATCCTTTTGGTAGCGTATGGAATGAGATGATGATAGTCAAACATAGATATTGCGATTGGGATTGGCGGCCATAACGTCACAAGCACATTCCATGCAGTGCAGCTGATTTGAAAGTCATCTTTCTGATTGAACATTATACTTTTCAATTCTCTTACTGAATTTAGGTTGACTATATCCACCGTGTTGATATCTTCAAAATAGAAATTAAAATTTTTGACTTGTAAAAGTAAATATTAATCAAATGAACCAGCACCAAAAGTTACTGGATTCCATAACATATCAGAGCTTACAAGTTAACATGCCAATGCCATTCCATGGATCATATCAAACAGCTCAATCATTAAATAAAACTACCAAGCAAAATGAAAAATCTGCTTCAAAAGGATTATACTAAAAGTTGTATAAATATTTCAAATCAAAATCAAACACACTAACTGTATGAACTTAGTCAAAACTGTAGAAGAATACTCTATCTTATTGACCTATAATAATCAATAATGTGGTTAAATCTATGAAGGGGAAAATATTACACATGCTCCCTTTTGCTGATTGTATATTCATCTAACTATGTCATTCGTGCTTTCTTTTGCATCCTCCAAGTCGAAAAATTGAGAGACACGCACATGAAAGCCCTATGAGTATTACTAGAAGCAACACTGCAACAATAAAAAGGAAGAAAGAACTAATTAACTGATATTTAAACCTTGATTTTAGTAGTAGCAGATAAAATTTGGAAGTGACTTACCGGATATCGTAAAATAAAATAAGATCGCTATGCGATATCTTTTAATCCACGGCAAACTAGCTTCAAGAGTGCAATGCCTCTGATTATCTCCTGTTTTTACTTTGTCAAGAGTCTCAGATTTTGATGGATGTAATTCTAATAACGAAATATTGACGCCTGTAACAGCGACACCTTTCCTGTCCCGGATTTCGAATTTCACACTCACAGGGTGAGAGTCCCAATCTATTTCAATGATTCCAAAGTTTGGCTGGCCTAACAAAATCCCACATTTGAAACTTCAAAACATGGAAACCATTTTAAACCAATGTGCAAGTATATTCTTATACAAAATTGAGGAGGTAAAGTTTACCATATACACAAGATTTGTATTTGCAATTTGGTCCCTCAACTCTCATTGTAGACGGCGTAATCCATGCACAAAATCTCACCAGAGGACGCACGAAACGCGGAACAACGTCCTCGACTGATTGAGTAAGCCCGCTTGAGGTTATATCAAATAGTGGATAGTCCGTAGCACAGTCATATCTTGTAATTTCGCCGAAGTGAACATCTCCACTTATAAATAATACTCCACCCCGCTATAAAGAACGAAATAACAAGATGTTTAATAAATATTGATTCACAACATTAAGTAGAAAACAAAACATAGAAATATAATGAACTTCAAGTTTTATTATTATTTATTACCTTACTTTCGGCTATTAATTTGAAAAGGCGGTCTCTTTCCTTCGGAAAACGACCCCATGATTCCATTGCGACCAACGGTTGAAGAGTTGCTGATAGATTTGATATAACCTGAAATACATAATGTATCCTAAAGCTTAAATAGAGGCAGATGTCGTATTATACATTATTGTTAGATATGTGATAAAATTTTCAGACTGATTAATCTCGTTGATTTAAGTGATTATAACAATTGATAACTAATTACCATTACCGTACCTGAATAGAAGATCCAATTATGGTAATGGCTGTTGGTGGACCCTTTAGCTCTTTCTCCAACCATGACCATTGTGAATCCCCCAAAATGGTTCCATCACTTCCTACAGGATCTCTGTGGTATCTGGTATCTAAGAGTACGACCTGAGTAGGTTTCCCCGATTCACAATATGATATTAGTACAATACAAGATGCATGCTTAAAAGTTTAAAAACTATTTTTAAAAACTTTTTAGCTTCATTATTGAAGATAAGAAAGTGAAATATTGCATCATTTTGAGATGTTGTAAGGGCTTATAGCCTACCACGGCACAATAACCATGACAAGATATTATGAATTGAATATAGAATGAAGAAAATGAATTTCACTCTGTCAATACCTTGACATCTTTTCCCGTGGGGCCATATGTATACGATGCATAGACACCGGCCTGTTCCCGTCTGAAATAAGGGCTATCGTAAGTACCAAGGCACTGTTTGGATAAACGACTTAAATAGGCGCTTATAACTTAAGAATTTATCATTATAACATATCCACCTTGGGCTATCTTGAGGTTCATCCAAGAAATCAAGAAGTAACTTTTGGTTGATCTTTTTCTTATGAAATTCTTTTCCCGCATCGTTTAATCCATAGTCGTGATCATCCCATGTACCAATAACCTACAACATGCCAATGTAAAAGTTAGACTAAAGATGATGAATAAAGACAGTGACCACAAAATAAAAAACTATTAAGAGCATAGAATGAAAACCTCGGCACTCTCTTTAACACGAGCATAGCCAGGATTAGACTTAGCCTTCTGATATTTAGCCTCCATTTCCTGCTCAGAGGCAGGAAGAAATCGCGGAACATTCTTCCATGGCCCAATAGTCCTCTCTCGTCCAAAAATTTTAAAAGGGCGTTTGATGTCTCCGTAAATGTTATCTCCCATCAATATAAGTAATTGAGGATTGAAGTCTGCCACTGCATCCCATATAGGCTGGCAAAGATACACAAGACAAGGCATACACATATATTAACAAGCTGACAAATATAGGTCTATATTGCAGTATTGTTAATCCAAGATCACAGGAAGTAGTAGTCTGCCAATTCCGCTACGCAATAGTATTACAACGTCTTTTGATAACATTTTACACTAAATAGCGTATCACAGAACAATAAATAATAAACAATTTGTTCGAGTTCTGCTATGCTATAGTGCCAAATATAGCTTCTATTTAACAACCCTGATTTATAGGATGCAGAGCCGTCTCAAGTTTTTGGAGAGATCGCGTAGGTTAGTCGTAGTTTAACTGTGCCAAAACAAATAGTCCTTATTTAACTAAGATTTAAGTGTGACAATATTTTATAAGTCCCTATTTAGTCACAGTTTAACCGTGTGATAAAGTTTGGATTGTGCGGTAACCGACTTGCAAACCCTCAAAGATGGCCTAATAAGAAGTAATACCAAGCTTGCATTATAGAGGAAGTTGTTAAGGACAAAGAAGCAAAACAAGTTACCAATGTAACATTGCAAACAAAGCTTTAACATTAAAGAAAAAAAAGCTTAGTTCCTCCACTTTTGTTCTGCAATACGCCATTTAGTATAAAACATTCTATAATACCAGACAAGAGAATTTGAACAAACTGCCATACATAATTAACAACTATAATCTCGCCCTTTAAAAACAAATTACTCCACATTATAAATCTTCATCCCAACTAATAATTCTTCGAAATGAAAAAATAACAAGTTCTAGAATTCAAGCAAAATAATAAGCAGAAACAGTGGTTGCTTTGTTGAATGTTACATAAAAATCAATAAAAGGACCACACATAACATATTTTTACTGTGTTGATACGAGAATTGGGACATCATGGTTGAAAAAGAAAAACATTAGCAACAAACGCACTACAACGTGCGAAGGAAACAAAAAAAACAACAGAAAACGGTTTAAACAGAATAGAATAAAAGTACAAAGAAAAATAAACAAAAGGAGGAGAAAAAAATTGAAACCTGAGGAGCACTCTGGTTAGAACATGATCCAAAGGCAATTCTTGAGACAGGGTTTTCGCGGTTTTTGTGACGGTCGGAAGCGGTTACGGTGGTTGAAACGGTTGTTATTCCGATGAATAAAAGGAAGCACCGCCATAGCCATAGCCACCGCCGCGGACATTCATCCACACCCATTTGTCAAAAACTTATGGAGTTTGAGAGATCAGATAAAAAAGACCTTTATTTTCTTTTCTTTATCAGAATTTGAGACCAATTGCTGACGACGAAAAAGTACATTAACAGTTGCTCCCTTGGTCCCTTATATATTAAATAAAATGATTAATTGCATTATTCTCACAAAAATTGCTAGGCGCACACACACGAACTACTACTCAACTTTTGTGAATTTTTTTTAATAACATGCTTTAATAAAAAAAATCCCAAAATAACTATATTTTCAAAAATTTACCAAACTAACCTAGTTTCTATGCATGTTCAACAAGACAATTGGCGAACTAGTGTATAATGTGACCCAATTCGTCAAATGGATTGGTTAAAACAAAAAAAAATTACACACATTCAACATGTGAAATGACGAACATGTGTAAAATGCAAAACAATTCTCCACTTGGTTTGACGAATGTGTATTGTGTGATTAAAGACATTCGCCATTTGGATTGGTGAATGTGTTTACCTTGTAATTTTTTTTTCTATAAATACATGTGCCCGGTTATCA
The DNA here is from genome assembly GCA_963966055.1 of Lathyrus aphaca. Taxonomy (NCBI): domain Eukaryota; kingdom Viridiplantae; phylum Streptophyta; class Magnoliopsida; order Fabales; family Fabaceae; genus Lathyrus; species Lathyrus aphaca. The sequence goes on from OZ014523.1 coordinate 39,065,880, forward strand.
CTCATTCACATCAAACTCCTCTCACTCCTTCCTTACAATCCCTCTCTCATTCATTCCTTTCAATCTCTCCCTCTTACAACATGGCTTCTCCTCGTCCATATACTTTTGCATCGACACCGTCTTCCTCAACATCAGAAGAACCGCTTCCAAAATTTGATATTTTGAAGAAAAATGCTTTGGTGTTTTTCTCAGCAACAAAGCCTCCTTTGAAGATGCTGTTATGGAACCCACAAACTTTGGAACACTTGCATAGAGAATTAAACCGCTGGTTAGAAGGAGAGATTGACCCTAAAGAAAATATAATTAAAATTGAGAAGCGGGTTGTGGAGTCTGGTGTGACGAAATGGAGAAAAGTGGTCAATGATGCGGGTGTTCTTTCGATGATGCAGGTGTTCTTTCGATGATGTTAGGTCGAGATGAAGTTGTCCTGATGGTTCTGATAGGCTAAATATGTTGAATGTTCCAGTTGTTTTATTTATGTATGGTCATATTTGAAATTATGTATTTCTTGTTTTATTTATGTACGGTCATGTTTTAAATTATGTATTTCCTTGTTTTATTTATGTATGTTCGTGTGTGTGGTTGTATGATTTTAGTGATATGAATGAAACGGACTATGCTTATTTTTTAATTAAGTACGGTCACAATGGTTTAATTTATGATGTTGAGCTTGGTCCAACGTTGGGACATTTTTTATGATTGTGACCGGACTGACGACATGAACTGCATAGTCTCACCATCTTAATCGCCGTATCCATTTCGGTGCGAATACGCGTGCTGTTAGGACGCCCCTTTTTCTTTCTTCGCATGTTCTCATTGTGCCAGACTATTTACCCGTTGTAGGTGGGTCATTAGTCCTCATTTTCAACTACCGGAAAGCTTTTGTTGTAGACGTTGCAAAGATTGTGCACTTGGTAAACAGGGGATAGTAAGCCTGAAGGGTCCAGCCGAACCTTTGAACATGTCGCTGTGACACGAGAGCAAGGCATGCGAAAGGCTTGAAATTTTCCACAGTCGCACCAATTGTTATCAAGTTCTACCCGATAGGATCCCCTCGGTCTCCCTTCGTTGTGATCCATGATCTCAACAACATTGAAATTTCCCTTATTGCGGTTAAACACTGTGACCACATGTGTGTTAGATTTGGATGCTTCGTCTTTAATGAATGTCATAAAACTATCGTTGAACACTTGACCAAACTGTAGGATGAAACTCCACTTTGAACGCCTGGTGTCAAAAAGTTCTCCGAGCCTAAAGTAGGTTGACCTCACCAAAGCGTTTATCAGTAGGTTGCAGATTCCTTTGAAAACAAAGTTCATTGATTCCACGAGATTTATCGTCATGTGACCCCAGCGTTGTCCTTTGTCGTGGGCCCTGGTCCACTTATCCAATAGAATTTGGTTTATCCATCTGAATGCATCTTCATTTGTCAGCCTGATTTCGTCACGATAGTGTTTGAATGACGGTTCGGTTACTATGCAACAATTAGTGTCTAATAACTCATACTTGATTGACCCGCGCTTGCAGGCCGCATCATACGCCCAACCACCAACCCCACAACATGACCAACCCACCCAATTCCAGCCATCAACTTCAAACACCCATAGACCATTCTTCCAAACACGTAACCCCTTCATGCCACAAACCCAATCACAACAACAAGATCCTTACTAACACCAATATACCCCCGATAACACCTTCATATCCACACCAGCCTACCATAGCCCCCCACCTTTGTTTCGTTCTCAAAACGAGGTAATATCCTCATTCGGTCAAGCTTATTGTCCTCACCCAACCCAATCCAACATTGCATAGAGAAATAGGTCTAAGTTCAGTTGGTTTAGTAGGCCTGGCCACTTTAGGAATAAGAGTCAGGTAAGTAGAGTTATGCTCCCTAGGGCTTTCCATCTCATTCAGGATCTTCAAGACCTCTTTAGTAACAGAATCCCCCAAAATGTGCCAATAAGACTGGAAAAAGTTAGCAGTGTAACCATCTAGCCCTGGAGCTGCATTACTTTTAAGTTGATGCATAGCCTCGTAGACATCTTGTTTTCCAAAAGGCCTACCAAGCTCCTCCATTTTACTCTCAAAACACTTTCTATTAGGAGGATGGTCATTTTCATCAATAAGCCCAATATCTTTGGTAAACAGCTTTTGGTAGAAACTACACAAGATTTCTTCAATTTCCTCCTCCTTAGTAGTAATAACACCCTATAAATTCATCATAGCCTGAAGCTTGTTTTGGTTTCTTCTCAAAGAAGCCATCTGATGGAAGAATTTGGTATTCATATCTCCCTCCCTCAGCTAGTGAACCTTAGCTCTTTGAGCCCACCATTTTTCCTCTACCTCCATTAACCCCTCTAACTCCTTCTAAGTCTCAATCATTAACAATTTGTTATGATTTTTGATACCACTATCCTGAATATTTTTCATCTTTAGACAAAGCTCTCTAATCCTAGAAGAAGGATTACCATAAGTAGCCTTTCTCCAATATTTGAGCTTCAACAAAGTACCCTTAAGCATATCATGCATACCACCCCTCTGAGTACTGGCTCAGGCCTCTATAACAACCTGTTCAACCTTTTCAGAATCTAGCCATATGTTCTCCATCCTCAGAGGTCTATCAAACACCCTCCCCCTAGGACTCCATTTTTGGGACAGAGTAGAGAGAAAAATAGGGTTATGGTAAGAATTGAATCTAGTTAGATGCATGACATGAATATGGTTGAATAAACTCACCCACTCCTTTGTTGCCAAAAATCTGTCCAACCTAGCTTCAATGTAACAGTCCCCCTCATGCTTGTTACTCCAAGTAACCATGGATCCTGAAAAACCTATATCAGACAGAAGACAATCAGAAATAGCGGAATGAATAACATTAGTCAATTTACTATCTAAAGGCATCCCCCCCAATTTTTCAGAATCTTGGAATATAAGATTAAAATCCCCAAAAACCAACCACTTTTCATGGTAGTTACTTTGAGCCAAATTATTTATTAATTGACAAGTAAGAATTTTTTGGGAAGACTTGGAGAAACCATAAAGAGCAGTCCCTCTCCAAGCTACTTGTCTAGAGTTATTAAGCAAACCATCATGATTAGCAATATCATCCTCCAAGACATATAAATCTATATAACTTTTATTCATGTCTAAAATATCAATGTTTACATGAGATTTCCGAAAAAGAGCTAACCCCTCATCCCTCCCTTTCCCATTACAAGTACAATCCACAACCCTATAATTGGTTAAGTGACCAATTTTATCTATACTTTTAAAGATAAAATCATTAGAAAGTTTCTTAGATTTAGAGAGAAAAAGTAAAGAAAGATCCTGAATTTTGATCAAAGTTTTGATGGCTCTCAAAGTGTGGGGGTTACCCAACCCCCTGCAATTCCAAACAAGGGTCTTGATATCTCCTCTTGTGCCTTTATAGGAAGGCCATACTTTTGCATATAGGGGGTTTTTATAGCTTGAAAAGTTGTGGTTGTGTCATAGGACTCCAATATCTCAATACATCTTCTCTTTCTCTGATTGATTAACTCCTTCTGTCTTCCTCTATCTACAGGTTTGGACAAAGGAATAAGCCTCCTCAGGTTGCTGCTTCCTTCTTGCAGGTTGATGTCTTTGAACTTATCAAGCATATCTATAGAAACAGGACTATAATGTCCCATATTAGGCTTAACTTGGGGGTTTTTAGAGACTCTATTGTCCTCCAAAGAAAGTTGTCTTCTGCCAGTGGCTTGAGCTCTAAGCCAAGGACCAAGAGGGTTACCCTCTTTAAAATTATGTGATGGATGAACCAACTTCCTACAATACTCCTTCCCATGTCGCATCAGACCACAATAGAAGCAAAAAATAGAGGCATTTTCTCATATTTAAAATCCACCCATGTCACTCCATTGCTTTTACTACCAATATGAATGCCTGGACTGATTGGTTTAGTCACTTCAATGCAAATTCTAACTTTGACAATATAGGTTTTATCAGGCATGTCAAACATGCCAACATCCATAAACTTACCCAGTTTTCTACCCAGCTTGCGTCCCATGGATATGTTATTGACATTAGGGGGAAGTCCCCATAACTGAACCCAGATGGGATCCCTTGTGAAATCCAAATTCTGAAGGCCAACCTTCCCATTCCACTCCCTTAAAATCAACCGGGAGTTTCTGAAAAGCCAAGGACTCCCTTTGAGGAGTCTTTTATGATCTTCCATATTGTCCATACTGATTTTGAAAAAAGTGCTTATCAATTTCTTGAACTTTCAGGTTTGAAGGATTACACTAAATATTACTGAGAGCCACTTTAAAAAAGTGTTTATGTATCTGCTTCTCAGTGATGAACTTACCTATGATACAAATGATGGAAACTTCATCAGCCTGCACTTCATCTTCATCATAGAACAGGAAATCATGTTCTTGTTGTACCCCAGACTCAGAATCTTTGTTGCCCTTCTCAGTAGTTTCCTTTCCCCTATGTGTCTGCTATCGCATCAGATCCTTGCAAGGATTGACGCGTCGTTCTTGATTCTGCAACATTTGATTTTCTAGTATTTTGACAATGTTTTCTTGATTTTGAGCAGGATCCTTTTGACAAACATCTGGTATGCTGAGACGTCCCACCTTCAGAAGATCACCATCTTCACCCCGCGCAAGATCATAGCTAGTACCCACGTGCTCCTGGTACACCATCTTAACCACCAAGAAACCCAACGAATGGAGAAAACCACGAGCAGACCAAACCCAGGACAACAAATATCTCCCAACACTCAAACCTTAACCCAAACACGGCGAGGCAACAAAAGAAAGAAGGAAAACACAAGACTCAACAAGTGACGTAGGAACACCAAAAGAGGGAAATCACACACAAGGTGGAAGAAAAAAATTCCACTTGGTTTATATGTTTACATTTATATAATTTAATCTAACTATGGGTAATTTTCTATAATATTTTAATTTAAGCTAATTATTTTTAATTTCTATAATATTTTAATTTGATCTAATTATTTTTAATTTCTATAATATTTTAATTTGATCTAACTATTTAATCTCTCTCAAATTGTAGTTATGTCAAACTTAATACTGTTATATATCATAACCTCTCATTTCTTCTAAATGCACCTATGATTATATTCATTTATTAATATGTTTTATTGACATGAATTAAATAAAATATATATTTAAGTCATATTATAGAATAGTTAGAAATAGTTAGAAATATATTGACATGAATTAAAATAGTTAGAATAATAACGTTTAAAAAATATAGAAATTAAAAATAGTTAGATTAAATTAAAATATTATAAAATTAAAAATAGTTAGATTAAATTAAAATATTATAGAAATTTAAAATGGTTAGATCAAATTAAAATATTATAGAAATTAAATATGATTAGGGATTAAATTAAAATATTATAGAAATTAAAAATAATTAGATTAAATTAAAATATTATAGAAATTAAAAATATTTAGATTAAACTAAAATATTATAGAAATTAAAAATAGTTAGATTAAATAAAATATTATAGAATTAAAAATAGTTAGATCAAATTAAAATATTATAGAAATTAAAAATAATTAAATTAAATTAAAATATTATTGAAATTAAAAATAATTAGATTAAATTAAAATATTATAGAAAATTACTCATAGTTAGATTAAATTGTTAGTATTTCTAAGATTGACATTAATTTTGTAAAACAAATATAGCAACAATATATTGTATAGGATCTTGCTAAAAAAAGAACAGGTTATGCAAAGAAGTCTTGTTGTACGCCTGCACATGTTGAGTTGAAGTGTTTCAATATCTGGAGCAACATGTCGAAGAAGATGTCCTAAGCAGTCATTTCGACATCATGGACTGGTACAGGTGAATTGAAGATTTTGTTATAATTTAACAGAAACAGAATATTCAAAGAATATAAAGCAATCCAATGTGGCGCTGATTTAAAGATCTTGAAGATTCAAATCTAATATAAAGAAGAATATTGAATATATTTAGACTTTCTAAATATAGAGATATTTTAGGAAGTTATGTTTGAAGATCTTTTTGTAAGCATATTTTTCTGCATATTTGTAGCAGCTGTTATGTTGCATTTTAGGAGGCTCAAATTAGTTGGGAATAGGTTATAAAAAGAAGTCTTGTAACCTAGTTTTTAAAACCAACCAAATATGTAAACATTGTATTATTAGGGTTGAGTTCTTGTAGCAGCCGTATACTAAAAGATGTAATCTTTAGGGCTGTTTTTTTGTAAACCTCGAAGCTGTTAAGTAAGAGGTATATTGTTCTGGGAGGAAGCATCTAAGCAAACTCTAAGGTGTTGTCATGGAAGCGTGTCTTCTATTTCTTGATTGTTAGTTTGTTATCACTGATTTGATTGAGAGGGAGTGAGATGGGGTTCTCATATCTAAGTGGTGTTTAGATAAAAGTTGCATTGGTAGTGATTAAGTGAGAAGATCGTAAACTGAGTGGTTTACTGAAGGTCTTTAAATTGATACTACATAGTGGATTTCCTTCCTGGCTTGGTAGCCCCCATAGTAGATGTGTTTGCATTGAACTGGGTTAACAATTTGACTGTGTTATTTATGCTTTTCTGTATTGTATTATGCATTGTCTTGTTGGATGTCTGTCTAGATGTCTAAACATCCTGTAGGATATTTAGAATATGTTATATCAAAATCCAGTACTTTTATTGTCTGTACCTTGCCATGTTATTTGTAACAGACCAGATGTCTCGATATCGTATTCGACATCTGATTCTGTCATACTAGAATTTCAATTGATATCAGAGTAGACATCCTAGTCTGTTTCTGGATGAGATCCAAGGGGGATACTTTCTGGTTCATGGTCAAGGTAGTTGTTTGAATATGAAAGGTTCATATTGTTGTGTGAATGGTCCCTAGAAGTGGAGGATGGATTATTATGTTGTTGTAGCCTGGTGGTGAGCTGCAGTTTTGGTAGGTTTGATTTATTTTCAAACCTATGGTATATTGGTGTCACCTGGAGTATGTTGCTAGGACTGATATGTGACACATGAAGTTCTTGAGGAATTTGTGTTTTTGATCCGCTGTGTATCTATCTAAAAACTCCTGATGTTGAGAAAGGTTGTTCTTCTCTAGAGATATATCCTATGGTGATGGGATATATGCATATCAACTTCAGTTGACTTTGTCAATGATACTTGAAGATTATTGTTCAAGTCCACTCATAAAGGCATTGTTAAGAAAAGTTGGTGTTAAGAGATCTGAAGATAGCAGAAGCATTTTTTTAAACAGACATATCTCAAGTCTGTAGATCTCTTGGTGTGTTCCTTGGAATGATGTCATATCTCAAGATAGAACATCACATCAGAATTATACATAATTTTGTTGTCTAAAGGAATGGTTTAATATATGCTTTGTGAAATAAACTAATGTGATTGAATCGCATGTGTTTGGAACCTACTCCTGATCTGGAAGAGGAGGCATTTGGGTGGTATGCCTGAGAAGGTTCTAGCCCTAGAACTTATCTTATATGTTTGATTATGATCAAAATGCCTGTTACTCTTGAGGACAGTCTATTTATGGTCCATACCGCAGGAGTGAAAAACCTGAGATTCAAGAAGTATTATCTCTAAGAGACCCCTTGTGTATGAAGGTTGAGCTGTTAAGTATTTTGTGTCATCTTGAAGATACATCTGTTCAGATGTATGTGATCTTGTGGAGTCAAAAGAGTCTTGACTATATTTGCTGAAGGTGGACATAACTCTATCATAGTCTATGATACTATTAAAGTTGTGGAGATATATCAACTTGTGTAGTTGATTGATGTGAATGTAGTTGCATCCAAGATTGTTAGGTATAAGCTGATCAGTTTCTATATTGGGTCTGAAGTCATCTCAAGTCAGACAGTCTGAATTTTGAGCCTTAAGGAGAAGTTTGTTGAGATGTTCCCGCCGCTGCATATACTCTTGTTTTAGCCTGGAAGCTTGATCAACTACTGATGGCTGAGCCCCTTGTGTTCCCCTACATATGTATGAGTAGATTATTATGGAGGTTGTCTTCTGAACCATATTAACTTGCGAATCCTTTTGTGACTGAGACTTATGTCTGAAAAGATGTTAGAACAACATCTCAAGTGTGTGTGACAGTTCAACCAATGTTAACTTGCTGAGGATGGAATTCAGGATTAAGCCACTGATCTATTTGGATGTCATGACTGATTATCATCAAAAGAAGTCAAACTACTGGTCTTATCTAGTGTGAGAGGGAAACTTAGTATTTGTCTGGAAGTTATGAATATTTGCAGTCTAAACATTATGCTTTAGGAAGTGTACTGATAATTTGTTTTTAGTGATTGTGATTGATTTTCTTTGGATAAGAAGATGACAACTTGAGATGGCTATGTTCAGCTGACTGTTTCAGTGTGTCCAAAAAGAATATAACATCATTTGTTGTTTGTTTGTGAATCCTTCTTGGATAACAAATACCTTGTCGGGAGCTGGGTATTTATCTGATGTGTGGATGAAATTCAGGTTTCTAAAGTCTATGTTTCAGGAATTGTGTGAGAGTTTATTTCTCTCATATGTGATCAGGCAATGATGCAGAGGGTGTGTTCTTTGATCTGTAATATGAAGCTGATATCCTACATGATGTTACAACATCATTGTGTTATTTTTCCTAGAAGGTAATTTGGGGAAATGTGTGTGAAGTTGGAAGAGCAACATTATTGCCAAGAGTGGCAGCTTTGACATAATATGGATTAGAATGGGCCGAATCTGATCTAAGTGTTAGTGGTATGTTTTGGAAATACATAACTGCTTTCATGTTGAAGACTTCATTAGCTGTAAGGACATAAGATTGTTATTAGATAAGTGTGATCTGATCAGAAGGGTAGTATATTGTGTGGTTTTGCTTTGTATTGGACTTGGCAGACCATGTATCTGAAATAAACATGGTGAGAGTATGCTCAACAAGTGAAAGAAGTGGCAGTTCCTCATGTTGAGAATGTGGAAATCTTAGTGTGTTATCTTCTGGTGCCAAGGGATCATCTTCTGAAGGAGCTAGTGTTCATGTCAAGGGAAGTTAAGGTTGTTATATGTGGTCCATTGTTGCAAGGGTGAAAAATGTTTCTATGAAGCGTGCATGCTACTGAGGTATGATCAGAATGGTTGTTTAACTTATAGTTTCTTCTACTACTAGTCATGGATAGTGGCAGTCTAGATCCTTTGTAGCCAGCAAACTAAGAGCATTTGTTTTGGAATATGTGAGAAATTCAAGTGTGTTTTGTGTGGATAGATAAGGATATTTATCAGTTGTGCTCTTGGTGATATTCTCAGAGAGCTAGTGCAAATGAATTTGTAAAAGTCATGATTGATCTCTTAGTCTGAGAATATGTTCATCAGGTGTGTGAAGTTGAGAATTAGTGGAGTCTATGTTTAACTGGAGTTTTGTCTTTCCATGACACGAGGAGAGTTTGTTAATATTATCTAGAGCTAATATGAAAATCTTTCAAAATTAAAAGATAAGACTGCTGTAGAACTGTCTGGTAAGGTTGTTATACAAGGATTTAAGATCAATGTTGTTTGTGGAGTTTATAAATATTTGATTGATTATCCTTGTGATTCAAGACTGGTGATATTCAACAAGATGGTTGGAACATCTCAGAGTTTGTGCATAATCATGGGAGGGGTTCTGTTACTTCTTGGAAGTTGGTCTGAGAATTGGATTCGGTCTTGTATGACAGGAGTTATGTTTTTCTAGAAAGTTTACTATCTAGAAGTTGGTTTGGATATTGTTGATGCTGAAGATGGAGATGATACACAATGTAGACATCATATCTTTGATGACCACTTGGAATGATTTATTTCTAGTTCAAGTGCATACCAGAATGTTCATCATGAAGTTAAAGTAGGTGGAAATATCATAAATTTGTGAAGAATGTTTTACTCAAGGCATCCTTGGAATCTCCATGAGGTATAGTTCTTAACTATTCCTTCTGAAGTTTCAGACAGTGGTAGGTTTGAGGACTTTGGAGAAGCTTTGGCAGTCTTTCATCAATGTGTGATATTGGTTGGAATTACTGCAAAATCAACAGAATGAAGGTTGTCTACTCAAACTTGGTTGGTGAATCAAGTCTGTGAGAGCATGGGATTCTTGTTCTGTTAAGGGAGGGATTTCTTTCAAGTGGTAGAAGAAAAAGTTGAATTCAACAATTGGATGTTGACTCATAATGTTCTGACATCTAGTTCAACATAAGAATCTCAGTTGGTGAAGTGACACATAAACTTAATATAGAATGATCTACAGGAATGAGAAATTGAATGCTTAAAAAAGTTTGCTCTTTTGCTAGTTTGCTGCAGATGCAATAGATTTGAAGGTTGTTTTATAGTAAGCAAGTGGAACATGCGATTCAAAGATCAATTTTAATGGGTAGATAAGGATATCTTTGTGAGAATTTTGACAAACGTGGAGAAGAAAATTTGTGGCAGTTGGTTTTTTCATATGAGGACTCATAAATGAGGTGATCAAACTGTGGCAATTGGTTAATCTCTATACTGGATTCAAAGAATCAAGATAATCAGAATGTGGCAATTGGTTAGTCTTGAGAATTTTCTTGGAACAAGTTACTTTTGGGCAGAAGGGTGATAAGTTGAAGACTCAAGGAGTAATGTACTTCTTGAAGGTGGATGAGAAGCTATTTCTCCTTCAAGCTGGAGGCACAATGTTGTTGAAGGTTTTCAGTTCTTGGATTACTATGCTATAGTAAGTCCAGTTGGTGGAGAATATCAAGAATAATAGTTATGATATTTTGGTGTGTGGAAGATGTTCTAACTTGTGTTCAGGCATTATTTGGGATGATTGTCTACATTGTATCTAAAGATAGTCTACCTAATCATACGGGAGGATGATGAAGTCGAAGGTCTGCTTTGGAAGGAGAATATAGAGAAGACTGAAGTAGATCAGGTAGTGATTGCTTGAAAGTCTGAATGTGGATATTCATCAATTAATCCTAATATCAGAGTTAGATGATTGGAAGAGTATTGTTTGGAGTGTCTGGCCAAGAAGAAAAACATGTGAAGGGAACATAATCTTAGTGTCAAGTCTTGCTAGAGAGAAATTGATCAGCTTGTCATGATGTGATGTTTTGGAGCATGTGATGACAACAAACCAAAAGGGAATCATGTGAATATTGGTACAAGGGATGATTGTGTTCAACTTGTGGGTTGAACAAAGAGTGAGCTCTTGAAGACATGAAGATGCATATTATGTTTTCCTTTCATCAAAGTACAAAGAAGCACATGTCATCCTTGATATGGGGTGTTACATTTTTGTGCAGCTGGACTTGTGAAGTTAATGGGGAGTAGTATTTTTCTTGGTGATCCAGACAGTACATGACATGGCTAAAAAGAGGGTAAAAGGCAAGTGTCCTTTGATTGTTCATGATCAGGTGTGTACAAAATGTTGCCTCTAATAAGGATCTGTGATGTCAGACATCATGTTGTAACATGCTCTACTAAGTGTGGGTGATTGGTTCTCAGGCTGATATGTTTTCTTAGTTGTGTGAAACTAGTTGGATTGGAACATAAGCTCACTCAGGAGGAGTCTGAAGAACAAATGTGGTTGTTGTTGGGCAAGATTAGTTACTGGCAATAATGGTGTCATGATTCTAGATCATGATAGACATGAGTCTTTGGTTTGCTGGAAATAATGTTTGATCTCTATTTGTGTCTTTTGTTGTTGTGTGCTCATATCCTTTGGTTGGATAGAGTTTATTTTTGTTATGTTTGTAAAATTATGGTAAACATAGGGAAAAAAGGGTAGTGTTCAGACATTGCTTAGTCTGAGGTAAACCTTTGCAGTTATTTTGCAAAGATGTTGAATAAAATGTTTTATTACTTCAAGCATAAATAGAGTCTTGAGGTTACAATGTGTTCTCCTGTGTGATCTAAATGAGGTTTGTCTAGTGTGTCTAAAGGGAAGTGTAATTCCATATGGGATAAAGTTGCTATCTGCAGTATTAATTGAATTCAGAAAGCGAACTGTGCATGTAGTGTTGCTTTGGGTGAACTAGCAGACGATATAGGGTAGGATGTTAGAACATGTTCCAGGACATGTTTTTCTTGAGCCAAACAGGGAGTTATTATGGATGGCATTGGCAGAAGGATGTCAAACACGGGTTTTATTCATGCGTGTTTGTTATTGGTCCATTTAGTTTGGGAGAATAAAGTCAGATGTTCAAGGTCTGGTATGGATGGTTCACATTAATTGGTGTAAAAGTTTTTGCTCCTATAATAAAGATCCTTGACCAAGATGAGGAAGTCTGTTGAGGAAAATGTCAAGTAACATGTCCTGAAAAGATGAAGAAATTGTTTTGCTGTTGTTTTTTCAGTTTTTCTTCTATTATATGTGTTATAATTTTCTAATATTTATTTTAGCCAAAATTTGCCAAAGGGGGAGATTGTTAGTTCTGTATTTCTAGGTTTGGCATTAATTTTGTAAAACAAATATAGCAGCAATATATTGTATAGGATCTTGCTAAAAAAGAACAGATTATGCAAAGAAGTCCTATTGTGCGCATGAACATGTTGAGTTGAAGTGTTTCAACATCTAGAGCAACATGTCGAAGAAGATGTCCTAAGCAATCCTTTCGACATCATGGACTGGTACAGGTGAATTGAAGATTCTGTTATAATTTAACAGAAACAGAATATTCAGAGAATATAAAGCAATCCAATGTGGCGCTGATTTAAAGATCTTGAAGATTCAAATCTGATATAAAGAAGAATATTGAATATATTTAGACTTTATAAATATGGAGATATTTTAGGAAGTTATAGTTTGAAGATCTTTTTGTAAGCAGATTTTTATGCATATTTGTAACATCTGTTATGCTGCATTTTAGGAGGCCCAAATCCAATTGGGAATATGTTATAAAAAGAAGTCTTGTAACCTAGTTTTTGAAACCAACCAAAGATGTAAAAGTTGTATGATTAGGGTTGAGTTCTTGTAGCAACCGTATACTAAAAGATATAATCTTAGGGTTGTTTCTTTGTAAACCTCGAAGTTATTAAGTAAGAGGTATATTGTTCTTGGAGAAAGCTTCTAAGCAAACTTTAAGGTGTTGTCATGGAAGTGTGTCTTCTGATTCTTGATTGTTAGTTTGTTATCATTGATGTGATTGAGAGGGAGTGAGATGGGGTTCTCATATCTAAGTGTTATTTAGATAGAAGTTGCATTGGTAGTGATTAAGTGAGAAGATCGTAAACTAAGTGGTTTGTTGAAGGTCTTTGAATTGATACTACATAGTGGATTTCCTTCCTGGCTTGGTAGCCCCCAGAGTAGATATGTTTGCATCGAACTGGGTTGACAATTTGACTATGTTGTTTGTGCTTTTTTGTATTGTATTATGCATTGTCTTGCTGGATGTCAGTCCAGATGTCTAAACACCCTATAAGATATTTAGAATATGTTATATCAAAATCTAGTACTGTTATTGTCTGTACCTTGTCATGTTATTTGTAACAGACCAGATATCTCGACATCGTATTCGATATCTGGTTCTGTCATACCTGAATTTCATAAATTATATAAATATCTCGTTCATTTGGTTTTGTGGATAACAATTGGTTTATATGAGTTTGTGATAAATATATAACAAAAGCTTTATAGTAGCCCAATGAAACGTGTGCACCTTGCAACTTTGAGGTACCAAGTTTAAAACATGGCTGCAACAAAATTTTTAGTTGAATTTTTTCTTAATGAAATCATATGACACATGGACACCACGTGGATTTAAAATTAAATATAAAATAAAAATAAATGCCACATGGATGCCACATGTGCAAATTCCACCGTCCGGTCAGAAATAGGGGTGAAAATAAAATCTTGGTTTGGTGAGGGGGAATCTCAATTTTTTTATAAAGGAGGTAAATCAAAAGATGCTTGTTTGTCATGCAACAAACACTATTTAACCCTTTTATTTTTGGAAAATTAGATTCTATGAAACTTTTTGAAATACTAGTTTTGGTCAAAAAATCATAGTATTATACACAATTTTATACTAGTTTCGATCAAAAATAAAATTAAGTCGAGGATTGTTTCGAAATGCTACGAAACTTTTAAGATCCTCTCTATATGTTACGAGGGAAGGTTATGATGGAAGTCCATGGAAAAAATCATCTCAAAATTAGTTCCTATGAAACGTTTTGAAATACTAGTTTCGGTCAAAAATCGTAGTATATTATACACAATTCTATACTAGTTTCGGTCATAAATCAAATTAAATCGAGGATTGTTTGAAATGCTACGAAACTTTTAAGATCCTCTCTATATGTTACGAGGGAAGGTTATGATGGAAGTCCATGCAAAAAATCATCTCAAATTAGTTTCTATGAAACTTTTTCGAATACTAGTTTCGAAAAAAAATCGTAGTATATTATACACAAATCTATACTAGTTTCGGTCAAAAATCAAATTATATCGAGGATTGTTCGAAATTCTATGAAACTAGTATTTTTGACCGAAACTAGTATAAAATTGTGTATAATATACTACAAATTTTGACCGAAACTAGTATTTCAAAAAGTTTCATAGAAACTAATTTTGAGATGATTTTTTACATGGACTTCCATCATAACCTTCCCTCGTAACATATAGAGAGGATCTTAAAAGTTTCATAGAATTTTGAACAATCCTCGATATAATTTGATTTTTGAACGAAACTAGTATATAATTGTGTATATTATACTACAATTTTTGATCAAAACTAGTTTTTCAAAAAGTTTCATAGAATCTAATTTTGAGATGATTTTTTGCATGGACTTCCATCATAACCTTCCCTCTTAACATATAGAGAGGATCTTAAAAGTTTCATAGAATTTCTAATAATCCTCGATATAATTTGATTTTTGACCGAAAATAGTATAGAATTGTGTATAATATACTACGATTTTTGATCGAAACTAGTATTTCAAAAAGTTTCTTAGAAACTAATTTTGAGATGATTTTTTGCAAAGAATTCCATCATAATTTTCCCTCGTAACATATAGAGAGGATCTTAAAAGTTTCGTAGAATTTCGAACAATCCTCGATATAATTTTTTTTTGACCGAAACTAGTATAGAATTGTGTAAAATATACTACGATATTTGATCGAAACTAGTATTTCAAAAAGTTTCATAGAATCTAATTTTGAGATGATTTTTTGCATGGACTTCCATCATAACCTTCCCTCGTAACATATAGAGAGAGGATCTTAAAAGTTTCTTAGAATTTTGAACAATGATCGATATAATTTGATTTTTGACCTAAACTAGTATAGAATTGTGTATATTATACTAGGATTTTTGACCGAAACTAGTATTTCAAAAAAATTCAAAGAATCTAATTTTGAGATGATTTTTTGCATGGACTTCCATCATAACCTTCCCTCATAACATATAGAGAGGATCTTAAAAGTTTCGTAGAATTTTGAACAATCCTCGATATAATTAGATTTTTGACCGAAACTAGTATAAAATTGTGTATAATATACTACAAATTTTGACCGAAACTAGTATTTCAAAAAGTTTCATAGAAACTAATTTTGAGATGATTTTTTACATGGACTTCCATCATAACCTTCCCTCGTAACATATAGAGAGGATCTTAAAAGTTTCATAGAATTTTGAACAATCCTCGATATAATTTGATTTTTGAACGAAACTAGTATAGAATTGTGTATATTATACTACAATTTTTGATCGAAACTAGTTTTTCAAAAAGTTTCATAGAATCTAATTTTGAGATGATTTTTTGCATGGACTTCCATCATAACCTTCCCTCTTAACATATAGAGAGGATCTTAAAAGTTTCATAGAATTTCTAATAATCCTCGATATAATTTGATTTTTGACCGAAAATAGTATAGAATTGTGTATAATATACTACGATTTTTGATCGAAACTAGTATTTCAAAAAGTTTCTTAGAAACTAATTTTGAGATGATTTTTTGCAAAAAATTCCATCATAATTTTCCCTCGTAACATATAGAGAGGATCTTAAAAGTTTCGTAGAATTTCGAACAATCCTCGATATAATTTTTTTTTTACCGAAACTAGTATAGAATTGTGTAAAATATACTATGATTTTTTATCGAAACTAGTATTCAAAAAACTTTCATAGAAACTAATTTTAAGATGATTTTTTACATGAACTTCCATCATAACCTTCCCTCGTAACATATAGAGAAGATCTTAAAGGTTTTGTAGAATTTCGAACAATCCTCGATATGATTAGATTTTTGACCGAAACTAGTATAGAATTGTGTATAATATACTACGATTTTTGACCGAAACTAGTATTTCAAAAAGTTTCATAGAAACTAATTTGGAGATGATTTTTTGCATGGACTTCCATCATAACCTTCCCTCGTAACATATAGAGAGGATATTAAAAGTTTCATAGAATTTTGAACAATCCTCGATATAATTTGATTTTTGAGCGAAACTAGTATAGAATTGTGTATATTATACTACGATTTTTGATCGAAACTAGTTTTTCAAAATGTTTCATAGAATCTAATTTTGAGATGATTTTTTGCATGGACTTCCATCATAACCTTCCCTCGTAACATATAGAGAGGATCTTAAAAGTTTCATAAACTTTCTAATTATCCTCGATATAATTTGATTTTTGACCGAAAATAGTATAGAATTGTTTATAATATACTACGATTTTTGATCGAAACTAGTATTTCAAAACGTTTCATAGAATCTAATTTTGAGATGATTTTTTGCATAGACTTCCATCATAACCTTCCCTCGTAACATATAGAGAGGATCTTAAAATTTTTGTAGAATTTCGAACAATCCTCGATATAATTTGATTTTTGACCGAAACTAGTATAGAATTGTGTAAAATATACTACGATTTTTTTATCAAAACTAGTATTCCAAAAAGTTTCATAGAAACTAATTTTAAGATGATTTTTTGCATGAACTTCCATCATAACCTTCCCTCTAACATATAGCGAATATCTTAAAGGTTTCGTAGAATTTCGAACAATCCTCGATATGATTAGATTTTTGACCGAAACTAGTATATAATTGTGTATAATATACTACGATTTTTGACCGAAACTAGTAATTCAAAAAGTTTCATAGAAACTAATTTTGAGATGATTTTTTGCATGGACTTCCATCATAACCTTCCCTCGTAACATATAGAGAGGATCTTAAAAGTTTCATAGAATTTTGAACAATCCTCGATATAATTTGATTTTTGAGCGAAACTAGTATAGAATTGTGTATATTATACTACGATTTTTGATCGAAACTAGTTTTTCAAAATGTTTCATAGAATCTAATTTTGAGATGATTTTTTGCATGAACTTCCATCATAACCTTCATTCGTAACATATAGAGAGGATCATAAAAGTTTCATAAACTTTCTAATTATCCTCGATATGATTTGATTTTTGACCGAAAATAGTATAGAATTGAGTATAATATACTATTATTTTTGATCGAAACTAGTATTTCAAAACGTTTCATAGAATCTAATTTTGAGATGATTTTATGCATGGACTTCCACCATAACCTTCCCTCGTAACATATAGAGAGGATCTTAAAAGTTTTGTAGAATTTCGAACAATCCTCGATATAATTTGATTTTTGACCGAAACTAGTATAGAATTGTGTAAAATATACTACGATATTTTTTATCGAAACTAGTATTCCAAAAAGTTTCATAGAAACTAATTTTAAGATGATTTTTTGCATGAACTTCCATCATAAACTTCCTCTTAAACAGATAGAGAGGATTTTAAAAGTTTCGTAGAATTTCGAACAATCCTCGATATAATTAGAATTTTGACCGAAACTAGTATATAATTGTGTATAATATACTACGATTTTTGACCAAAACTAGTATTTAAAAACGTTTCATAGAAACTAATTTTGAGATGATTTTTTGAATGGACTTCCATCATAATCTTCCCTCGTAACATATATAGAGGATCTTAAAAGTTTCATAGAATTTTGAACAATGCTCGATATAATATGATTTTTGAACGAAACAAGTATAGAATTGTGTATATTATACTACGATTTTTGATCGAAACTAGTTTTTCAAAAAGTTTCATAGAATCTAATTTTGAGATGATTTTTTGCATGGACTTCCATCATAACCTTCCCTCGTAACATATAGAGAGGATCTTAAAAGTTTCATAGAATTTCGAATAATCCTCGATATAATTTGATTTTTGACCGATAATTGTATATAATTGTGTATAATATACTACGATTTTTGATCGAAACTAGTATTTCAAAAAGTTTTTTAGAATCTAATTTTGAGATGATTTTTTGCAAAGAATTCCATCATAACCTTCCCTCGTAACATATAGAGAGGATCTTAAAAGTTTTGTAGAATTTCAAACAATCCTCGATATAATTTGATTTTTGACCGAAACTAGTATAGAATTGTGTAAAATATACTACGATTTTTTTTATCGAAACTAGTATTCCAAAAAGTTTCATAGAAACTAATTTTAAGATGATTTTTTGCATGAACTTCCATCATAACCTTCCCTCGTAACATATAGAGAGGATCTTAAAGGTTTCGTAGAATTTTGAACAATCCTCGATATGATTAGATTTTTGACCGAAACTAGTATAGAATTGTGTATAATATACTACGATTTTTGACCGAAACTAGTATTTCAAAAAGTTTCATAGAAACTTATTTTGAGATGATTTTTTGCATGGACTTCCATCATAACCTTCCCTCGTAACATATATAGAGGATCTTAAAAGTTTCATAGAATTTTGAACAATCCTCGATATAATTTGATTTTTGAGCGAAACTAGTATAGAATTGTGAATATTATACTACGATTTTTGATTGAAACTAGTTTTTCAAAATGTTTCATAGAATCTAATTTTGAGATGATTTTTTGCATGGACTTCCATCATAACCTTCATTCGTAACATATAGAGAGGATCATAAAAGTTTCATAAACTTTCTAATTATCCTCGATATAATTTGATTTTTGACCGAAAATAGTATAGAATTGAGTATAATATACTACGATTTTTGATCGAAACTAGTATTTCAAAACGTTTCATAGAATCTAATTTTGAGATGATTTTTTGCATAGACTTCCACCATAACCTTCCCTCGTAACATATAGAGAGGATCTTAAAAGTTTTGTAGAATTTCGAACAATCCTCGATATAATTTGATTTTTGACCGAAACTAGTATAAAATTGTGTAAAATATACTACGATTTTTTTTTTATCGAAACTAGTATTCCAAAAAGTTTCATAGAAACTAATTTTAAGATGATTTTTTGCATGAACTTCCATCATAAACTTCCCCTTAAACAGATAGAGAGGATTTTAAAAGTTTCGTAGAATTTCGAACAATCCTCGATATAATTAGAATTTTGACCGAAACTAGTATAAAATTGTGTATAATATACTACGATTTTTGACCAAAACTAGTATTTAAAAACGTTTCATAGAAACTAATTTTGAGATGATTTTTTGAATGGACTTCCATCATAATCTTCCCTCGTAACATATAGAGAGGATCTTAAAAGTTTCATAGAATTTTGAACAATGCTCGATATAATATGATTTTTGAACGAAACTAGTATAGAATTGTGTATATTATACTACGATTTTTGATCGAAACTAGTTTTTCAAAAAGTTTCATAGAATCTAATTTTGAGATGATTTTTTGCATGGACTTCCATCATAACCTTCCCTCGTAACATATAGAGAGGATCTTAAAAGTTTCATAGAATTTCGAATAATCCTCGATATAATTTTTGATTTTTGACCGAAACTAGTATAGAATTTTGTAAAATATACTACGATTTTTTTTATCGAAACTAGTATTCCAAAAAGTTTCATAGAAACTAATTTTAAGATAATTTTTTGCATGAACTTCCATCATAACCTTCCCTCGTAACATATAGAGAGGATCTTAAAGGTTTCGTAGAATTTTGAACAATCCTCGATATGATTAGATTTTTGACCGAAACTAGTATAGAATTGTGTATAATATACTACGATTTTTGACCGAAACTAGTATTTCAAAAAGTTTCATAGAAACTAATTTTGAGATGATTTTTTGCATGGACTTCCATCATAACCTTCCCTCGTAACATATACAGAGGATCTTAAAAGTTTCATAGAATTTTGAACAATCCTCGATATAATTTGATTTTTGAGCGAAACTAGTATAGAATTGTGTATATTATACTACGATTTTTGATCGAAACTAGTTTTTCAAAATGTTTCATAGAATCTAATTTTGAGATGATTTTTTGTATGGACTTCCATCATAACCTTCCCTCGTAACATATAGAGAGGATCATAAAAGTTTCATAAACTTTCTAATTATCCTCGATATAATTTGATTTTTGACCGAAAATAGTATAGAATTGAGTATAATATACTACGATTTTTGATCGAAACTAGTATTTCAAAACGTTTCATAGAATCTAATTTTGAGATGATTTTTTGCATGGACTTCTGTTATGGACTGGCCCAATTCCCATAAGTGGGCCAAGCAAACCAACTTGGCAGAAGCGCTTGACGTCGGGCAACATCAAGTATAGTGGTCTCTGTCGACCAAGAGCGTACCGACCAAGACAAAGCCCTCCAACGGCTAGTTTTGACCGTTACCTATCTTTACGGATTCCTTGATCCGCGCCCAACGATATGTACCAATAATCTTCCACTTAGCCCCTTATATAAACCCTCTCATTTGAGAGGGTCAGGTATTCAATCCTCTGACCTTAATTCTTGTACTTGCCCACTCTTTGCTCGGTTACTTACTTCAGCATCGGAGTGCCTTGCAGGTACACCCCCTCCTCTCCTTATCAACCATCTTTCAGCAACGCTCGAAGGCAGCCGTATCGAATCCTGATCTCCAGGTATGATCAGGTGGCGCCGTCTGTGGGAATCTGATTTCCCCGTTCTTCTCTCTCTCAAAGTCTTCAAAGAACCAAAGTTCTACCAAGATCCATGGCTGCTCGAGACAATCTGGACAACCGATCAAACGACAGCATGATCCTCACGCAACGTGAGAGCAACATTCATCACCCTCCGCACGAAGAAACCGTGCAAGATCACCCAGACGGGAAAACAACATCGCCTTCTCCCGACCGCGATCAACCTCTGGAGAGTCGCCCGAATGTCCTCTTTCCCTCGACTCCTTCAGGATCTGATTTTGCCGCACTGGCCGAAATCCAATATCAGACAAATCTGCTGCTCCTCGCCCATGGCGAGAAAATCGCCCGTCTCGAAGACAATTACTGTCGACCCCAGTCTCCCGCGAGACACCAGAGAAGGCGTAGTCCATCTCCTCCCAAGAGAAAGAGGAAGGGACACGTCGACGAATCTACTGGCGACAAACGACCTCGTCAGTCCCCTCCGCGGTCTTCCCCTCCAAGAAAATCAAGAAGGAGCAAATCAAGATCTACATCTCCTCGGCGAACGAAGAAGCGCGCTCACAGGTCCCCTTCATTCAACTCCAGCGAGGACGAGGAAGCTCGGGGTTCCCTCTCGTCAGAAATCATGGCGGCTAAACTTCCAAGAGGTTTAGAGAAACCCCCACCGCTAGGCTCGTATGACGGAACCACAGATCCGGACGAGCATATCGAGAATATCGATGCGCTGCTTGATTAACGAGGAGTACGATGAGCGATCAAATGCCGCCTCTTTCCTACAACGCTGAGGAAAGGAGCGATGACGTGGTATAAAAGCCTTGAGGCTGAATCCATCACTTCCTGGAAACAACTTGGATGCACGTTTTCCAGGCACTTCACCGCCTCAAGGCGTCACCCAAAGACAGAAGTTTCGATCGAAGCAATCATCCAAGGGAAAGACGAACCTTTGTGAACTTACATCGAAAGGTTCAACAAAGAGGCAGTCCAGGTGTCCACAACCGACGATATGAAGAAGTATTTGTTGGAACGAGGACTGCGCCCGTCAACAGATTTTCACCGGGCAGTCGGCATTGAGACCCCTGCCACCCTTGACACGTTCTTGTTGAAAGCCCAAGCTTATATCCAGTATGAGGAAAAGCAGGCAGCCAGCTCCGTAAGAGACGCTCGACGTCGCGAAGATGCAAAGCCCCACCGAGTCATTGAACCCTCGACATCTCGTCGGGGAGGAGACAAAAGAAAAGACAATCGCTCCCGTGAACCGCGGGAGCACAGAGGACCCGTCGGCCGATTCCACGAATATACTCCACTCCTAGCTTCCAGGGAGAAAATCTTGTCCGAGTGTGCCAACTCAGAGTTCAGGCAAGCAGGGATACGCTTTCCGAAGCAGTAACCCAGCAAACCGGGCACAGACAAAAAGAAATATTGCAGATTCCACAAACGTCATGGCCACAACACAGAAGACTGCATCCATCTCAAGGACGCAATCGAAATTCTTATCAAGCACAGACACCTTAAACAATCCACCAAATCCAGAGACACTCCTCGACAAGAAGCGCATGAGAGTCAAAAGGTCGAGGAGGCTATACCCGTTCCTGCAGATGCGAACATGCAGGTTGCCCTGAGCATCTATCGCCTAGAAGATTTCTTCCTACCCGATCACACCGGGAGCCCGGGATACTTTTCCTCCCATAGTCCATGGGAAACCTTTCCATCCGCAATGGTCATTTCAGGAGGAGGGTTCAACAAAATCACGGTCGGATCCGTAAAGCGAAAATTCGACCAGCTGATTGCGAAGGGGCCCGCACAAAATGCAACCCTGGACCCACCAAGAGAGGGCTCGGTACCCCTTTCCTTTTACCGAGAAGAACTCTTGGGAGGAGCGCCAAACGCCAACATCCCGTTACTCATCCGGGCGCGAATGGCGAATTTTGATGTGAGAAGAATCTTGGTGGACCAAGGCAGCTCCTGCGACATTATGTACTCCCAGCTGTTTTCAACACTCTAGCTGAACGAAACACACCTGACTCCGTACGTCGGAACAGACTTGCAAGGTTTCAACGGGTAGTCTCCCGACCGTGGGGCTACGTCGATCTGTTTATCACCTTCGGAGCAGCTGAAACAGCCAGGACGGTCCGAGTCCAGTTCCTAGTTGTAGACTGCCCGTCGCTATACCAGTGCATTCTGGGACGACCGACACTAGCCGAGCTAATCGTTGTGCCATCCACCGTCCACCTGAAGATGAAGTACTATACTACTTCGGGCAAGGTTGCCACACTGCACGGGGACGTCGATGCTGCTCGCCGGTGTTTTAAAGCAGCATCTAAAGGTCTTAGCTCAATATCTTACCAACCAAACCCTTCAGCATTGACTTCACCAGATGTTCCACAAACACCCAGGGCCTTCCCTCAGGTAGACTCAATCGACCTGGACTGCAGGTTCTCAGACGACAACGAAGGAATTCAAAAGCTAACAGATTCACTATCCCGACCAGTCCCAGACGAAGAGTTCGAGCTAATTCCCCTGGGAGATGACCCAACCCGGTGCGTTAAGATCGGGGCACATATGCCCGACTTGGCAAAACGACAGTTGGAAGCTTGCCTCAAAGGGAACGCAGATCTGTTTGCCAGGACTCGACCCCGAGACAGCCTGCCATCACCTCTCCATCGACCTAACACACAAAGCGGTCGCCCAGCTGTCAGACCCTAATTTTTGACCCTAAGATTTTTCGCATCTCATCTGCATTTCACATACAAACAAGATCACGTACTGGTCGTTTATTCTTTTTCAGGTGCAGGTCTATGCCTTGCAGAGGATCACCATGTTTAATTTCTGTTATTTGTTTATATTCACTAACTTCGAACCAAAATACAAAAAAAAATTATGTTGCAGTTGCTTCTTCTTCTTTTGTGTTGCAGGAATTTCAAAGTGTGGCAGTGATTTCAATTCAGATGCATTTGTTCAGTCATGATTCGATTCAGATGGACGTTTGACCTAATCTTGGTCAAACTATCAAAAAAATCGTTTCAACTGCAACTTGTATGCGCCAGTAGTTTATTCCTCAGACAGTGTGTATTCAAAGCTCAAGTGGTGTTGTGTGTGAAAATGATCAGTTATCAGACAGTGTTTTGCGCGAAGTTTGGTTCGAATCTTCAATGTTCATCAAGTCATCAGTGATTTGCTTGTGGATTTATTTTCCTCATATAATCTGGGTAATTTTCAGAGGATTCAAGTAGTTGTGGCTCAATGCTATGAATTATTCACTGGTTCAAGGATGAATGTGTTCAATTTAATCAGTGGCTGGTGCAAGGAAAAATCAGAAGTTGGTTGTGGGCAAGAAAAAAAAAAGGAAAAATCAAGACTTTATCCATAAACCATCCTTTATTTTTTTTTATGCTAGTATCCATTTTATTTTTAACCAAACCGTCTCCATAACCATTTCCAATAACCATTATATACATAATCCATTATTTTCGATTTCTATCCATTTTTTTTCAAATTATTTCATAATACCATTTATCATTACCACCATTATTTTCTTTTAACCATTACCATTACCAAAAATACATTCCAAAAATCTATCTCCAATCCATATTACAAATAAACAAAAAAAATATAATACAAAAAAAAATCTTAAGCCCATTTAATATTTTTTTTCCTTTGGCCCAAATTAGTTTTTTTTGTTTGTGAATCCAAATATCTTTCAGTTTTTTTTAACAGAATTCATGTGCCCACAACAGCCAGCTTCACACAACAAGTCACACGTGACCTCACTAGCAGTTACTCCTCCAAGCTATTTTTCAGCCATCAAACTGCCTATCAATCAGCTGATCAAAATAACACTCCCAGCTATTTCTTTTCCAAGCCTCACATCACTCCTAGCCAGCTCTCCACACACACGCGAACAGCTTATCACGCGAAACTTCTAGCAAAATGCATCACAAGCCGTACACAACAAACACACTGACTTCACGCCAGCATCAAGTTTACACACCACAGCATCTTGCCGGCTTCAACAAAATGCACAAGTTTCTTGCAAGCCACCAGCCACATCAAACGCAAACATGCCGTAAGCCAGCCTTCGCTTCGCTTCCGCAAGCCAGAGCCAAATGCACAACACAAACAGCTTCAGACTTCACGCGGAACGCACATTCACTAGCCATCAGCTGCTTCTCCCTACACGCACAAAACACACGTGAGCCAAGCCTTCACGCGTTCACAAAAGCCGCAGCTTCACATCAACTACCAGCCAACATCAATACCAAACGCACCTGTCATTAACCAAAACGCAATAAGAAAGCGAACAAAACGCAACAGCTGAGGCAGGGCAAAACCGAATTGAAACGCAAAGCCCAAAGCATGAAGAAACCGTGACGGAAAAACTCAATTCAAAACGCAGTGAAACAAACACAAAACGCACACCTTCAAATTCAAATCTCAGCAAAACCCTCACCAATTCCTCTATTTAAAGAACTCACCTCTCTCTCAATTGATAAGCTTTGAGAGCCTTAGGAAATCCCTGCCAAATCAGATTCAAAGCTTCGCATCCTTCATCAATTATTTTCCTTCAATCCATTTTCGTCAAATCTCCGAAACTCAAATCCTTTAATTCCAACCTCGTAATTACATCCTTCTCATAAACCTGAACCACCATTACTAGCAAAAAAACGAAGAAAAAGTTCTGTGTTGTACATCATCGTCTCTCACCCGAAGAGAAGATGAAAGAGTGAAATCAGTAAATCTTGACAAGTGAGACGCGGCCGATCGAAGTTGACGGTGTCTTTCCTCTCCAGTTTTGACGCGATTAGGAAGGTGAAGAGGCTGCGGCATTTTTTCCCTTTTGTTTTTGTACAGTGCCGGCGTTGGTTTTAGGGAAGAAGAAGAGGAACTGATATTTCTTGTTTCACGTTTTTTTTAGTTGTTTTTTTCTTTTATTTGTTAATTATTTTTATTAATTAGCAATGAGTGTGTTTGGGCCATGTGATCCAATTGCTTATCCACCATCCATGACCCGCGGGTCCTTCCCCCTCCCCTTCCATTTCTTTTTTTTCTCTTTTTGTTTCTTTAGTTTCTTTTTCTTTTATATTAATGTTTTGTTTTGATTCATTTTTTTTATATGGAATATATTTTAGGAAAGGTTTTTTCTAGAAATTATAGGTTTAGAAAAAACATTTTAGGAAACAATTTAGAAATGAGTTTTAAGAAAAGGATTTAAAAAATATTTTAATTTCTTTTTGGATTTATTTTAAATCCATTTTCCTTTTTCATCTCTTATTTTTCTTTTTTGGTCGATGACAATCTCCGATTCGTGATTGTTAATTTTCGAAGACGTTTAATCTTCATTATTTCAAATCTATGGACGAATGATCATTTGGATCATTCTCCATACTTTGAGATCGTGATAGGTTGCCTTCGATAAATTTAATGAAAATCTCGATTAAGATTAGACCGTTTTTTTTCTTTTAGTGTGGCATGTTTTCGGAGAACGATCCATAATATCGTTTCTCTAACATGTATTAGCACGAATATTTTCCACTTTAATTAGTGGTGGCCGGCCTCATTTGTAGGGTAATTACTTCGTAAATTACTCGGCGATTGCTTAACATAGACCTAAAGTTGTCCCGATTCGAAATAAGATCCACTTGGATCCGGTTGCCTCGATTTTATTATTCTTTTCGTGGTTGTGCTTGATTAAGTTCATCATACCACTTATATTGTAAATATTATAATAATGTGAATATAATTCGTTTAAATTTAATCTCTCGCACCTTATCCTTTTATTTCAATTCCTCGTTCCTTATCTCTTTATTATGCTTTTATCATATTATATCATATATCATCTTGTTTATGTTTATATTGTTGCTTGTGATTTTTATTTTGTCCATTTGGACACCAAAACATTAATAATGGATTAAACACTTAAAAGAATTGGTGACTTTAATTTCGGATTATGGTTATTATCCTTAGCATGGAATTTGGAGTTGGACTTAGATTTTAGGATCTATCCCTTTGCTTGAGTTGTTATGGATTGAAGACTTTGGTCCCGATTAAGTTCACTTGTTCATGAAGATGGAAATCCAATTGCCATGCGGTTTAATCGTTCTTCCTTTAGCTTTTATTTTCAAGTCTTAGGATAGTCCCTTCATCTCTTCCCATCTTCTTCAATTTTCAAATCTTCTTCCTATTTTTCAAAATATTCTTTGTTTTCAAACTTCAAACCTTTTCGCAATCAAACCTTGACTTCGGTCATGTGCTTTTACCTTTTCATTTCATTTTCTTAAATAAATGCTAAACCACATAAGCATATCGCAACTTTCTTCTCAAAAACTTTAAAACATTCACAACTCATTCAATGGTTTTTGTGCCCTCGTGCACGTTTCCTTTTAACCCATTTTTTATGTTTAGATATGATTCATTCTTTCTAGCGGAATTATTCGCTAAAGAATGACGACTTATCTTTACATTTTAAAATCAATTCAACTCATTTGCCTTTTCACAATTTGTACCACGAACTACGGGGTTTTGATCTCGCATTGCACTTTGTGGGTACGTAGGCATGAGACGTTCGTCTCTTTGTAAACACCCCAAATTTTCCCTCACTCATTTCACCATGGCTTGTGATCTCTTCATATGCATAAGCTCAATCATAGCATCTCATATTGCATTTTTGATTCACTGCATTGATTCAAAGTCATCTGCATCTAGGGTTTGTGATCTGAGCTATCCAAGAGCCATTTGATCCACTCCAAAGGTCTTCAATCACTTCAAAGGGGTCCATGTATGTTCAAGCATCATATTATATCCCCACAAATTCAAGAAAGCCAAAGAATCGCAAGAACTGAGATTGGCATGGAAGCAGAGCCAGGTTTAACTGCACAGATGACCTAGAATTAGGGTTTTGGTTTCAGAGGCCATAACTCCAAATTTTTTGGTCATTCTTGTTTCTATTGGTCTCAATATGTTATAAGGATCATGCATATCAATTTTCATGAAGAAATTCCATGGGGAAGGCATCTAATCAAGAGTTGACTTCTTGAGCAAGTCAGTGTAAAATCAGGGCATCTGAGGCCCCCAATGACCCAACCAAGGGGTGTTCATCATCATTTTGATTATGTATGGTCTTTATTTGATCATAGAAGATGTTAGAAGTTCACAAAATTGAAGAATTTCAAGCCATTTGCAAAGTTGCCTTTTTGGGAAAATGACTTGTAATGGAAACTTGCCATTTTGGGAAACTTTTTCAACCCTTTCTTTTTGATTCAAAAATGCTTCAAATGAGAAAACTTTGGTCATGAAAGTTGTAGAATGGATCATTCCCTTTTCAAAAAGTACAAGAACTCATTCTAATTCATTTTGGATCAAAAGTTATGGCTTGTCAAAGTTGGGAAAAATCACATAATTTCAAGTTATGTACCAAAGAGGCAAAGTTGCAAAACCCCTTGCCAAGGTAAAATGAGACCTCAAAGTGACTTCTAATCCTTGCACAAACATAAACCAATGCCTAAAAGTCAGAATGCATCAAAGGTTTGCCCATTTTCATGACTTGTGGATCAAGAAATCACAAAAGGGGCCAAAGGTCACAAAGTTGCAAAACCTATGACAAACCCTAATCCACTTGCTGCATTGCTTCTAATCCATTTCCATGGTTCTCCCTAAACTCAGCTGAGCCAAGCCATGCCCCTATCACAGCCTTACACTTGCCCATACCTCAAGTACACCTAACTTGGACTTTATGCAAAAATACCCATACCAATCAGCCTGTGCCACACCAACTATTCTGACCAATCAAGACTTTACAAACACACTTCAAGCAAGCCATTTCATATCATCTTGGAGCCTGAACACACACACAAGCCAACATTCTCAAAAACCTCCCCTTATGCATTTTGCTTCAAATCACACAACACAGCCTTCAAACACAAAAATAAACTTCACAGAACATCTCAGCATGTTCCACTGATCATCCCTGGCCCTTCACCTTGCCCTAAAACCCCCTGAAATCAAAATACGATTCTCACCCCTCACTGAACAGAACTCCATAAAACTCACAAATCAGCCACTTTCCAATCAAACTGAACCTCAAAGCATCTTCAGGAGGTCCATTGGAGAAGCTTTGAAGCAAGGAGGCAGCCTGAAAGTTTGACTTCAGGTAGCTTCGAAAATTATTTTTTCCAGAAACCTTGTTTTAAGTTACTAAAATGATCTACATGCTTCCCTGAATGCATTGAGCTTTGAATTCTTGAAAATGATGTAGAAATGAGGATGTATGGTTTGTTTGAAACTTTGCCCGTGAATTTGATTTTTGCTTGTTCTTCGTGATTCATGAAAAATAAATGAGTTTTGTTGATGGATTCTTGTTTAGGATGTTTGGTTGAGTTGATCTGGAGATTTTGGCACGTTTTAGTGAGGTTTTGAGAGAGATAGGTTGAAGGTCTCGCCGGAGAAGACGACCGGAAGTCTTCTCCGGCCACCTGAGGGTCATTAAACCCTAATCTGTGTAATTAATCAACTTTGAATTTGGACCCTGTGTAAACACCCTAAATTTGACCTCACCCATTCACACCATGGCTTGTGATCATTTCATATACATAAACTCAATCATAGCATCTCATATTGCATTTTGATTCACTGCATTGGTTCTAAGTCATCTGCATCTAGGGTTTGTGATCTGAGCAATCCAAGAGCTTCTTGAGCCACTCCAAAGGTCATCAATCACTTCAAAGGGGTCCATGTATGTTCAAGAATCATATTTTATCCTCTCAAAGTCAAGAAAATCAAAGAATCACAAGAACTGAGAAAGGCATGGAAGCAGAGCCAGGGTTGACTACACAGATGACCTAGAATTAGGGTTTTGGTTTCAAAGGCCATAACTCCAAATTTTTTGGTCATTCTTGTTTCTATTGGTCTCTATATGCTATAAGGATCATGCATATCAATTTTCATGAAGAAATTCAATGGGGAAGTCATCTGATCAAGAGTTGACTTTTTGAGCAAGTCAGTGCAAAATCAGGGCATCTGAGGCCCCCAATGACCCAACCAAAGGGTGATCTTCATCATTTTGATTGTGTATGATCTTTATTTGATCATATAAGATGTTAGGAGTTCACAAAATTGAAGAATATCAAGCCATTTGCAAAGTTGACTTTTTGGGAAAATGACTTGTAATGAAAATTGCCATTTTTGGAAACTTTTTCAACCCTTGCTTTTTGATTCAAAAATGCTTCAAATGGGAAAACTTTGGTCATGAAAGTTGTAGAATGGATCATTCCCTTTTCAAAAAGTACAAGAACTTGACCTAATTCATTTTGGATCAAAAGTTATGGCTTGTCAAAGTTGGCTAAAATCACATAATTTGAAGCTTTCTACCAAAGAGGCAAAGTTGCAAAATCACTTGCCAAGGCAAATTGTGCTACCAAATGAACTTCTAATCTTCATACAAACATGAACCAATGCCTAAAAATCAGAATTCACCAAGAGTTTACTCATTTTTGTGACTTGTGGAGCAAGAAACTTCAAAAGGGCCAAGGATGAAGCAAGTTGCAAAACCTCACTCAAACCCTAATCCACTTGCTTGCTGACTTCAAAGTTGATCCTAGGGCTCTCCACACTTCTTACTGCGCAGGACACCCCACTTGTCCTTGGCTAGCTATGAGCCCATACTTCTCTTACACAAAGTTTGACATTTTGGCAACTTGCCCATACCAATCACAATAGGCCAGCACCCACTCTCTGACCTATCACACTTCTTTATGTGGATCATTTGCAAGAAAAAACACATAACAATTCATGCTAAAGCTCACTCATAGCCATAGTTCCAAGTTTATGCTCCATATGCAAAACCATTCGAAACACTCTCCACAAGCCTCAAACACACAAACAAACTTCACAAAACATCTCAACATGACTTGCTGATCACAAACCAACCATTGAAACATCCCAGAACCTCACATAAACAAAATACGATTTCTGCCCCTCTTTGAACAGAACTTCAGCAATCTCTCAAACCAGCCATTTTAAACTCCAACCAAGTATTACAAGCTTCTCAGGAGGTCCATTAGAGGCGTTTTGGATCAAAGGGCCAACCAGAAAGTTCCAGAAATCAAAGCTTCGATTCAGGTAGCCATGGAAATTCATTTTTCCAAAACTCTTATCTCTTGTTTCTAAAATGATCTACATGCTTCCCTGAGTTCACTGAGCCTTTTATTTTTGAAAATGATTGAGTTTTGAGGTTGTATGCTTGTTCTGAAACTTTACCCGTGGAATGAGTTTTGCTTTGATTCTTATGATTCAGTGAAAATAAATGGAGTTTGGGGCGGGGTTTAGGTTCAATGATGTTTAAAGATGAAATCTGGAGATTTTAGTGGGGTTTTGATGCGTAGGGAGTGAGATAGCATGAACACCTTGCCGGAGAAGATGACCGGAACACTGTTCCGGTCATCTGAAAGTAATTAGGGCTAATTAATTAGGGTTAGCCAAGTTTGAATGTGGGCCGTCCATTAGCGCGCCAGGTCAATTCCCGCGTGTCCCAGTTTGAACCTCAGCCTTCAGATCAGTTGACTTTCATTTAATTTCTTTTTATTTTCATTTTATTTCATTTGTTTTGTACATTTATTTAAAAATAGCAAAAAATGTTTAAAAATTATAAAAAAATTTGTCAAGATTTTCATTATTTTTCAGAACACAAAAATATTTTTATTTTTATTTTTTGCATCAAAAATTATTTTTAAATCATTTAAAAGTTTCTTTTTAATTGATTAATGAGGATTAATTAATTAAAAATACTTTTAGGTATTTAAAAATCACAAAAAAATTCATGAAGCATTTAAAAACATTTAGAAACATTGTCCAACTCTCAAACCAAATTTATTTTTTGTTCTTGATGCCTTTTGATCATTTTCAATGGAATTAATTTCATTTCAAGGCATTATTTTGGTTCAAACTTCAAAAATTCATTTCTGTCTAACCTTTGAGAGTTGGAAGATGATTCTTTTTGCATTGCATCTTGCATATCATGTAGTTTATAGGATAAAATTGGCATGAATTGATCTTGCATTTTCCATTTGTTTTTCATTTTTCTTGACAAGGTACCTTAAAACCCTAGCAATCTTAGAAAATTCATAACCCTCACTAGGTCAAGGGTTGGATCCCCTCCTTTGGGCAGTGAGTTTGTATAGATTTAGGGTTCCTTTGAATGCATTTTCAAATTTTTATCATGATGTTTGCTTCTGGTTTTGAATTTTGTTTTGTGCATTGATCATAAACCCTAATTTGTGCCCTCCTTTGCATCCATTTTCCATTTGTTTGCATACCATGATTTGCCATGACATTTTGTGCATCCATTTGATTCATAATACATCTTAGGACATACTAGAATCATGTTTGATCATTGCATCTTTCATTTGCCATGTTTTATGCCATTTGCATTTCATAACTTTTCATGTATGTTCATGGCTCTAAGCATGCTTCTCTTGCATCCATATGTCTGTATGATCATCTTATTGCCTTGCCTCATGTTTGCACCATCTCATATCATCATTAACATCATACTCATGCTTCTGGTTTTGGTTTGCATTATCACATTTCATCTCATTTGCATTGCATTTCATTTCTTTTGCTAACTTTTCAGGTGGTAAGTTATTTGAGAAGTGAATTTGCCTTCACTTCTCGCTTTCTCCTTTCATCTCTTTCATAAATCATTTGCTGAATTTTTATATGTGTTTGTGCTTGAGCTTGCTCATTCATGCTCTTTCCCACTTTCTTCCTTTAGGCAACTTGTCTTCTTAAGTGAAGCAAGTTGTCTTGCTTCTCTCTGCTTCTTTTTCCTTTCATCTGCTTCTTTCCTGGTGGCTTTTTTCCCCTGAAGATCTTTTGCAAGCCTCATAAACCCTAGGAACAACCAAGCATGATCATAATTAGGTTTTGATTAGTCCCCCATTTAGCTTTTACCTTTGTGTCATCTTTGAGTCTTCTCCTCTCATCTCATAATCAAGGACTAAACCTTAAAGGCTTTAAGGCTTTGTGATTAAGCTTATGCCTGCATCCTTCTATTAGGATGGAGTGTATAACTTTAATCCTAAGTGTTAAACCCTTAATGTGTTTAAATCCTTCAATCAATCAATCTAATAATCACTAAGACATCAAGCTTGTAACTTGGGCCTTGCATTAGGGTTCTAATTCTTCCTTAATTGGTTAAGAAGGACTAACCCTAGTGTTAATGGACAAGTCCCCCTCAAGTTGTCTTACAAACCATAAAAATCACTTCTTCATCTTATCATTAACTAAAATCCATCTAATAAAGGCTTTGTTTTGTCATGAAGTTAATCCCTAATCATGGATTAAGTTGAGGAGTTTTCCTCATCTTAAACATTCTCATCTATTATCCTTCTATTAGGATGGTGTAATGAGCCTGTTTAATCCCTGATTATGGCTTAGTCTAATTACTCAACACTAAACAAAAACAACAAAAACATCTAAATAATCACAAATAGGTTAATGATCTTAATCCTACTTCAGGGTGATTAAGTGTGAGATGCTGACTTCACACTTAAGGTATTCTCATTTCCCCTAATCAGAGGGAAGATGTGATGAGTTTACTAACCCATTGGTTTAGGCTTAAGCTCATTAACTTATGACAAACCTCAAAAAGCAATAAAAGACTGAAAACACAAAAAACAAACAATAATCGTCTCCTCCGGGATTCTTTTCTCATCAACTTCATTCATAAACGAGAACTCACTTCTTCCGTCTAATGCAAGACAGTTAGCACTCGAGCCAGACGAGTCATACACTTGAGCATAGACAAGTAAGCAGTTCATAGTCAATCCTTTCAGTCTCTTTGAGTCAAACTATGGTGTTCTAACTTCCTCATTGCACGAGAGGATACGTAGGCATAACTTAACAGTTATCGAACAAAAGTCTCTGTATATTCCTCCTATTTCCAGCATCATTCTTTTAGCCTCATAGTCATGAGCATTTTATTCCTTCTTACACTGACACTGTACATATCACACTTCACATAACTTTTACACTGACACCTGTACATCCTTTTCCAGCACTTTAAACACAAAAAAATAGCACTGACACTACCCCTTTAAAACACAAATCTTTTAAGCGTGGATCCCGTCGAGTACGGCGGACAATCTGGGTGCTAATACCTTCCCAGGTTGTAACCAACCCCCTTTCTCAGTCTCTCTGGTTCGCGACCGTCTTATTCACCTTTTCCCTAGGTTTATGCAGCATTACCTTTCCTCCGGGATAAAAATGCCTAGCTGGCGACTCTTTTCTTTTCTTCTGAGTTCACCCCTGTGTGTTCTCATTCCTCTTTTCGCCGACTGTTCGCGTCTGTACCCCTTATGACCTAGCCTCATTTGGTGGGAGCGACACCCTGGATCCAGTTGACTTCCATTGACTCCCGCGTGAATGAACGCACCAGATCTTTCATTAAACCCTAATTCAGATTAATTAGGTTAATTAATTAGGATTAAAATTTGAATTTTCCAGAACCAATCCTAGCCACTCAAACGCGCGCCAGTCAACTCCCGCCCCCTGACTTTGAATATCAGCCTTAGATCCTGCATACTTTCCATTTAATTTCTTTTTTATTTCATTTTTATTCATTTATCTTTCACATTTATTTTAAAATAGTTAGAAAAATCCTAAAAATATTTCCCTTTGCATGTTCAAGCATCATATTATATCCCCACAAAGTCAAGAAAGCCAAAGAATCGCAAGAACTGAGATTGGCATGGAAGCAGAGCCAGGTTTAACTGCACAGATGACCTAGAATTAGGGTTTTGGTTTCAGAGTCCATAACTCCAAATTTTTTGGTCATTCTTGTTTCTATTGGTCTCAATATGTTATAAGGATCATGCATATCAATTTTCATGAAGAAATTCCATGGGGAAGGCATCTAATCAAGAGTTGACTTCTTGAGCAAGTCAGTGTAAAATCAGGGCATCTGAGGCCCACAATGACCCAACCAAGGGGTGTTCATCATCATTTTGATTATGTATGGTCTTTATTTGATCATAGAAGATGTTAGAAGTTCACAAAATTGAAGAATTTCAAGCCATTTGCAAAGTTGCCTTTTTGGGAAAATGACTTGTAATGGAAACTTGCCATTTTGGGAAACTTTTTCAACCCTTTCTTTTTTATTCAAAAATGCTTCAAATGAGAAAACTTTGGTCATGAAAGTTGTAGAATGGATCATTCCCTTTTCAAAAAGTACAAGAACTCATTCTAATTCATTTTGGATCAAAAGTTATGGCTTGTCAAAGTTGGGAAAAATCACATAATTTCAAGTTATGTACCAAAGAGGCAAAGTTGCAAAACCCATTGCCAAGGTAAAATGAGACCTCAAAGTGACTTCTAATCCTTGCACAAACATAAACCAAAGTCTAAAAGTCAGAATGCATCAAAGGTTTTCCCATTTTCATGACTTGTGGATCAAGAAATCACAAAAGGGGCCAAAGGTCACAAAGTTGCAAAACCTATGACAAACCCTAATCCACTTGCTGCATTGCTTCTAATCCATTTCCATGGTTCTTCCTAAACTCAGCTGAGCCAAGCCATGCCCCTATCACAGCCTTACACTTGCCCATACCTCAAGTACACCTAACTTGGACTTTATGCAAAAACACCCATACCAATCAGCCTGTGCCACACCAACTATTCTGACCAATCAAGACTTTACAAACACACTTCAAGCAAGCCATTTCATATCATCTTGGAGCCTGAACACACACACAAGCCAGCATTCTCAAAAACCTCCCCTTATGCATTTTGCTTCGAATCACACAACACAGCCTTCAAACACAAAAACAAACTTCATAGAACATCTCAGCATGTTCCACTGATCATCCCTGGCCCTTCACCTTGCCCTAAAACCCCCTGAAATCAAAATACGATTCTCACCCCTCACTGAACAGAACTCCATAAAACTCACAAATCAGCCACTTTCCAATCAAACTGAACCTCAAAGCATCTTCAGGAGGTCCATTGGAGAAGCTTTGAAGCAAGGAGGCAGCCTGAAAGCTCCAAACTGAAAGCTTCACTTCAGGTAGCTTCGAAAATTATTTTTTCCAGAAACCTTGTTTTAAGTTACTAAAATGATCTACATGCTTCCTTGAATGCATTGAGCTTTGAATTTTTGAAAATGATGTAGAAATAAGGATGTATGGTTTGTCTGAAACTTTGCCCGTGAATTTGATTTTTGCTTGTTCTTCGTGATTCATGAAAAATAAATGAGTTTTGTTGATGGATTCTTGTTTATGATGTTTGGTTGAGTTGATCTGGAGATTTTGGCACGTTTTAGTGAGGTTTTGAGAGAGATAGGTTGAAGGTCTCGCCGGAGAAGACGACCGAAAGTCTTCTCCGGCCACCTGAGGGTCATTAAACCCTAATCTGTGTAATTAATCAACTTTGAATTTGGACCCTGGATCCAGTTGACTTCCATTGACTCTCGCGTGAATGAACGCACCAGATCTTTCATTAAACCCTAATTCAGATTAATTAGGTTAATTAATTAGGATTAAAATTTGAATTTGCCAGAACCAATCCTAGCCACTCAAACGCGCGCCAGTCAACTCCCGCCCCCTGACTTTGAATCTCAGCCTTAGATCCTGCATACTTTCCATTTAATTTCTTTTTTATTTCATTTTTATTCATTTATCTTTCACATTTATTTTAAAATAGTTAGAAAAATCCTAAAAATATTTCCATTTGCATTTTTGTTTCAAATATTTTTCTTAATCAGAAAATGATTTTTATTTTATTTTTTGCATTGAAAATTATTTTTAAATCATTTAAATGTTTATTTTTAATTAATTAATGGAAATTAATTAATTAAAAATACATTTAGGTATTTAAAAATCACAAAAAAATTCACATAGCATTTAGAAACATTTAGAAACATTGTTCAACCCTCAAACCAAATTTCTTTTTTGTTCTTGATGCCTTTTGATCATTTCCATTGGATTTAATTTCATTTCAAGGCAATATTTTGCTTCAAACTTCAAAAATTTCTTTCTGCCTAACCATTGAGAGTTGAATGATGATTCTTCTGGCATTACACTCTTAATAGCATGTAGTTTATAGGATAATTTTAGTTTGAATTGATCTTGCATTTTCATTTTGTTTAGCATTTTTCTTGTTGAAGTACCCCAAAACCCTAACAATCTTAGGAAATTCATAACTTTCATTAGGTTAGGAGTTGGATCCTCTCCTTTGGGCAGTGAGTTTGTATAGGTTTAGGGTACCTTTGATTGCATTTTTAAATTTTTATCATGTCATTTGCTTCTGGTTTTGGATTTTTGCTTTGTATGATGCATGTAACCCTAATTTGTGCCTTCCTTTGCATCCATCTTCCATTTGCTTGCATCCATTGACTTGCCATGACATTTTGTGCATCCACATGATTCATAATACATCTTAGGACATATTAGAATCATGTTTGATCATTGCATCTCTCATTTTCCATGTTGTATGTCCATTGCATTTCATAACTTTTCATGTATGTTCATGGTTCAATACATGCTTCATTTGAATCATTATGTTTGTTTGATCATTCTCATCTCTTGTCATGTGTTTACATCATCTCCTAACATCATTAACATCATGTTCTTGCTTCTGGTTTTGGTTTGCATCATGGCATTGCATCTCATTCTCTTTGCATTTCATTTTCTTGTGCTAACATTTCAGGTGGTAAGTTGTTTGAGAAGTGAATTTGCCTTCACTTCTCACAATTTCTTTTCATCTCTTTCATACTTCCTTTGCTGCATTTTGTATGTGTATTAGAGTGAGCTTGCTCATTCATGTTCATCTCCTACTTTCTTCCTTCAAGCAACTTGTTTTCTTAAGTGAAGCAAGTTGTTTTGCTTCTTCCTGCTCCTTTCATCTGCTTCCTTCCTGGTGGTTTCTTTGAAGATCTTCTTGCAAACCTCATTAACCCTAGGAACAACCAAGCATGACAATAATTAGGGTTTGATTAGTCCCCCATTAGTTTTACCTTTGTGTCATCTTTGAGTCCTCTCTTCTCATCTCATAATCCAGGACTAAACCCTAAAGGTTTTAAGGCTTTGTGATTAAGCTTATGCCTGCATCCTTCTATTAGGATGGAGTGTATAACTTTAATCCTAAGTGTTAAACCATTAATGTGTTTAAATCCTTTAATCAACTCACTTAATAATCACTAAGACATCAAGCTTGTAACTTGGGCCTTGCATTAGGGTTCTAATTCTTCCTTAATTGGTTAAGAAGGACTAACCCTAGTGTTAATGGACAAGTCCCCCTCAAGTTGTCTTACAAACCCTAAAAAATCATTTCTTCATCTTATCACTAACTAAAATCCACTCTAATAAAGGCTTTGTTTTGTCATGAGTTTAATCCCTAATCATGGATTAAGTTGAGGAGTCTTTCTCAGCTAAAATGTTCTCATCTATTATCCTTCTATTAGGATGGTGTAATGAGTCCATTAAATCCTTGATTATGGCTTAATCTCATTACTTAACACTAAACAAAAATACCAAAAACATTTAAATAATCACAAGTAGGTTAATGATCTTAATCCTACATCATGGTGATTAAGTGTGAGATGCCGACTTCACACTTAAGGTATTCTCATCACCCCTAATCAGAGGGAGGATGTGATGAGTTTATTAATCCATTGGTTTAGGCTTAAGCTCATTTTCTTATGACAAACTTCAAAAGGCAATAAAAGATTGAAAACATCAAAAACAAACAATAATCGTCTCCTTCGGGATTCTTTTCTCATCATCTTCACTCACAACGAGAACTTGCTTCTTCCGTTTAATGAAAGACAGTTTGCACCTGAGCCAGACAGGTCATACACTTGAGCATAGGCAAGTAGGCAGTTCACAAGTCAATTTACCTTTCAGTCTCTTTGAGTCGAACTACGGTGTTCTGACTTCCTCATTGCACGAGAGGATACGTAGGCATAACTTAACGGTTATCGAACAAAAGTCTCTGTATATTCCCCCTCCTTTCAGCATTATTCTATAAGCCTCATAGTCTTGAGCATTTCATTCTTGTTCTTACACTGACACTTCTCTTATACACCTCACATTTCTTTTACAATGACACTTGCATTCTTTTCCAGCTTTGATGCACAAATTACACTGACACTACCCCTTTAAAACACAAATCTTTTAAGCGTGGATCCCGTCGAGTACGGCGGACAATCTGGGTGCTAATACCTTCCCAGGTTGTAACCAACCCCCTTTCTCAGTCTCTCTGGTTCGCAACCGTCTTATCTATCCTTTCTTTGGTTCATGCAGCATTACCTTTCCTTCGGGATAAAAATGCCTAGCTGGCGACTCTATTCATTCATTTCCCTTTCGCCGACCGTTCGCGTCTGTACCCCATTTGATTTGGAAAGCATCATCTGGTGGGAGCGACAGCTTGGCGACTCTGCTGGGGAACCTTATACTGTAACCAGGGCTTCTAGTTCTTTTTGTGGGTTCCTCCTAGTGCTTGTTTGATTTGTGTTTACTGGGGTGTTATGTGCTAATTGTGTTTATATATTTGTTTGTTTTACTGCTTTATGTACAGTTATTTACTGCTTTCTTTACAGCTTTATACATCATACTGTCATATTGTCATCTGGCTGGATCTGGTTTTTGTTTTGGTGGGTGGGGTTCTACTGAGAGTTTAAGGTCCTATACCTGGGACCTGAGTGACACTTAGGCTAGAGTGGTTCATGTTCTTTCCCATTCCATTTCGGTCTGGTGTGGGAATATGAAACACGGTTCAGATGTGGGTTTCTTCTTGAGAACTCTGTGCTACAGATTTCCTGTAGTGCTAGGGCTATCTGGGAAGCCTGCTAAGTCTGGATGAACTTTATTTTGACCTTCAGAAACTGAGGTGAATTAGAGGATGATCTTTTATGGTTATTGTAAACACTGTACCTCCGGGTTAGAAGTGTTTACACTTCTCATAACTGATCCAAGTCTGAGGATCCTTGTTTTAGAACATCACCTGTGAGGGGGTTGGGCTGTTTACAGGTTTGCAGGTACCATTGGCCACATCATACCCTGTTACTATTTGGTTTAAGAGTACCTCATTTTGGGACAGTTCTTGTGATTTGAACCCTGGACATGTGACTCTTTATTTGAGTCCCCCACCTTGGTTATTGGACTTCTAAACCTCCATCTGGATTTCTTGAACATATATGGGCTTATATATCAGGACAGATATTCAGATCCAGCTTGATCACAAACCCTTTGCATATCATTTGCATACTCATTATTTGCATCATTTAACATTTGTTTATTTGTTTTTCAGGGTATCCACATTATCTGGCTTGGTTTTGACCCCTTCATCTGCATATACCTCTGTTCATCAGTTATCTGCTTCAACTATCTTCATCAGTTGCCTGCTTCAGCTACTTTTATCACCAGCCTCAGCCTATCAGTGGCTCATCTCCAGTATCGGTCTTCATCATCAGCACTTGTTTTTTTAGCTCTTCATCAGCAGTCATGGCACCCAAGAAGAGCAACATTTCTTACCATTTCTTTGAGCCTGTACTGACTGGCATCAGGCAGGTCCAGGCACTTATCACTCCAGACCACATCCCATTATTCAGAGAGCATTATGGAGGCATCCTTGATATGGTTATGGACCTGGACCCTTCTCAGAGGAGTTTGATCCACACTTGCCTACAGTTTTATGACCCTCCTTTGAGATGCTTCACTTTCCAGAACTTTCAGCTAGGACCTCTGCTGGAGGAGTTCTCATCATTGATTGGAGTACCTGTCAGGGGTGATATCCCCTTCAACCCAGAGATGACTTCTCCCAGCAATGGAGAAGTGGCAAAAGCACTATACTTAGAGCCTATTTTGATTGAGCAAAACATGACAACAAAGGCTGGGATCCCTGGTTTACACTTGGACTTTCTGATTTCTCAGGCCATCCTGAAGGCCTCCTTGGGAGAATGGAGGGCAGTTTGTGCATTGTTAGCCCTCAGTATATATGGGGTTATACTATTTGCAGATGAGCCCAAGTTTATCAGCAAGAATGCCATTCATCTTTTCCTACTAAGGAACCCAGTGCCCACATTGCTGGGGGATTTCTATTATTCTGTTCACCAAAGAAATGAGAAGCAGAGAGGGAAGTTGGTGAGATGCTGTGCTCCCCTGTTTCATACCTGGCTGCTTAAACACTTACCCAAGACTGATGCCTTCTTGAATCCTCACCAACAGAAGAATTGGGCTAAAAGACTTATTGCTTTAACTTCAGATGACATCAGATGGTGCACCCAGAGCACCAAAGGCAGGGACATAATTACTAGCTGTGGACAGTTCCCCAATGTACCTCTAATAGGAGTGAAGGGTTGCATCAACTACAACCCTTTGCTGTTTAAGAGACAGTTGGGCTATGCTTTGGTTCACCCTCCTAGAGTACAAGACTTGGCTGAAACCCTGTATTGTGAGATAAAACCTAATCTAGCTGTTGTCAGACAAGCATCTTGGGCTTGGGACAACATCCAGACCAAAGGGATGGCCATTCTTGGGAGGTGCAATAATGTGGCTTCAGCTCAGTATTATGAATGGTCTCATGCTAAGGCTCAGATTTCTGGGATGCCTTTCACCATTGAGGATGCACCTGGACCATCCACAGTACCACCTCCAGCCACTGTCAGCCTGGAAGAATTTGAGAAGTTGAAGGAAAGGAATGAGAATCTGTCTCAAGCTCTGAAGAAGACCCTCTGGGAGAGGAGTGATGGTCGTCTAGACATTGAGAGGTTGAAAAATCTTAAGGTGGAACATCTGGCCAAGATTGAGAAAGCAGAGGACTACATCAAGAAATCAAGGGCTGGAGAGCAAATATTGAAGAATGCCTGTAAAGAGGCCCAGTTTCAGAAAGCTAGGACTAATCTCTATCTGCAAGAAAGTCAAGCTAGGTGGGTCAGAATCACTGAAGCTCGTACTCAAGAAGATAAAAGAACTCAAGCCAGGATTGAGCAATTGGAGGCCAATGAAAAGAAACAACAGGAGGCTCTGCTAGCAGCCCAAAAGGAGATTTCAGAATTGAAGCTTAGGGCTGGTCTAAAGAGGTCAAAGGACCAAGACAGGAACAAAAAGCTGACCACTGCTATTGCCACCAGAAACCTTCTTATCAGAAACATTACAGAGCATCCGGCTGGTCCTGTAACTGAAGCACTTTTGAAGGAGGTTAAGGAGGATGAGTTTGGATTAGATGTTTGACTTCTTTGCTTGTTGTTATTTCCATTTCATGTACTTTTCTTTTTATGTTGTATTTTGACCCTTCAGGGGCGTATGTTGTAAAAACAAACTATGTATGATCCACCATGTGTAATATATTTGTTGGTTTGTTTCATGGAGTTTCTTTTCTCAAGCAACACCAAAGCATCTTCCTCAGGGTCTGGAAAGGTCAAAACCAAGAGCCAAGCCGGATACCTTGGAAAATAAATAAGCATACTGCATTGCATACTAACTTTTGTTTTATTTTGTAGGGTTTTTGTTTTGTTTGTTACTAACTCTGTTGTGCTTCAGGAATTATTGCTCGCCGTCGGGTGTTCCCTCTCAACCGTCCGCACCGGTATCCTACTCGCAACAATCTTCCTGGTATCCAAATGGATCAAGTACAGCAAGATCTGACAGAGGTCAGAACTCAGATGGCTAATGAAAGGCTGGAGATGAGAAACCAAATGACCCAATTCATGGAAGTAATGAATGGCTTGGCCCAAAGTCAAGAAAGGTTGAGGGCATTGGTAGAAAGACAAACCCCGGAAGAACCCCATTTGGGAACTGGAGGAACAAGTAACAATGAAAGGGGCCAGCCTCATGTTAAACCACCAGTATATGGGCCTCATCTACATCCGGAAGTCAACATCCCGGGTAATGTGCAAGGAAATACTACTGCAGGCAGGATCTTGCAAGAAGATCCTCAAGAAGAGCAGTTTACTGTGATGGGAGCTGGGGATGAAGTCTATGATAGGAGGTTTGATGAAATTGCTGAGAAATTGAGATCTCTAGAGTCTCAAAATTCCCTAGTTTTTGATGTCATGGATATGGGGTTAGTGGATGGGGTAAGGATCCCTCACAAGTTTAAACCCCCGTGCTTCGAGAAGTACAATGGCACTTCCTGTCCACGAACTCACTTACAGTCCTTTCTGGGGAGACTTAAGGCATACACCATGGATGAAAAACTGTGGATGTTTTACTTTGAAGACAGTTTGACTGGGGCTTCCAGGGAATGGTATTCACACTTGACCAGAGCTACTATCAGATGCTGGAAGGACCTAGCTGAAGCTTTCATCAGGCAGTACCAATACAATCTGGACATGGCTCCTAACAGGACCCTCTTGATGGGAATGTCCCAATCCTCCAGGGAAAGCTTCAGGGAATATGCCCAAAGGTGGAGACAGCTTGCTGCTGCTGTCCAGCCACCCATGTCGGAAAGAGAAATGGCCGACATGTTCATGAATACCCTGCAAGGAACATATATTGATAGGCTAGCTGCCTTTTCTTCCACCAGTTTCGCTGACGTAGTTATAGCTGGAGAAAGAATTGAAAGCCTGTTGAATATGGGTAAGATTTCTGATAATGGTGCAAGTTCGTCTAGTAATCCCAGGAAGCCTTTTGTGGGACCTAGAAGAACCGGTGATACAAATGCCATTCATGCCAACAGGGGCAGACCTCAGTACGTCCACAGATCAGTAGCAGCTGTCACTATTCCAGCTCCGATTCCTCAGCAACCAACATATCAACAACCACAACAACCCCACTATCAACAGCAAGTTCAGTATCCGCCACAGAGAGCCTACAACAACAATAACAGCAACCAACAAAGACCCTTTCAGCAAAGACCATCACAGGAAAATAGGGTGATTGACCCCATCCCTATGCCTTATCCTGTTGAATATGGGTAAGATTTCTGATAATGGTGCAAGTTCGTCTAGTAATCCCAGGAAGCCTTTTGTGGGACCTAGAAGAACCGGTGATACAAATGCCATTCATGCCAACAGGGGCAGACCTCAGTACGTCCACAGATCAGTAGCAGCTGTCACTATTCCAGCTCCGATTCCTCAGCAACCAACATATCAACAACCACAACAACCCCACTATCAACAGCAAGTTCAGTATCCGCCACAGAGAGCCTACAACAACAATAACAGCAACCAACAAAGACCCTTTCAGCAAAGACCATCACAGGAAAATAGGGTGATTGACCCCATCCCTATGCCTTATGCAGCCTTATTGCCACAACTCCTGAAACTCAACTTGGTTGAATTAAGGACATTGGCACCACCAGATCCCTCTAATCTCCCAAGAAATTATGATGTCAACGCCAGATGTGCTTTCCATTCCAATGCACCCGGCCACAATACTTAGAAGTGCAGGGCCTTGCAAATGAAAGTCCAGGACCTGGTGGATTCTAAAGCCCTCAACTTTGCACCCCATCCAAGTGTCACCAAGAATCCC
Organism: Lathyrus aphaca; assembly: GCA_963966055.1. Classification (NCBI taxonomy): domain Eukaryota; kingdom Viridiplantae; phylum Streptophyta; class Magnoliopsida; order Fabales; family Fabaceae; genus Lathyrus; species Lathyrus aphaca. The sequence continues at coordinate 39,110,257 of OZ014523.1, forward strand.
ATGCCCAATCATGGAGGACCAAGAATTAATGCCATTGAGGAAGACAAGCCATCTTTCTTAATCACCAGTGTTGGACAGATTCGGACACCTCTGGTCGAAATTAAAGCTCAGCTCCTAGAGTGTCAGATGTTCCCCGGGTGTGAGCTCGGTTGTGGGTATTGCAACATTTCGGTCAATGGGTGCGATAATTTGAGAAGCGGCATAGATGGTCTTATCAAAAGTGGTATACTTCAGATCTCGACAACGGCGCCTACAAATCCAGCAATTCCTTTGACAACAATTCCTGAGTCTCCTACAACAGCAACAACAATCATTCCGACCAATTCATCAATATCATCAACAATGGCTTCATCCATTACTTCAACAAATCAGATGTCAACAACCCTTTCTTCTACAACATCAACATCCATTTATTCATCAGAATCTTTTACAACGCCAACAGAAATTAATGAAGATGTCTCAGCAGTCACCATCTACTATGATCCATCAGATGTTCCTCAAAACAACAACTTTCAGCAACAAACAGTGGCCCCTCCTGCCAGGTCACCAGTCACCATTTACTACGATCCATACACCATTACAGTACCCTCCTCTACAGCAGTCAGTCCAGTTACCATCACAGTGCCTGGACCAGTTCCCTATGAAAGCAGTAAAGCCATACCTTGGCATTATGGCTCTGATCTTTACTGCAATGGGGAGAAAATCACTCTGGATTCTTCAACCTCTTATCCACAAATTGATAATATTGGGGGAGGCGGAGGCTTCACCAGAAGCGGACGCCTTTTTGCCTCACAAACTCAAAGACCTAATGTTGAAGCAGAAGTTGTTGCCAAAGCAAAAGGAAAGAGTGTGATATCTGAAGAGCCAACTGTCAAAGAAACTCAGAAGACATCTTTTGAACAAGATATAGACGAGTTCATGAGAATCATAAAAAGAAGTGATTACAAGGTGGTGGACCAGCTTCACCAAACTCCCTCAAAAATCTCCATATTATCACTGTTGATGTGTTCCGAAGCTCACAGGAACGCATTATTGAAAGTCCTGCATGCAGCATACGTGCCAGAGGAGATTACTGTTAATCAGCTAGAAACTGTGGTGGCAAATGTCAACACCAGTCATGGACTGGGCTTTACCAATGCTGACTTAACAACAGAGGGACGTAACCACAACAAGGCTTTACATATCACCTTGAAATGCAAGGGTGCTGTTTTATCTCATGTACTGGTGGACACTGGGTCATCGCTCAATGTTCTACCAAAGAAAGCCTTAGTGAAGTTGGAGTATGATGGTTTGGCACTGCGTCCGAGTAATTTGGTGGTAAGAGCATTTGATGGCTCTAAAAGATTAGTGCTTGGAGAGATTGATTTGCCTGTGATGATTGGCCCGCAGACCTTCAAAACTACCTTCTATGTGATGGACATTCAGCCGGCCTACAGCTGTCTGTTGGGTAGACCCTGGATCCACGCCGCTGGAGCTGTTACGTCTACCCTTCACCAGAAGTTGAAATTCGAGTGGGAAGGCCAGATCATCACCATCTGTGGGGAAGAAGACATCTTTGTTAGCCATCTGGCTACGTATAAGTACATTGAAATGGATGGAGAAATCCATGAAACTATGAGCCAAGGGTTTGAGGCCCTGAACATAAATGAAGCATCTGTTGTACTAGGAACCTCCATGACGTCTTATCAGCAAGCCAGGAAGGTTGTTGAAGAGGGTACCGTCCAAGGCTGGGGCAAGCTGCTGCCCGTGGAGAAGAAAGAAGACAGATTTGGGTTGGGTTACAGACCAACTCATCAAGATCAATCAGAGGCTGCCAAGAAGCCCAGTTTTGTCAGCGGGGGAATGCTCACCCCGAATGCAGTGAACAACTTGGAAGACGAGGATGAAAGCGACCGCAACCTGGAGAGCTGGATACGTCCAAGGATCCCGGGGAGCCAAGTCCTTAACTGGTCTTCCCAGGAAATTATAAGGGTTACTCCCGCAGAGTAATTATTATTTCCTGTATTTTTAAGCATGCATCAAGTCTTGCATCTTGCCCAAGATGTCAAGACTCATTTTGTAATCGGGTCATCTTGTAATTTTGTGCAAACAGATCAATCAATGAATATCGGACATCTTTTGCAAATGAGTCTTTTCCTTTTCCCCTCACTGTTTTCCATTTTTCTTTTTGTACAAAAATAAAATGGCAATGTTTTCCAAAATGATAAACTCATTTCACTTTTTCTAAACAAGATTAAAATTGATCACTAAAATGAACAATCTAAACCCTTGCAGAGAGTGCCTTCCAGACTGCACCGACAACAACACTGCTATGGCTTCGTATGACTTTGACAATCCAATCAATCAAGCTGATGATGGGGTTGAGGAAGACTATGAGCTGCCCGAAGAGCTAGCCAGGTTGTTAAGGCAAGAGGATAAGGTTATTACTCCTCACCAGGAGGAGATTGAAACGGTTAATCTTGGTACGGAAGAAGATGTGAAAGAAGTTAAGATTGGGGCCTGCCTACAAGATTCAGTAAAAGAGCAACTGATTGATATGCTTCGGGAGTACGTGGATGTCTTTGCTTGGTCTTATCAGGATATGCCAGGGTTGGACACCGATATTGTCATGCACAAGCTGCCTTTGAAAGAAGATTGCCCGCCAGTAAAACAGAAGCTGCGCCGAACTCGCCCGGATATGGCAATGAAGATAAAAGAAGAGGTGCAAAAGCAGTGGGACGCCGGTTTCCTTGCTGTAACTAGCTATCCGCCGTGGGTGGCAAATATTGTACCTATGCCTAAGAAAGATGGCAAGGTGAGAATGTGTGTGGATTACCGGGATCTGAATAGAGCCAGCCCGAAAGATGATTTCCCATTACCTCACATCGATGTATTGGTTGATAATACGGCTCAGTTCTCGGTGTTCTCCTTCATGGACGGATTTTCAGGATATAATCAGATCAAGATGTCACCTGAGGACATGGAGAAGACAACTTTCATCACACCCTGGGGCACGTTCTGTTATAAGATGATGCCATTCGGACTGAAGAATGCTGGTGCAACCTATCAACGGGCTATGGTAACATTATTCCACGACATGATCCATAAAGAAATTGAATGTTATGTGGATGACATGATTGCCAAGTCCCTCACAGAAGAAGACCACCTGGTGAATCTGTTGAAGTTATTCAAGCGTCTGAGGAAGTACCAACTGAAGTTAAACCCCAACAAGTGCACATTCGGGGTGCGATCTGGTAAGTTGCTGGGATTTATCGTAAGTGAGAAAGGGATTGAAGTGGACCCTGATAAAGTCAAAGCCATTCAAGAAATGCCTGCACCGAAATCAGAGAAAGAAGTTCGGGGGTTTCTAGGTAGATTGAACTACATTTCAAGGTTCATATCTCACCTTACAGCAACTTGTGAGCCTTTGTTCAAGCTGTTAAGAAAAGAACAAACGGTCAGGTGGAACGAAGACTGCCAGAGGGCTTTTGACAAAATCAAGGAGTATTTACAAGAGCCTCAAATCCTTATGCCTCCAGTTGAAGGAAGACCTCTAATCATGTACTTGACAGTATTAGAAGAGTCAATGGGGTGTGTGCTGGGCCAGCATGACGAGTATGGTCGAAAAGAGTATGCAATATACTACCTAAGCAAAAAGTTTACCGACTGTGAACAACGTTATTCACTGCTCGAGAAAACTTGTTGTGCTTTAGCGTGGGCTGCTCGCCGACTAAGGCGGTATATGTTGACCCACACTACTTTATTGATATCAAAGATGGACCCAGTTAAGTACATTTTTGAGAAGCCAGCACTTACCGGACGGGTTGCAAGATGGCAAATGATCCTCACAGAATATGACATCCAGTACACTTCTCAGAAAGCCATCAAGGGCAGTGTACTGTCTGATTATTTTGCTGAGCAACCTATTGATGATTACCAACCTATGAGATTTGACTTCCCTGATGTAGACATCATGTTCATAAAAGCAAAAGATCATGAAGAGCCCGTTCACACTGAAGGGCCTGACCCAGAAGAGGAATGGACTATGATGTTTGATGGGGCTGTTAATATGAATGGTCGTGGTGTTGGTGCAGTACTCATTACACCTAAGGGAGTTCACATGCCTTTCTCGGCAAAGCTCACCTTCAACTGCACTAACAACGAAGCTAAATACGAAGCTTGTATTATGGGTCTCGAGGAAGCCATTGACCTCAGGATCAAGACTTTAACTGTGTTCGAAGATTCAGCTTTGGTAGTTAATCAAACCAACGGCAAATGGTACACCCACCAAGATCATCTGATACCTTACAGGGATTATACAAGGGGGTTATTGACTTTCTTTACAACGGTCAAGCTTGAGTATATCCCTCGGGACGAGAATCAGTTTGCAGATGCTCTGGCTACCATTTCGTCCATGATCAAAGTTCAAGCTGCCAACTTCGTACCTCGGATTTCAGTGTCCAGACTTGACAGACCGACATATGTATTTGCAGCAGACGTTGTAAAAGATGATAAGCCTTGGTTCCATGACATTAAGTGCTTCTTGGAGGATCAAACATACCCACCTGGGGCATCTTCCAATAACAAGAAGACATTAAGAAGGCTGGCTGGTAGTTTCTTTCTGAATACTGACGGTTCCATGTACAAGAGAAACTTTGACATGGTACTCCTCAGATGCGTTGATAGGACAGAAGCAGACTTGTTGATGCATGAAGTGCACGAAGGATCCTTTGGTACCCATGCAGGAGGGCATGCCATGGCTAAAAAGTTGTTAAGATCAGGTTATTACTGGATCACGATGGATGCCGACTGTTGTGCCTATGCAAGAAAATGCCATAAATGCCAGATTTATGCGGATAAGGTGCATGTGCCTCCCAATCCCTTGAATGTGATGTCTTCACCGTGGCCCTTTGCCATGTGGGGCATTGATATGATTGGCAAGATTGAACCGACTACTTCAAATGGCCACAGATTCATCCTGGTTGCCATTGACTATTTCACCAAGTGGGTTGAAGCAGCTTCCTATGCAAATGTTACAAGGCAAGTGGTAGCCCGATTTCTGAAGAGAGACATCATCTGTCGGTATGGAGTGCCCGAGCAAATCATTACTGACAATGGTTCCAACTTAAACAACAAAATGATGGCAGAGCTGTGCCGGGGCTTCAAGATCCAACACCACAATTCTTCTCCTTACAGGCCAAAGATGAATGACGCTGTTGAGGCAGCTAATAAGAATATCAAGAAGATTGTGCAGAAGATGGTAGTCACCTATAAAGACTGGCATGAGATGCTACTGTTTGCCTTGCATGGATACCGTACGTCAATCAAAACATCCACTGGGGCAACACCGTTTCAACTTGTGTATGGTATGGAGGCAGTCCTACCTGTTGAAGTTGAATTGCCCTCCCTGCGGGTACTAATGGATGTTAAGCTGAACGAAGCAGAATGGGTCCGGTCCCGATACGAACAACTGAATCTGATTCAAGAGAAGAGACTGGCTGCAATCTGTCATGGGCAGCTATATCAGAAAAGAATGAAGAAAGCCTTCGATCAGAAAGTCAGGCTCCGAGAGTACCAAGTAGGAGATCTTGTGCTGAAAAGACTCCTTCCTCCTCATACATACCACAGGGGCAAGTGGACTCCGAACTATGAAGGGCCATTCGTAGTAAAGAAAGTTTTCTCTGGTGGAGCACTGATGCTCAGCACTATGGATGGTGAAGACTTCTTATCCCCTGTGAATTCAGATGCAGTTAAAAAATACTTCGCATAAAATGACCCGATGGACATAAAAACAGAATGTAAGTCCAGGCAAAAATAGGGCATCCCGGCGAGTCAAAAACAGAATAAAAGACTCGGCAAAAATAAGGGAAATAAATAATAAAAAAAATGTACACCCGCTGAGTTGAAAAGCCACACTGGACAACTCAGGCAAAAATGGGTATCCCGATGGATTGAAAACCCGAAAGGGCGATCCATGCAAAATAAGGGAATAAGCGAACAACTGCATTCTGAATTCGTCTGTATCACTTACAACTTGATAAGCTTCGAAAGGGTCGAACGTCAGTCGAAATCAGCCTTCTTCAGAAAGTAAAACGAGAAGAACGTCAAATGTCATACGAGTCATAGCAAAAGGGAAGCTCCTTGAAGCGTCATCAGCATTGCCAAGACCTTTTTGTTTCTCGATTTGTAGCAATCTCCTCATTTTAGGGGATTTGTTTCTTTAACTGTATCTTGCCAATTCAGGGCACATGAATTAATAAAATCAGATTTTCAGTCATGTTTCGTCTCGTATATTTTATTTTCATTTGCGAAAATGTCCGATGTCTTTAAGATATTGATTGCATAAATACAGATGCTTCTCCTCTAAAAAAAAATAATAATAATAATACATGCTTGCAGGAAATATACTTACCTCCCGGGAGTGCCTAAACTCTTAGGATGGAATCCGGTAAAGGATACCTCGGGATTACTTGTGCGTTTCTCTGTCTTTTCAGGATTGCAGGTATTTCAAAGCACAACATGGGGCATGAAAGCTTCACCCCAGCCAGCTGGCAAATCAGTATCTACTCAGTCTTAGCACCGGAAGTGCTTTCTCCCCAGCTGAGTTACTATTTATTACTTCCTCCTCAGCCAAATGCAAAAGCCAGGGAACCATCTCCCCACAAAGTTTCCACCTCTATCCAGAAGAGCAATGCATGAAGAAATCACAACAGGGTGACGAAAGCTTCTACAAACCCCAGCTGTGTCCTCCATTACAAAGATAGGTCTATCAGTGACCTATTTCCCCAAGTGAAGTCATACATCTTATTAGATCTACCAATGATCTTATCCCCAGCTGGGATGTCCACTTCAAACAGATCAGCCAGAGATCTTCACAGCAACGAGATCCGAGTCCCGGATCGTTATCTTTGCATAATAATAGCATTCGCATCATATTCTCCCCACAGAGCGTAGCATTCCGTCTAATACGGAGCATTACGGCAAAAATCAAACATATTGCATAGATCATAAGCCATGGGTCGAACTGAACACTTGTGAATACTGACAATCCATCGATGATATACAAAAAACTTCTCAAAACTCCCCGGCAGAGAGCCCAGACATTTCTCTCACAATACAGATACTTCTTGATACCCGTCCGTATCATATCCCCAGTAGAAAGCCAAAGCGTCCCCTTTGCACCCACTATACAGATGCATATGTACACAATTCCTCGACACCCGTCTGTGTCACCTTCCCCAGCACAGTTGCCTACACACTTTGTAAACCATATACTTGTTTATAATACACTTTTTCAGACACCCGTCCGTGTCATGCTCTCCACAGCAAGTTAAACACTCGTCCATGTTTCACTCGTCTGTGTCTCACTCATCACTTTTACTCATACAGATACTCATCCGTATCTTGTATATACCACTTAAATCCCCTCAGAGTCAACACTCGTCCGTGTTCGTTGTTAACCAGTTGGTACTCGTCCGTATCATCATCTCTGAACATGCGTCAAACGTTTGTTTCTACCGATACTCGTTCGTATCATAGTCTTAAGGATGCTCGTCCGCATCTTTAATCCATATACAATGTCAGATACTTTTACCTCTTTTTAGAATTTAGACACTCGTCTGTGTCTATTATTCCCCAGAAGAGTCCCCTCAGAATCAACACTCGTCCGTGTTCTTTGTTAACTAGTTGATACTCGTCCGTATCATCATCTCTGAACATGTTTCAGCATTTGTTTCTATCGATACTCGTCCGTATCGTAGTCTTAAGGATGCTCGTCCGCATCTTTAATCTATACACAGTGTCAAACACTTATACCTCTCATCTCTTGGATGTAGACACTCGTCCGTGTTTACTTTTCCCCAGCAAAGTCCCCAACAAAACTTGTTGGACTATTTCCTTTCTATTTGACATTCGTCCTATGTCATGATACCTTTTGGCAGCCGTACCCTGCTAGGTGATCGTCCTTCACCCTTTTGATGATCGTCCTTCATCATTCCCAGTGGAGTCTCTATTCATTAGAACCCCTTATTATCCGACATTCATCCTATGTCGCGATATTTTCAGTAGTCGTCCCCTACTAGGTGATCGTACTTCACCTCTTGATGATCGTCCCTCATCATTTATCCGATGGCCGTCCCCATCGTTGATCTTGTTATCTGACATTCGTCCTATGTCATGATAAACCCTGAGAGCAGCTGTACCCTGCTAGGTGATCGTCCTTCACCTCTTGATGATCGTCCTTCATCATGCTTATCCGATGGCCGTCCCCATCGTCGACCTTTTCATCCGACATTCGTCCTATGTCGTGATACTTTCGGCAGCCGTACCCTTCCAGGTGATCGTCCTCCACCTTAGATGACTGTCCCTCATCTTATCCCCAACAGAGCAGCCGTCCCCTGCTAAGTGATCGTCCTTCACCTTTGATGACCGTACCTCATTATTTGTTTCATTTACCTATAATCCCTAGAAAGTCTTACAGCTTTACTTGATGGCCGTCCCCATCACAATCTCTCATATCCCCAGCATGTCGGCCGTCCCCGTCATTGCTTTATTTCCTGCATTTTTCCCAGCATGTCGGCCGTCCCCGTCATTGCTCTTTCTCCAGCAATCGTCCTCTACTCGACGGTCGTCCTCCGTCGCCCGCACTTTATATTATACTTTATTTTCTTTTTACAATCTATATCCCTTTTCTTCTTCATTCTGTGAGTGCAAATTTTGGACTGTCTTTGGTATTCAACCACAAGTTATCTTGTTTGGCTGTTAAGCCGTTGCTTACATCCTGCACAGCTAACTCATGTTTGAATAAGGGCAGCTGTAAACACCCCAAATTTTCCCTCACTCATTTCACCATGGCTTGTGATCTCTTCATATGCATAAGCTCAATCATAGCATCTCATATTGCATTTTTGATTCACTGCATTGATTCAAAGTCATCTGCATCTAGGGTTTGTGATCTGAGCTATCCAAGAGCCATTTGAGCCACTCCAAAGGTCTTCAATCACTTCAAAGGGGTCCATGTATGTTCAAGCATCATATTATATCCCCACAAAGTCAAGAAATCCAAAGAATCGCAAGAACTGAGATTGGCATGGAAGCAGAGCCAGGTTTAACTGCACAGATGACCTAGAATTAGGGTTTTGGTTTTAGAGGCCATAACTCCAAATTTTTTGGTCATTCTTATTTCTATTGGTCTCAATATGTTATAAGGATCATGCATATCAATTTTCATGAAGAAATTCCATGGGGAAGGCATCTAATCAAGAGTTGACTTCTTGAGCAAGTCAGTGTAAAATCAGGGCATCTGAGGCCCCCAATGACCCAACCAAGGGGTGTTCATCATCATTTTGATTATGTATGGTCTTTATTTGATCATAGAAGATGTTAGAAGTTCACAAAATTGAAGAATTTCAAGCCATTTGCAAAGTTGCCTTTTTGGGAAAATGACTTGTAATGGAAACTTGCCATTTTGGGAAACTTTTTCAACCCTTTCTTTTTGATTCAAAAATGCTTCAAATGAGAAAACTTTGGTCATGAAAGTTGTAGAATGGATCATTCCCTTTTCAAAAAGTACAAGAACTCATTCTAATTCATTTTGGATCAAAAGTTATGGCTTGTCAAAGTTGGGAAAAATCACATAATTTCAAGTTATGTACCAAAGAGGCAAAGTTGCAAAACCCATTGCCAAGGTAAAATGAGACCTCAAAGTGACTTCTAATCCTTGCACAAACATAAACCAAAGTCTAAAAGTCAGAATGCATCAAAGGTTTTCCCATTTTCATGACTTGTGGATCAAGAAATCACAAAAGGGGCCAAAGGTCACAAGTTGCAAAACCTATGACAAACCCTAATCCACTTGCTGCATTGCTTCTAATCCATTTCCATGGTTCTCCCTAAACTCAGCTGAGCCAAGCCATGCCCCTATCACAGCCTTACACTTGCCCATACCTCAAGTACACCTAACTTGGACTTTATGCAAAAACACCCATACCAATCAGCCTGTGCCACACCAACTATTCTGACCAATCAAGACTTTACAAACACACTTCAAGCAAGCCATTTCATATCATCTTGGAGCCTGAACACACACACACAAGCCAGCATTCTCAAAAACCTCCCCTTATGCATTTTGCTTCGAATCACACAACACAGCCTTCAAACACAAAAACAAACTTCATAGAACATCTCAGCATGTTCCACTGATCATCCCTGGCCCTTCACCTTGCCCTAAAACCCCCTGAAATCAAAATACGATTCTCACCCCTCACTGAACAGAACTCCATAAAACTCACAAATCAGCCACTTTCCAATCAAACTGAACCTCAAAGCATCTTCAGGAGGTCCATTGGAGAAGCTTTGAAGCAAGGAGGCAGCCTGAAAGCTCCAAACTGAAAGCTTCACTTCAGGTAGCTTCGAAAATTATTTTTTCCAGAAACCTTGTTTTAAGTTACTAAAATGATCTACATGCTTCCCTGAATGCATTGAGCTTTGAATTTTTGAAAATGATGTAGAAATGAGGATGTATGGTTTGTCTGAAACTTTGCCCGTGAATTTGATTTTTGCTTGTTCTTCGTGATTCATGAAAAATAAATGAGTTTTGTTGATGGATTCTTGTTTAGGATGTTTGGTTGAGTTGATCTGGAGATTTTGGCACGTTTTAGTGAGGTTTTGAGAGAGATAGGTTGAAGGTCTCGCCGGAGAAGACGATCGGAAGTCTTCTCCGACCACCTGAGGGTCATTAAACCCTAATCTGTGTAATTAATCAACATTGAATTTGGACCCTGGATCCAGTTGACTTCCATTGACTCCCGCGTGAATGAACGCACCAGATCTTTCATTAAACCCTAATTCAGATTAATTAGGTTAATTAATTAGGATTAAAATTTGAATTTGCCAGAACCAATCCTAGCCACTCAAACGCGCGCCAGTCAACTCCCGCCCCCTGACTTTGAATCTCAGCCTTAGATCCTGCATACTTTCCATTTAATTTCTTTTTTATTTCATTTTTATTCATTTATCTTTCACATTTATTTTAAAATAGTTAGAAAAATCCTAAAAATATTTCCCTTTGCATTTTTGTTTCAAATATTTTTCTTAATCAGAAAATGATTTTTATTTTATTTTTTGCATTGAAAATTATTTTTAAATCATTTAAATGTTTATTTTTAATTAATTAATGGAAATTAATTAATTAAAAATACATTTAGGTATTTAAAAATCACAAAAAAATTCACATAGCATTTAGAAACATTTAGAAACATTGTTCAACCCTCAAACCAAATTTCTTTTTTGTTCTTGATGCCTTTTGATCATTTCCATTGGATTTAATTTCATTTCAAGGCAATATTTTGCTTCAAACTTCAAAAATTTCTTTCTGCCTAACCATTGAGAGTTGAATGATGATTCTTCTGGCATTACACTCTTAATAGCATGTAGTTTATAGGATAATTTTAGTTTGAATTGATCTTGCATTTTCATTTTGTTTAGCATTTTTCTTGTTGAAGTACCCCAAAACCCTAACAATCTTAGGAAATTCATAACTTTCATTAGGTTAGGAGTTGGATCCTCTCCTTTGGGCAGTGATTTTGTATAGGTTTAGGGTATCTTTGATTGCATTTTCAAATTTTTATCATGTAATTTGCTTCTGGTTTTGGATTTTTGCTTTGTATGATGCATGTAACCCTAATTTGTGCCTTCCTTTGCATCCATCTTCCATTTGCTTGCATCCATTGACTTGCCATGACATTTTGTGCATCCACATGATTCATAATACATCTTAGGACATATTAGAATCATGTTTGATCATTGCATCTCTCATTTGCCCTGTTGTATGTCCATTGCATTTCATAACTTTTCATGTATGTTCATGGTTCAATACATGCTTCATTTGCATCATTATGTTTGTTTGATCATTCTCATCTCTTGTCATGTGTTTACATCATCTCCTAACATCATTAACATCATGTTCTTGCTTCTGGTTTTGGTTTGCATCATGGCATTGCATCTCATTCTCTTTGCATTTCATTTTCTTGTGCTAACATTTCAGGTGGTAAGTTGTTTGAGAAGTGAATTTGCCTTCACTTCTCACAATTTCTTTTCATCTCTTTCATACTTCCTTTGCTGCATTTTGTATGTGTATTAGAGTGAGCTTGCTCATTCATGTTCATCTCCTACTTTCTTCCTTCAAGCAACTTGTTTTCTTAAGTGAAGCAAGTTGTTTTGCTTCTTCCTGCTCCTTTCATCTGCTTCCTTCCTGGTGGTTTCTTTGAAGATCTTCTTGCAAACCTCATTAACCCTAGGAACAACCAAGCATGACAATAATTAGGGTTTGATTAGTCCCCCATTAGTTTTACCTTTGTGTCATCTTTGAGTCCTCTCTTCTCATCTCATAATCCAGGACTAAACCCTAAAGGTTTTAAGGCTTTGTGATTAAGCTTATGCCTGCATCCTTCTATTAGGATGGAGTGTATAACTTTAATCCTAAGTGTTAAACCATTAATGTGTTTAAATCCTTTAATCAACTCACTTAATAATCACTAAGACATCAAGCTTGTAACTTGGGCCTTGCATTAGGGTTCTAATTCTTCCTTAATTGGTTAAGAAGGACTAACCCTAGTGTTAATGGACAAGTCCCCCTCAAGTTGTCTTACAAACCCTAAAAAATCATTTCTTCATCTTATCACTAACTAAAATCCACTCTAATAAAGGCTTTGTTTTGTCATGAGTTTAATCCCTAATCATGGATTAAGTTGAGGAGTCTTTCTCAGCTAAAATGTTCTCATCTATTATCCTTCTATTAGGATGGTGTAATGAGTCCATTAAATCCTTAATTATGGCTTAATCTCATTACTTAACACTAAACAAAAATACCAAAAACATTTAAATAATCACAAGTAGGTTAATGATCTTAATCCTACATCATGGTGATTAAGTGTGAGATGCCGACTTCACACTTAAGGTATTCTCATCACCCCTAATCAGAGGGAGGATGTGATGAGTTTATTAATCCATTGGTTTAGGCTTAAGCTCATTTTCTTATGACAAACTTCAAAAGGCAATAAAAGACTGAAAACATCAAAAACAAACAATAATCGTCTCCTTCGGGATTCTTTTCTCATCATCTTCACTCACAACGAGAACTTGCTTCTTCCGTTTAATGAAAGATAGTTTGCACCTGAGCCAGACAGGTCATACACTTGAGCATAGGCAAGTAGGCAGTTCACAAGTCAATTTACCTTTCAGTCTCTTTGAGTCGAACTACGGTGTTCTGACTTCCTCATTGCACGAGAGGATACGTAGGCATAACTTAACGGTTATCGAACAAAAGTCTCTGTATATTCCCCCTCCTTTCAGCATTATTCTATAAGCCTCATAGTCTTGAGCATTTCATTCTTGTTCTTACACTGACACTTCTCTTATACACCTCACATTTCTTTTACACTGACACTTGCATTCTTTTCCAGCTTTGATGCACAAATTACACTGACACTACCCCTTTAAAACACAAATCTTTTAAGCGTGGATCCCGTCGAGTACGGCGGACAATCTGGGTGCTAATACCTTCCCAGGTTGTAACCAACCCCCTTTCTCAGTCTCTCTGGTTCGCAACCGTCTTATCTATCCTTTCTTAGGTTCATGCAGCATTACCTTTCCTTCGGGATAAAAATGCCTAGCTGGCGACTCTATTCATTCATTTCCCTTTCGCTGACCGTTCGCGTCTGTACCCCATTTGATTTGGAAAGCATCATCTGGTGGGAGCGACAACTTGGCGACTCTGCTGGGGAACCTTATACTGTAACCAGGGCTTCTGGTTCTTTTTGTGGGTTCCTCCTAGCGCTTGTTTGATTTGTGTTTACTGGGGTGTTATGTGCTAATTGTGTTTATATATTTGTTTGTTTTACTGCTTTATGTACAGTTATTTACTACTTTCTTTACAACTTTATACATCATACTGTCATATTGTCATCTGGCTGGATTTGGTTTTTGTTTTGGTGGGTGGGGTTCTACTGAGAGTTTAAGGTCCTATACTTGGGACCTGAGTGACACTTAGGCTAGAGTGGTTCATGTTCTTTCCCATTCCATTTCGGTCTGGTGCGGGAATATGAAACACGGTTCAGATGTGGGTTTCTTCTTGAGAACTCTGTGCTACAGATTTCCTGTAGTGCTAGGGCTATCTGGGAAGCCTGCTAAGTCTGGATGACCTTTATTTTGACCTTTAGAAACTGAGGTGAATTAGAGGAGGATCTTTTATGGTTATTGTAAACACTGTACCTCCGGGTTAGAAGTGTTTACACTTCTCATAACTGATCCAAGTCTGAGGATCCTTGTTTTAGAACATCACCTATGAGGGGGTTGGGCTGTTTACAGGTTTGCAGGTACCATTGGCCACATCATACCCTGTTACTATTTGGTTTAAGAGTACCTCATTTTGGGACAGTTCTTGTGATTTGAACCCTGGACATGTGACTCTTTATTTGAGTCCCCCACCTTGGTTATTGGACTTCTAAACCTCCATCTGGATTTCTTGAACATATATGGGCTTATATATCAGGACAGATATTCAGATCCAGCTTGATCACAAACCCTTTGCATATCATTTGCATACTCATCATTTGCATCATTTAACATTTGTTTATTTGTTTTTCAGGGTATCCACATTATCTGGCTTGGTTTTGACCCCTTCATCTGCATAGACCTCTGTTCATCAGTTATCTGCTTCAACTATCTTCATCAGTTGCCTGCTTCAGCTACTTTTATCACCAGCCTCAGCCTATCAGTGGCTCATCTCCAGTATCAGTCTTCATCATCAGCACTTGTTTTTTTAGCTCTTCATCAGCAGTCATGGCACCCAAGAAGAGCAACATTTCATACCATTTCTTTGAGCCTGTACTGACTGGCATCAGGCAGGTCCAGGCACTTATCACTCCAGACCACATCCCATTATTCAGAGAGCATTATGGAGGCATCCTTGATATGGTTATGGACCTGGACCCTTCTCAGAGGAGTTTGATCCACACTTGCCTACAGTTTTATGACCCTCCTTTGAGATGCTTCACTTTCCAGAACTTTCAGCTAGGACCTCTGCTGGAGGAGTTCTCATCATTGATTGGAGTACCTGTCAGGGGTGATATCCCCTTCAACCCAGGGATGACTTCTCCCAGCAATGGAGAAGTGGCAAAAGCACTATACTTAGAGCCTATTTTGATTGAGCAAAACATGACAACAAAGGCTGGGATCCCTGGTTTACACTTGGACTTTCTGATTTCTCAGGCCATCCTGAAGGCCTCCTTGGGAGAATGGAGGGCAGTTTGTGCATTGTTAGCCCTCAGTATATATGGGGTTATACTATTTGCAGATGAGCCCAAGTTTATCAGCAAGAATGCCATTCATCTTTTCCTACTAAGGAACCCAGTGCCCACATTGCTGGGGGATTTCTATTATTCTGTTCACCAAAGAAATGAGAAGCAGAGAGGGAAGTTGGTGAGATGCTGTGCTCCCCTGTTTCATACCTGGATGCTTAAACACTTACCCAAGACTGATGCCTTCTTGAATCCTCACCAACAGAAGAATTGGGCTAAAAGACTTATTGCTTTAACTTCAGATGACATCAGATGGTGCACCCAGAGCACCAAAGGCAGGGACATAATTACTAGCTGTGGACAGTTCCCCAATGTACCTCTAATAGGAGTGAAGGGTTGCATCAACTACAACCCTTTGCTGTTTAAGAGACAGTTGGGCTATGCTTTGGTTCACCCTCCTAGAGTACAAGACTTGGCTGAAACCCTGTATTGTGAGATAAAACCTAATCTAGCTGTTGTCAGACAAGCATCTTGGGCTTGGGACAACATCCAGACCAAAGGGATGGCCATTCTTGGGAGGTGCAATAATGTGGCTTCAGCTCAGTATTATGAATGGTCTCATGCTAAGGCTCAGATTTCTGGGATGCCTTTCACCATTGAGGATGCACCTGGACCATCCACAGTACCACCTCCAGCCACTGTCAGCCTGGAAGAATTTGAGAAGTTGAAGGAAAGGAATGAGAATCTGTCTCAAGCTCTGAAGAAGACCCTCTGGGAGAGGAGTGATGGTCGTCTAGACATTGAGAGGTTGAAAAAGCTTAAGGTGGAACATCTGGCCAAGATTGAGAAAGCATAGGACTACATCAAGAAATCAAGGGCTGGAGAGCAAATATTGAAGAATACCTGTAAAGAGGCCCAGTTTCAGAAAGCTAGGACTAATCTCTATCTGCAAGAAAGTCAAGCTAGGTGGGTCAGAATCACTGAAGCTCGTACTCAAGAAGATAAAAGAACTCAAGCCAGGATTGAGCAATTGGAGGCCAATGAAAAGAAACAACAGGAGGCTCTGCTAGCAGCCCAAAAGGAGATTTCAGAATTGAAGCTTAGGGCTGGTCTAAAGAGGTCAAAGGACCAAGACAGGAACAAAAAGCTGACCACTGCTATTGCCACCAAAAACCTTCTTATCAGAAACATTACAGAGCATTCGGCTGGTCCTGTAACTGAAGCACTTTTGAAGGAGGTTAAGGAGGATGAGTTTGGATTAGATGTTTGACTTCTTTGCTTGTTGTTATTTCCATTTCATGTACTTTTCTTTTTATGTTGTATTTTGACCCTTCAGGGGCGTATGTTGTAAAAACAAACTATGTATGATCCACCATGTGTAATATATTTGTTGGTTTGTTTCATGGAGTTTCTTTTCTCAAGCAACACCAAAGCATCTTCCTCAGGGTCTGGAAAGGTCAAAACCAAGAGCCAAGCCGGATACCTTGGAAAATAAATAAGCATACTGCATTGCATACTAACTTTTGTTTTATTTTGTAGGGTTTTTGTTTTGTTTGTTACTAACTCTGTTGTGCTTCAGGAATTATTGCTCGCCGTCGGGTGTTCCCTCTCAACCGTCCGCACCGGTATCCTACTCGCAACAATCTTCCTGGTATCCAAATGGATCAAGTACAGCAAGATTTGACAGAGGTCAGAACTCAGATGGCTAATGAAAGGCTGGAGATGAGAAACCAAATGACCCAATTCATGGAAGTAATGAATGGCTTGGCCCAAAGTCAAGAAAGGTTGAGGGCATTGGTAGAAAGACAAACCCCGGAAGAACCCCATTTGGGAACTGGAGGAACAAGTAACAATGAAAGGGGCCAGCCTCATGTTAATCCACCAGTATATGGGCCTCATCTACATCCGGAAGTCAACATCCCGGGTAATGTGCAAGGAAATACTACTGCAGGCAGGATCTTGCAAGAAGATCCTCAAGAAGAGCAGTTTACTGTGATGGGAGCTGGGGATGAAGTCTATGATAGGAGGTTTGATGAAATTGCTGAGAAATTGAGATCTCTAGAGTCTCAAAATTCCCTAGTTTTTGATGTCATGGATATGGGGTTAGTGGATGGGGTAAGGATCCCTCACAAGTTTAAACCCCCGTGCTTCGAGAAGTACAATGGCACTTCCTGTCCACGAACTCACTTACAGTCCTTTCTGGGGAGACTTAAGGCATACACCATGGATGAAAAACTGTGGATGTTTTACTTTGAAGACAGTTTGACTGGGGCTTCCAGGGAATGGTATTCACACTTGACCAGAGCTACTATCAGATGCTGGAAGGACCTAGCTGAAGCTTTCATCAGGCAGTACCAATACAATCTGGACATGGCTCCTAACAGGACCCTCTTGATGGGAATGTCCCAATCCTCCAGGGAAAGCTTCAGGGAATATGCCCAAAGGTGGAGACAGCTTGCTGCTGCTGTCCAGCCACCCATGTCGGAAAGAGAAATGGCCGACATGTTCATGAATACCCTGCAAGGAACATATATTGATAGGCTAGCTGCCTTTTCTTCCACCAGTTTCGCTGACGTAGTTATAGCTGGAGAAAGAATTGAAAGCCTGTTGAATATGGGTAAGATTTCTGATAATGGTGCAAGTTCGTCTAGTAATCCCAGGAAGCCTTTTGTGGGACCTAGAAGAACCGGTGATACAAATGCCATTCATGCCAACAGGGGCAGACCTCAGTACGTCCACAGATCAGTAGCAGCTGTCACTATTCCAGCTCCGATTCCTCAGCAACCAACATATCAACAACCACAACAACCCCACTATCAACAGCAAGTTCAGTATCCGCCACAGAGAGCCTACAACAACAATAACAGCAACCAACAAAGACCCTTTCAGCAAAGACCATCACAGGAAAATAGGGTGATTGACCCCATCCCTATGCCTTATGCAGCCTTATTGCCACAACTCCTGAAACTCAACTTGTTTGAATTAAGGACATTGGCACCACCAGATCCCTCTAATCTCCCAAGAAATTATGATGTCAACGCCAGATGTGCTTTCCATTCCAATGCACCCGGCCACAATACTGAGAAGTGCAGGGCCTTGCAAATGAAAGTCCAGGACCTGGTGGATTCTAAAGCCCTCAACTTTGCACCCCCTCCAAGTGTCACCAAGAATCCCATGCCCAATCATGGAGGACCAAGAATTAATGCCATTGAGGAAGACAAGCCATCTTTCTTAATCACCAGTGTTGGACAGATTCGGACACCTCTGGTCGAAATTAAAGCTCAGCTCCTAGAGTGTCAGATGTTCCCCGGGTGTGAGCTCGGTTGTGGGTATTGCAACATTTCGGTCAATGGGTGCGATAATTTGAGAAGCGACATAGATGGTCTTATCAAAAGTGGTATACTTCAGATCTCGACAACGGCGCCTACAAATCCAGCAATTCCTTTGACAACAATTCCTGAGTCTCCTACAACAGCAACAACAATCATTCCGACCAATTCATCAATATCATCAACAATGGCTTCATCCATTACTTCAACAAATCAGATGTCAACAACCCTTTCTTCTACAACATCAGCATCCATTTATTCATCAGAATCTTTTACAACGCCAACAGAAATTAATGAAGATGTCTCAGCAGTCACCATCTACTATGATCCATCAGATGTTCCTCCAAACAACAACTTTCAGCAACAAACAGTGGCCCCTCCTTCCAGGTCACCAGTCACCATTTACTACGATCCGTACACCATTACAGTACCCTCCTCTACAGCAGTCAGTCCAGTTACCATCACAGTGCCTGGACCAGTTCCCTATGAAAGCAGTAAAGCCATACCTTGGCATTATGGCTCTGATCTTTACTGCAATGGGGAGAAAATCACTCTGGATTCTTCAACCTCTTATCCACAAATTGATAATATTGGGGGAGGCAGAGGCTTCACCAGAAGCGGACGCCTTTTTGCCTCACAAACTCAAAGACCTAATGTTGAAGCAGAAGTTATTGCCAAAGCAAAAGGAAAGAGTGTGATATCTGAAGAGCCAACTGTCAAAGAAACTCAGAAGACATCTTTTGAACAAGATGTAGACGAGTTCATGAGAATCATAAAAAGAAGTGATTACAAGGTGGTGGACCAGCTTCACCAAACTCCCTCAAAAATCTCCATATTATCACTGTTGATGTGTTCCGAAGCTCACAGGAACGCATTATTGAAAGTCCTGCATGCAGCATACGTGCCAGAGGAGATTACTGTTAATCAGCTAGAAACTGTGGTGGCAAATGTCAACACCAGTCATGGACTGGGCTTTACCAATGCTGACTTAACAACAGAGGGACGTAACCACAACAAGGCTTTACATATCACCTTGAAATGCAAGGGTGCTGTTTTATCTCATGTACTGGTGGACACTGGGTCATCGCTCAATGTTCTACCAAAGAAAGCCTTAGTGAAGCTGGAGTATGATGGTTTGGCACTGCGTCCGAGTAATTTGGTGGTAAGAGCATTTGATGGCTCTAAAAGATCAGTGCTTGGAGAGATTGATTTGCCTGTGATGATTGGCCCGCAGACCTTCAAAACTACCTTCTATGTGATGGACATTCAGCCGGCCTACAGCTGTCTGTTGGGTAGACCCTGGATCCATGCCGCTGGAGCTGTTACGTCTACCCTTCACCAGAAGTTGAAATTCGAGTGGGAAGGCCAGATCATCACCATCTGTGGGGAAGAAGACATCTTTGTTAGCCATCTGGCTACGTATAAGTACATTGAAATGGATGGAGAAATCCATGAAACTATGAGCCAAGGGTTTGAGGCCCTGAACATAAATGAAGCATCTGTTGTACTAGGAACCTCCATGACGTCTTATCAGCAAGCCAGGAAGGTTGTTGAAGAGGGTACCGTCCAAGGCTGGGGCAAGCTGCTGCCCGTGGAGAAGAAAGAAGACAGATTTGGGTTGGGTTACAGACCAACTCATCAAGATCAATCAGAGGCTGCCAAGAAGCCCAGTTTTGTCAGCGGGGGAATGCTCACCCCGAATGCAGTGAACAACTTGGAAGACGAGGATGAAAGCGACCGCAACCTGGAGAGCTGGATACGTCCAAGGATCCCGGGGAGCCAAGTCCTTAACTGGTCTTCCCAGGAAATTATAAGGGTTACTCCCGCAGAGTAATTATTATTTCCTGTATTTTTAAGCATGCATCAAGTCTTGCATCTTGCCCAAGATGTCAAGACTCATTTTGTAATCGGGCCATCTTGTAATTTTGTGCAAACAGATCAATCAATGAATATCAGACATCTTTTGCAAATGAGTCTTTTCCTTTTCCCCTCACTGTTTTCCATTTTTCTTTTTGTACAAAAATAAAATGGCAATGTTTTCCAAAATGATAAACTCATTTCACTTTTTCTAAACAAGATTAAAATTGATCACTAAAATGAACAATCTAAACCCTTGCAGAGAGTGCCTTCCAGACTGCACCGACAACAACACTGCTATGGCTTCGTATGACTTTGACAATCCAATCAATCAAGCTGATGATGGGGTTGAGGAAGACTATGAGCTGCCCGAAGAGCTAGCCAGGTTGTTAAGGCAAGAGGATAAGGTTATTACTCCTCACCAGGAGGAGATTGAAACGGTTAATCTTGGTACGGAAGAAGATGTGAAAGAAGTTAAGATTGGGGCCTGCCTACAAGATTCAGTAAAAGAGCAACTGATTGATATGCTTCGGGAGTACGTGGATGTCTTTGCTTGGTCTTATCAGGATATGCCAGGGTTGGACACCGATATTGTCATGCACAAGCTGCCTTTGAAAGAAGATTGCCCGCCAGTAAAACAGAAGCTGCGCCGAACTCGCCCGGATATGGCAATGAAGATAAAAGAAGAGGTGCAAAAGCAGTGGGACGCCGGTTTCCTTGCTGTAACTAGCTATCCGCCGTGGGTGGCAAATATTGTACCTATGCCTAAGAAAGATGGCAAGGTGAGAATGTGTGTGGATTACCGGGATCTGAATAGAGCCAGCCCGAAAGATGATTTCCCATTACCTCACATCGATGTATTGGTTGATAATACGGCTCAGTTCTCGGTGTTCTCCTTCATGGACGGATTTTCAGGATATAATCAGATCAAGATGTCACCTGAGGACATGGAGAAGACAACTTTCATCACACCCTGGGGCACGTTCTGTTATAAGATGATGCCATTCGGACTGAAGAATGCTGGTGCAACCTATCAACGGGCTATGGTAACATTATTCCACGACATGATCCATAAAGAAATTGAATGTTATGTGGATGACATGATTGCCAAGTCCCTCACAGAAGAAGACCACCTGGTGAATCTGTTGAAGTTATTCAAGCGTCTGAGGAAGTACCAACTGAAGTTAAACCCCAACAAGTGCACATTCGGGGTGCGATCTGGTAAGTTGCTGGGATTTATCGTAAGTGAGAAAGGGATTGAAGTGGACCCTGATAAAGTCAAAGCCATTCAAGAAATGCCTGCACCGAAATCAGAGAAAGAAGTTCGGGGGTTTCTAGGTAGATTGAACTACATTTCAAGGTTCATATCTCACCTTACAGCAACTTGTGAGCCTTTGTTCAAGCTGTTAAGAAAAGAACAAACGGTCAGGTGGAACGAAGACTGCCAGAGGGCTTTTGACAAAATCAAGGAGTATTTACAAGAGCCTCAAATCCTTATGCCTCCAGTTGAAGGAAGACCTCTAATCATGTACTTGACAGTATTAGAAGAGTCAATGGGGTGTGTGCTGGGCCAGCATGACGAGTATGGTCGAAAAGAGTATGCAATATACTACCTAAGCAAAAAGTTTACCGACTGTGAACAACGTTATTCACTGCTCGAGAAAACTTGTTGTGCTTTAGCGTGGGCTGCTCGCCGACTAAGGCGGTATATGTTGACCCACACTACTTTATTGATATCAAAGATGGACCCAGTTAAGTACATTTTTGAGAAGCCAGCACTTACCGGACGGGTTGCAAGATGGCAAATGATCCTCACAGAATATGACATCCAGTACACTTCTCAGAAAGCCATCAAGGGTAGTGTACTGTCTGATTATTTTGCTGAGCAACCTATTGATGATTACCAACCTATGAGATTTGACTTCCCTGATGTAGACATCATGTTCATAAAAGCAAAAGATCATGAAGAGCCCGTTCACACTGAAGGGCCTGACCCAGAAGAGGAATGGACTATGATGTTTGATGGGGCTGTTAATATGAATGGTCGTGGTGTTGGTGCAGTACTCATTACACCTAAGGGAGTTCACATGCCTTTCTCGGCAAAGCTCACCTTCAACTGCACTAACAACGAAGCTGAATACGAAGCTTGTATTATGGGTCTCGAGGAAGCCATTGACCTCAGGATCAAGACTTTAACTGTGTTCGGAGATTCAGCTTTGGTAGTTAATCAAACCAACGGCAAATGGTACACCCACCAAGATCATCTGATACCTTTAAGGGATTATACAAGGGGGTTATTGACTTTCTTTACAACGGTCAAGCTTGAGTATATCCCTCGGGACGAGAATCAGTTTGCAGATGCTCTGGCTACCATTTCGTCCATGATCAAAGTTCAAGCTGCCAACTTCGTACCTCGGATTTCAGTGTCCAGACTTGACAGACCGACATATGTATTTGCAGCAGACGTTGTAAAAGATGATAAGCCTTGGTTCCATGACATTAAGTGCTTCTTGGAGGATCAAACATACCCAACTGGGGCATCTTCCAATAACAAGAAGACATTAAGAAGGCTGGATGGTAGTTTCTTTCTGAATACTGACGGTTCCCTGTACAAGAGAAACTTTGACATGGTACTCCTCAGATGCGTTGATAGGACAGAAGCAGACTTGTTGATGCATGAAGTGCACGAAGGATCCTTTGGTACCCATGCAGGAGGGCATGCCATGGCTAAAAAGTTGTTAAGATCAGGTTATTACTGGATCACGATGGATGCCGACTGTTGTGCCTATGCAAGAAAATGCCATAAATGCCAGATTTATGCGGATAAGGTGCATGTGCCTCCCAATCCCTTGAATGTGATGTCTTCACCGTGGCCCTTTGCCATGTGGGGCATTGATATGATTGGCAAGATTGAACCGACTACTTCAAATGGCCACAGGTTCATCCTGGTTGCCATTGACTATTTCACCAAGTGGGTTGAAGCAGCTTCCTATGCAAATGTTACAAGGCAAGTGGTAGCCCGATTTCTGAAGAGAGACATCATCTGTCGGTATGGAGTGCCCGAGCAAATCATTACTGACAATGGTTCCAACTTAAACAACAAAATGATGGCAGAGCTGTGCCGGGGCTTCAAGATCCAACACCACAATTCTTCTCCTTACAGGCCAAAGATGAATGACGCTGTTGAGGCAGCTAATAAGAATATCAAGAAGATTGTGCAGAAGATGGTAGTCACCTATAAAGACTGGCATGAGATGCTACCGTTTGCCTTGCATGGATACCGTACGTCAATCAGAACATCCACTGGGGCAACACCGTTTCAACTTGTGTATGGTATGGAGGCAGTCCTACCTGTTGAAGTTGAATTGCCCTCCCTGCGGGTACTAATGGATGTTAAGCTGAACGAAGAAGAATGGGTCCGGTCCCGATACGAACAACTGAATCTGATTCAAGAGAAGAGACTGGCTGCAATCTGTCATGGGCAGCTATATCAGAAAAGAATGAAGAAAGCCTTCGATCAGAAAGTCAGGCTCCGAGAGTACCAAGTAGGAGATCTTGTGCTGAAAAGACTCCTTCCTCCTCATACATACCACAGGGGCAAGTGGACTCCGAACTATGAAGGGCCATTCGTAGTAAAGAAAGTTTTCTCTGGTGGAGCGCTGATGCTCAGCACTATGGATGGTGAAGACTTCTTATCCCCTGTGAATTCAGATGCAGTTAAAAAATACTTCGCATAAAATGACCCGATGGACATAAAAACAGAATGTAAGTCCAGGCAAAAATAGGGCATCCCGGCGAGTCAAAAACAGAATAAAAGACTCGGGCAAAAATAAGGGAAATAAATAATAAAAAAATGTACACCCGCTGAGTTGAAAAGCCACACTGGACAACTCAGGCAAAAATGGGTATCCCGATGGATTGAAAACCCGAAAGGGCGATCCATGCAAAATAAGGGAATAAGCGAACAACTGCATTCTGAATTCGTCTGTATCACTTACAACTTGATAAGCTTCGAAAGGGTCGAACGTCAGTCGAAATCAGCCTTCTTCAGAAAGTAAAACGAGAAGAACGTCAAATGTCATACGAGTCATAGCAAAAGGGAAGCTCCTTGAAGCGTCATCAGCATTGCCAAAACCTTTTTGTTTCTCGATTTGTAGCAATCTCCTCATTTTAGGGGATTTGTTTCTTTAACTGTATCTTGCCAATTCAGGGCACATGAATTAATAAAATCAGATTTTCAGTCATGTTTCGTCTCGTATATTTTATTTTCATTTGCGAAAATGTCCGATGTCTTTAAGATACTGATTGCATAAATACAGATGCTTCTCCTCTAAAAAAAAAATAATAATAATAATACATGCTTGCAGGAAATATACTTACCTCCCGGGAGTGCCTAAACTCTTAGGATGGAATCCGGTAAAGGATACCTCGGGATTACTTGTGTGTTTCTCTGTCTTTTCAGGATTGCAGGTATTTCAAAGCACAACATGGGGCATGAAAGCTTCACCCCAGCCAGCTGACAAATCAGTATCTACTC
Source organism: Lathyrus aphaca (assembly GCA_963966055.1). NCBI lineage: Eukaryota > Viridiplantae > Streptophyta > Magnoliopsida > Fabales > Fabaceae > Lathyrus > Lathyrus aphaca. The sequence continues at coordinate 39,135,255 of OZ014523.1, forward strand.
AGTCTTAGCACCGGAAGTGCTTTCTCCCCAGCTGAGTTACTATTTATTACTTCCTCCTCAGCCAAATGCAAAAGCCAGGGAACCATCTCCCCACAAAGTTTCCACCTCTATCCAGAAGAGCAATGCATGAAGAAATCACAACAGGGTGACGAAAGCTTCTACAAACCCCAGCTGTGTCCTCCATTACAAAGATAGGTCTATCAGTGACCTATTTCCCCAAGTGAAGTCATACATCTTATTAGATCTACCAATGATCTTATCCCCAGCTGGGATGTCCACTTCAAACAGATCAGCCAGAGATCTTCACAGCAACGGGATCCGAGTCCCGGATCGTTATCTTTGCATAATAATAGCATTCGCATCATATTCTCCCCACAGAGCGTAGCATTCCGTCTAATACGGAGCATTACGGCAAAAATCAAACATATTGCATAGATCATAAGCCATGGGTCGAACTGAACACTTGTGAATACTGACAATCCATCGATGATATACAAAAAACTTCTCAAAACTCCCCGGCAGAGAGCCCAGACATTTCTCTCACAATACAGATACTTCTTGATACCCGTCCGTATCATATCCCCAGTAGAAAGCCAAAGCGTCCCCTTTGCACCCACTATACAGATGCATATGTACACAATTCCTCGACACCCGTCTGTGTCACCTTCCCCAGCACAGTTGCCTACACACTTTGTAAACCATATACTTGTTTATAATACACTTTTTCAGACACCCGTCCGTGTCATGCTCTCCACAGCAAGTTAAACACTCGTCCATGTTTCACTCGTCTGTGTCTCACTCATCACTTTTACTCATACAGATACTCATCCGTATCTTGTATATACCACTTAAATCCCCTCAGAGTCAACACTCGTCCGTGTTCGTTGTTAACCAGTTGGTACTCGTCCGTATCATCATCTCTGAACATGCGTCAAACGTTTGTTTCTACCGATACTCGTTCGTATCATAGTCTTAAGGATGCTCGTCCGCATCTTTAATCCATATACAATGTCAGATACTTTTACCTCTTTTTAGAATTTAGACACTCGTCTGTGTCTATTATTCCCCAGAAGAGTCCCCTCAGAATCAACACTCGTCCGTGTTCTTTGTTAACTAGTTGATACTCGTCCGTATCATCATCTCTGAACATGTTTCAGCATTTGTTTCTATCGATACTCGTCCGTATCGTAGTCTTAAGGATGCTCGTCCGCATCTTTAATCTATACACAGTGTCAAACACTTATACCTCTCATCTCTTGGATGTAGACACTCGTCCGTGTTTACTTTTCCCCAGCAAAGTCCCCAACAAAACTTGTTGGACTATTTCCTTTCTATTTGACATTCGTCCTATGTCATGATACCTTTTGGCAGCCGTACCCTGCTAGGTGATCGTCCTTCACCCTTTTGATGATCGTCCTTCATCATTCCCAGTGGAGTCTCTATTCATTAGAACCCCTTATTATCCGACATTCATCCTATGTCGCGATATTTTCAGTAGCCGTCCCCTACTAGGTGATCGTACTTCACCTCTTGATGATCGTCCCTCATCATTTATCCGATGGCCGTCCCCATCGTTGATCTTGTTATCTGACATTCGTCCTATGTCATGATAAACCCTGAGAGCAGCTGTACCCTGCTAGGTGATCGTCCTTCACCTCTTGATGATCGTCCTTCATCATGCTTATCCGATGGCCGTCCCCATCGTCGACCTTTTCATCCGACATTCGTCCTATGTCGTGATACTTTCGGCAGCCGTACCCTTCCAGGTGATCGTCCTCCACCTTAGATGACTGTCCCTCATCTTATCCCCAACAGAGCAGCCGTCCCCTGCTAAGTGATCGTCCTTCACCTTTGATGACCGTACCTCATTATTTGTTTCATTTACCTATAATCCCTAGAAAGTCTTACAGCTTTACTTGATGGCCGTCCCCATCACAATCTCTCATATCCCCAGCATGTCGGCCGTCCCCGTCATTGCTCTTTCTCCAGCAATCGTCCTCTACTCGACGGTCGTCCTCCGTCGCCCGCACTTTATATTATACTTTATTTTCTTTTTACAATCTATATCCCTTTTCTTCTTCATTCTGTGAGTGCAAATTTTGGACTGTCTTTGGTATTCAACCACAAGTTATCTTGTTTGGCTGTTAAGCCGTTGCTTACATCCTGCACAGCTAACTCATGTTTGAATAAGGGCAGCTGTAAACACCCCAAATTTTCCCTCACTCATTTCACCATGGCTTGTGATCTCTTCATATGCATAAGCTCAATCATAGCATCTCATATTGCATTTTTGATTCACTGCATTGATTCAAAGTCATCTGCATCTAGGGTTTGTGATCTGAGCTATCCAAGAGCCATTTGAGCCACTCCAAAGGTCTTCAATCACTTCAAAGGGGTCCATGTATGTTCAAGCATCATATTATATCCCCACAAAGTCAAGAAATCCAAAGAATCGCAAGAACTGAGATTGGCATGGAAGCAGAGCCAGGTTTAACTGCACAGATGACCTAGAATTAGGGTTTTGGTTTTAGAGGCCATAACTCCAAATTTTTTGGTCATTCTTATTTCTATTGGTCTCAATATGTTATAAGGATCATGCATATCAATTTTCATGAAGAAATTCCATGGGGAAGGCATCTAATCAAGAGTTGACTTCTTGAGCAAGTCAGTGTAAAATCAGGGCATCTGAGGCCCCCAATGACCCAACCAAGGGGTGTTCATCATCATTTTGATTATGTATGGTCTTTATTTGATCATAGAAGATGTTAGAAGTTCACAAAATTGAAGAATTTCAAGCCATTTGCAAAGTTGCCTTTTTGGGAAAATGACTTGTAATGGAAACTTGCCATTTTGGGAAACTTTTTCAACCCTTTCTTTTTGATTCAAAAATGCTTCAAATGAGAAAACTTTGGTCATGAAAGTTGTAGAATGGATCATTCCCTTTTCAAAAAGTACAAGAACTCATTCTAATTCATTTTGGATCAAAAGTTATGGCTTGTCAAAGTTGGGAAAAATCACATAATTTCAAGTTATGTACCAAAGAGGCAAAGTTGCAAAACCCATTGCCAAGGTAAAATGAGACCTCAAAGTGACTTCTAATCCTTGCACAAACATAAACCAAAGTCTAAAAGTCAGAATGCATCAAAGGTTTTCCCATTTTCATGACTTGTGGATCAAGAAATCACAAAAGGGGCCAAAGGTCACAAGTTGCAAAACCTATGACAAACCCTAATCCACTTGCTGCATTGCTTCTAATCCATTTCCATGGTTCTCCCTAAACTCAGCTGAGCCAAGCCATGCCCCTATCACAGCCTTACACTTGCCCATACCTCAAGTACACCTAACTTGGACTTTATGCAAAAACACCCATACCAATCAGCCTGTGCCACACCAACTATTCTGACCAATCAAGACTTTACAAACACACTTCAAGCAAGCCATTTCATATCATCTTGGAGCCTGAACACACACACACAAGCCAGCATTCTCAAAAACCTCCCCTTATGCATTTTGCTTCGAATCACACAACACAGCCTTCAAACACAAAAACAAACTTCATAGAACATCTCAGCATGTTCCACTGATCATCCCTGGCCCTTCACCTTGCCCTAAAACCCCCTGAAATCAAAATACGATTCTCACCCCTCACTGAACAGAACTCCATAAAACTCACAAATCAGCCACTTTCCAATCAAACTGAACCTCAAAGCATCTTCAGGAGGTCCATTGGAGAAGCTTTGAAGCAAGGAGGCAGCCTGAAAGCTCCAAACTGAAAGCTTCACTTCAGGTAGCTTCGAAAATTATTTTTTCCAGAAACCTTGTTTTAAGTTACTAAAATGATCTACATGCTTCCCTGAATGCATTGAGCTTTGAATTTTTGAAAATGATGTAGAAATGAGGATGTATGGTTTGTCTGAAACTTTGCCCGTGAATTTGATTTTTGCTTGTTCTTCGTGATTCATGAAAAATAAATGAGTTTTGTTGATGGATTCTTGTTTAGGATGTTTGGTTGAGTTGATCTGGAGATTTTGGCACGTTTTAGTGAGGTTTTGAGAGAGATAGGTTGAAGGTCTCGCCGGAGAAGACGATCGGAAGTCTTCTCCGACCACCTGAGGGTCATTAAACCCTAATCTGTGTAATTAATCAACTTTGAATTTGGACCCTGGATCCAGTTGACTTCCATTGACTCCCGCGTGAATGAACGCACCAGATCTTTCATTAAACCCTAATTCAGATTAATTAGGTTAATTAATTAGGATTAAAATTTGAATTTGCCAGAACCAATCCTAGCCACTCAAACGCGCGCCAGTCAACTCCCGCCCCCTGACTTTGAATCTCAGCCTTAGATCCTGCATACTTTCCATTTAATTTCTTTTTTATTTCATTTTTATTCATTTATCTTTCACATTTATTTTAAAATAGTTAGAAAAATCCTAAAAATATTTCCCTTTGCATTTTTGTTTCAAATATTTTTCTTAATCAGAAAATGATTTTTATTTTATTTTTTGCATTGAAAATTATTTTTAAATCATTTAAATGTTTATTTTTAATTAATTAATGGAAATTAATTAATTAAAAATACATTTAGGTATTTAAAAATCACAAAAAAATTCACATAGCATTTAGAAACATTTAGAAACATTGTTCAACCCTCAAACCAAATTTCTTTTTTGTTCTTGATGCCTTTTGATCATTTCCATTGGATTTAATTTCATTTCAAGGCAATATTTTGCTTCAAACTTCAAAAATTTCTTTCTGCCTAACCATTGAGAGTTGAATGATGATTCTTCTGGCATTACACTCTTAATAGCATGTAGTTTATAGGATAATTTTAGTTTGAATTGATCTTGCATTTTCATTTTGTTTAGCATTTTTCTTGTTGAAGTACCCCAAAACCCTAACAATCTTAGGAAATTCATAACTTTCATTAGGTTAGGAGTTGGATCCTCTCCTTTGGGCAGTGATTTTGTATAGGTTTAGGGTATCTTTGATTGCATTTTCAAATTTTTATCATGTAATTTGCTTCTGGTTTTGGATTTTTGCTTTGTATGATGCATGTAACCCTAATTTGTGCCTTCCTTTGCATCCATCTTCCATTTGCTTGCATCCATTGACTTGCCATGACATTTTGTGCATCCACATGATTCATAATACATCTTAGGACATATTAGAATCATGTTTGATCATTGCATCTCTCATTTGCCCTGTTGTATGTCCATTGCATTTCATAACTTTTCATGTATGTTCATGGTTCAATACATGCTTCATTTGCATCATTATGTTTGTTTGATCATTCTCATCTCTTGTCATGTGTTTACATCATCTCCTAACATCATTAACATCATGTTCTTGCTTCTGGTTTTGGTTTGCATCATGGCATTGCATCTCATTCTCTTTGCATTTCATTTTCTTGTGCTAACATTTCAGGTGGTAAGTTGTTTGAGAAGTGAATTTGCCTTCACTTCTCACAATTTCTTTTCATCTCTTTCATACTTCCTTTGCTGCATTTTGTATGTGTATTAGAGTGAGCTTGCTCATTCATGTTCATCTCCTACTTTCTTCCTTCAAGCAACTTGTTTTCTTAAGTGAAGCAAGTTGTTTTGCTTCTTCCTGCTCCTTTCATCTGCTTCCTTCCTGGTGGTTTCTTTGAAGATCTTCTTGCAAACCTCATTAACCCTAGGAACAACCAAGCATGACAATAATTAGGGTTTGATTAGTCCCCCATTAGTTTTACCTTTGTGTCATCTTTGAGTCCTCTCTTCTCATCTCATAATCCAGGACTAAACCCTAAAGGTTTTAAGGCTTTGTGATTAAGCTTATGCCTGCATCCTTCTATTAGGATGGAGTGTATAACTTTAATCCTAAGTGTTAAACCATTAATGTGTTTAAATCCTTTAATCAACTCACTTAATAATCACTAAGACATCAAGCTTGTAACTTGGGCCTTGCATTAGGGTTCTAATTCTTCCTTAATTGGTTAAGAAGGACTAACCCTAGTGTTAATGGACAAGTCCCCCTCAAGTTGTCTTACAAACCCTAAAAAATCATTTCTTCATCTTATCACTAACTAAAATCCACTCTAATAAAGGCTTTGTTTTGTCATGAGTTTAATCCCTAATCATGGATTAAGTTGAGGAGTCTTTCTCAGCTAAAATGTTCTCATCTATTATCCTTCTATTAGGATGGTGTAATGAGTCCATTAAATCCTTAATTATGGCTTAATCTCATTACTTAACACTAAACAAAAATACCAAAAACATTTAAATAATCACAAGTAGGTTAATGATCTTAATCCTACATCATGGTGATTAAGTGTGAGATGCCGACTTCACACTTAAGGTATTCTCATCACCCCTAATCAGAGGGAGGATGTGATGAGTTTATTAATCCATTGGTTTAGGCTTAAGCTCATTTTCTTATGACAAACTTCAAAAGGCAATAAAAGACTGAAAACATCAAAAACAAACAATAATCGTCTCCTTCGGGATTCTTTTCTCATCATCTTCACTCACAACGAGAACTTGCTTCTTCCGTTTAATGAAAGATAGTTTGCACCTGAGCCAGACAGGTCATACACTTGAGCATAGGCAAGTAGGCAGTTCACAAGTCAATTTACCTTTCAGTCTCTTTGAGTCGAACTACGGTGTTCTGACTTCCTCATTGCATGAGAGGATACGTAGGCATAACTTAACGGTTATCGAACAAAAGTCTCTGTATATTCCCCCTCCTTTCAGCATTATTCTATAAGCCTCATAGTCTTGAGCATTTCATTCTTGTTCTTACACTGACACTTCTCTTATACACCTCACATTTCTTTTACACTGACACTTGCATTCTTTTCCAGCTTTGATGCACAAATTACACTGACACTACCCCTTTAAAACACAAATCTTTTAAGCGTGGATCCCGTCGAGTACGGCGGACAATCTGGGTGCTAATACCTTCCCAGGTTGTAACCAACCCCCTTTCTCAGTCTCTCTAGTTCGCAACCGTCTTATCTATCCTTTCTTAGGTTCATGCAGCATTACCTTTCCTTCGGGATAAAAATGCCTAGCTGGCGACTCTATTCATTCATTTCCCTTTCGCTGACCGTTCGCGTCTGTACCCCATTTGATTTGGAAAGCATCATCTGGTGGGAGCGACAACTTGGCGACTCTGCTGGGGAACCTTATACTGTAACCAGGGCTTCTGGTTCTTTTTGTGGGTTCCTCCTAGCGCTTGTTTGATTTGTGTTTACTGGGGTGTTATGTGCTAATTGTGTTTATATATTTGTTTGTTTTACTGCTTTATGTACAGTTATTTACTACTTTCTTTACAACTTTATACATCATACTGTCATATTGTCATCTGGCTGGATTTGGTTTTTGTTTTGGTGGGTGGGGTTCTACTGAGAGTTTAAGGTCCTATACTTGGGACCTGAGTGACACTTAGGCTAGAGTGGTTCATGTTCTTTCCCATTCCATTTCGGTCTGGTGCGGGAATATGAAACACGGTTCAGATGTGGGTTTCTTCTTGAGAACTCTGTGCTACAGATTTCCTGTAGTGCTAGGGCTATCTGGGAAGCCTGCTAAGTCTGGATGACCTTTATTTTGACCTTTAGAAACTGAGGTGAATTAGAGGAGGATCTTTTATGGTTATTGTAAACACTGTACCTCCGGGTTAGAAGTGTTTACACTTCTCATAACTGATCCAAGTCTGAGGATCCTTGTTTTAGAACATCACCTATGAGGGGGTTGGGCTGTTTACAGGTTTGCAGGTACCATTGGCCACATCATACCCTGTTACTATTTGGTTTAAGAGTACCTCATTTTGGGACAATTCTTGTGATTTGAACCCTGGACATGTGACTCTTTATTTGAGTCCCCCACCTTGGTTATTGGACTTCTAAACCTCCATCTGGATTTCTTGAACATATATGGGCTTATATATCAGGACAGATATTCAGATCCAGCTTGATCACAAACCCTTTGCATATCATTTGCATACTCATCATTTGCATCATTTAACATTTGTTTATTTGTTTTTCAGGGTATCCACATTATCTGGCTTGGTTTTGACCCCTTCATCTGCATAGACCTCTGTTCATCAGTTATCTGCTTCAACTATCTTCATCAATTGCCTGCTTCAGCTACTTTTATCACCAGCCTCAGCCTATCAGTGGCTCATCTCCAGTATCAGTCTTCATCATCAGCACTTGTTTTTTTAGCTCTTCATCAGCAGTCATGGCACCCAAGAAGAGCAACATTTCATACCATTTCTTTGAGCCTGTACTGACTGGCATCAGGCAGGTCCAGGCACTTATCACTCCAGACCACATCCCATTATTCAGAGAGCATTATGGAGGCATCCTTGATATGGTTATGGACCTGGACCCTTCTCAGAGGAGTTTGATCCACACTTGCCTACAGTTTTATGACCCTCCTTTGAGATGCTTCACTTTCCAGAACTTTCAGCTAGGACCTCTACTGGAGGAGTTCTCATCATTGATTGGAGTACCTGTCAGGGGTGATATCCCCTTCAACCCAGAGATGACTTCTCCCAGCAATGGAGAAGTGGCAAAAGCACTATACTTAGAGCCTATTTTGATTGAGCAAAACATGACAACAAAGGCTGGGATCCCTGGTTTACACTTGGACTTTCTGATTTCTCAGGCCATCCTGAAGGCCTCCTTGGGAGAATGGAGGGCAGTTTGTGCATTGTTAGCCCTCAGTATATATGGGGTTATACTATTTGCAGATGAGCCCAAGTTTATCAGCAAGAATGCCATTCATCTTTTCCTACTAAGGAACCCAGTGCCCACATTGCTGGGGGATTTCTATTATTCTATTCACCAAAGAAATGAGAAGCAGAGAGGGAAGTTGGTGAGATGCTGTGCTCCCCTGTTTCATACCTGGCTGCTTAAACACTTACCCAAGACTGATGCCTTCTTGAATCCTCACCAACAGAAGAATTGGGCTAAAAGACTTATTACTTTAACTTCAGATGACATCAGATGGTGCATCCAGAGCACCAAAGGCAGGGACATAATTACTAGCTGTGGACAGTTCCCCAATGTACCTCTAATAGGAGTGAAGGGTTGCATCAACTACAACCCTTTGTTGTTTAAGAGACAGTTGGGCTATGCTTTGGTTCACCCTCCTAGAGTACAAGACTTGGCTGAAACCCTGTATTGTGAGATAAAACCTAATCTAGCTGTTGTCAGACAAGCATCTTGGGCTTGGGACAACATCTAGACTAAAGGGTTCCCGTGGAGTACCACGGAGAAGTCGGGTGCTTAAAACCTTCCAGATTTGTAACCAATCCCCTTACCCATTCTCTGTTTGTTTCTTTTAGCTTTTGCTTTTAGATTCTTTAGGCTTTCTTCGTTCTTTTTGCCTTTTTCCTTTTGGAAATAAATAAAAGCGCGGTGGCGACTCTGTGTATATTGAGTTAAGTTAATCAATAGCTTACACTCATGATTTTACCGCTACAGAAAAGTGGCGACTCTGCTGGGGAGTCAATCTCTAAGTGGATTCGGCCTACTTTGATTTATTTACTGCTTTAGTTTGATTTGCTTGTTACTTGGTTGTTCTGTTTCGGTTTTGGTGATCCTCTGTGTGAGATATATTCTAACCCGGATCTGAGTGGAACTTATGATAGGATGGCAATGTTCGAAGTGATACACGATGGAGTAGTCCAAAGCGATATCAATTTGATAATCTCCACTCGGTTAGGCTCTCTTGGACTATCAATGTCATGATGAGTAATCATACGTGGCATTATTTTTCGACCTTGAGCTGATCATACTGAGGACCGTAGAACCCTTAACTAATCTAAGCCAATTTAGGAACGTAGTGCGGAAACTATCTGGGTGTAAACCTAAGGTGGTTGTCACGCGATACTACACTCGGACGAGGTCTATTTTAAGAATGTTATCGGTTGGGGAGTAATCCAACGTACCGATGATATTCTAAAGATGGCTGTTAACTCCGGGAACCTCTGTTAGCACCCTTTTGGTTTTTTTGCAGGTACAATGAAGACAAACCTTAGTACATGCCTGTGTGGGTTGGTGTTCTGTTACCTTGACTCCATGCTCGTGATTCGAACCTTTAAACCTGTGTGCTTTGCGTGATCTTGTTTGTGTTTGTTGCATTTACATATTCATCATGATCATCTTCACAACCATTTTTCAAGGAAGACAATTCTGATTATTGCAAATATTGGAAAGAATAAATATTCCTTTTTGTCAAGAGTTTTCATGACAGTATTCTCGATGTTGACCATGTTTGCAATAATCGAGTTGTTTTTCTGAAAATGGGAGTGAACATTGCATATCATTGCATCCTCGCATATTCTTGTGTTCATCCGAGTTGTGTGGGAACTCATCCCGGTTGTTTCTTTCCTCAGTTGTCTGTTGATCCGTCAAGCTGACTCCTCACCACAGATACGGTACTAGAGCTGCTAATAGATTGAGAGCTATCAGATTGAGAATGGAACACCAAGAATAACATAACATGGAAGTTCGAATGGAGATTGATGAGTTGAAGGCCGGTATGACCAGGCTCACTGAAATGATACAAGTTCTAATTGCTCGAGGTGAACCACCTCAAAGGACTGTTATCTCTGAAGTTTTTACTGCTGTTGTTGACCCTCCTGTTACTCAGCAACCGGTTTCTACTTGGCCAGAATATGGGTTACCTCCAGATTATGTGCCAGTTTCTGCTACTACTCAGATTGGTGGTCCATCTGTTGTGCCAGTCTTTTCAGCTCCGACTTTTGTCGAACCTCAACCTGTTGTGCACACTACTGCTCAGACTACTTATCAGAATTCTCCTTTCTTGTACCAAGTTGCTGGTCCACAAGCTGAAAGTCAGGGTGAACCTGGATATATGGATGAAGTTAGAGAGCAATGTTTGACTCTTGAGAAGAGGGTAAGAGGTCTAGAAGGAAAAGATGTCTTTGATTCTGCTGCTATAGACATGTGTTTGGTTTCCGACTTGGTTCTTCCTGATAAGTTCAAGGTTCCTGTATTTAAGAAATACACTGGTCATACTTGTCCAAAGATTCATCTGTTGATGTATTGTCGCAAAATGGCTGCACATGCCAAAGATGACAAGCTGCTTATTCACTGTTTTCAAGATAGTTTGAGTGGTGCTTCCATGAAGTGGTATGTTGGACTTGAGAAGGGTCACATCCGAAGCTGGAAAGATTTATCTGATGCTTTTGTAAGGCAGTATAAATACAATCTGGACATGGCGCCTGACCGTCGTCAACTTCAAAATATGTCACAGAAAGAGAAAGAATCGTTCAAAGAGTATGCTCAGCGTTGGAGAGAGCTAGCTGCTCAAGTGGAGCCACCTTTGCTTGAAAAAGAATTAACTGGTTTGTTCATGGACACTCTTCAACCATTCTTTTGGGAGAAAATGGTAGGAAGTGTTTCATCTGGGTTTTCTGATCTAGTCACTATTGGAGAAAGACTAGAATAAGGTATCAAGAAAGGTAAGATTACCAATTCTGAAGCTCCCAATGCTGAGCGAAAGTCTTTTGGGAATCCTCACAAGAGAAGAGATGGTGATGCTTATGCTGTTTCAACTGAGAGGAAGCCTTATCGGCAGCAACAACAATATGTTCAACCATATGTAGCTGCAGTTGCTCCTGTTGTTAAAGCTCAACCTGCTCAAACTCAAGGTCAAGCTCAACCAGCTCAAGCTCAAGTTCAAATTCGAGCTCAAGCTCAAGCTTCTCATCCTGCTGCTGGACAAAATCAGTATCGTAATAGGCCAAACTTTGATCCTATACCGATGCCTTACACTGAATTGTTTCCTTCCTTGATTAAGAGTGGTTTAATTACTACTAGGCCTCCTCCTCCTGTTCCAAATCCTCTTCCAGTTGGTTATAGATCGGATCTTCGCTGTGAGTTTCATCAAGGTGGAACTGGTCATGACTTGGAACATTGCTTTTCACTGAAGGCTAAAGTGCAAGAACTTATCAGGAACAACATCCTTTACTTTAATGACCTTAATCCCAATGTTATCAACAATCCTTTGCCGAAGCCTGGGAAGTGAATCTTCTAGAAGACTTCAATAGTCAAATTTTCTTCAAGGCCAGAATATCAGACGGGACAACTCATCCTTGTAGTTGATGGATCACTAGGCCATTGTTTCTTCATGTTTGCAATTTTCTTCATTTGTTTTGACTTGTTTGCTTTTAAGCTTGTTTGTATTTCATGATGATTTTAATGAAATGAACATTGCTTTGTTTTGATTCAATTTCATTTACTATTTGCATCTTTATGCTTTACATTTCAAGTTCATTTATCTTTTCTCAAGCTTTTACAATGATTGGAGGGAGGATGATGAAAACGAGATACCCATAATTGTTGTTGGTATACTTTCGATTGAGACTTGGTTGATGATATACAGGCATTGTTTCAAATCCCAAACACTGGAGAAATAAGGAAGTTAATCCTTTGTTAACCCCTTTGAGCCTTAAAGTTGGAGTTTCTTTCTATTCGAAAAACCTACAATTTTAACCCGGGAATGGGTAGTTCTCAATTAATTCGAATGTGCATTCAAGTACAAGAGAATCATTCAAGACACCTTTCAATAAAGGTTGTAATCTAAAGCTTTCCTTCACACACATCAAGAAGTGTTGAAGATGTTTCTCAATTCAAAAGCCAATGATGGTTCGTCATAATCATTAAGCCATGCAGTCATTATCTTTCAAAAAAAAATGATATTGAAAAAAAATTATTGAAAAAAAAATCAAAGCCCGCTAAGTCAAAACCTATGAAGGAGACTTAGGCAAAAACTGGGGCATCCCGCTGGCTGTAAGTTAAAATAACACAGTTCAGGAAAGAGTTAGGGACAATAAAAAGAAATACTTGGCAAGAGGTCATCAAATTCCTCAGCAAAAATAAGATGAGTGGACCAAAGTCCTCATTAGAAATAACAAGGGAGAAAGATGTGACTGCTATCTCAAAATCCCTTGGCTTGTGAACCATCTTCATCTGTGCAATCCTAAATTTCTGGGAACTTGAATGCATAGGCTGAATTAATTGAGTGTAGGACTGGAGTTCATCACGAAGTTGGGTTGGGTACAAATAAACTTTGAGCCTATATCCTTTGATTCATAGACCGTGAACCAGACCACGTTAAAACCTTCAAAAGTCCTAATTGAATCCAGGTTTCTTTTGAAAAGCATACTACAACGAGGTTGCGTAAACTGACTCCCAAGTTCTTTACCAATCATTTGTTTCTTAACTTTTTCTTTATCTTTAATGTTGTCTCAACCGCTGTGTTTTGACATTGTTTTCATTTACTTTACATCAATAAGTTTCATTCCAAAAATAATTCTTGATTTCAAACTTTGCATTGAACTTTGCATTAAAATTACCAGGTTTGTACAAACATTTTTTTATTTGCAAATAAACTTTCCTCATCAAAGAATTTTCAAACAATTGAGAAACTTGGTCGGTGATCTTATCAGGGGCAAGTTTTTTCTCAGTTCCTATGGTTCAAGAGTTGTTGCTCAGCGTAAGTTATTCTCAGATATGGTTGGTCAGAAGATTCTCTACAAGATTCATACTGGGTTATTTTCTCAACATTCAAGAACTGAAGCCATTGATCAACTTATTTTCTCAACATTCATCTCAAGAATTGAAGCCATGATCAATTTATCTTCTCAACAGTTACTTCAAAGATTTGAATATTTTCTCCAGCAGTAGTCAAGAACTGAATCCATTATCAGTTTACCTTTATCAGTTATCGAACTTGGGGCAACTTTCTTCAAGAATCCCCAAGCAGCTTTGCATGACTTCTCTCAAAAGATTTTCAACTTGAAACAGTTTACTGGTGTGACAGAGATTTGTTCAGCAGTAGCATCTCTAATTCGAGCAGAATGGCAGTGATCTCTGTGTGGAGGAATCAGTCTTCTTTCTTTTCACTCCTCTAAGAGTCTAAACTGGTTGTCAGCCTTTTCTCTCGTATTATCTCTTTGGGTGTGTTATTCCCCAGTCTGGTTTATGTTTGCTTAGTTGAGTGTTTTAGTCCTCATTATGTGTGTTCTTGGGTGGTTTAGTCCCCATTTTCGTAAATGTCTGCATACTGAGTGTTTTAGTCCTCATATGCATTTCCCGAAGTCTCGTTGTTTTCAACTTTTTGGTCAAAGTCCAACTTACTTGGCATTTGTCTGTCTCTCCAGAATCTTTTCTTCACCTACTTGTTGTTTCTCTAAGATATTTCACCCTCTTTCCGATTGCCATTCTCAGATGTCCATAGTGAAGACATCATTGATTTGATGTATTGTCCCGGACCTTTTCCCCATTTCATTCAGTTCTGTTCCTGAATGTGGTGATTCACATTTTATCCGATTAGTATTCTTGGATGTTGTGATCACTTTCTTTCCGATTGCCATTCTCGGATGTCCATAGTGAAGACATTATTGATTTGATGTATTGTCCCGTACCTTTCTCCCATCTCATTCAGTTCTGTTCCTGAATGTTGTGCTTCACATTTTATCCGATTGCTATTCTTGGATGTTGTGATCACTTTCCTTCCGATTGCCATTCTCGGATGTCCATAGTGAAGTCATCATTGATTTGATGTACTGTCCCGGACCTTTTTCCATATCATTCAGTTCTGTTCCTGAATGTTGTGATTCACATTTTATCCGATTGCTATTCTTGGATGTTGTGATCACTTTCCTTCCGGTTGCCATTCTCGGGTGTCCATAGTGAAGTCATCATTGATTTGATGTACTGTCCCGGACCTTTTTCCATCTCATTCAGTTTTGTTCCTGAATGTTGTGATTCATATTTTATCTGATTGCTATTCTTGGATGTTGTGATCACTTTCCTTCCGGTTGCCATTCTCGGGTGTCCATAGTGAAGTCATCATTGATTTGATGTACTGTCCCAGACTTTTTTCCATCTCATTCAGTTCTGTTCTTGAATGTTGCGATTCACATTTTATCCGATTTCTATTCTTGGATGTTGTGATCACTTTCCTTCCGATTGCCATTCTCGGATTCCCATGCTGGAGTCATCATTGATTTGATGTGCTTTCCCGAGATTTTCCTATTTCATTCAGTGCTGTTCCTGAATGTCGTGATTCACATTTTTTATCTGATTACTATTCTCAGATATTGTGTTTACCCTTTTACGACTGCCATTCTCGGATATTCCTAGTTAAAGTCAGTAATGTCATCCTTGGATGCTTCTGGTGTATTTTTTCGGGATTTTTATTACTTCATTCAGTGCCATTCCTGGATGTTGTGATGCTTTCTGTCCAATTGCCATTCTTGGACATGTTCAACTCAACTAAGCTATATGTTGGTCCCTAGCATGTTATTCCCGTCGGAGTCTTATGCTCCTTATCCCCAGCGTTTATTCTTTTTCATGTGTCGTCTTGTCCCTCACGGACTTCTCTGCATTTCATTTGGTTCCAGATACATTTCACATCATCTCATATTTTTTTTCTCATAACATTTCATTTGTTTCCATATACATTTCGTATCATTTTTCATATACATACGCTTCATATCATTTCTATGTCATCTTCATATCATTTCATATCGTTCATTTCATTTCAGTCCAGTTTTTGGCATCTTAGGATCAAAAATTGGGTTTTTGATATTTAAGTATCTTCCATCTTGTCGAAACGAAGATTTTGATTACACTAAATTTCACCGTATTTCTGACTCCGATTTCGCATGCATTCTTAGCTTTTATTGTTATTTTGTTATGTTATTACTTTGTTTTCTTTTGTTTTCAGGTTTTTATTGTAATCGGGGCTTGAATCGAGAAAAGGAGCGAAAAAGGAGTGGAAACGGACGAAAACCTAGAAATTCAGCGTTTTGCACTTACGGCACCCACCGTGGCGGGCGCCATGGGGTTAGCCATGACGTGGCCACGTCTCAAGACCACTCCACAACTGCCAAGACCCATGATCCCCACTCTTTTATTCTCCATTGGCCTCATGGCGGGCGCCATGACCTTGTGGCGGGCGCCACAAGGCAAAAATACAGTTCCCTCCACTTTTTAGTGGAGGGGCGTCCTGGTCATTTCCCGCATTTAGTTTTCCTATAAATAGGACTTTAGTTTTTCGTTTTTCTTCATCCAAAATTAGATTTCTCTAGGCATATATCAGTTTTAAAGCAGTTGCCATTCCACATCGGGGTGTTTCTGCAATCGAGTGATCGAGTCTGTAATCTGTCTGTGTGATCGAGTTTTGGAGCACTCTGGAGGAAGTTAATCCTGCCGCCATTTTAATTCCATTTCGTATTTTACTTTTCCGCATTGCTTTACTTTTATTTATTTCTCGCACTGCTTTACTTTCTTTATTATCCGCACTCGCACTTTACTTTATTTATTTCTCGCACTCTCGCTTTATTTTCGTTTATTACCCGCACCTGCACTAAATTCCTTTATTTCCCGCACTCGCACTAAATTACTTTATTTCTCGCACTCGCACTAAATTCCTTTACTTTCCGCACTCGCACTAAATTACTTTTATGAAAAATTATAAAAATAATCTTTACTTTATCATGTCTAACTAAATCCATAAAGGTTAGAATGTAAGGATCGTAATTGAACCAGTAATCCGTATAATTGTTCGTGGAAACACTTAAAGGGCTATTTTATCTTTCAATCTAATTGTTTTTAACTATTTCAAAAACAGCCAAAAGCGCTTTGTCTAGTTCATTAGGAGTTTTTAGATTAAAAAGAAAAGAGATTTTAAAACGATTTTCGGACGCGTTATGAGATTTAGAGTCTGGTTCATAAGAACCTCTTTTTGCTAAGAAGTCCAGGTTAAAATACTTTTCAACTTAGTTAAGATACTACATTTCTTAAAAATAGGTTTACTACTCTAACGCAGTATGCACCTTTTTATCCGTGACAATAGGAGGGGTTGATTAGAGAGTACAACTCGGTTCTGAATATGCGAAAGCGACAGTTCCTGTTAAATTAGTTCTTTTCAAAGGAGAAAACATTGCCCATAAGTAGTTCCACTAACAAGTACTGGATTATCATTGATTACGTGAATTACATTCGAGCCTGTCTTTTATTTATTATTTAAAATTATTATTTTATTTACCATTGCACCCTTCTTAAAACCCCTATATTTAGTTGCCTTAGATATACACCATAACAACATGTACGATAGATTGACACTTGGTCTCTGCGGATTCGACAATCTTTTATATTACTCTGACGTGTTCGTACACTTGCGAAAAACACGCATCAGGTTTTTGGCGCCGTTGCCGGGGACCAATTTCGTCAAATTTCATTACCCTGTAGTTATACCGTTTAGACTAAGGTTGTTACCCACCGGTCAATGCGAAAGACTCGCAGTGCCGGAAGTTTAGTAGACCCTCTAGCTGAACCTGAACGTTACGCTCGCGCACGTTTGTTTTTCCATAGGAATAGGAGAGCTATGGCCGAAGATCAAAACCGAAGACCTCTTAAGGACTTCGCCCAACCATCAAACGAGGAACCTAGTTCCAGTATAGTAAACCCCGCTATCCCAGCCAATAATTTTGAACTTAAACCATCCCTGCTGCAATTAGTGCAACAGAGACAATTCGCAGGTCTCGCTACTGATAACCCGAACCAACATTTAAAAAACTTTCTTCAGTTAGCAGACACCTTTAAAACCAATGGAGCTTCTCCTGAGGCGATACGCTTAAGATTATTTCCCTTTTCCCTCAGAGATAAGGCTCTATCATGGTTAGATTCCCTTCCACCCAACTCAATAACAACTTGGGATGACCTTAGGAAAGTTTTCCTTGCTAGATATTTTCCCCCAAGCAAGACCGCTCTTCTTCGAAACCTAATAACTAGATTTACCCAACACCAAGGAGAGTCGTTGTTCGAAGCCTGGGAGAGATATAAAGAACTATTAAGAGCATGCCCACATCATGGCTTAGATAATTGGCTAATCATCCAAACCTTCTATAATGGACTTCATTATAACACTAAGATGACCATCGACGCTGCCGTAGGTGGCGCACTGATGAACAAACCTTACCCTGAAGCTAGTGCCCTTATCGAGGATATGGCCCAAAACCATCAATCATGGGGAGTAGAACGAGCGACAGTGGAAAAGAAGGAAGCCCAAGGAGGAATACATGAGCTAAACTCTATAGACATGATGCAGGCTAAAATGGACGCGTTGGCCCTTAAAGTCGAACATATGTACACAACCCCGAATACTGTAGCCGCAGTTTCGCCGAATTGTGAGATATGTGGAACGCAAGGACACCAATCCGCCGAATGCAATCTGTTGAATGAGACCAACACTGAGCAAGTGAACTATACCCAAGGGAACCCATTTTCAAACACATATAACCCTGGATGGAGGAATCACCCAAACTTCTCCTACAAAAATAATAACCCTATTCAAAATACCGCACCTCCGAGACAACAAGGTTACCAAGCCCCAAGAACAAATCAACCTATGCAACCTGTGCCACCAAGTCCGAGCTTTGATGAAGTTGTAAATTTTTTTATCACTGCTCAAGCAAAACAAAACAAAGAGTTCATGAACCAAAACGTCCATGTTAACGAACTAATTACCCAGTTAGGAACCAAGGTTGATCAAATTATTACTCATAATAAGATGCTTGAAACCCAGATCTCTCAGGTAGCGTTAAATCAAGCCCCACAGACTACACCTGGAGGACAGTTCCCTGGACAACCTCAGCAAAACCCGAAAGGGCAAGCTAATGCCATTACTCTACGAAGTGGAACCGCTTATAAAGAACCTTCAAACCCTAGATTAAGTGAGCCCGAAACTTCTGAGAGGAATGAGGAGAAGGAACCAGAGGAGTCTGAAACCCCGGAAAGTCAAGAAAAAGGAGAAGAACCTAAAAATAAAACCTATGTACCACCACCGCCATACAAACCACCAATTCCTTACCCTCAAAGATTAAAGAAAACCCAAATCGATAATCAATATCAAAAATTCGTTAAGGTTATAGAAAAACTTCACGTAGAAATCCCCTTTACAGAAGCCATCACCCAAATACCTTCTTACGCTAAGTTTCTCAAAGACATACTTACGAATAAACATAGACTTGAAGATCCGAAACCCGTGGAATGTAATTCTATTTCCGAAAATAGGTTAGCAAAGAAAGATAAAGATCCCGGAAATTTTTCCATTCCTTGTATTTTGGGAAATCATGTCATCGAAAAAGCTTTTCTAGACTTAGGAGCTAGTGTGAGCTTAATGCCTTTAGCAGTTTGTGAGAGATTAAACTTAGGAGAATTACAACCTACTAAGATGTCACTTCAATTAGCCGATAGATCCGTTAAATACCCTATAGGCATACTTGAAGACGTCCCTGTTAGGATAGGTCAGTTGTTTATACCTACTGATTTTGTTGTCATGGACATTAAAGAAGATGACGACATACCAATCCTCCTAGGTAGACCGTTCTTATCGACTGCTGGAGCCGTGATAGATGTTAAAAAAGGAAAACTAACTTTTGAGGTAGGTGACGAGAAGATAGAATTTATACTTTCAAAATTTCTTATGGCACCTGTGATAGGAGATGCTTGTTATGCCTTATATATCATCGAAGAATTCATTAGGGAATTAGAACAAGAAGAAGAAACCGAATCTATAAATTGCCATCAACCCTTATTTTGGAAGATGACAATTATAAAAGACCCTACATTGATGATAACCTTCACGAATGTTTATCTCTTACCCCAGATCCTATGCCTTGCCCTATGAAACCGACCGTAAAACTTAAGGAACTGCCTAAAAACCTGAGATATGAATTTCTCGATGAAGATATGAGCCGTCCAGTTATAGTCAGTGCTACCTTAAACCAAGAAGAAACCGATCAATTATTAGATGTTTTACGTAGGTACCCCTCATCCTTAGGATATAAGATCTCAGATCTAAAAGGAATAAGCCCATCCGTATGCATGCATCGGATTTTGCTTGAAGAAGATTCAAAACCTTCTAGAGAACACCAACGAAGAATAAATCCTATAATAAGTACTGTAGTTAAGACTGAAGTTCTTAAGTTACTAGAGGCAGGTATAATATATCAGATCTCGGACAGTAAATGGGTGAGTCCTTTGCATGTAGTACCTAAAAAGGGAGGCATCACGGTCGTGCAAAACGAGAAGGGCGAACCTGTAGCAAAAAGAACCGATGGAGGTTGGCGTATGTGCATAGATTATAGAAAATTAAATAAAGCAACTAGGAAGGACCATTTCCCATTACCATTCATAGACCAAATGTTGGAGCGCCTAGCCAGACACTCTTAATTTTGCTATTTAGATGGATATTCAGGATTCTTCCAAATACCTATTCACCCCGAAGATCAAGAAAAAACTACCTTTACATGCCCAGTTGGAACCTTTGCCTATAGAAGAATGCCTTTTGGACTTTGTAATGCTCCTGCCACTTTCCAACGCTGCATGATGTCTATCTTTGCCGATTATTTAGATGGAATCATGGAAGTATTTATGGACGATTTCTCAGTTTGTGGATCAGATTTCAAAAATTGTCTTATCAACCTTGAGAAAATCCTGGAGAGATGTGTGGAGGTAAACCTTGTGCTAAATTGGGAAAAATGTCATTTCATGGTCACTGAAGGGATTGTTTTAGGACATATAGTTTCCGAAAAAGGTATAGAGGTAGATAAAGCAAAAATAGAAGTCATAGAGAATCTAAAACCTCCTAAGACTATCAGGGAGATAAGAAGTTTTCTTGGACATGCCGGATTTTACCGACGTTTTATCAAGGATTTCTCCAAAATAACAAAGCCCTTAACTGGTCTTTTAATGAAAGATGCTGAATTTATCTTCGATGAAAAATGTACTAAAGCATTTAATCTTCTGAAGCAAGCTCTGATTTCAGCACCTATAATGAAACCCCCTGATTGGTCAGAACCGTTTGAGATAATGTGTGACGCCAGTGATTATGATGTTGGAGCCATTCTAGGTCAAAGAAAAGACAAAAAGTTACACGTAATTTATTATGCCAGTAGAACCCTAGACGCTGCACAGCTCAACTACGCAACAACCGAAAAAGAGCTCCTAGCTGTAGTTTTTGCAATAGACAAATTTAGATCTTATCTAGTAGGAGCCAAGATTATAGTTTACACCGACCATGCTGCCATTCGTTACTTGCTAAGCAAAAAGGATGCCAAGCCTAGGTTACTTCGATGGATTCTATTACTGCAAGAGTTTGATTTGGATATCCGTGATAAGAAAGGCACTGATAATGTGGTAGCTGATCACCTATCTAGGTTAGAATACCTGAAACCTGATTCAGTACCCATAAATGACGATTTTGCCTATGATAGACTGATAGCCCAACTAGAAACTATTGAAGAAGATAACCCAGACCCTCATGAGCATTTTCATAAATCCTTAGCTATAAGCAATGTACCTTGGTATGCAGACTTTGTTAATTACCTAGCCGCTGACATCATACCCCCTGATCTAAACTACCACCGGAAGAAGAAGTTCTATAGTGATGTGAGAAACTTCTATTGGGACGAACCATTTCTTTTCAAGAGAGGTAAAGATGGCATTTTCCGCCGTTGTGTTCCAGAAGAAGAGGTAAATAATATAATTGAGCATTGTCACTCTGCACCCTACGATGGACATGCAAGCACATCTAAGACCTACGCCAAGATTCTTCAAGCTGGCCTATTCTGGCCTACTATGTGGCGTGATGTCCATGCTTTCATTGTCAAGTGTGATAGATGCCAACGCACAGGAAATATTTCAAGACGTAATGAAATGCCGTTAAGAAATATCCAAGAAGTAGAACTCTTCGACGTATGGGGTATAGACTTTATGGGACCGTTCCCACCATCTTTTGGAAATCAGTACATCTTAGTAGCAGTTGACTATGTGTCTAAATGGATTGAAGCTATCGCCGCACCCACAAACGACACCAGAGTAGTCATCAAATTATTCAAAAACTATATATTTCCCAGGTTTGGAACCCCCCGTTTAGTCATAAGTGATGGAGGATCACACTTCATATCGAGAATATTTGATAAACTTTTAAGCAAGTATGGAGTTAAGCATAGAGTAGCAACACCATACCACCCACAGACCAATGGACAAGTGGAAGTATCTAATAGGGAGATCAAACAAATCCTCGAGAAGACTGTCTCTATATCTAGAAAGGATTGGTCACAGAAACTTCAAGAAGCATTATGGGCCTATAGAACTGCTTTCAAAACTCCTATAGGAACAACCCCTTATCAACTGGTCTATGGAAAATCATGTCACTTACCTTTTGAGTTGGAGCATAAGGCCTATTGGGCCATCAAAACTTTGAATTTGGATTACTTGGCTGCTGGTGAGAAACGTATCCTTGACATCCACAAATTAGAAGAGCTCGGACAATCCGCCTACGAAAATGCCATCATATACAAAGAAAGAACAAAAGCTTGGCATGACAAAAGAATTATAAGAAGAGACTTCAAAATAGGCGATCCTGTTCTCCTGTTCGATTCTAGGTTACGACTTTTTCCAGGAAATCTCCGTTCGAGATGGACTGGCCCTTTCGAAGTATCTAAGATCCTAAGATCCGGTGCTATTGAAATCAAGAGCCAAACATGTAAACCATTCATCGTCAATGGACAGAGGTTGAAGCCCTACGAAGGAGGTGACATCCCAACAACCTACACCTGTCATACTCTGAGTGATCCACCATATCCTTCCAATGATGTATAAAATCGATCGTCGAGCTAATGACGTTAAACAAGCGCTGCATGGGAGGCAACCCATGGTTTTCTTATTTATGTACTTTTTATTTATTTTTTCTTTATTTTAATTTGTTTATTTTATTATGTCAGGACTAACGATTGAATGTTTTATGTGCTTTCAGGACTTGTTTGCTAACCTTGTACAGAATGCAGAACCCTGATGACATGCACGTGGCCTTTAGAGACGACGCACAGAGAGAGCGTTACTATGGCTCCTACCTGGTACCCTGACCATGACTGCATGGATGCCTTGGGGATAGAGCCAAGCGTCAGATTCTTATGCCATCAACTCCAGTGGGACCAGTTTGACGATAGGAACAACACTTATAGGAACTTGACTCTTGAGTTCCTCAGCTCGTTTCATCATGACCCTTGGGCTGGACCCGATGGACTCGCTGTTTTCAGGTTATTCGGGATTGACTACTCCTTCTCTCACAAAGAGTTTGGTGATTTGCTAGGTTTCCAGACTACTCCTGATGCTATTCCAGAGACACCGATGGGGTATTTTATGAGCAGAGAAGTGGAAAAGTTTTGGTCTAAAATATCAGGTGGAGGAAGCCAAGATCCTTCCACCCAGTTTTCTCAGGTAATCCACAACCCTGCGTTAAGGTACTTCCAGATGATTCTAGCGCATTCTTTCCTAGGTTTGCCAGATACAGAGACCCTGCTGAGTGAAGAGGAGATTTTCCTACTGTTTTGTGCGACTCAGTCTCGCTCAGTTGCTTGTGGCAACTTTCTGTTGAAGGGCCTTGCTAGTGTTGCCAGATCATCCGTAGGCATCATACATGTCGGTGGGATTGTTACACAGATAGCTACTGCATTGGGTTTGTCTCGCAAATTATTGCACCTCAGGACCTTCTGCTGCTACACCACCCTGGATGTTGATTTTTGTCTTGACAGAGGACTGATGAGGAGGGCTTCTTTTGAGCCCGACATGTTTAAATTACTGATCGACGGCGAAGCGATACACTACTTTACATTACCAGATCCGCTGATGACCAGTGTCCATGATCCTGTAAATTGGAGTTATGCTCTAGAGGGTTATGGAGAGACTGTCGAAGAGCCGAAATCGCCTCCCGCCGCTGAGTACACTCCTACACCTCTTACTCCCCGAATCACTGTTATGTCTAACAATATGTCTCTGCAGCCACCTCACCTACAAACACAGATTTATGAACTCCGTAAGGAGACTGCCCTGCTCAAGCAGGAAGTGGCAGACTTAGAGTTACAGATGCAGGTTTCTGATCTCACTCATGCCTCAGAGGCCGATGCTCTATATCAGGCGATTGAAGAGCTTCGGAGGGAGATAGCTGAGATTCGTGGATCAAGCCAGGAAAAGAAGCCTACCACATGACTCATTCTACACTGACAACGCTACCCTAGTATTTAATTTCCTTTTATATGCTTTATTTTATTTATCGCATTTCCAGACATATCTCACTTTATTGCATCTATTATATTTTCATGTACTTTGAATTCATCTTATATATACATATTATGCACTAATGTCGATTTTTTCTTTTCTTTTTTGATTTTTAATTATTTTATTTTTTGTCGTGCAAAGAAAAAAAAATATAAGACAAAAATATTTTCATTTTTGTCTTCACAAAAAATATGCAAGCCTCATGCCTTGAAAAGAAGAAGAAAACGCTATTCAGGTTACCCCCTTATCTTATTTCGAAACATTGGGGACAATGTTCGATTTAAGTGTGGGAGGGGATTTTATTGCTTTCTGTCATTTCCCTTTTTAGTTAATTATTTCTTTTCAGTTATTTCCCTTTTCAGTAATTTATTTTTCTTAGATAATGCATGAGTCTGACGAGTCACCAGTATAATGTATTTTTAGTTCATCTTAATTTTTTCCCATTTCCTTAGCCTTACCAGAAAATTTTTTAAAAGAAAATAATGTTGTTTCACATGTTTTTTGGGCTTTGAGACAGGTTTAGATTAGGATGTGGTGACTTAGGTCAACTTTTTGAAACATCAGCACCATTTTAGCGCCATAGACCTCTTGAATATAGGAATCACTCCTAAAACCCCACCACCTTGGCCTTTACTATCATTTTAAAAATTGTCCTAAGTAGTTTATTTTAGCAGTCAGCTCCGGCCTAAGCATGCTCTACGTAGGGGGCCGATGAACATAAGTGAATGATCCAGTGCTAATAAAAAAGAAAAAAGGCAAACTCTGGTATAGGTGACCCTCACAAAGTCATTTAAACCGAAAAAAAGAGAAGAAAAAAATTTTTGCCACAAAAAGAAAAAAATTTGCAAGTCACGTATTGTTAGTTGGTTCAGAGGTATCTGGCACTGAACTTGGTAGGGCGGATTACGATCCGATCCCCCGCAGCTACATTTAGGCGAAATAAAAACAGGTTTACACATGCTTATGTGCCAGAAACCTTATGTTATGGATCAGAATCACTAACCGGTCACTCTACTATGAAGCATGTACGGATAACGGGCTTAATGTGATTGCGCCTGAATGAAAAGGACACAAAAAGATGAGAAGATAGGCCTAGGTATTGTGGGATGATATGAAGTGGTTAATATAGGATTGAAGTTTGTGTTTGTGTTACTATGGTACCCTTGGTTCACTTAGTTAGTATCTGTCACTGCATCCTGACTTGAACTTAGAAGCCCTTTAGCCCAGAGACACGTGTTGACACCATATTTTCTTGAGCTTTAATGTTTGCTTGAGGACAAGCAAAGGTTTAAGTGTGGGAGAATTTGATCACACTAAATTTCACCGTATTTCTGACTCCGATTTCGCATGCATTCTTAGCTTTTATTGTTATTTTGTTATGTTATTACTTTGTTTTCTTTTGTTTTCAGGTTTTTATTGTAATCGGGGCTTGAATCGAGAAAAGGAGCGAAAAAGGAGTGGAAACGGACGAAAACCTAGAAATTCAGCGTTTTGCACTTACGGCACCCACCGTGGCGGGCACCATGGGGTTAGCCATGACGTGGCTACGTCTCAAGACCACTCCACAACTGCCAAGACCCACGATCCCCACTCTTTCATTCTCCATTGGCCTCATGGCGGGCGCCATGACCTTGTGGCGGGTGCCACAAGGCAAAAATACAGTTCCCTCCACTTTTTAGTGGAGGGGCGTCCTGGTCATTTCCCGCATTTAGTTTTCCTATAAATAGGACTTTAGTTTTTCGTTTTTCTTCATCCAAAATTAGATTTCTCTAGGCATATATCAGTTTTAAAGTAGTTGCCATTCCACATCGGGATGTTTCTGCAATCGAGTGATCGAGTCTGTAATCTGTCTGTGTGATCGAGTTTTGGAGCACTCTGGAGGAAGTTAATCCTGCCGCCATTTTAATTCCAGTTCGTATTTTACTTTTCCGCATTGCTTTACTTTTATTTATTTCTCGCACTGCTTTACTTTCTTTATTATCCGCACTCGCACTTTACTTTATTTATTTCCCGCACTCGCTTTATTTTCGTTTATTACCCGCACCTGCACTAAATTCCTTTATTTCCCGCACTCGCACTAAATTACTTTATTTCTCGCACTCACACTAAATTCCTTTACTTTCCGCACTCGCACTAAATTACTTTTATGAAAAATTATAAAAATAATCTTTACTTTATCATGTCTAACTAAATCCATAAAGGTTAGAATGTAAGGATCGTAATTGAACCAGTAATCCGTATAATTGTTCGTGGAAACACTTAAAGGGCTATTTTATCTTTCAATCTAATTGTTTTTAACTATTTCAAAAACAGCCAAAAGCGCTTTGTCTAGTTCATTAGGAGTTTTTAGATTAAAAAGAAAAGAGATTTTAAAACGATTTTCGGACGCGTTATGAGATTTAGAGTCTGGTTCATAAGAACCTCTTTTTGCTAAGAAGTCCAGGTTAAAATACTTTTCAACTTAGTTAAGATACTACATTTCTTAAAAATAGGTTTACTACTCTAACGCAGTACGCACCTTTTTATCCGTGACAATAGGAGGGGTTGATTATAGAGTACAACTCGGTTCTGAATACGCGAAAGCGACAGTTCCTGTTAAATTAGTTCTTTTCAAAGGAGAAAACATTGCCCATAAGTAGTTCCACTAACAAGTACTGGATTATCATTGATTACGTGAATTACATTCGAGCCTGTCTTTTATTTATTATTTAAAATTATTATTTTATTTACCATTGCACCCTTCTTAAAACCCCTATATTTAGTTGCCTTAGATATACACCATAACAACAGGTACGATAGATTGACACTTGGTCTCTGTGGATTCGACAATCTTTTATATTACTCTGACGTGTTCGTACACTTGCGAAAAACACGCATCAGATTTCAATCTTCATTATCTCTGGATTGAAGAAACTTAAATAGGGGCATCTGTCAGACCCTAATTTTTGACCCTAAGATTTTTCGCATCTCATCTGCATTTCGCATACAAACAAGATCACGTACTGGTCGTTTATTCTTTTTCAGGTGCAGGTCTATGCCTTGCAGAGGATCACCATGTTTAATTTCTGTTATTTGTTTATATTCACTAACTTCTAACCAAAATACAAAAAAAAAAAATATGTTGCAGTTGCTTCTTCTTCTTCTGTGTTGCAGGAATTTCAAAGTGTGGCAGTGATTTCAATTCAGATGCATTTGTTCAGTCACGATTCGATTCAGATGGACGTTTGACCTAATCTTGGTCAAACTATCAAAAAAATCGTTTCAACTGCAAGTTGTGTGCGCCAGTGGTTTATTCCTCAGACAGTGTGTATTCAAAGCTCAAGTGGTGTTGTGTGTGAAAATGATCAGTTATCAGACAGTGTTTTGCGCGAAGTTTGGTTCGAATCTTCAATGTTCATCAAGTCATCAGTGATTTGTTTGTGGATTTATTTTCCTCAAATAATCTGGGTAATTTTCAGAGGATTCAAGTAGTTGTGGCTCAATGCTATGAATTATTCACTGGTTCAAGGATGAATGTGTTCAGTTTAATCAGTGGCTGGTGCAAGGAAAAATCAGAAGTTGGTTGTGGGCAAGAAAAAAAAAGGAAAAATCAAGACTTTATCCATAAACCATCCTTTATTTTTTTTATGCTAGTATCCATTTTATTTTTAACCAAACCGTCTTCATAACCATTTCCAATAACCATTATATACATAATCCATTATTTTCGATTTCTATCCATTTTTTTTTCAAATTATTTCATAATACCATTTATCATTACCATCATTATTTTCTTTTAACCATTACCATTACCAAAAATACATTCCAAAAATCTATCTCCAATCCATATTACAAATAAACAAAAAAAATATAATACAAAAAAAAATCTTAAGCCCATTTAATATTTTTTCCTTTGGCCCAAATTAGTTTTTTTTGTTTGTGAATCCAAATATCTTTCAGTTTTTTTTAACAGAATTCATGTGCCCACAACAGCCAGCTTCACACAACAAGTCACACGTGACCTCACTAGCAGCTACTCCTCCAAGCTATTTTTCAGCCATCAAACTGCCTATCAATCAGCTGAACAAAATAACACTCCCAGCTATTTCTTTTCCAAGCCTCACATCACTCCTAGCCAGCTCTCCGCACACACGCGAACAACTTATCACGCGAAACTTCTAGCCAAATGCATCACAAGCCGTACACAACAAACACACTGACTTCACGCCAGCATCAAGTTTACACACCACAACATCTTGCCGGCTTCAACAAAATGCACAAGTTTCTTGCAAGCCACCAGCCACATCAAACGCAAACATGCCGTAAGCCAGCCTTCACTTCACTTCCGCAAGCCAGAGCCAAATGCACAACACCAACAACTTCAGACTTCACGCGGAACGTACATTCACTAGCCATCAGCTGCTTCTCCCTGCACGCACAAAACACACGTGAGCCAAGCCTTCATGCGTTCACAAAAGCCGCAGCTTCACATCAACTACCATCCAACATCAATACCAAATGCACCTGTCATTAACCAAAACGCAATAAGAAAGCGAACAAAATGCAACAGCTGAGGCAGGGTAAAACCAAATTGAAACACAAAGCCCAAAGCATGAAGAAACCGTGACGGAAAAACTCAATTCAAAACGCAGTGAAACAAACACAAAACGCACACCTTCAAATTCAAATCTCAGCAAAACCCTCACTAATTCCTCTATTTAAAGAACTCACCTCTCTCTCAATTGATAAGCTTTGAGAACCTTAGGAAATCCCTGCCAAATCAGATTCAAAGCTTCGCATCCTTCATCAATTATTTTCCTTCAATCCATTTTCATCAAATCTCCGAAACTCAAATCCTTTAATTCCAACCTCGTAATTACATCCTTCTCATAAACCTGAACCACCATTACTAGCAAAAAAACGAAGAAAAAGTTTTGTGTTGTACATCATCGTCTCTCACCCGAAGAGAAGATGAAAGAGTGAAATCAGTAAATCTTGACAAGTGAGATGCGGCCGATCGAAGTTGACGATGTCTTTCCTCTCCAGTTTTGACGCGATTAGGAAGGTGAAGAGGCTGCAGCATTTTTTCCCTTTTGTTTTTGTACAGTGCCGGCGTTGGTTTTAGGGAAGAAGAAGAGGAACTGATATTTCTTGTTTCACGTTTTTTTTAGTTGTTTTTTCTTTTATTTGTTAATTCTTTTTATTAATTAGCAATGAGTGTGTTTGGGCCATGTGATCCAATTGCTTATCCACCATCCATGACCCGCGGGTCCTTCCCCCTCCCCTTCCATTTCTTTTTTTTCTTTTTGTTTCTTTAGTTTCTTTTTCTTTTATATTAATGTTTTGTTTTGATTCATTTTTTTTTGATATGGAATATATTTTAGGAAAGGTTTTTTCTAGAAATTATAGGTTTAGAAAAAAGATTTAGAAAAAACATTTTAGGAAACAATTTAGAAATGAGTTTTAAGAAAAGGATTTAAAAAATATTTTAATTTCTTTTTGGATTTATTTTAAATCCATTTTCCTTTTTCATCTCTTATTTTTCTTTTTTGGTCGATGACAATCTCCGATTCGTGATTGTTAATTTTCGAAGACGTTTAATCTTCATTATTTCAAATCTATGGACGAATGATCATTTGGATCATTCTCCATACTTTGAGATCGTGATAGGTTGCCTTCGATAAATTTAACGAAAATCTCGATTAAGATTAGACCGTTCTTTTTCTTTTAGTGTGGCATGTTTTCGGAGAACGATCCATAATATCGTTTCTCTAACATGTATTAGCACGAATATTTTCCACTTTAATTAGTGGTGGCCGACCTCATTTGTAGGGTAATTACTTCGTAAATTACTCGGCGATTGCTTAACATAGACCTAAAGTTGTCCCGATTCGAAATAAGATCCACTTGGATCCGGTTGCCTCGATTTTATTATTCTTTTCGTGGTTGTGCTTGATTAAGTTCATCATACCACTTATATTGTAAATATTATAATAATGTGAATATAATCCGTTTAAATTTAATCTCTCGCACCTTATCCTTTTATTTCAATTCCTCGTTCCTTATCTCTTTATTATGCTTTTATCATATTATATCATATATCATCTTGTTTATGTTTATATTGTTGCTTGTGATTTTTATTTTGTCCATTTGGACACCAAAACATTAATAATGGATTAAACACTTAAAAGAATTGGTGACTTTAATTTCGGATTATTGTTACTATCCTTAGCATGGAATTTGGAGTTGGACTTAGATTTTAGGATCTATCCCTTTGCTTGAGTTGTTATGGATTGAAGACTTTGGTCCCGATTAAGTTCACTTGTTCATGAAGATGGAAATCCAATTGCCATGCGGTTTGATCGTTCTTCCTTTAGATTTTATTTTCAAGTCTTAGGATAGTCCCTTCATCTCTTCCCATCTTCTTCAATTTTCAAATCTTTTTCCTATTTTTCAAAATATTCTTTGTTTTCAAACTTCAAACCTTTTCGCAATCAAACCTTGACTTCGGTCATGTGCTTTTACCTTTTCATTTCATTTCCTTAAATAAATGCTAAACCACATAAGCATATCGAAAATTTCTTCTCAAAAACTTTAAAACATTCACAACTCATTCAATGGTTTTTGTGCCATCGTGCACGTTTCCTTTTAACCCATTTTTTATGTTTAGATATGATTCATTCTTTCTAGCGGAATTATTCGCTAAAGAATGATGACTTATCTTTACATTTTAAAATCAATTCAATTCATTTGCCTTTTCACAATTTGTACCACGAACTACGGGGTTTTGATCTCGCATTGCACTTTGTGGGTACGTAGGCATGAGACGTTCGTCTCGTCAAACACCAAAATCTTAAAAAACATTCTTCTTCTCATCTCTTCAATATTTTTTCAAGCAAACCATTTCAAACCAAAAATGCAGTAAATATTTCAAAGGGTTCCCGTGGAGTACCACAGACAAGTCGGGTGCTTAAAACCTTCCCGATTTGTAACCAATCCCCTTACCCATTCTCTGTTTGTTTCTTTTAGCTTTTGCTTTTAGATTCTTTAGGCTTTCTTCGTTCTTTTTGCCTTTTTCCTTTTGGAAATAAATAAAAGCGCGGTGGCGACTCTGTGTATATTGAGTTAGGTTAATCAATAGCTTACACTCATGATTTTACCGCTACACCAGCGCAGGAGGAAGCAGTCGACCGAAAAAATTGAAGCAGCTGAATCTGCTGTTAAAGACCTCCTAGAGGCAAAATTTGAAACCGAGGCCAGGTACACAACCTGGCTCTCAAATGTTGTACTTGTGAAAAAATCTAATGGAAAGTGGAGAATGTGTGTTGATTATACTGATCTCAACCGGGCATGCCCGAAAGATGCATACCCTTTACCTAACATTGATAAATTGGTCGACAATTCGTCCGACTTCAAACTATTGTCCTTCATGGACGCCTACTCAGGGTATAATCAAATACCCATGGCCGTGTCCGACAAAAAATACACGGCCTTCATGACCGAATCGGGCAACTACTATTATAACGTCATGCCCTTCGGTCTGAAAAACGCAGGCGCGACATATCAGCGCATGATGAATAAGGTATTCCGAGAAGAAATCGGGGACATGCTCGAAGTATATATGGACGACATGATCATCAAATCTCAACAAGAAACGGACCACGCGTCCCACTTATGAAAAGTGTTCGATCAGGCACGAAAATGCAAAATGCGTTTCAATCCTGAGAATTGCACATTTGGTGTCCGAGCAGGGAAGTTCCTCGGATTCTATCTGACCGAACGAGGCATCGAAGCCAACCCCGACAAATGCCGGGCATTCGTGGAACTCCCAACTCCTACTTCTAAAAAATCCATACAATCACTAAATGGGGTCCTCACTTCCCTCGCTCGGTTCGTAGAAAAATCCGCTCAACACACTCTCCCCTTTTACAAGCTCCTCCGCAAAGAGGCAACTTTCGAATGGACGGAGGAGTGCGAGCTAGCGTTGTCCCACCTAAAGAGGGCACTAAGTGAACCCCCAGTCTTGTCCAGACCTGAATAAGGGGAGATACTTTATCTCTATCTTGCCGTTGCAAACGCAACAGTGAGCGCGGCCCTCGTACGCGACTTACCCGAGGGGCAGAAGCCTGTTTATTTTACGAGCAAAGCACTCCATGGCACGAAAATTCGGTATCTCCAGGTAGAAAAGGTGGCCCTGGCCCTCCTTTTTGCAGCCAGAAGGCTACGCCATTATTTCTTGGCCCACATCATCATCGTAAGAACCGATCAACCCATAAGACAATTGCTCGGTCGACCATATATGGCCGGACGAATGTTAAAATGGTCGTTGGAACTATCTGAATTCGACATCAAATTCGAGGGAAGACAAGCTCTCAAAGCTCAAGCACTGGCCGACTTTGTGGCAGAACTCACTTTCACTGAGCAAGAGCCAAAATCTTCCTCCAGGTGGACTATTTTCGTGGACGGGGCATCCGGCCCAGCGGGTAGCGGAGCTGGGGTTATTCTGGAGAACAAGGAAGGGAACACCATCGAAGTATCCTTAACCTTATCTTTCCCCACTTCCAACAACCAGGCGGAGTACGAGGCCTTCCTGGCAGGCATACGGCTCGCGACCGACTTGGAGGCAGAGGAAATCATAATCTGCACGGATTCTCAGCTGGTCGCTAGCCAAGTCCGAGGAGACTTTCAAGCCCAAAACGATAACATGGCCGAATACCTGGCCCTCGTAAAAGGCGAGCTAAAGCGATTCAGAAGCGTGGAAGTCAAACACGTCCCACGAGAGAACAATACCCGGGCCGACATCCTTTCCAAGTTGGCAAGCACTAAAAGGAAGGGAAACAACAAATCCGTCATACAGAAAACGCTTCCCCGACCAAGCATTGGGCAATCATCAATCCACCTAGACGTTAATATCGTGGGCGACACGAATTGCTGGATGACCCCAGTATTTAACTACCTGACTAAAGGAGAGTTACCGACCGACCCGAAAACGACCAACACAATACGACGAAGATCATGCTCATATTCTCTAGTGGGTGGACGTATGTATCGTCGAGGATTCTCTACACCCCTCCTCAGG
Organism: Lathyrus aphaca; assembly: GCA_963966055.1. Taxonomy (NCBI): domain Eukaryota; kingdom Viridiplantae; phylum Streptophyta; class Magnoliopsida; order Fabales; family Fabaceae; genus Lathyrus; species Lathyrus aphaca. The sequence continues at coordinate 39,168,464 of OZ014523.1, forward strand.
TGCGTAGAAGAAGAGAACATCCCACACGTGCTAAGATAAGTCCATGATGGAATTAATACGCAACATCCAGGCGGACGGTCGTTGGCCCGAAAGATTCTTCGAGCAGGATACTATTGGCCCACACTCCAACACGATGCAAAGGAGCACGTGAAAAGGTGCGACAAGTGCCAACGACACGGGGACGTACACGTAGCACCCCCGTCCGAGCTAAAATCACTATCGTCGCCTTGGCCATTCGCATGGTGGGGGATGGATATCTTAGGACCATTCGTCGTCGGATCCGGCCAAAATAAATACCTAATTGTAGGCGTCGATTATTTCACCAAGTGGATAGAAGCTGAGGCCTTAGCCAAAATTACTGCACTCAACATACTACGTTTCTTTAAGAGGAACATCCTCGCCCGGTTCAGAGTACCGCTCGCCATTGTGACTGACAACGGCACTCAGTTTACAGATAAATACTTCAAAGAATTTGTTGCATCAATAGGAACGAAACAACATTTCGCTTCGGTGGAGCACCCCTAAACTAACGGGAAAGCAGAGGCCGCGAATAGGGTAATCCTAAGAGGTTTAAAACGAAGACTGGATGAACACAAGAATCACTGGGTCAAGGAGTTACACAACATGCTATGGGCATATAGGACCACCCCCACTCAACAACCGGGGAGTCCCCATTCCGATTAGCGTATGGGACCGAGGCAGTGATCCCTATAGAAATGCACGTCCTATCCAGACGCACAGAATCCCCTATGGACCAGGACACCAACTCCGAGGCTTTAAGGGACGAGCTTGGCCTGGTCGAGGAAGTTCGATCAAAAGCTGCTCTCCGGGAGACCGTTCTCAAACAAAAAATAGCCGCTCGGTACGATTCTAAAGTCATAAGACGAACGTTCGAGGTAGGCAGTCTTATTCTCAGAAGAAATCACAGGGACCCCCGCGAGGGAAAGCTCACACCCAATTGGGAGGGCCCATATCGCATCTGAGCAAAAACCGAAAACGAAGCCTATTATTTAGAAAGTCTACACGGGGAAGAACTTGCTCGGCCATGGAACACCGAGAAGCTCAAGCAATATTACAGCTAACTCACAAAGTCACCTTGCTCGACTCTCAAGCGAGGAGCGATAGGACTGACTAAGAACTGCGTGCCCAGGTACAAGCACGACATCCCAAAAATAACATGATCATCAGGATCTCCCTCCAAGGGAAGGAGAAACCTATCGCACGGGCGGATACTCAAACGAGTCCGACATCGCCTAAGTACCACGACCAGGCAGAACCCCAGCTCGCGATGGGACGTTCAAGCCACGGAGTCCGAGCCATTACCTTGGCCCGGATACCGACCAGGAGTAAATCTCCAAAATTTGATTGGTTCCCCAAACCAATAGATCACAAACACACCCCGTATACATTCGATCATATCCAATTAGTGCAAAAATGCATGACAAACACTTAGCATTTGAAATAAAAAGAAAACAGTCCTCCGACGGACGAGCAATTGAACAGTAAATATTGTAAAATGAACGAGCACTAATAACGCCAATCTTTGCTACAAAAATGAGACTTCGAAGGGCCGACTTGTTCATAATTAATTACAAAGGGGACTACGCCCCAAAACAAAGAAACATAAATTACAAGGCGCACAGGCCAAAAACTAATTATCCCCGCCCTCAGGGCGACCCTCTTCTTGACGAGCCTCATCCTGGTCCGGCTGCACTTCGGGCTGACCGGGCGGAACAATCGACCCTGGCTGAGAATCCTCCACTACCAGATCCGAGGGAACCACAATTTGGCCATCCTCGACCTTGTATAGGTAGCGGATCCGACTGACGTCCAAGGCCAAGTCAGGATGAAGTGCCCTTATCTGGTCCACAGCGTTCTGGAAACTGAGCTCAGTTGACGAGTTCAGATCTTCCATATCCTGGTCGATCCGAGCAAGGAAATGAGCCCTAGTCACCATGCTCTTGGTTTCAGCATCTTTATCCTCCTTCGGGAAGAAAGCATCCTTCAGCTTTTTGTTATGCTCCAAAATTCTCTTCTTGTCGACCTCCAGTTTGGCAATAACATTGCCCCGCTCGGTCAGCTCCTTAGCCATGGCAGCAGCTTCTTCAGTGGCCTTACTTAATTTCTTCCCGGCTATAGCTAGCTGCTCCTTCAGCTTCGCCATCTCCCTCTCTTGACTGGGATTCCCTTCAGCAGTCTGCAAGGCCATCGACAGGACCCGCATCACAGCGCTCGCATCCTGGGCCAAAGATAATCGCCGAGCAGGACGATCCATCGCCTCCAGGTACAGGGAGTCCGCACGGCCCACCTCCATGCTCGTCCCTTCAAAAAAGTTACGCTTCACGAAACACGGCGGCAACACATGCTTCGGCTTTGGAGGAGCGTTGGCCGTCAGGTCCACAGTCGCTGCAGACTTGTGCTTCTTCATTAGAGAGCCAGCTGAGGCACTTGGAGAGCCCTGGACCAAGGGGCCCGACCCAGAGCCACTTGTCTCGATCAGCTTGGTCTGCACGACCCTCGATCTCTTCTTCTGCTTCTGCTGACGCACGCGTTCTTGTATTTTGTCAAGCGGGTTCGACAGGGAGCCTGAAAAAGGAAAAAGAAAATTAGGTTAATCACGGACAACAGAATAATATCAAAGATATGACAAACAGAAGTAAAACAAATACCAAAAAACTCGGACACTTCCTGCCCGGTATTGCACGACAACAAAACTGTGACGTCGATCAAGGGACGCTCCACAGCTTCCCCCCCATCTTGATCTAGCATAACTTTCCCTTCTCCGTCCAACAGGGGGGTCGGGGTAAAAAACGCTATCAACTTCCTGAAGGCCTCGAAACTGGCCGCGTCATCCTCGTTCAAAGAGTCCCCCACCTGGACGAACTCACTAACCGACCTCTCGTAGTGGGTGTAACTCCAGGAAAAGGGGAATAACCAAAGCCTCCTTGGGATCATATGCCCTTGGTCGTCGAACTTGGGTTCATCATTCTCGTCGGTATCTATCCCTAGAAAGCTCAGCGCCCTCACAGCCCCCGCGCTCGCGGGTTTGATCAGAAAATAGTCCATCTTAAAAGCCCGGATGGACTCTGAATGAGCCTTGAAGATTTTCGTCCTCTGTTTAAAAGAGACGAACCCCTTCCGATCAGTCCCTCGCCCGACTTGACGCTGCAGGGAGAACAGACGGAAGAACAGAGGGAGCGTGGCACCAACACCCAGATGGGCGCACGTCACCTCAAACACCTTCAAAAACGCGTATGAATTAGGATGTAGCTGAGACGGAACAACACCCAGATGCCCGAGCACATCACATACCAAGTCACTGAAGGGCAAAGTTACCCCCAGGACCGAAATCGCGTACTCATACATGGAGAACGCCCGACCTCCAAAATCCGAGAAGATGCGGTCGTCATCCCCTGGGCAAGTCACAACCCAGTCAGCAGGGTCTCCAACAACGGGAAGCGGCTCCGCTCGAGGCCTTGAGAACGAGGACACTTTGTTCAGTAGATCCTCCACCACCCATTCTTCGGGCAAGATCCTTATCTGTTCAGGGCATCGTGGCGAGTCTGTTGAAGCTCCTTCTTCCATAGTGCTCGCGTCCGAGTCTCCCGAAGAACTCCAAGAGTCGGAGGGGACTGACGCAGAAGATCCAGAGTCTTCCGAGGACGTCTCTTCCGAGGACACATCCAACGGGTCCATGAGTGAGTTTTCACCTGAAAAGCAGAGGAAAGGCGTCAGTGAATTTGATTAAGAATATCAAATCCACCCTTCCACCGCTCGACAAGTGAATGGGCGCGCATCAACCCAGGAACAGGGTCCCGAGCTGTAGCCCTGGCTGACTATCGCTCAAAGCGATGGCTTACACCCAAAGTCAGAAATTACAGAACCTAGCCCGAATACTACTCGTCCTTGAGCACGAAACCATTACTAAGTCACTGCTCCTCTGCACGAGCAATGACTTGGGGGGCTCCTGTTCTGGACTGGCCCAATTCCCATAATTGGGCCAAGCAAACCAACTTGGCAGAAACGCTCGACGTCGGGCAACATCAAGTATAGTGGTCTCTGTCGACCAAGAGCGTACCGACCAAGACAAAGCCCTCCAACTGCTAGTTTTGACCGTTACCTATCCTTACGGATTCCTCGATCCGCGCCCAACGGTATGGACCAATAATCTTCCACTTAGCCGTTATATAAACCCTCTCAAATGAGAGTGTAAACACCCCAAATTTGCCCTCACTCATTTCACCATGGCTTGTGATCATTCTCATATGCATAAACACAATCATAGCATCTTATATCTCACTTTTGATTCACTGCATAGTTTCTAAGGCATCTGCACCTAGGGTTTGTGATCTGAGCAATCCCAAAGCCTCTTGAGCCACTCCAAAGGTCACCAATCAATTCAAAGGGGTCCATGTGTGTTCTTATACCACAATCCATCTTCTCAAAGTCAAGATTGCAAAAGAATCACAAGAACTAGGGTTTGAGTGGATGCAGAGCCAGGTTTGACTGCACAGTTGACTGAAAATTAGGGTTTTGGTTTCAGAGGCCATAACTCCAAATTTTTTGGTCATTATTGTTTCCATTGGTCTCTATATGGTATAGGGAGTATGCATATCAATTTTCATGAAGAAATTCCATGGGGAAGTCATCTGATCAAGGGTTGACTTTTCAGACAAGTCAGTGTAAAATCAGGGCATCTGAGGCCCCCAATGACCCAACCAATGGGTGATCTTCATCATTTTGAGTGTATATGATCTTTATTTGATCATGGAAGAAGGTTGAAGTTCATAAAAATCAAGAATTTAGGGTTTTTGCAAGTGTTGACTTTTTGGGCATAGTTGACTTTTCAAGAATGCATCATTTTAGGTCATTTTTCAAGCCTTGATTCTTGATCCAAAAATGCTTCAAATGGAAAAACTTTGGTCATGAAAGTTGTAGATCTCATTTTTCCCTTTTCAAAAAGTACAAGAACATGATCAAACTCTTCTTGGATCAAAAGTTATAGCAAGACAAAGTTGGCAAAAATCATTGATTTTCAAGGCATGCCTTGAATGGAAATTTTGCAAAGTCATGAACCAATGCCTTTTGCAGCCTCAAATTCACTTCAAACCAGTATGCAAGCATTACATAGACACTAAAAATCAGATTTGGACCAAGAATCCTTCATGTTTATGGTTTGTGTAGCAAGAATAGTCACATGTGAACCAAAAGCCACAACTTGCAAAAACTCATGATCATTTCTCCTACAACTTGCTGCATTGGTTACTGCACTAAGCTAGCCTCTCACCTCATCTTGCTGCACCAGAGCCATGCTTTGTACTAGCAATAGATCAAGCCATACTTTCTCTTACAAAGAAGTTGACATTTTGCAAAAGGTGACCTACCTATCACAGCAGGCCATGTCACATCCCCTGACCTATGGGATTAAAATACATTATCATTTTGCAAGCCATTTCATGTACAAGGCAAGGCTGAAACTCATTCATACAATACATTCACAAAATACACCCCAGCTGCATAAGCCTTCGAATCTCTCTGCCCAGCCTTCAAACACTCAAACCATTTTCACCATTCATCTCATCACACTTCATAGACCTCAAACCACCAAGAGCCTGGCCTGAAACAAGCAAGAACATCCCACTGCCATTCTTCACCTCATTTTGCAGTTTCCTTCGAAACTCTCACCACAGCTCACAAACACACCAACAAACACCACAGACCTTCTCCATACATCATCTGGACCTCAAACAACCATTCACAATGGCCTGAAGCTACCTATTTCACCATTGCCATTTCTGACCAAGCTTGAGCAGAAGCTGTCGAAACTCACTATCCAGCTAACATAAACTCTTCTTGAGCATTAAAACATCATCAGGGGATCAAGTGGAGTGGTTTGCACTAAAGGAAGTGGCCAGAAAGTCATCAGGTTGAAAGCTCCAAATCTCAGGTAGCTTGAAATTTATTTTTCCAGAAATCGTTTCTTTTGTTTCAAACTTGTTCCTTATGCTTCACTGAGTATTCTGGTACTTTTGGTTTTTGAAATGGCCTTGAAATGATTGTTTAATTAGCTTCTGAAACCTGCGTGCCCTAGATTTTGTTTTGTTCGATTCATGGATTTGAGGAAGAAGAAATTTGTTTTGACTTAGGGTTTTAGTTCAGGGGATCATGGGAATCATTTTGGTGTGCTTAGGTTTCATTTTTGTTACGATTTGAGGGAGTTGGGAGTTTTTCAGGGGGGATGCTGGCCGGAGAAGACGACCGGAAGTCTTCTCCGGCCACCTGAGAGTCATTTGTGCCCTAATCACGTAATTAACTCCAGTTTGAATTTGAGCCGTAGATGGCCTTTGACCTGTTGACTTCCCTCCAGTTTGGATGGCCCAGATCATTTCGTTTGCCCTAATCCACTTAATTAGTTTTAATTAATTCGTAATTAAATTAATTTGGCCAGAGTGAATCCACACCCTTCATTTGCGCGCTGGTCAACAGATTCAAATCCATAGTGCATCTCAGCCTTCCATTTGGTTTACTTTCATTTTTATTTGTTTTAATTCATTTTCTTTTCAATTAACTTGTATAATTATTTTAAAATAGCAAAAATGTCTTAAAAATTATGAAACTTTTTCCTAAAAGTTTTATTAATTTTTAAGACCCAAAAATATTTTTATTTTATTTTTTATCATTAAAAAGTATTTTTAAATATTTAAAAGATTATTTTTAATTGATTAATGGAAATTAATTAATTAAAAATACTTTTAGGTATTTAAAAATCACCAAAAAATTCATGAAATGTTCTAAGACATTTATAAACATTGTCCAACCTTCAAACCAAATTTCTTTTTTGATCTTGATGCATTTTAAGGATTTTTCATTGAATTAAATCATATTTTGTGCATTATTTTGATCATAAGTTCAAAAAATCATTTCTGCCTATTGGAGAAGAGTTGGACATTGATTCTTTTTGCTTTGTTTTGTGTTTAGCATGTAGTTTCTAGGATAAAATGGCCATGATTTGATCTTGCATTTTCCAATTGTTTAGCATTTCTTTTGTTAAGAACCCTAAAAAACCCTAATAACTTAGAAAAATCATATCTTGAGATTGGTTAAGAGTTGAGACCTCCCCTTTGGACTTTGGTCTAGTATAGGTTTAGGGTTTCCTTGGATGGCATTTTCCATTTTTTATCTTAGGGTTTACTTCTGTTTTGGGTTTTTGTTTGATGTTTGATCCATGAACCCTAATTTGGGCTTTCATTTGCATCCTTCTTGCATTCTCTTGCATAACATGACTTGCTTTTGCATTTTATACATTCTTGTGATTCATTTGACATCTTAAGACATATAGGAAGCATGTTTGACCATTGCATCACATATTTGCCATGTCATTTGTCTTGTATGCTTCATAACTTTTCATGTTCATCCATGCTTCTTAACTTGCATCATTTGCATCCATGATCTTGTATGAGCATCTCCATGCCTTGCCTCATGTTTGCAGCACCTCATAACATCATAATCATCATCAACATGCTTCTGGTTTTGTTTAACATCATGTCATTTCATTTCATTTAGCATTGCATTGCATTTCTTTCTAACATTTCAGGTGGTAAGTAAACTTGGGAAGTGAATTTGCCTTCACTTCTTATAACTTTTCTTTTCATCTCTCTTGCATCCATTGCTGCATTTCTATTTGTGTTTGAGATTGAGCTTGCTCATTCTTCTTCCTCCCACTTTCTTTCTTCAAGTGACTTGACTTCTTGAATGAAGCAAGTCACTTTGCTTCTCTTGATCTTGTTCATCTGCTTCCTGGTGGCTCCTTTGAAGATTGTTCTTGCAAACCTCACAAACCTTAGGAACAACCAAGCATGACAATGAATTAGGGTTTTGATTAGTCTCCCCTCATAGTTTTACCTTTGTGTCTCTCTTTGAGTCTTCTCTTCTCATCTCATAATCAGGGACTAAACCCTAAAGGCTTTAAGGCTTTGTGGTTAAGCTTATGCCTGCATCCTTCTATTAGGATGGAGTGTATAACTTTAATCCTAAGTGTTAAACCCTTAATGTGTTTAAATCTCTTAATTAATTCACATAATAATCATCAAGACATCACACTTGTAACTTGGGCCTTGCATTAGGGTTCTAATTCTTCCTTAATTGGTTAAGAAGGACTAACCCTAGTGTTAATGGACAAGTCCCCCTCAAGTTGTCTTACAAACCCTAAAAATCACTTCATCATCATAACATTAATCTAAAATCCATTTAATTAAAGGCTTGTTCTGTCATGAGTTTAATCCCTAATCATGGATTAAGTTGAGGAGTTTTCCTCAGCTTAAACACTCTCATCTATTATCCTTCTATTAGGATGGTGTAATGAGTCTGTTTAATCCTTGATTATGGCTTAACCTCATTACTCAACACTAAACAAAAACCACAAAAACATCTAAATAATCACAAGTAGGTTAATGATCTTAATCCTACACCAAAGGTGATTAAGTGTGAGAATCTGACTTCACACTTAAGGTATTCTCATTACCCCTAATCAGAGGGAAGATGTGATGAGTTTACTAAATCCATTGGTTTAGGCTTAATCTCATTAACTTATGACAAACTTTCAAAAGCAATAAAAGACTGAAAACTCAAAAACAAAGCAATAATCGTCTCCTCCGGGATTCTTTTCTCATCACACTCACTCATAAACGAGAACTTGCTTCTTCCGTCTAATGCAAGACAGTTTGCACCTGAGCCAGACAGGTCATACACTTGAGCATAGACAAGCAAGCAGTTCACAAGTCAATTCATCTTTCAGTCTCTTTGGGTCGAACTACGGTGTTCTGACTTCCTCATTGCACGAGAGGATACGTAGGCATAACTTAACAGTTATCGAACAAAAGTCTCTGTATATTCCCCCTCCTTCCAGCTTTATTCCTTTAGCCTCATGATCATGAGCGTACTCTTTCCTTACACTGACACTTCACTTGTACATTTCACACATCTTACACTGACACCTGTACATCTTTTTTCCAGCTATTTTATACACAGATTGCACTGACACTACCCCTTTAAAACACAAATCTTTTAAGCGTGGATCCCGTCGAGTACGGCGGACAATCTGGGTGCTAATACCTTCCCAGGTTGTAACCAACCCCCTTTCTCAGTCTCTCTGGTTCGCAACCGTCTTATCCATCTTTTTCTAGGCCTATGCAGCATTGCCTTTCCTCCGGGATAAAAATGCCTAGCTGGCGACTCTATTCATCTCCAGTGAGTTCACGGCTGTGTGTTCTCATTGTCCCTCTCGCCGACCGTTCGCGTCTGTACCTTTATTTGACCCTGTTTCACTTATCGGGAGCGACAGCTTGGCGACTCTGCTGGGGACCCTTATACTGCAACCAGGGCTTCTGGTTCTTTTTGTGGGTTCCTCCTAGCGCTTGTTTGATTTGTGTTTACTGGGGTGTTATGTGCTTGTTTGTGCTTGTATTTATTTTTGTTTATTGCTTTATGTACAGTTGCTTTACTGCTTTCTTTATTGCATTTGTATATATCATACTGTCATTGTTGCTGGCTGGATCTGTTGTTTGCTTTGGTGGGTGGGTGATTCATTGAGAGTTAAGGTCCTATACCTGGGACCTGAGTGACACCTAGGCTAGAGTGAATCATATTCTTTCCCATTCCATTTCGGTCTGGTGCGGGAATATGAAACACGGTTCAGATATGGGTTTCTTCTTGAGAACTCTGTGTTGCAGATTTCCTGCAATGCTAGGGCTATCTGGGAAGCCTGCTAAGTCTGGATGACCTTTTAGTACTGACCTTCAGAAACTGAGGTGAATTAGAGGAGGAATTGTTATGGTTATTGTAAACACTGTACCTCCGGGTTAGAAGTGTTTACACTTCTCATAACTGATCCAAGTCTGAGGATCCTTGTTTTAGAACACCACCTGTGAGGGGGTTGGGCTGTTTACAGGTTTGCAGGTACCTTGACCTCAGAATACCCTGTTACTTTGACTTTGTTAAGAATACTCCATGTTGGACAGTTCTTGTGATTCTAAACCCTGGACTCGTGGCTCTTTATTTGAGTCCCCCACCTTGGTTACTGGATTTATAGACCTCCATCTGGAATTCTTGAACACACATGGACTTATATCAGGGCATTTTGATCAGATCCAGCTCAGTCACAAACCCTTTGCATATCATTTGCATACATAATCATTGCATCATATTGACATTTGCTTATTTGTTTCAGGGTATCCATCTTCATTTGGTTTTGGTTTTGACCCCATCTTCTGTATTGACCTATCTTCACCAGCACCTGCTTCAGCTGTCACCTGCACCAGCCAGTCAGTGGCCCATTTCTTCAGTATTATCATCAGCACCTGTCTCTACTCAGTCTTCAGCATCATGGCTCCTAAAAAGAGCAACATCACCTACCACTTCTTCCAACCAGACTTATCTGACATCAGGAGGATTCAAACCCTGATCACTCCAGATCACATATCCTTATTCAGAGAAAACTATGGAGATATACTTGACTTGGTTGTGGATCTGGACCCATCACAGAGGAGCCTCATCCACACTTGCATTCAGTTCTATGATCCCCCACTGAGATGTTTCACCTTTCAAGACTTTCAGTTGGGCCCTCTGTTAGAAGAATACTCATCATTGGTTGGTTTGCCTATCAGGGGTGGAATCCCTTTCAACCCTGAGATGGTCTTTCCTAGCAATGGAGAGGTAGCAAAAGCTTTGCATCTGGAGCCTGTCCTAATTGAGCAGCATATGACCTCTAAAGCTGGGATCCCTGGTTTTCATCTGGACTTCTTAATTTCTCAAGCTAGTCTGAAGGCTTCCCTGGGGGAGTGGAAAGCTGTTTGTGCTTTGTTGGCCTTAAGTGTATATGGAATTGTGTTGTTTGCAGATGAGCCTCGATTCATTAGCAAGAATGCAATCCACTTGTTCATCCTGAAGAACCCAGTGCCAACTTTATTGGGTGATCTCTATTACTCGGTACATCAGAGGAATGAGAAGCAGAGGGGAAAGCTAGTGAGGTGTTGTGCTCCATTATTCCATACTTGGCTTCTCAAGCATCTACCCAGGACAGATGCATTTCTAAATCCTCATCAGCAAAGCAACTGGGCTAAGAGACTCACTGTTCTAACTTCAGCAGATATCAGATGGTGTACTCAAGGCACCAAGGGCAGAGATATCATCACCAGCTGTGGGCATTTTCCTAATGTGCCCCTAGTAGGAGTTAAGGGTAGTATTAATTACAACCCTCTGCTGTTCAGGAGGCAACTGGGCTATGCCTTGGTCCATACTCCTAAGGCACAGGACTTGGTTGAGACTCTCTATTGTGAGAACAAGATTAATTTGGCTGTTGTTAGGCAGGCTGCCTGGGCCTGGGATCATGTTCAAACCAAGGGAGTCACCATTTTGGGGAAGTGCAATAATGTGGCATCAGCACAATATTATGAGTGGTCCCGTGCCAGGGCCCAATTCTCTGGAATGCCATTTACCATAGAAGACATGCCTGAGTCATCTTCAGCACCACCCCCTGCCACTGTCAGTTTGGGGGAGTTTGAGAGCTTGAAAGAAAGAAATGAGAAGTTAACCCAGGCTTTGCAGAAGACCCTCCGGGAGAGAAGTGAAGGTATGAGGGAAGTTGAGAGATTGGAGAAGTTGAGAGTGGAACACTTGACTAAGATTGAGAAGTCTGGAGATTATATCAAAAAGTCTAAGGCTGGTGAACAAATTCTGAAGAATGCTTGTAAAGAAGCCCAGTTTCAAAAAGCTAGGACAGACTTGTATCTAAAGGAGAGTCAAGCCCGGTGGGTCAGGATCACCGAGGCTCGTACCATGGAGGACAAGAGGGTTCAAGACAAGATGGAACAGATGGAAGAAGCCCTGGCAGCAGCCCAGAGGGAGATATCAGAGCTAAAGATCAGAGCTGGAGTGAAGAGGTCTAAGGACCAGAGTCAGAACAAGAAGTTGACTGCAGCTGTTGCTACAAGAAACCTTCTCATCAGGAATCTTACGGAGCGTCCGGCTGATCCTGTGACCGAAGCACTTCTCAAGGAAGTTCGTGAGGATGAGTTTGGACTTGGTGTTTGACTAGTTGCTTGTTGTTATTTTCTTTCCATGTACTTTTACTTTTTGTGATGTATTTTGACCCCTTAGGGGGCTTGTGTTGTAAAATGAACAAGTTGTATTATTTCACCTTCTGTAATATATTTGTGTTATTTTGTTCCATCCAAGTTTACTTCGAAAGCAACATCAACAACAGCATCTTCAAGGGTCTGGAAGGGTCAAAACTGAAGACCGAGCCGGATACCTTGAGAACAAATAAGCATAACTGCATTGCATGCTAACTCTTCGTTTGTTTTGTAGGTTTTTGTTTTGTTGTTGCTAACCTCTGTTGTGATGTTCAGGAACTATTGCTCGTCGTCGGGTATTTCCCCTCAATCGTCCGCACCGTTATCCAACCCGAAATAACCTTCCGGGAATTCAAATGGATCAGGTACAGCAGGACCTGGCAGAGGTCAGAAACCAGATGGCAAACGAAAGATTGGAGATGAGAACGCAGATGACGCAGTTCATGGAAGTTATGAACAACATGGCTCAGAGCCAGGAGAGACTGAGGGCCATGGTGGAGAGGCAGAATCAAGAGGAGCCTCATGTAGGGACTGCCGGCACCAGTAACAATGAAAGGGTCCAACCCCATGTTAACCCCCCTGTGTTTGGCCCACATCTGCATCCCGAAATTAATATTCCTGCAAACGTTCAAGGAACTGCCACTGCAGCCAGGGTATTGCAAGAGGACCCTCAAGAGGATCAATTTACAGTAATGGGTGCTGGAGAAGAAGCTTATGATAGGAGGTTGGATGAGATAGCTGAGAAGCTGAGGTCTTTAGAATCTCAAAATTCCTTGGGCTTCGACGTCATGGATATGGGCTTGGTAGACGGGGTCAGGATCCCCCATAAGTTCAAGCCTCCTTGTTTCGAAAAGTATAATGGGACTTCATGCCCCCGGACTCATTTACAATCATTTTTGGGAAGGCTGAAGGCCTATACAATGGATGAGAAGCTTTGGATGTTCTATTTCGAAGATAGCTTGACAGGGGCCTCAAGAGAATGGTACTCTCACCTAACAAGGGCAACTATTAGATGCTGGAAGGACCTGGCAGAGGCCTTCATCAGACAGTATCAGTACAATTTAGACATGGCACCCAACAGGACCCTCCTAATGGGAATGTCACAGTCTTCAAGGGAGAGTTTCCGAGAATATGCCCAGAGATGGAGGCAATTGGCTGCTGCCGTTCAACCCCCTATGTCTGAAAGGGAAATGGCAGACATGTTCATGAATACCCTTCAGGGAACATATATTGACAAGTTGGCTGCTTTCTCGTCCACTAGCTTCGCAGATGTTGTCATAGCTGGGGAGAGAATTGAAAGCCTGTTAAAAATGGGCAAGATCTCTGATAATGGTGCAAGCTCGTCCGGTAATGCAAGAAAGCCTTTTGCAGGCCCAAGAAGAACTGGCGAGACCAATGCCATCCACACCAACAGGGGCAGGCCCCAATATGCTCAAAGGTCAATAGCAGCAGTCACCATCCCTGCTCCAGCTCATCCTCAGCCAGTCTATCAACCCCCTCAACAAAATTATCAACCACAACCTCAGTACCATCAGCAAAATCAGTATCCTCCAAGAAATTACAACAACAGCAACAACAACAACAGTCAACAAAGGCCATTCCAACAGAGGCCATCTCAAGCTAACAGAGTGATCGACCCGATCCCAATGCCATATGCTACTTTGCTGCCACAGCTTCTGAAACTCAACCTGGTTGAGCTAAGAACGTTGGCACCTCCGGATCCCAACAGTCTACCAAGGAACTATGACTCCAATGCTAGGTGTGCCTTCCATTCAAACGCACCTGGCCACAGTACAGAAAAATGCAGGGCTCTGCATATGAAGGTACAAGACTTGGTAGACTCCAAGGCTCTGAATTTCGCACCACCGCCCAATGTCAATAAAAACCCCATGCCAAACCATGGTGGTCCCCGTATTAACGCTATTGAAGAAGACAGGCCGTCTTATTTAATAACCGGTGTGGGACAGATCAGGACACCATTGGTGGAAATCAAGGCTCAGCTCTTGGAATGTCAGATGTTCCCAGGGTGCGAATTGGGTTGTGCTTACTGCAATATCTCGGTCAATGGGTGCGATAATTTGAGGAATGGCATTGACAGCCTTATTCAGAGTGGCCAACTTCAGATCACCACATCATTTCCAACAAATCCAGCAACCTCATCAGCAACGGTTTCAGAACCTCCAACAACTGCAGCAACTATTGTTCCTGACAATTTTTCGGCTTCATCAACAAGTACTTCATCTATCGTCTCAAATGATCAGTTTTCAACAATTTCTCCTGCTACAACTTCAGCTTCACTCCATTTCGAACCTCCTACAACGACAACATCCATTCTTCCGCCAATGTCTCCTACAACACCAGCAATCAATCATGAAGATGTCTCTACTGTCACCATATTTTATGATCCTGAAAACAACTCCGCCTACCATTCAGAAGGTGCTGCTCCCATCAGAGCACCAGTTACAATCTATTATGATCCACAAACAATTACAGTCCCTTCAGCAGCAGCAATCAGTCCAGTCACTGTCACGGTGCCTGGACCCGTACCATATGAAAGCAATAGGGCCATCCCTTGGCACTATGGTTCTGACGTGTACTGCGAAGGAAAAAGAATCACTCTTGAAACATCAACACCTGCACCACAAGTAGATAATGTGGGGGGAGGCGGAGGCTTCACTCGAAGCGGACGTCTCTTCGCCCCACCAATTCAAAGACCTACTGCCGAAGCAGAAGCTGCTGCCAAGGCAAAAGGAAAGAGCCCGGTGCAGGAAGATCAAGCTGTTAAAGAAGCCTTGAAGACACCGTTCGATCAAGAAGTTGATGAGTTTATGAGAATCATCAAAAAGAGTGATTACAAAATTGTGGATCAGCTTCACCAAACGCCGTCCAAAATCTCTATCCTCTCACTGCTTATGTGCTCCGAAGCCCATCGGAATGCACTACTCAAAGTCTTGCACGCAGCTTACGTGCCTGAAGAGATTACTGTCAACCAGTTGGAAACCGTGGTTGGAAATGTTACTGCTAGCAATGGGCTAGGGTTCACCAATACTGACTTGACAGCGGATGGCCGCAACCACAACAAAGCCTTGCACATAACCATGGAATGCAAAGGAGCTGTCCTTTCTCATGTGCTGGTAGACACAGGTTCATCCCTGAATGTCTTACCAAAGAAGGCTCTGGTGAAGCTTGAATATGATGGATTGGCATTGAGACCCAGCAACCTGGTGGTAAGAGCCTTTGATGGTTCAAAGAGATCGGTGCTGGGAGAAATTGAGCTGCCTGTGACAATTGGCCCACAGACCTTTAAAACTATCTTTTATGTGATGGACATTCAGCCCGCCTACAGCTGTTTGTTGGGTAGACCCTGGATCCACGCCGCTGGCGCAATAACGTCTACCCTTCACCAAAAGTTAAAATATGAGTGGGAAGGCCAAGTTGTTACAATTTGCGGGGAGGAGGATATATTTGTTAGCCATCTGGCTACTTATAAGTACATTGAAATGGATGGGGAGATCCATGAAACAATGAGCCAAGGATTTGAAGCCTTGAATGTGAATGAAGCATCTGCTGTATCTGGGATCTCCATGTCATCTTACCAACAAGCCCGGAAGGTTGTTGAGGAAGGAACTGCCCTAGGCTGGGGCAAGGTTTTAGCTGTGGAGGAGAAGAAAGACAAATTTGGGTTGGGTTACAGACCAACTCAACGTCAAGCAAAGGCTGCTGGAGAGCCTGGTTTTGTCAGTGGGGGGATGCTTACCCCCGATGCTATCAACTGTCTGGAAGACGAGCTGGAAGAGGAGCGCAACCTGGAGAATTGGATTCGTCCGAAGGTCCCGGGGAGCAGTATCTCGAACTGGTCTTCCTAGGAAATTATAAGTGTTACTCGAGCAGAGTAATTATTATTTCCTGTATCTTATAAGCATGCATCAAAGTCTTGCATCTTGCCCAAGATGACAAGACTCATTTTGTAATCGGGCCATCTGTACTTTTTGTGCAAACAAGATCAATTAATGAAATATCAGACATCTTTTTGCAAACGAGTCTTTTCTTTTCTGCTCACTGTTTTTCCATTTTTCTTTTTTGTACAAAAAAATAAATGGCAGTGTTTTCAAAATGATAACTTCATTTCACTTTTCTAAATAAGACTAAAATCAGATCACTAAAACGAACAACTTAACCCTTGCAGAGAGTGCCTTCCTGACAGCACCGACAACAACACGGCTATGACATCGTATGACTTTGACAATCCGATCAATCAAGCTGACGAAGGGGTTGATGAAGAATATGAGCTTCCTGAAGAGCTAGCCAGGTTGTTAAGACAAGAGGAAAAGGTTATTACTCCTCACCAGGAGGAGGTTGAAGTGATTAATCTTGGTACAGAGGAAAATGTGAAAGAAGTCAAGATCGGGGCCTGCCTGCAAGACTCAGTGAAGACGCGACTGGTTGACCTGCTTCAAGAGTATGTGGATGTGTTTGCTTGGTCGTATCAAGATATGCCAGGGTTGGACACTGACATTGTTGTGCACAAGCTGCCTTTGAGGGAGGAATGCCCACCGGTTAAACAGAAGTTGCGCCGTACTCGCCCGGACATGGCTATGAAAATCAAGGAAGAGGTACAAAAACAGTGGGACGCCGGGTTCCTTGCTGTAACTAGCTACCCGCCGTGGGTTGCTAACATAGTACCTGTGCCTAAGAAAGATGGCAAAGTAAGAATGTGTGTTGACTACCGGGATCTGAATAGAGCCAGCCCGAAGGATGACTTCCCATTACCTCACATTGATGTATTGGTGGATAACACGGCTCAGTTCTCGGTATTCTCCTTCATGGATGGATTTTCAGGATATAATCAGATCAAGATGTCACCTGAAGACATGGAGAAGACAACATTCATCACACCTTGGGGCACGTTCTGTTACAAAGTGATGCCATTCGGGCTGAAGAATGCTGGTGCAACGTATCAACGGGCTATGGTGACGTTATTCCACGATATGATCCATAAGGAAATCGAGTGTTATGTGGATGATATGATTGCCAAGTCCCTTACAGAGGAAGATCACCTGGTGAATCTACTGAAGTTGTTCAAGCGTCTGAGGAAGTACCAACTAAAGTTGAACCCCAACAAGTGCACATTCGGGGTGCGATCCGGTAAGCTGCTGGGATTTATTGTAAGTGAGAAAGGGATTGAAGTGGACCCTGATAAAGTCAAAGCCATCCAAGAGATGCCTGCACCGAAAACTGAGAAAGAAGTTCGAGGGTTCTTAGGCCGATTAAACTACATCTCAAGGTTCATATCTCACCTTACAGCAACCTGTGAACCCTTGTTCAAGCTGTTAAGAAAAGAACAAACGGTCAGGTGGAATGAAGACTGCCAGAAGGCTTTTGACAAGATCAAGGAGTACTTACAAGAGCCTCCGATCCTTATGCCTCCAGTTGAAGGAAGACCTCTGATTATGTACTTGACAGTATTAGAAGAGTCAATGGGGTGTGTGTTGGGCCAGCATGACGAGTCTGGTCGAAAAGAGTATGCAATATACTACCTGAGCAAAAAGTTTACCGACTGTGAACAACGTTATTCACTGCTCGAGAAAACTTGCTGTGCTTTAGCGTGGGCTGCTCGCCGACTGAGACAGTATATGTTGACCCACACTACCTTATTGATCTCAAAGATGGACCCAGTCAAGTACATTTTTGAGAAGCCAGCTCTTACCGGACGGGTTGCAAGATGGCAAATGATTCTCACAGAATATGACATCCAATACACCTCTCAGAAAGCCATCAAGGGCAGTGTATTGTCTGAATATCTTGCTGAGCAACCTATTGATGATTACCAGCCTATGAGATTTGACTTCCCTGATGAAGACATCATGTTCATAAAAGCAAAAGATCATGAAGAGCCTATTCACACTGAAGGGCCTGACCCGGAGGAAGAATGGACTATGATGTTCGATGGGGCTGTTAACATGAATGGCCGTGGAGTTGGTGCAGTACTCATTACACCCAAAGGAGTTCACATGCCTTTCTCGGCAACTCACTTTCAACTGCACTAACAACGAAGCTGAATACGAAGCTTGCATTATGGGTCTTGAGGAAGCCATTGACCTCAGGATCAAGACTTTAACCGTATTCGGAGATTCAGCTTTGGTAATCAATCAGACCAACGGAAAATGGTACACCCACCAAGATCATCTGATACCTTACAGGGATTATACAAGAAGGTTATTGACTTTCTTCACAACGGTCAAGCTCGAGTATATCCCTCGGGACGAGAATCAGTTCGCAGATGCTCTTGCTACCATTTCATCCATGATCAAAGTTCAGGCTGCTAACTTTGTACCTCAGATTTCAGTATCGAGACTTGATAGACCAGCATATGTATTTGCAACGGAAGTTGTCAAAGATGATAAGCCTTGGTTCCACGATATTAAATGCTTCTTGGAGGATCAAACATACCCACCTGGGACATCTTCCAATGATAAGAAGACTTTGAGAAGGCTTGCTGGAAGTTTCTTTCTGAACACTGATGGATCTTTATACAAGAGGAACTTTGATATGGTACTCCTCAGATGTGTTGACAAGACAGAAGCAGATTTATTGATGCATGAAGTGCATGAAGGCTCTTTTGGTACCCATGCTGGAGGACATGCAATGGCTAAAAAGTTGTTAAGATCAGGCTATTATTGGATCACAATGGATGCAGATTGTTGTGCCTATGCCAGGAAATGCCACAAATGCCAGATCTATGCAGATAAAGTGCATGTGCCTCCCAACCCTTTGAACATAATGTCTTCACCCTGGCCCTTTGCTATGTGGGGCATTGACATGATTGGTAAGATTGAGCCAACTGCTTCAAACGGCCACAGATTCATCCTGGTCGCCATCGACTATTTTACAAAGTGGGTTGAAGCAGCCTCATATGCAAATGTCACAAGGCAAGTGGTAGCCAGATTTCTGAAAAGGGATATCATCTGTCGATATGGAGTTCCCGAGCGAATCATTACTGATAATGGTTCCAATCTAAACAACAAGATGATGGCTGAATTATGCCGGGACTTCAAGATCCAACATCACAATTCTTCTCCTTACAGGCCAAAGATGAATGGCGCTGTTGAGGCAGCAAATAAGAATATCAAGAAGATTGTGCAAAAGATGGTAGTCACCTACAAAGACTGGCATGAAATGCTACCATTTGCCTTGCATGGATACCGCACATCAATCAGGACATCCACTGGGGCAACACCGTATCAACTTGTATATGGTATGGAAGCAGTCCTACCTGTTGAAGTTGAATTACCCTCGTTACGGGTGATAATGGATGTTAAACTGAGTGAAGCAGAATGGGTTCGGGCCCGATACGAGCAACTGAGTCTGATCGAAGAGAAAAGGTTGGCTGCAATCTGTCATGGGCAGTTATACCAGAAGAGAATGAAGAAATCCTTCGATCAAAAAGTCAGGCACCGAGAATACCAAGTGGGAGATCTTGTGCTGAAAAGAATCCTCCCTCCTCATACAGACCACAGGGGCAAATGGACTCCAAATTATGAAGGACCATTCGTGGTAAAGAAAGTTTTCTCTGGTGGAGCACTGATGCTCAGCACCATGGATGGTGAAGATTTTCCGTCTCCTGTGAATTCGGATGCAGTTAAAAAATACTTCGCATAAAAATGACCCGCTGGACACAAAAACAGAATGTAAGTCCAGGCAAAAATAGGGCATCCCGGCGAGTCAAAAACAGAATAAAAGACTCGGGAAAAAATAAGGGAAATAAATGAAAAATGTACACCCGCTGAGTTGAAAAGCCGCATTGGACAACTCAGGCAAAAATGGGTATCCCGATGGATTGAAAACCCGAAAGGGCGATCCATGCAAAACAAGGGAATAAGCGAACAACTGCATTCTGAATTCGTCTGTATTGTCAGCAACTTGGTAAGCTTCGAAAGGATCAAGCTCCGATCAGAATCAACTTTCTCCAGAAAGCAAGACGAGAAGAACGTCATTGTCATACGAGTCATAGCGGGAGAGGAAGCTCCTCAAAGCGTCATCAACACTGCCAGTATTTTGTTTCCCAATTTGTAACAATCTCCTCATTTCAGGAGATATGTTTCTTTGACTGTATCTTGCCAATTCAGGGCACATGAATTAATAAAATCAGATTTTTCAGTCATGTTTCGTTTGGTATATTTTTATTTGCAAAGGATGTCTGATGTCTCTAAAAATCAACTGCATAAGTGCAGATGCTTTTCTCAAAGAATATATAATAATAAAAACATGCTTACAGGGAATATGATTACTCTCGAAAGTACTTAACTCCTATGACGGAATCCAGTAGAGGGTACCACGGGATCTTTGGTGCGTTTCCTTATCTTTGCAGGATTGCAGGTATCCAGAACGCAACTTGGGGCATGCAAGTCACATCTCAGCAAGCTGGCAAATGATCTCAGCATCCGGAATGCTCTATCCCCAGCTGAGTTGCCTCTCATTCCTCTCCCCAGCTGAGTTACCAACAACATTCCCCAGCTGTAATACCAATTGTTCTTCCTCAACGGAATGCAGAAGTCAGGGAACCATCTCCCCACAGAATCCTCAGCCTCTATCCAGAAGAGCAACGCACGAAGAACTCACAACAGAGTGAAGAAAGCTTCTACAAACCCCAGCTGGGTCTCTCATTTACAAGGATATGTCAATCAGTGACCTGTATCCCCAGGCAGATACGTCTCACCAGATCTACCAATGATCTTATCCCCAACTGGGAGGTCCATTTCAAACAGATCAGCCAGAGATCTTCGCAGCAACGGGATCCGAATCCCGGTTTGATATCTTTGCATAATCATGGCATTTGCATCATAGTATCCCCTCAGAGCGTAGCATTCCGTCTAATACGGAGCATTACGGCAAAAATCAAACGCATAGCATAATCATAAGCCATGTTCCGAATTAACACTTATGAATAATAACCGCTCATCATCATTGTACAAAATCCTCACCAGAGTCCCGGCAAAAGCAGTTGCCTCACAAATCACAAACACCATCCTATACACCTTTTGATACCCGTCCGTATCATCACTCCCCAGATACTTCCTGGCACCCGTCCGTGTCAAATCACCAGCAGAAAGCCAAAGACATCCTCTTTGCACTCACATATACCTATATATACACTTTCTTGACACTCGCCCGTGTCATATCCCCAGCGCAGTCGCCTAGACTTTGTATAGCAGATACTTGTTCATATTACACTTTTCTCCTTTTGACACTCGTCCGTGTCACTCTCCCCAGCAGCTAAACACTCATCTATACACCATTCATACTCATACTTATACAGATACTCGTCCGTATCTCATATACACCATTGATATCCCCACAGATTCGACAATGGTCCTTGTTCTTTGTTAACCCGTTGGTACTCGTCTGTATCATCATCTCAGAACATTGCGTCTAATGTTTGTTTCTACATGATACTCGTCCGTATCATAGTCTTAAGGATGCTCGTCCGCATCTTTAATCCATACACTGTGTCAAAACACTTTTACCTTCTTGAATATAGACACTCGTCCGCGTCTACTATTCCCCAGAAGAGTCCCTTCAGATTCAACACTCGTCCGTGTTCTCTGTTAACCAGTTGATACTCTTCCATATCATCATCTTTGAACACGCGTCAGTATTTGTTTCTATTCGATACTCGTCCGTATCGTAGTCTTAAGGATGCTCGTCCGCATCTTTAACCTATACACAATACCAAACACTTATACTTTCCCTTCTTGGTTGTGAGCACTCGTCCGTGTTCCCTATATCCCCAGTAGATTACCAACGATCAACTTTCTTTTTATCTGACACTCGTCCTGTGTCATGATAACCCTGAGAGCAGCCGTACCCTGCTGAGTGGTCGTCCTCCACTTCTTGATGGTCGTCCTCCATCATGCTCATCCGATGGTCGTCCCCATCGTTATTTTTAGCAGCCGTCCCCTGCTAGGTGGTCGTCCTCCACCTTTTGATGATCGTCCTTCATCATTTTAGCCAATGGCCGTCCCCATTGTTGATTTTGGGTTATCTGACACTCGTCCTGTGTTATGATAAACCTTGAGAGCAGCCGTACCCTGCTGAGTGGTCGTCCTCCACTTCTTAATGGTCGTCCTCCATCATGCTCGTCCGATGGCCGTCCCCATCGTTGACCTTTTATCCGGCATTCGTCCTATGTCGCGATGTTTTCGGCAGCCGTACCCTGCCAGGTGGTCGTCCTCCACCTTTGATGGCCGTCCCCATCATATTTCTTTTATTCCCAACAGAGCAGCCGTCCCCTGCTAGGTGATCGTCCTTCACCTTTGATGGCCGTACCCCATCATCTGTTTATTTCATTTATTCTTTCACCCGATGGCCGTCCCCGTTGTGGTCCCTTTTCCTTTTTAGCCCGATGGCCGTCCCCATCGTTGGTTACTTTATCTTTGTGAACTTGATGGCCGTCCCCGTCATGTTTCATTAATTCCCAGAGAATCTTATTTTAGTTTGATGGCCGTCCCCATCATAATCTTATTTCCCCAGCTAGTCGGCCGTCCCCGTCTTAGCTTTACCGTATATCCCCAGCATGTCGGCCGTCCCCGTCATTGCTATTTACCCAGCAGTCGTCCTCTGCTCGACGGTCGTCCTCCGTCGTCCACACTTTACAATATACTTTATTTTCCTTTACAATCTATATCCCTTTTCTTCTCCATTCTGTGAGCGCAAATTTAGGACTGTCTTTGGTATTCAACCACAAGTTATCTTGTTTGCCTGTTAAGCCGCTGCTTACATCCTGCACAGCTAACTCATGTTTGAATAGGGGCAGCTGTAAACACCCCAAATTTGCCCTCACTCATTTCACCATGGCTTGTGATCATTCTCATATGCATAAACACAATCATAGCATCTTATATCTCACTTTTGATTCACTGCATAGTTTCTAAGGCATCTGCACCTAGGGTTTGTGATCTGAGCAATCCCAAAGCCTCTTGAGCCACTCCAAAGGTCACCAATCAATTCAAAGGGGTCCATGTGTGTTCTTATACCACAATCCATCTTCTCAAAGTCAAGATTGCAAAAGAATCACAAGAACTAGGGTTTGAGTGGATGCAGAGCCAGGTTTGACTGCACAGTTGACTGAAAATTAGGGTTTTGGTTTCAGAGGCCATAACTCCAAATTTTTTGGTCATTATTGTTTCCATTGGTCTCTATATGGTATAGGGAGTATGCATATCAATTTTCATGAAGAAATTCCATGGGGAAGTCATCTGATCAAGGGTTGACTTTTCAGACAAGTCAGTGTAAAATCAGGGCATCTGAGGCCCCCAATGACCCAACCAATGGGTGATCTTCATCATTTTGAGTGTATATGATCTTTATTTGATCATGGAAGAAGGTTGAAGTTCATAAAAATCAAGAATTTAGGGTTTTTGCAAGTGTTGACTTTTTGGGCATAGTTGACTTTTCAAGAATGCATCATTTTAGGTCATTTTTCAAGCCTTGATTCTTGATCCAAAAATGCTTCAAATGGAAAAACTTTGGTCATGAAAGTTGTAGATCTCATTTTTCCCTTTTCAAAAAGTACAAGAACATGATCAAACTCTTCTTGGATCAAAAGTTATAGCAAGACAAAGTTGGCAAAAATCATTGATTTTCAAGGCATGCCTTGAATGGAAATTTTGCAAAGTCATGAACCAATGCCTTTTGCAGCCTCAAATTCACTTCAAACCAGTATGCAAGCATTACATAGACACTAAAAATCAGATTTGGACCAAGAATCCTTCATGTTTATGGTTTGTGTAGCAAGAATAGTCACATGTGAACCAAAAGCCACAACTTGCAAAAACTCATGATCATTTCTCCTACAACTTGCTGCATTGGTTACTGCACTAAGCTAGCCTCTCACCTCATCTTGCTGCACCAGAGCCATGCTTTGTACTAGCAATAGATCAAGCCATACTTTCTCTTACAAAGAAGTTGACATTTTGCAAAAGGTGACCTACCTATCACAGCAGGCCATGTCACATCCCCTGACCTATGGGATTAAAATACATTATCATTTTGCAAGCCATTTCATGTACAAGGCAAGGCTGAAACTCATTCATACAATACATTCACAAAATACACCCCAGCTGCATAAGCCTTCGAATCTCTCTGCCCAGCCTTCAAACACTCAAACCATTTTCACCATTCATCTCATCACACTTCATAGACCTCAAACCACCAAGAGCCTGGCCTGAAACAAGCAAGAACATCCCACTGCCATTCTTCACCTCATTTTGCAGTTTCCTTCGAAACTCTCACCACAGCTCACAAACACACCAACAAACACCACAGACCTTCTCCATACATCATCTGGACCTCAAACAACCATTCACAATGGCCTGAAGCTACCTATTTCACCATTGCCATTTCTGACCAAGCTTGAGCAGAAGCTGTCGAAACTCACTATCCAGCTAACATAAACTCTTCTTGAGCATTCAAACATCATCAGGGGATCAAGTGGAGTGGTTTGCACTAAAGGAAGTGGCCAGAAAGTCATCAGGTTGAAAGCTCCAAATCTCAGGTAGCTTGAAATTTATTTTTCCAGAAATCGTTTCTTTTGTTTCAAACTTGTTCCTTATGCTTCACTGAGTATTCTGGTACTTTTGGTTTTTGAAATGGCCTTGAAATGATTGTTTAATTAGCTTCTGAAACCTGCGTGCCCTAGATTTTGTTTTGTTCGATTCATGGATTTGAGGAAGAAGAAATTTGTTTTGACTTAGGGTTTTAGTTCAGGGGATCATGGGAATCATTTTGGTGTGCTTAGGTTTCATTTTTGTTACGATTTGAGGGAGTTGGGAGTTTTTCAGGGGGGATGCTGGCCGGAGAAGACGACCGGAAGTCTTATCCGGCCACCTGAGAGTCATTTGTGCCCTAATCACGTAATTAACTCCAGTTTGAATTTGAGCCGTAGATGGCCTTTGACCTGTTGACTTCCCTCCAGTTTGGATGACCCAGATCATTTCGTTTGCCCTAATCCACTTAATTAGTTTTAATTAATTCGTAATTAAATTAATTTGGCCAGAGTGAATCCACACCCTTCATTTGCGCGCTGGTCAACAGATTCAAATCCATAGTGCATCTCAGCCTTCCATTTGGTTTACTTTCATTTTTATTTGTTTTAATTCATTTTCTTTTCAATTAACTTGTATAATTATTTTAAAATAGCAAAAATGTCTTAAAAATTATGAAACTTTTTCCTAAAAGTTTTATTAATTTTTAAGACCCAAAAATATTTTTATTTTATTTTTTATCATTAAAAAGTATTTTTAAATATTTAAAAGATTATTTTTAATTGATTAATGGAAATTAATTAAATAAAAATACTTTTAGGTATTTAAAAATCACCAAAAAATTCATGAAATGTTCTAAGACATTTATAAACATTGTCCAACCTTCAAACCAAATTTCTTTTTTGATCTTGATGCATTTTAAGGATTTTTCATTGAATTAAATCATATTTTGTGCATTATTTTGATCATAAGTTCAAAAAATCATTTCTGCCTATTGGAGAAGAGTTGGACATTGATTCTTTTTGCTTTGTTTTGTGTTTAGCATGTAGTTTCTAGGATAAAATGGCCATGATTTGATCTTGCATTTTCCAATTGTTTAGCATTTCTTTTGTTAAGAACCCTAAAAAACCCTAATAACTTAGAAAAATCATATCTTGAGATTGGTTAAGAGTTGAGACCTCCCCTTTGGACTTTGGTCTAGTATAGGTTTAGGGTTTCCTTGGATGGCATTTTCCATTTTTTATCTTAGGGTTTACTTCTGTTTTGGGTTTTTGTTTGATGTTTGATCCATGAACCCTAATTTGGGCTTTCATTTGCATCCTTCTTGCATTCTCTTGCATAACATGACTTGCTTTTGCATTTTATACATTCTTGTGATTCATTTGACATCTTAAGACATATAGGAAGCATGTTTGACCATTGCATCACATATTTGCCATGTCATTTGTCTTGTATGCTTCATAACTTTTCATGTTCATCCATGCTTCTTAACTTGCATCATTTGCATCCATGATCTTGTATGAGCATCTCCATGCCTTGCCTCATGTTTGCAGCACCTCATAACATCATAATCATCATCAACATGCTTCTGGTTTTGTTTAACATCATGTCATTTCATTTAATTTAGCATTGCATTGCATTTCTTTCTAACATTTCAGGTGGTAAGTAAACTTGGGAAGTGAATTTGCCTTCACTTCTTATAACTTTTCTTTTCATCTCTCTTGCATCCATTGCTGCATTTCTATTTGTGTTTGAGATTGAGCTTGCTCATTCTTCTTCCTCCCACTTTCTTTCTTCAAGTGACTTGACTTCTTGAATGAAGCAAGTCACTTTGCTTCTCTTGATCTTGTTCATCTGCTTCCTGGTGGCTCCTTTGAAGATTGTTCTTGCAAACCTCACAAACCTTAGGAACAACCAAGCATGACAATGAATTAGGGTTTTGATTAGTCTCCCCTCATAGTTTTACCTTTGTGTCTCTCTTTGAGTCTTCTCTTCTCATCTCATAATCAGGGACTAAACCCTAAAGGCTTTAAGGCTTTGTGGTTAAGCTTATGCCTGCATCCTTCTATTAGGATGGAGTGTATAACTTTAATCCTAAGTGTTAAACCCTTAATGTGTTTAAATCTCTTAATTAATTCACATAATAATCATCAAGACATCACACTTGTAACTTGGGCCTTGCATTAGGGTTCTAATTCTTCCTTAATTGGTTAAGAAGGACTAACCCTAGTGTTAATGGACAAGTCCCCCTCAAGTTGTCTTACAAACCCTAAAAATCACTTCATCATCATAACATTAATCTAAAATCCATTTAATTAAAGGCTTGTTCTGTCATGAGTTTAATCCCTAATCATGGATTAAGTTGAGGAGTTTTCCTCAGCTTAAACACTCTCATCTATTATCCTTCTATTAGGATGGTGTAATGAGTCTGTTTAATCCTTGATTATGGCTTAACCTCATTACTCAACACTAAACAAAAACCACAAAAACATCTAAATAATCACAAGTAGGTTAATGATCTTAATCCTACACCAAAGGTGATTAAGTGTGAGAATCTGACTTCACACTTAAGGTATTCTCATTACCCCTAATCAGAGGGAAGATGTGATGAGTTTACTAAATCCATTGGTTTAGGCTTAATCTCATTAACTTATGACAAACTTTCAAAAGCAATAAAAGACTGAAAACTCAAAAACAAAGCAATAATCGTCTCCTCCGGGATTCTTTTCTCATCACACTCACTCATAAACGAGAACTTGCTTCTTCCGTCTAATGCAAGACAGTTTGCACCTGAGCCAGACAGGTCATACACTTGAGCATAGACAAGCAAGCAGTTCACAAGTCAATTCATCTTTCAGTCTCTTTGGGTCGAACTACGGTGTTCTGACTTCCTCATTGCACGAGAGGATACGTAGGCATAACTTAACAGTTATCGAACAAAAGTCTCTGTATATTCCCCCTCCTTCCAGCTTTATTCCTTTAGCCTCATGATCATGAGCGTACTCTTTCCTTACACTGACACTTCACTTGTACATTTCACACATCTTACACTGACACCTGTACATCTTTTTTCCAGCTATTTTATACACAGATTGCACTGACACTACCCCTTTAAAACACAAATCTTTTAAGCGTGGATCCCGTCGAGTACGGCGGACAATCTGGGTGCTAATACCTTCCCAGGTTGTAACCAACCCCCTTTCTCAGTCTCTCTGGTTCGCAACCGTCTTATCCATCTTTTTCAGGCCTATGCAGCATTGCCTTTCCTCCGGGATAAAAATGCCTAGCTGGCGACTCTATTCATCTCCAGTGAGTTCACGGCTGTGTGTTCTCATTGTCCCTCTCGCCGACCGTTCGCGTCTGTACCTTTATTTGACCCTGTTTCACTTATCGGGAGCGACAGAGAGGGTCAGGTATTCAATTCTCTGACCTTAATTCTCGAACTTTCCCACTCTTTGCTCGGTTACTTACTTCAGCATCGGAGTGCCTTGCAGGTACACCCCCCCTCCTCTCCTCATCAACCGTCTTTCAGCAACGCTCGAAGCCAGCTGTATCGGATCCTGATCTCCAGGTACGATCAACATCCATCATAACCTTCCCTCGTAACATATAGAGAGGATCTTAAAAGTTTTGTAGAATTTCGAACAATCCTCGATATAATTTGATTTTTGACTGAAACTAGTATAGAATTGTGTAAAATATACTACGATTTTTTTATCGAAACTAGTATTCCAAAAAGTTTCATAGAAACTAATTTTAAGATGATTTTTTGCATGAACTTCCATCATAAACTTCCCCTTAAACATAAAGAGAGGATCTTAAAAGTTTCGCAGAATTTCGAACAATCCTCGATATAATTAGAATTTTGACCGAAACTAGTATATAATTGTGTATAATATACTACGATTTTTGACCGAAACTAGTATTTAAAAAAGTTTCATAGAAACTAATTTTGAGATGATTTTTTGAATGGACTTCCATCATAACCTTCCCTCGTAACATATAGAGAGGATCTTAAAAGTTTAATAGAATTTTGAACAATCCTCGATATAATATGATTTTTGAACGAAACTAGTATAGAATTGTGTATATTATACTACGGTTTTTTATCGAAACTAGTTTTTCAAAAAGTTTCATAGAATCTAATTTTGAGATGATTTTTTTGCATGGACTTCCATCATAACCTTCCCTTGTAACATATAGAGAGGATCTTAAAAGTTTCATAGAATTTCTAATAATCCTCGATATAATTTGATTTTTGACCGAAAATTGTATAGAATTGTGTATAATATACTACAATTTTTGATCGAAACTAGTATTTCAAAAAGATTCTTAGAATCTAATTTTGAGATGATTTTTTGCATGGACTTCCATCATAACCTTCCATCGTAACATATAGAGAGGATCTTAAAAGTTTCATAGAATTTTGAACAATCCTCGATATAATTTGATTTTTGAGCGAAACTAGTATAGAATTGTGTATATTATACTACGATTTTTGATCGAAACCAGTTTTTCAAAAAGTTTCATAGAATCTAATTTTGATATGAGTTTTTGCATGGACTTCCATCATAACCTTCCCTCGTAACATATAGAGAGGATCTTAAAAGTTTCGTAGAATTTCGAACAATCCTCGATATAATTTGATTTTTGACCGAAACTAGTATAGAATTGTGTAAAATATACTACGATTTTTTTTATCGAAACTAGTTTTCCAAAAAGTTTCATAGAAACAAATTTTAAGATGATTTTTTGCATGAACTTCCATCATAACCTTCCCTCGTAACGTATAGAGAGGATCTTAAAAGTTTCGTAGAATTTCGAACAATCCTCGATATAATTAGAATTTTGACCGAAACTAGTATAGAATTGTGTATAATATATTACGAGTTTTGACCGAAACTAGTATTTAAAAAAGTTTCATAGAAACTAATTTTGAGATGATTTTTTGAATGGACTTCCATCATAACCTTCCCTCGTAACATATAGAGAGGATCTTAAAAGATTAATAGAATTTTGAACAATCCTCGATATAATATGATTTTTGAACGAAACTAGTATAGAATTGTGTATATTATACTACGGTTTTTATCGAAACTAGTTTTTCAAAAAGTTTCATAGAATCTAATTTTGAGATGTTTTTTTGCATGGACTTCCATCATAACCTTCCCTTGTAACATATAGAGAGGATCTTAAAAGTTTCATAGAATTTCTAATAATCCTCGATATAATTTGATTTTTGACCGAAAATTGTAGAGAATTGTGTATAATATACTACAATTTTTGATCGAAACTAGTATTTCAAAAAGTTTCTTAGAATCTAATTTTGAGATGATTTTTTGCATGGACTTCCATCATAACCTTCCCTCGTAACATATAGAGAGGATCTTAAAAGTTTCATAGAATTTTGAACAATCCTCGATATAATTTGATTTTTGAGCGAAACTAGTATAGAATTGTGTATATTATACTACGATTTTTGATCGAAACCAGTTTTTCAAAAAGTTTCATAGAATCTAATTTTGATATGAGTTTTTGCATGGACTTCTATCATAACCTTCCCTCGTAACATATAGAGAGGATCTTAAAAGTTTCGTGGAATTTCGAACAATCCTCGATATATTTTGATTTTTGACCGAAACTAGTATAGAATTGTGTAAAATATACTACGATTTTTTATCGAAACTAGTTTTCCAAAAAGTTTCATAGAAACAAATTTTAAGATGATTTTTTGCATGAACTTCCATCATAACCTTCCCTCGTAACGTATAGAGAGGATCTTAAAATTTTCGTAGAATTTCGAACAATCCTCGATATAATTAGATTTTTGACCGAAACTAGTATATAATTGTGTATAATATACTACGATGTTTGACCGAAACTAGTATCTCAAAAAGTTTCATAGAAACTAATTTTGAGATGATTTTTTGCAAGGACTTCCATCATAACCTTCCCTCGTAACATATAGAGAGGATCTTAAATGTTTCATAGAATTTTGAACAATCCTCGATATAATATGATTTTTGAACGAAACTAGTATAGAATTGTGTATATTATACTACGATTTTTGATCGAAACTAGTTTTTCAAAAAGTTTCATAGAATCTAATTTTGAGATGATTTTTTGCATGAACTTTCATCATAACCTTCCCTCGTTACATATAGAGAGGATCTTAAAAGTTTCATAGAATTTCTAATTATATTTGATATAATTCGATTTTTGACCAAAAATAGGATAGAATTGTGTATAATACTAAGATTTTTGATCGAAACTAGTATTTCAAAAAGTTTCATAGAATCTAATTTTGAGATGATTTTTTGCATGGACTTCCATCATAACCATCCCTCGTAACATATAGAGAGGATCTTAAAAGTTTCATAGAATTTTGAACAATCCTCGATATAATTTGATTTTTGACCGAAACTAGTATAGAATTGTGTATGATATACTACGAGTTTTGATTGAAACTAGTATTCCAAAAACATTCATAGTAACTAATTTTGAGATGATTTTTTGCATGGACTTCCATCATAACCTTCCCTCGTAACATATAGAGAGGATCTTAAAAGTTTCGTAGAATTTCGAACAATCATCGATATAATTTGATTTTTGACCGAAACTAGTATAGAATTGTGTATAATATACTACGATTTTTGACCGAAACTAGTATTTCAAAAAGATTCATATAAACGAATTTTGAGATGATTTTTTTGCATGGATATCCATCATAACCTTCCCTCGTAACATATAGATAAAATCTTAACATTTTCGTAGCATTTCGAACAATCCTCGACTTAATTTGAATTTTGATCGAAACTAGTATAAAATTGTGTATAATATACTACGATTTTTTGACCAAAACTAGTATTTCAAAAGGTTTCATAGAATCTAATTTTGAGATAATTTTTTGCATGGACTTCCATAATAACCTTCCCTCGTAACATATAAAGAGGATCTTAAAAGTTTAATAGAATTGTGCACAACCCTCGATATAATTTGATTTTTGACCGAAATTAACTAGTATAGAATTGTGTATAATATACTACGATTTTTGATCGAAACTAGTATTTCAAAAAGTTTCAAAGAATCTAATTTTGAGATAATTTTTTGCATGGACTTCCATCATAACATTCCCTCGTAACATATAGAGAGGGTCTTAAAAGTTTAATAGAATTT
Source organism: Lathyrus aphaca (assembly GCA_963966055.1). NCBI lineage: Eukaryota > Viridiplantae > Streptophyta > Magnoliopsida > Fabales > Fabaceae > Lathyrus > Lathyrus aphaca. Next base: position 39,200,310 of record OZ014523.1, read on the forward strand.
TGAACAATCCTCGATATAATTTGATTTTTGAACGAAACTAGTATAGAATTGTGTATATTATACTACGATTTTTGATCGAAACTAGTATTTCAAAAAGTTTCATAGAATCTAATTTTGAGCTGATTTTTTTGCATGGACTTCCATCATAACCTTCCCTCGTAACATATAGAAAGGATCTTAAAAGTTTCATAGAATTTCTAATAATCCTCGATATAATTTGATTTTTGACCGAAAATTGTATAGAATTGTGCATAATATACTACGATTTTTGATCGAAACTAGTATTTCAAAAAGTTTCATAGAATCTAATTTTGAGATGATTTTTTGTAAAGACTTCCATCATAACCTTCCCTCGTAACTTATAGAGAGGATCTTAAAAGCTTCGTAGAATTTCGAACCATCCTCGATATAATTAGATTTTTGACCGAAACTAGTATATAATTGTGTATAATATACTACGATGTTTGACCGAAACTAGTATTTCAAAAACTTTCCTAGAAACTAATTTTGAGATGATTTTTTGCAAGGACTTCCATCATAACCTTCCCTCGTAACGTATAGAGAGGATCTTAAAATTTTCGTAGAATTTCGAACAATCCTCGATATAATTAGATTTTTGACCGAAACTAGTATAGAATTGTGTATATTATACTACGATTTTTGATCGAAACTAGTTTTTCAAAAAGTTTTATAGAATCTAATTTTGAGATGATTTTTTGCATGAACTTTCATCATAAACTTCCCTCGTTACATATAGAGAGGATCTTAAAAGTTTCATAGAATTTCTAATAATCTTTGATATAATTCGATTTTTGACCGAAAATAGTATAGAATTGTGTATAATACTACGATTTTTGATCGAAACTAGTATTTCAAAAAGTTTCATAGAATCTAATTTTGAGATGATTTTTTGCATGGACTTCCATCATAACCATCCCTCGTAACATATAGAAAGGATCTTAAAAGTTTCATAGAATTTCTAATAATCCTCGATATAATTTGATTTTTGACCGAAACTAGTATTTCAAAAAGTTTCATATAAACAAATTTTGAGATGATTTTTTGGCTTGGACATCCATCATAACCTTCCCTCGTAACATATAGAGAAAATCTTAACATTTTCGTAGCATTTCGAACAATCCTCGACTTAATTCGATTTTTGATCGAAACTAGTATAAAATTGTGTATAATATTCTACGATTTTTTGACCAAAACTAGTATTTCAAAAGGTTTCGTAGAATCTAATTTTGAGATAATTTTTTGCATGGACTTCCATAATATCCTTCCCTCGTAACATATAAAGAGGATCTTAAAAGTTTAATAGAATTTTGAACAATCCTCGATATAATTTGATTTTTGAACGAAACTAGTATAGAATTGTGTATATTATACTACGATTTTTGATCGAAACTAGTATTTCAAAAAGTTTCATAGAATCTTATTTTGAGATGATTTTTTTGCATGGACTTCCATCATAACCTTCCCTCGTAACATATAGAAAGTATCTTAAAAGTTTCATAGAATTTCTAATAATCCTCGATATAATTTGATTTTTGACCGAAAATTGTATAGAATTGTGTATAATATACTACGATTTTTGATCGAAACTAGTATTTCAAAAAGTTTCATAGAATCTAATTTTGAGATGATTTTTTGCATGAACTTCCATCATAACCTTCCCTCGTAACATATAGAGAGGATCTTAAAAGCTTTGTAGAATTTCGAACAATCTTCGATATGATTTGATTTTTGACCGAAACTAGTATAGAATTGTGTATAATATACTACGATTTTTGACCGAAACTAGTATTTCAAAAAGTTTCATAGAAACTAATTTTGAGATGATTTTTTGCATGGACTTCCATCATAACCTTCCCTCGTAACATATAGAGAGGATCTTAAAAGTTTCATAGAATTTTGAACAATCCTCGATATAATTTGATTTTTGACCGAAACTAGTATAGAATTGTGTATAATATACTATGATTTTTTGACCAAAACTATTATTTCAAAAAGTTTCATCGAATCTAATTTTGAGATAATTTTTTGCATGGACTTCCATCATAACCTTCCCTCGTAACATATAAAGAGGATCTTAAAAGTTTCATAGAATTTTGAACAATCCACGATAGAATTTGATTTTTGAGCGAAACTAGTTTAGAATTGTGTATAATATACTACGATTTTTGATCGAAACTAGTATTTAAAAAAGTTTTATAGAATCTTATTTTGAGATGCTTTTTTGCATGGACTTCCATCATAAACTTCCCTCGTAACATATCAAGAGGATCTTAAAAGTTTCATAGAATTTCGAACAATCCTCGATATAATTTGATTTTTGACCAAACTAGTATAAAATTGTGTATAATATACTACGATTTTTGATCGAAACTAGTATTTCAAAAAGTTTCATAGAATCTAATTTTGAGATGATTATTTGCATGGACTTCCATCATAACCTTCCCTCGTAACATATAGAGAGGATCTTAAATGCTTTGTAGAATTTCGAACAATCCTCGATATAATTTGATTTTTGACCGAAACTAGTATAGAATTGTGTAAAATATACTACGATTTTTTTTATCGAAACTAGTATTCCAAAAAGTTTCATAGAAACAAATTTTAAGATGATTTTTTGCATGAACTTCCATCATAACCTTCCCTCGAAACATATAGAGAGGATCTTAAAAGTTTCGTAGAATTTAGAACAATCCTCAATATAATTAGATTTTTGACCGAAACTAGTATAGAATTGTGTATAATATACTACGATTTTTGACCGAAACTAGTATTTAAAAAAGTTTCATAGAAACTAATTTTGAGATCATTTTTTGAATGGACTTCCATCATAACCTTCCCTCGTAACATATAGAGAGGATCTTAAAGGTTTCATAGAAGTTTGAACAATCCTTGATATAATTTGATTTTTGAGCGAAACTAGTATAGAATTGTGTATATTATAATACGATTTTTGATCGAAACTAGTTTTTCAAAAAGTTTCATAAAATCTAATTTTGAGATGATTTTTTGCATGGACTTCCATCATAACCTTCCCTCGTAACATATAGAGAGGATCTTAAAAGTTTCATAGAATTTCTAATAATCTTCGATATAATTTGATTTTTGACCGAAAATAGTATAGAATTGTGTATAATATACTACGATTTTTGATCGAAACTAGTATTTCAAAAAGTTTCATTGAATCTAATTTTGAGATGATTTTTTGCATGGACTTCCATCATAACCTTCCCTCGTAACATATAGAGAGGATCTTAAAAGTTTCATAGAATTTCGAACAATCCTCGATATAATTTGATTTTTGACCGAAACTAGTATAGAATTATGTATGATATACTACGATTTTTGATTGAAACTAGTATTCCAAAAACATTCATAGAAACTAATTTTGAGATAATTTTTTGCATGGACTTCCATCATAATCTTCCCTCGTAACATATCGAGAGGATCTTAAAAGTTTCATAGAATTTCTAATAATCCTCGATATAATTTGATTTTTGACCGAAAATTGTATAGAATTGTGTATAATATACTACGATTTTTGATCGAAACTAGTATTTCAAAAAGTTTCATAGAATCTAATTTTGAGATGATTTTTTGCAAAGAATTCCATCATAACATTCCCTCGTAACATATAGAGAGGATCTTAAAAGTTTCGTTGAATTTCGAACCATCCTCGATATAATTTGATTTTTGACCGAAACTAGAATAGAATTGTGTAAAATATACTACGATTTTTTTTATCGAAACTAGTATTCAAAAAAGTTTAATAGAAACTAATTTTAAGATAATTTTTTGCATGAACTTCCATCATAACCTTCCCTCGTAACATATAGAGAGAATCTTAAAAGTTTAGTAGAATTTCGAACAATCTTCGATATGATTTGATTTTTCAACGAAACTAGTATAGAATTGTGTATAATATACTACGATTTTTGACCGAAACTAGTATTTCAAAAAGTTTTATAGAAACTAATTTTGAGATGATTTTTTGCATGGACTTCCATCATAACCTTCCCTCGTAACATATAGAGAGGATCTTAAAAGTTTCATAGAATTTTGAACAATCCTCGATATAATTTGATTTTTGAGCGAAACTAGCTAGTATAGAATTGTGTATAATATACTACGATTTTTTGACCAAAACTATTATTTCAAAAAGTTTTATAGAATCTAATTTTGATATAATTTTTTGCATGGACTTCCATCATAACCTTCCCTCGTAACATATATAGAGGATCTTAAAAGTTTCATAGAATTTTGAACAATCCACGATATAATTTGATTTTTGAGCGAAACTAGTTTAGAATTGTGTATAATATACTACGATTTTTGATCGAAACTAGTATTTCAAAAAGTTTTATAGAATCTTATTTTGAGATGCTTTTTTGCATGGACTTCCATCATAAACTTCCCTCGTAACATATCGAGAGGATCTTAAAAGTTTCATAGTATTTCGAACAATCCTCGATATAATTTGATTTTTGACCAAACTAGTATAAAATTGTGTATAATATACTACGATTTTTGATCGAAACTAGTATTTCAAAAAGTTTCATAGAATCTAATTTTGAGATGATTATTTGCATGGACTTCCATCATAACCTTCCCTCGTAACATATAGAGAGGATCTTAAAAGCTTTGTAGAATTTCGAACAATCCTCGATATAATTTGATTTTTGACCGAAACTAGTATAGAATTGTGTAAAATATACTACGATTTTTTTTATCGAAACTAGTATTCCAAAAAGTTTCATAGAAACAAATTCTAAGATGATTTTTTGCATGAACTTCCATCATAACCTTCCCTCGAAACATATAGAGAGGATCTTAAAAGTTTCGTAGAATTTCGAACAATCCTCAATATAATTAGATTTTTGACCGAAACTAGTATAGAATTGTGTATAATATACTACGATTTTTGACCGAAACTAGTATTTAAAAAAGTTTCATAGAAACTAATTTTGAGATCATTTTTTGAATGGACTTCCATCATAACCTTCCCTCGTAACATATAGAGAGGATCTTAAAGGTTTCATAGAAGTTTGAACAATTCTTGATATAATTTGATTTTTGAGCGAAACTAGTATAGAATTGTGTATCTTATAATACGATTTTTGATCGAAACTAGTTTTTCAAAAAGTTTCATAAAATCTAATTTTGAGATGATTTTTTGCATGGACTTCCATCATAACCTTCCCTCGTAACATATAGAGAGGATCTTAAAAGTTTCATAGAATTTCTAATAATCTTCGATATAATTTGATTTTTGACCGAAAATAGTATAGAATTGTGTATAATATACTACGATTTTTGATCGAAACTAGTATTTCAAAAAGTTTCATTGAATCTAATTTTGAGATGATTTTTTGCATGGACTTCCATCATAACCTTCCATCGTAACATATAGAGAGGATCTTAAAAGTTTCATAGAATTTCGAACAATCCTCGATATAATTTGATTTTTGTCCGAAACTAGTATAGAATTGTGTATGATATACTACGATTTTTGATTGAAACTAGTATTCCAAAAACTTTCATAGAAACTAATTTTGAGATGATTTTTTGCATGGACTTCCATCATAACCTTCCCTCGTAACATATCGAGAGGATCTTAAAAGTTTCATAGAATTTCTAATAATCCTCGATATAATTTGATTTTTGACCGAAAATTGTATAGAATTGTGTATAATATACTACGATTTTTGATCGAAACTAGTATTTCAAAAAGTTTCATAGAATCTAATTTTGAGATGATTTTTTGCAAAGAATTGCATCATAACCTTCCCTCGTAACATATAGAGAGGATCTTAAAAGTTTCGTAGAATTTCGAACTATCCTCGATATAATTTGATTTTTGACCGAAACTAGGATAGAATTGTGTAAAATATACTTCGATTTTTTATCGAAACTAGTATTCCAAAAAGTTTCATAGACTCTAATTTTAAGATAATTTTTTGCATGAACTTCCATCATAACCTTCCCTCGTAACATATAGACTTAAAAGTTTAGTAGAATTTCGAACAATCTTCGATATGATTTGATTTTTAACCGAAACTAGTATAGAATTGTGTATAATATACTACGATTTTTGACCGAAACTAGTATTTCAAAAAGTTTCATAGAAACTAATTTTGAGATGATTTTTTGCATGGACTTCCATCATAACCTTCCCTCGTAACATATAGAGAGGATCTTAAAAGTTTCATAGAATTTTGAACAATCCTCGATATAATTTGATTTTTGAGCGAAACTAGTATAGAATTGTTTATAATATACTACGATTTTTTGACCAAAACTATTATTTCAAAAAGTTTCATAGAATCTAATTTTGAGATAATTTATTGCATGGACTTCCATCATAACCTTCCCTCGTAACATATAAAGAGGATCTTAAAAGTTTCATAAAATTTTGAACAATCCACGATAGAATTTGATTTTTGAGCGAAACTAGTTTAGAATTGTGTATAATATACTACGATTTTTGATCGAAACTAGTATTTCAAAAAGTTTTATAGAATCTTATTTTGAGATGCTTTTTTGCATGGACTTCCATCATAAACTTACCTCGTAACATATCAAGAGGATCTTAAAAGTTTCATAGAATTTCGAACAATCCTCGATATAATTTGATTTTTGACCGAAACTAGTATAAAATTGTGTATAATTTACTATGATTTTTGATCGAAACTAGTATTTGAAAAAGTTTCATAGAATCTAATTTTGAGATGATTATTTGCATGGACTTCCATCATAACCTTCCCTCGTAACATATAGAGAGGATCTTAAAAGCTTTGTAGAATTTCGAACAATCCTCGATATAATTGGATTTTTGACCGAAACTAGTATAGAATTGTGTAAAATATACTACGATTTTTTTTATCGAAACTAGTATTCCAAAAAGTTTCATAGAAACAAATTTTAAGATGATTTTTTGCATGAACTTCCATCATAACCTTCCCTCGAAACATATAGAGAGGATCTTAAAAGTTTCGTATAATTTCGAACAATCCTCAATATAATTAGATTTTTGACCGAAACTAGTATAGAATTGTGTATAATATACTACGATTTTTGACCGAAACTAGTATTTAAAAAAGTTTCATAGAAACTAATTTTGAGATCATTTTTTGAATGGACTTCCATCATAACCTTCCCTCGTAACATATAGAGAGGATCTTAAAGGTTTCATAGAAGTTTGAACAATCCTTGATATAATTTGATTTTTGAGCGAAACTAGTATAGAATTGTGTATATTATAATACGATTTTTGATCGAAACTTATTTTTCAAAAAGTTTCATAAAATCTAATTTTGAGATGATTTTTTGCATGGACTTCCATCATAACCTTCCCTCGTAACATATAGAGAGGATCTTAAAAGTTTCATAGAATTTCTAATAATCTTCGATATAATTTGAATTTTGACCGAAAATAGTATAGAATTGTGTATAATATACTACGATTTTTGATCGAAACTAGTATTTCAAAAAGTTTCATTGAATCTAATTTTGAGATGATTTTTTGCATGGACTTCCATCATAACCTTCCCTCGTAACATATAGAGAGGATCTTAAAAGTTTCATAGAATTTCGAACAATCCTCGATATAATTTGATTTTTGTCCGAAACTAGTATAGAATTGTGTATGATATACTACGATTTTTGATTGAAACTAGTATTCCAAAAACTTTAATAGAAACTAATTTTGAGATAATTTTTTGCATGGACTTCCATCATAACCTTCCCTCGTAACATATCGAGAGGATCTTAAAAGTTTCATAGAATTTCTAATAATCCTCGATATAATTTGATTTTTGACCGAAAATTGTATAGAATTGTGTATAATATACTACGATTTTTGATCGAAACTAGTATTTCAAAAAGTTTCATATAATCTAATTTTGAGATGATTTTTTGCAAAGAATTGCATCATAACCTTCCCTCGTAACATATAGAGAGGATCTTAAAAGTTTCGTAGAATTTCGAACCATCCTCGATATAATTTGATTTTTGACCGAAACTAGAATAGAATTGTGTAAAATATACTTCGATTTTTTATCGAAACTAGTATTCCAAAGAGTTTCATAGACTCTAATTTTAAGATAATTTTTTGCATGAACTTCCATCATAACCTTCCCTCGTAACATATAGAGAGAATCTTAAAAGTTTAGTAGAATTTCGAACAATCTTCGATATGATTTGATTTTTAACCGAAACTAGTATAGAATTGTGTATAATATACTACGATTTTTGAACGAAACTAGTATTTCAAAAAGTTTCATAGAAACTAATTTTGAGATGATTTTTTGCATGGACTTCCATCATAACCTTCCCTCGTAACATATAGAGAGGATCTTAAAAGTTTCATAGAATTTTGAACAATCCTCGATATAATTTGATTTTTGAGCGAAACTAGTATAGAATTGTTTATAATATACTACGATTTTTTGACCAAAACTATTATTTCAAAAAGTTTCATAGAATCTAATTTTGAGATAATTTATTGCATGGACTTCCATCATAACCTTCCCTCGTAACATATAAAGAGGATCTTAAAAGTTTCATAGAATTTTGAACAATCCACGATAGAATTTGATTTTTGAGCGAAACTAGTTTAGAATTGTGTATAATATACTACGATTTTTGATCGAAACTAGTATTTCAAAAAGTTTTATAGAATCTTATTTTGAGATGCTTTTTTGCATGGACTTCCATCATAAACTTACCTCGTAACATATCGAGAGGATCTTAAAAGTTTCATAGAATTTCGAACAATCCTCGATATAATTTGATTTTTGACCGAAACTAGTATAAAATTGTGTATAATATACTACGATTTTTGATCGAAACTAGTATTTGAAAAAGTTTCATAGAATCTAATTTTAAGATGATTATTTGCATGGACTTCCATCATAACCTTCCCTCGTAACATATAGAGAGGATCTTAAAAGCTTTGTAGAATTTCGAACAATCCTCGATATAATTGGATTTTTGACCGAAACTAGTATAGAATTGTGTAAAATATACTACGATTTTTTTTATCGAAACTAGTATTACAAAAAGTTTCATAGAAACAAATTTTAAGATGATTTTTTGCATGAACTTCCATCATAACCTTCCCTCGAAACATATAGAGAGGATCTTAAAAGTTTCGTATAATTTCGAACAATCCTCAATATAATTATATTTTTGACCGAAACTAGTATAGAATTGTGTATAATATACTACGATTTTTGACCGAAACTAGTATTTAAAAAAGTTTCATAGAAACTAATTTTGAGATCATTTTTTGAATGGACTTCCATCATAACCTTCCCTCGTAACATATAGAGAGGATCTTAAAGGTTTCATAGAAGTTTGAACAATCCTTGATATAATTTGATTTTTGAGCGAAACTAGTATATAATTGTGTATATTATAATACGATTTTTGATCGAAACTTGTTTTTCAAAAAGTTTCATAAAATCTAATTTTGAGATGATTTTTTGCATGGACTTCCATCATAACCTTCCCTCGTAACATATAGAGAGGATCTTAAAAGTTTCATAGAATTTCTAATAATCTTCGATATAATTTGATTTTTGACCGAAAATAGTATAGAATTGTGTATAATATACTACGGTTTTTGATCGAAACAAGTATTTCAAAAAGTTTCATTGAATCTAATTTTGAGATGATTTTTTGCATGGACTTCCATCATAACCTTCCCTCGTAACATATAGAGAGGATCTTAAAAGTTTCATAGAATTTCGAACAATCCTCGATATAATTTGATTTTTGACCGAAACTAGTATAGAATTGTGTATGATATACTACGATTTTTGATTGAAACTAGTATTCCAAAAACTTTCATAGAAACTAATTTTGAGATGATTTTTTGCATGGACTTCCATCATAACCTTCCCTCGTAACATATCGAGAGGATCTTAAAAGTTTCATAGAATTTCTAATAATCCTCGATATAATTTGATTTTTGACCGAAAATTGTATAGAATTGTGTATAATATACTACGATTTTTGATCGAAACTAGTATTTCAAAAAGTTTCATAGAATCTAATTTTGAGATGATTTTTTTGCAAAGAATTGCATCATAACCTTCCCTCGTAACATATAGAGAGGATCTTAAAAGTTTCGTAGAATTTCGAACCATCCTCGATATAATTTGATTTTTGACCGAAACTAGAATAGAATTGTGTAAAATATACTACGATTTTTTATCGAAACTAGTATTCCAAAAAGTTTCATAGAAACTAATTTTAAGATAATTTTTTGCATGAACTTCCATCATAACCTTCCCTCGTAACATATAGAGAGAATCTTAAAAGTTTAGTAGAATTTCGAACAATCTTCGATATGATTTGATTTTTAACCGAAACTAGTATAGAATTGTGTATAATATACTACAATTTTTGACCGAAATTAGTATTTCAAAAAGTTTCATAGAAACTAATTTTGAGATGATTTTTTGCATGGACTTCCATCATAACCTTCCCTCGTAACATATAGAGAGGATCTTAAAAGTTTCATAGAATTTTGAACAATCCTCGATATAATTTGATTTTTGAGCGAAACTAGTATAGAATTGTTTATAATATAATACGATTTTTTGACCAAAACTATTATTTCAAAAAGTTTCATAGAATCTAATTTTGAGATAATTTATTGCATGGACTTCCATCATAACCTTCCCTCGTAACATATAAAGAAAAGTTTCATAGAATTTTGAACAATCCACGATAGAATTTGATTTTTGAGCGAAACTAGTTTAGAATTGTGTATAATATACTACGATTTTTGATCGAAACTAGTATTTCAAAAAGTTTTATAGAATCTTATTTTTAGATGCTTTTTTGCATGGACTTCCATCATAAACTTCCCTCGTAACATATCGAGAGGATCTTAAAAGTTTCATAGAATTTCGAACAATCTTCGATATAATTTGATTTTTGACCGAAACTAGTATAAAATTGTGTATAATATACTACGATTTTTGATCGAAACTAGTATTTGAAAAAGTTTCATAGAATCTAATTTTGAGATGATTATTTGCATGGACTTCCATCATAACCTTCCCTCGTAACATATAGAGAGGATCTTAAAAGCTTTGTAGAATTTCGAACAATCCTCGAAATAATTGGATTTTTGACCGAAACTAGTATAGAATTGTGTAAAATATACTACGATTTTTTTTATCGAAACTAGTATTCCAAAAAGTTTCATAGAAACAAATTTTAGGATGATTCTTTGCATGAACTTCCATCATAACCTTCCCTCGAAACATATAGAGAGTATCTTAAAAGTTTCGTATAATTTCGAACAATCCTCAATATAATTAGATTTTTGACCGAAACTAGTATAGAATTGTGTATAATATACTACGATTTTTGACCGAAACTAGTATTTAAAAAAGTTTCATTGAAACTAATTTTGAGATCATTTTTTGAATGGACTTCCATCATAACCTTCCCTCGTAACATATAGAGAGGATCTTAAAGGTTTCATAGAAGTTTGAACAATCCTTGATATAATTTGATTTTTGAGCGAAACTAGTATAGAATTGTGTATATTATAATACGATTTTTGATCGAAACTTGTTTTTCAAAAAGTTTCATAAAATCTAATTTAGAGATGATTTTTTGCATGGACTTCCATCATAACCTTCCCTCGTAACATATAGAGAGGATCTTAAAAGTTTCATAGAATTTCTAATAATCTTCGATATAATTTGATTTTTGACCGAAAATAGTATAGAATTGTGTATAATATACTACGGTTTTTGATCGAAACAAGTATTTCAAAAAGTTTCATTGAATCTAATTTTGAGATGATTTTTTGCATGGACTTCCATCATAACCTTCCCTCGTAACATATAGAGAGGATCTTAAAAGTTTCATAGAATTTCGAACAATCCTCGATATAATTTGTTTTTTGACCGAAACTAGTATAGAATTGTGTATGATATACTACAATTTTTGATTGAAACTAGTATTCCAAAAACTTTCATAGAAACTAATTTTGAGATGATTTTTTGCATGGACTTCCATCATAACCTTCCCTCGTAACATATCGAGAGGATCTTAAAAGTTTCATAGAATTTCTAATAATCCTCGATATAATTTGATTTTTGACCGAAAATTGTATAGAATTCTGTATAATATACTACGATTTTTGATCGAAACTAGTATTTCAAAAAGTTTCATAGAATCTAATTTTGAGATAATTTTTTGCAAAGAATTGCATCATAACCTTCCCTCGTAACATATAGAGAGGATCTTAAAAGTTTCGTAGAATTTCGAACCATCCTCGATATAATTTGATTTTTGACCGAAACTAGAATAGAATTGTGTAAAATATACTACGATTTTTTATCGAAACTAGTATTCCAAAAAGTTTCATAGAAACTAATTTTAAGATAATTTTTTGCATGAACTTCCATCATAACCTTCCCTCGTAACATATAGAGAGAATCTTAAAAGTTTAGTAGAATTTCGAACAATCTTCGATATGATTTGATTTTTAACCGAAACTAGTATAGAATTGTGTATAATATACTACGATTTTTGACCGAAACTAGTATTTCAAAAAGTTTCATAGAAACTAATTTTGAGATGATTTTTTGCATGGACTTCCATCATAACCTTCCCTCGTAACATATAGAGAGGATCTTAAAAGTTTCATAGAATTTTGAACAATCCTCGATATAATTTGATTTTTGAGCGAAACTAGCTAGTATAAAATTGTTTATAATATACTACGATTTTTTGACCAAAACTATTATTTCAAAAAGTTTCATAGAATCTAATTTTGAGATAATTTTTTGCATGGACTTCCATCATAACCTTCCCTCGTAACATATAAAGAGGATCTTAAAAGTTTCATAGAATTTTGAACAATCCACGATAGAATTTGATTTTTGAGCGAAACTAGTTTAGAATTGTGTATAATATACTACGATTTTTGATCGAAACTAGTATTTCAAAAAGTTTTATAGAATCCTATTTTGAGATGCTTTTTTGCATGGACTTCCATCATAAACTTCCCTCGTAACATATCGAGAGGATCTTAAAGGTTTCATAGAATTTCGAAAATCCTCGATATAATTTGATTTTTGACCGAAACTAGTATAAAATTGTGTATAATATACTACGATTTTTGATCGAAACTAGTATTTCAAAAAGTTTCATAGAATCTAATTTTGAGATGATTATTTGCATGGACTTCCATCATAACCTTCCCTCGTAACATATAGAGAGGATCTTAAAAGCTTTGTAGAATTTCGAACAATCCTCGATATAATTGGATTTTTGACCGAAACTAGTATAGAATTGTGTATAATATACTACGAGTTTTTTTTATCGAAACTAGTATTCCAAAAAGTTTCATAGAAACAAATTTTGAGATCATTTTTTGAATGGACTTCCATCATAACCTTGATATAATTTGATATAATTTGATTTTTGAGCGAAACTAGTATAGAATTGTGTATATTATAATACGATTTTTGATTGAAACTAGTTTTTCAAAAAGTTTCATAGAATCTAATTTTGAGATGATTTTTTGCATGGACTTCCATCATAACCTTCCCTCGTAACATATAGAGAGGATATTAAAAGTTTCATAGAATTTCTAATAATCTTCGATATAATTTTATTTTTGACCGAAAATAGTATAGAATTGTGTATAATACTACGATTTTTGATCGAAACTAGTATTTCAAAAAGTTTCATTGAATCTAATTTTGAGATGATTTTTTGCATGGACTTCCATCATAACCTTCCCTCGTAACATATAGAGAGGATCTTAAAAGTTTCATAGAATTTCGAACAATCCTCGATATAATTTGATTTTTGACCGAAAATAGTATAGAATTGTGTATGATATACTACGATTTTTGATTGAAACTAGTATTCCAAAAACTTTCATAGAAACTAATTTTGAGATGATTTATTGCATGGACTTCCATCATAACCTTTCCTCTTAACATATCGAGAGGATCTTAAAAGTTTCATAGAATTTCGAACAATCCTCGATATTATTTTATTTTTGACCGAAACTAGTATAGAATTGTGTAAAATATACTACGATTTTTTTATCGAAACTAGTATTCCAAAAAGTTTCATAGAAACTAATTTTAAGATGATTTTTTGCATGAACTTCCATCATAACCTTCCCTCGTAACATATAGATAGAATCTCAACATTTTCGTAGCATTTCGAACAGTCCTCGACTTAATTTGATTTTTGATCGAAACTAGTATAAAATTGTGTATAATATACTACGATTTTTTGATCAAAACTAGTATTTCAAAAAGTTTCATAGAATCTAATTTTGAGCTAATTTTTTGCATGGACTTCCATCATAACCTTCCCTCGTAACATATAAAGAGGATCTTAAAAGTTTAATAGAATTTTGAACAATCCTCGATATCATTTGATTTTTGACGGACACTAATATAGAATTGTGTATAATATACTACAATTTTTGATCGAAACTAGTATTTCAAAAAGTTACATTGAATCTAATTTTGAGATAATTTTTTGCATGGACTTCCATCATAACCTTCCCTCGTAACATATAGAGAGGATCTTAAAAGTTTAACAGAATTTTGAACAATCCTCGATATAACTTGATTTTTGACCGACACTAGTATAGAATTGTGTATAATATACTACGAATTTTGTGATGATTTTTTTGCATGGACGTCCATCATAACCTTCCCTCGTAACATATAGAGAGAATCTCAACATTTTCGTAGCATTTCGAACAATCCTCGACTTAATTTGATTTTTGATCGAAACTAGTATAAAATTGTGTATAATATACTACGATTTTTTGATCAAAACTAGTATTTCAAAAAGTTTCATAGAATCTAATTTTGAGCTAATTTTTTGCATGGACTTCCATCATAACCTTCCCTCGTAACATATAAAGAGGATCTTAAAAGTTTAATAGAATTTTGAACAATCCTCGATATAATTTGATTTTTGACGGACACTAATATAGAATTGTGTATAATATACTACAATTTTTGATCGAAACTAGTATTTCAAAAAGTTACATTGAATCTAATTTTGAGATAATTTTTTGCATGGACTTCCATCATAACCTTCCCTCGTAACATATAGAGAGGATCTGAAAAGTTTAACAGAATTTTGAACAATCCTCGATATAACTTGATTTTTGACCGACACTAGTATAGAATTGTGTATAATATACTACGAATTTTGTGTTGATTTTTTTGCATGGACGTCCATCATAACCTTCCCTCGTAACATATAGAGAGAATCTCAACATTTTCGTAGCATTTCGAACAATCCTCGACTTAATTTGATTTTTGATCGAAACTAGTATAAAATTGTGTATAATATACTACGATTTTTTGATCAAAACTAGTATTTCAAAAAGTTTCATAGAATCTAATTTTGAGCTAATTTTTTGCATGGACTTCCATCATAACCTTCCCTCGTAACATATAAAGAGGATCTTAAAAGTTTAATAGAATTTTGAACAATCCTCGATATAATTTGATTTTTGACGGACACTAATATAGAATTGTGTATAATATACCACAATTTTTGATTGAAACTAGTATTTCAAAAAGTTACATTGAATCTAATTTTGAGATAATTTTTTGCATGGACTTCCATCATAACCTTCCCTCGTAACATATAGAGAGGATCTTAAAAGTTTAATAGAATTTTGAACAATCCTCGATATAACTTGATTTTTGACAGACACTAGTATAGAATTGTGTATAATATACTACGATTTTTGATCGAAACTAGTATTTCAGAAAGTTTCATAGAATCTAATTTTGAGATAATTTTTTGCATTGACTTCCATCATAACCTTCCCTCGTAACATATAGCGAGGATCTTATAAGATTCATAGAATTTCTAACAATCCTCAATATAATTTGATTTTTGACCGAAACTAGTATAGAATTGTGTATAATATACTACGAGTTTTGATCAAAATAGTATTCCAAAAAGTTTCATTGAAACTAATTTTAAGATGATTTTTTGCATTGACTTCCATCATAACCTTTCCTCGTAACATATAGAGAGGATCTTACAAGTTTAGTATAATTTCGAACAATCCTCGATATAATTAGATTTTTTACCGAAACTAGTATAGAATTGTGTATAATATACTATAATTTATGACCGAAACTAGTATTTCAAAAAGTTTCATAGAAACTAATTTTGAGATGATTTTTTTTCATGGACTTCCATCATAACATTCCCTCGTAACATATAGAGAGGATCTTAAATGTTTCGTAGTATCTTCAACAATCCTCGATATAATTTGATTTTTGACCGAAACTAGTATAGAATTGTGTATAATATAATATGATTTTTGATCGAAACTAGTATTTCAAAAAGTTTCATAGAATCTAATTCTGAGATGATTTTTGCATGGACTTCCATCATAAACTTCCCTCGTTACATATAGAGAGGATCTTAAAAGTTTCATAGAATTTCGAACAATCCTCAATATAATTTGATTTTTGATCGAAACTAGTATAGAATTGTGCATAATATACTACGATTTTTGATCGAAACTAGTATTTCAAAAAGTTTCATAGAATTTAATTTTGAGAGTATTTTTTGCATGGACTTCCATCATTACCTTCCTTCGTAACATATAGAGAGGATCTTAAAAGTTTCGTAGAATTTTGAACAATCCTCCATATAATTTGATTTTTGACCGAAACTAGTATAAAATTGTGTATAATATACAACGATTTTTGACCGAAACTAGTATTTCAAAAAACTTCATAGAAACTTATTTTGAGATGATTTTTTGCATGGACTTCCATCATAACCTTCCCTTGTAACATATAGAGAGGATATTAAAAGTTTCTTAGAATTTCAAACAATCCTCAATATAATTTGATTTTTGATCTAAACTAGTATAGAATTGTGTATATTATACTACGATTTTTTGACCAAAACTTGTATTTCAAAAACCTTCATAGAATCTAATTTTGAGACGATTGTTTGCATGGATTTCCATCATAACCTTCCCTCGAAACATATAGCGAGGATCTTAAAATTTTCGTGGCATTTCGAACAATCCTTGATTTAATTTGATTTTTGACCGAAACTAGTATAGAATTGTGTATAATATACTACGATTTTTTGACCAAAACTATTATTTCAAAAAGTTTCATAGAATCTAATTTTGAGATAATTTTTTGCATGGACTTCCATCATAACCTTCACTCGTAACATATAAAGAGGATCTTAAAAGTTTCATAGAATTTGGAACAATCCACGATATAATTTAATTTTTGAGCGAAACTAGTTTAGAATTGCGTATAATATACTACGAATTTTGATCGAAACTAGTATTTCAGAAAGTTTCATAGAATCTAATTTTGAGATAATTTTTTGTATTGACTTCCATCATAACCTTCCCTCGTAACATATAGATAGGATCTTATAAGATTCATAGAATTTCTAACAATCCTCGATATAATTTGATTTTTGACCGAAACTAGTATAGAATTGTGTATAATATACTACGATTTTTGATCAAAACTAGTATTCCAAAATGTTTCATAGAAACTAATTTTAAGATGATTTTTTGCATGGACTTCCATCATAACCTTGCCTCGTAACATATAGAGAGGATCTTACAAGTTTAGTATAATTTCGAACAATCCTCGATATAATTAGATTTTTGACCGAAACTAGTATAGAATTGTGTATAATATACTACAATTTATGACCGAAACTAGTATTTCAAAAAGTTTCATAGAAATAATTTTGAGATGATTTTTTGCATGGACTTCCATCATAACATTCCCTCGTAACATATAGAGAGGATCTTAAACGTTTCGTAGCATCTTCAACAATCCTCGATATAATTTGATTTTTGACCGAAACTAGTATAGAATTGTGTATAATATACTATGATTTTTGATCGAAACTAGTATTTCAAAAAGTTTCATAGAATCTAATTCTGAGATGATTTTTTGCATGGACTTCCATCATAAACTTCCCTCGTTACATATAGAGAGGATCTTAAAAGTTTCATAGAATTTCGAACAATCCTCAATATAATTTGATTTTTGATCGAAACTAGTATAGAATTGTGCATAATATACTACGATTTTTGATCGAAACTATTATTTCAAAAAGTTTCATAGAATCTAATTTTGAGATGATTTTTTGCATGGACTTCCATCATAACCTTCCTTCGTAACATATAGAGAGGATCTTAAAAGTTTCATAGAATTTTGAACAATCCTCCATATAATTTGATTTTTGACCGAAACTAGTATAGAATTGTGTATAATATACAACGATTTTTGACCGAAACTAGTATTTCAAAAAACTTCATAGAAACAAATTTTGAGATGATTTTTTGCATGGACTTCCATCATTACCTTCCCTTGTAACATATAGAGAGGATATTAAAAGTTTCTTAGAATTTCAAACAATCCTCGATATAATTTGATTTTTGATCTAAACTAGTATAGAATTGTGTATATTATACTACGATTTTTAGACCAAAACATGTATTTCAAAAACCTTCATAGAATCTAATTTTGAGACTATTGTTTGCATGGATTTCCATCATAACCTTCCCTCGAAACATATAGCGAGGATCTTAAAAGTTTCGTGGCATTTCGAGCAATCCTTGATTTAATTTGATTTTTGACCGAAACTACTATAGAATTGTGTATAATATACTACGATTATTTGACCAAAACTATTATTTCAAAAAGTTTCATAGAATCTAATTTTGAGATAATTTTTTGCATGGACTTCCATCATAACCTTCACTCGTAACATATAAAGAGGATCTTAAAAGTTTCATAGAATTTGGAACAATCCACGATATAATTTAATTTTTGAGCGAAACTAGTTTAGAATTGCGTATAATATACTACGAATTTTGATCGAAACTAGTATTTCATAAAGTTTCATAGAATCTAATTTTGAGATAATTTTTTGTATTGACTTCCATCATAACCTTCCCTCGTAACATATAGATAGGATCTTATAAGATTCATAGAATTTCTAACAATCCTCGATATAATTTGATTTTTGACCGAAACTAGTATAGAATTGTGTATAATATACTACGATTTTTGATCAAAACTAGTATTCCAAAATGTTTCATAGAAACTAATTTTAAGATGATTTTTTGCATGGACTTCCATCATAACCTTGCCTCGTAACATATAGAGAGGATCTTACAAGTTTAGTATAATTTCGAACAATCCTCGATATAATTAGATTTTTGACCGAAACTAGTATAGAATTGTGTATAATATACTACAATTTATGACCGAAACTAGTATTTCAAAAAGTTTCATAGAAATAATTTTGAGATGATTTTTTGCATGGACTTCCATCATAACATTCCCTCGTAACATATAGAGAGGATCTTAAATGTTTCGTAGCATCTTCAACAATCCTCGATATAATTTGATTTTTGACTGAAACTAGTATAGAATTGTGTATAATATACTATGATTTTTGATCGAAACTAGTATTTCAAAAAGTTTCATAGAATCTAATTCTGAGATGATTTTTTGCATGGACTTCCATCATAAACTTCCCTCGTTACATATAGAGAGGATCTTAAAAGTTTCATAGAATTTCGAACAATCCTCAATATAATTTGATTTTTGATCGAAACTAGTATAGAATTGTGCATAATATACTACGATTTTTGATCGAAACTATTATTTCAAAAAGTTTCATAGAATCTAATTTTGAGATGATTTTTTGCATGGACTTCCATCATAACCTTCCTTCGTAACATATAGAGAGGATCTTAAAAGTTTCATAGAATTTTGAACAATCCTCCATATAATTTGATTTTTGACCGAAACTAGTATAGAATTGTGTATAATATACAACGATTTTTGACCGAAACTAGTATTTCAAAAAACTTCATAGAAACAAATTTTGAGATGATTTTTTGCATGGACTTCCATCATTACCTTCCCTTGTAACATATAGAGAGGATATTAAAAGTTTCTTAGAATTTCAAACAATCCTCGATATAATTTGATTTTTGATCTAAACTAGTATAGAATTGTGTATATTATACTACGATTTTTAGACCAAAACATGTATTTCAAAAACCTTCATAGAATCTAATTTTGAGACTATTGTTTGCATGGATTTCCATCATAACCTTCCCTCGAAACATATAGCGAGGATCTTAAAAGTTTCGTGGCATTTCGAGCAATCCTTGATTTAATTTGATTTTTGACCGAAACTACTATAGAATTGTGTATAATATACTACGATTATTTGACCAAAACTATTATTTCAAAAAGTTTCATAGAATCTAATTTTGAGATAATTTTTTGCATGGACTTCCATCATAACCTTCACTCGTAACATATAAAGAGGATCTTAAAAGTTTCATAGAATTTGGAACAATCCACGATATAATTTAATTTTTGAGCGAAACTAGTTTAGAATTGCGTATAATATACTACGAATTTTGATCGAAACTAGTATTTCAGAAAGTTTCATAGAATCTAATTTTGAGATAATTTTTTGTATTGACTTCCATCATAACCTTCCCTCGTAACATATAGATAGGATCTTATAAGATTCATAGAATTTCTAACAATCCTCGATATAATTTGATTTTTGACCGAAACTAGTATAGAATTGTGTATAATATACTACGATTTTTGATCAAAACTAGTATTCCAAAATGTTTCATAGAAACTAATTTTAAGATGATTTTTTGCATGGACTTCCATCATAACCTTGCCTCGTAACATATAGAGAGGATCTTACAAGTTTAGTATAATTTCGAACAATCCTCGATATAATTAGATTTTTGACCGAAACTAGTATAGAATTGTGTATAATATACTACAATTTATGACCGAAACTAGTATTTCAAAAAGTTTCATAGAAATAATTTTGAGATGATTTTTTGCATGGACTTCCATCATAAACTTCCCTCGTTACATATAGAGAGGATCTTAAAAGTTTCATAGAATTTCGAACAATCCTCAATATAATTTGATTTTTGATCGAAACTAGTATAGAATTGTGCATAATATACTACGATTTTTGATCGAAACTATTATTTCAAAAAGTTTCATAGAATCTAATTTTGAGATGATTTTTTGCATGGACTTCCATCATAACCTTCCTTCGTAACATATAGAGAGGATCTTAAAAGTTTCGTAGAATTTTGAACAATCCTCCATATAATTTGATTTTTGACCGAAACTAGTATAGAATTGTGTATAATATACAACGATTTTTGACCGAAACTAGTATTTCAAAAAACTTCATAGAAACTAATTTTGAGATGATTTTTTGCATGGACTTCCATCATTACCTTCCCTTGTAACATACAGAGAGGATATTAAAAGTTTCTTAGAATTTCAAACAATCCTCGATATAATTTGATTTTTGATCTAAACTAGTATAGAATTGTGTATATTATACTACGATTTTTAGACCAAAACATGTATTTCAAAAACCTTCATAGAATCTAATTTTGAGACTATTGTTTGCATGGATTTCCATCATAACCTTCCCTCGAAACATATAGCGAGGATCTTAAAAGTTTCTTGGCATTTCGAGCAATCCTTGATTTAATTTGATTTTTGACCGAAACTACTATAGAATTGTGTATAATATACTACGATTTTTTGACCAAAACTATTATTTTAAAAAGTTTCATAGAATCTAATTTTGAGATATTTTTTGCATGGACTTCCATCATAACCTTCCCTCGTAACATATAAAGAGGATCTTAAAAGTTTCATTGAATTTGGAACAATCCACGATATAATTTGATTTTTGAGCGAAACCAATTTAGAATTGTGTATAATATATACTACGATTTTTGATCGAAACTAGTATTTCAAAAAGTTTCATAGAATCTTATTTTGAGATACTTTTTTGCATGGACTTCCATCATAACCTTCCCTCGTAACATATAGAGAGGATCTTAAAAGTTTCATAGAATTTCGAACAATCCTCAATATAATTTGATTTTTGACCGAATCTAGTATAGAATTTTGTATAATATACTACGATTTTTGACCGAAACTAGTATTTAAAAAAGCTTCATAGAAACAAATTTTGAGATAATTTTTTGCATGGACTTCCATCATAACCTTCCCTCGTAACATATAGAGAGGATTTTAAACGTTTCATAGAATTTTGAACAATCCTCGATATAATTTGATTTTTCAGCGAAACTAGTATAGAATTGTATATATTATACTACGATTTTTGATCGAAACTAGTTTTTCAAAAAGTTTAATAGAATCTAATTTTGAGATTATTTTTTGCATGGACTTCCATCATAACCTTCCCTCGTAACATATAGAGAGGATCTTAAAAGTCTCGTAGAATTTCGAACAATCCTCGATATAATTTGAGTTTTGACCGAAACTTATATAGAATTGTGTAAAATATACTATGATTTTTTTATCGAAACTTGTATTCCAAAAAGTTTCATAGAAACTAATTTTAAG
This sequence comes from Lathyrus aphaca, assembly GCA_963966055.1. Lineage (NCBI taxonomy): Eukaryota > Viridiplantae > Streptophyta > Magnoliopsida > Fabales > Fabaceae > Lathyrus > Lathyrus aphaca. Next base: position 39,222,818 of record OZ014523.1, read on the forward strand.
AGGATTTTTTGCATGAACTTCCATCATAACCTTCCCTCGTAACATATAGAGATGATCTTAAAAGTTTCATAGAATTTCGAACAATCCTCGATATAATTTGATTTTTGACCGAAACTAGTATAGAATTGTGTATGATTTACTACTATTTTTGATTGAAACTAGTATTCCAAAAACTTTCTTAGAAACTAATTTTGAGATGATTTTTTGCATGGACTTCCATCATAACCTTCCCTCGTAACGTATATAGAGGATCTTAAAAGTTTCGTAGAATTTCGAACAATCCTCGATATAATTTGATTTTTGACCGAAACAAGTATATAATTGTGTATAATATACTACGATTTTTGACCGAAACTAGTATTTAAAAAAGTTTCATAGAAACGAATTTTGAGATGATTTTTTGCATGGACGTCCATCATAGCCTTCCCTCGTAACATATAGAGAGGATCTTAACATTTTCGTAGCATTTCGAACAATCCTTGACTTAATTTGATTTTTGATCGAAACTAGTATAAAATTGTGTATAATATACTACGATTTTTTGACCAAAACTAGTATTTCAAAAAGTTTCATAGAATCTAATTTTGAGATAATTTTTTGAATGGACTTCCATCATAACCTTCCCTCGTAACATATAGAGATAATCTAAAAAGTTTAATAGAATTTTGAACAATCCTTGATATAATTTGATTTTTGACCGAAATTAGTATATAATTGTGTATAATATACTACGATTTTTGTTCGAAACTAGTATTTCAAAAAGTTTCATAGAATCTAATTTTGAGATAATTATTTGCATTGACTTCCATCATAACCTTCCCTCGTAATATATAGAGAGGATCTTACAAGTTTCATAGAATTTCGAACAATCCTCGATATAATTAGATTTTTGACCGAAACTAGTATAGAATTGTGTATAATATACTACAATTTATGACCGAAACTAGTATTTCAAAAAGTTTCATAGAAATAATTTTGAGATGATTTTTTGCATGGACTTCCATCATAACATTCCCTCGTAACATATAGAGAGGATCTTAAATGTTTCGTAGCATCTTCAACAATCCTCGATATAATTTGATTTTTGACCGAAACTAGTATAGAATTGTGTATAATATACTATGATTTTTGATCGAAACTAGTATTTCAAAAAGTTTCATAGAATCTAATTCTGAGATGATTTTTTGCATGTACTTCCATCATAAACTTCCCTCGTTACATATAGAGAGGATCTTAAAAGTTTCATAGAATTTCGAACAATCCTCAATATAATTTGATTTTTGATCGAAACTAGTATAGAATTGTGCATAATATACTACGATTTTTGATCGAAACTATTATTTCAAAAAGTTTCATAGAATCTAATTTTGAGATGATTTTTTGCATGGACTTCCATCATAACCTTCCTTCGTAACATATAGAGAGGATCTTAAAAGTTTCGTAGAATTTTGAACAATCCTCCATATAATTTGATTTTTGACCGAAACTAGTATAGAATTGTGTATAATATACAACGATTTTTGACCGAAACTAGTATTTCAAAAAACTTCATAGAAACAAATTTTGAGATGATTTTTTGCATGGACTTCCATCATTACCTTCCCTTGTAACATATAGAGAGGATATTAAAAGTTTCTTAGAATTTCAAACAATCCTCGATATAATTTGATTTTTGATCTAAACTAGTATAGAATTGTGTATATTATACTACGATTTTTAGACCAAAACATGTATTTCAAAAACTTTCATAGAATCTAATTTTGAGACTATTGTTTGCATGGATTTCCATCATAACCTTCCCTCGAAACATATAGCGAGGATCTTAAAAGTTTCGTGGCATTTCGAGCAATCCTTGATTTAATTTGATTTTTGACCGAAACTACTATAGAATTGTGTATAATATACTACGATTATTTGACCAAAACTATTATTTCAAAAAGTTTCATAGAATCTAATTTTGAGATAATTTTTTGCATGGACTTCCATCATAACCTTCACTCGTAACATATAAAGAGGATCTTAAAAGTTTCATAGAATTTGGAACAATCCACGATATAATTTAATTTTTGAGCGAAACTAGTTTAGAATTGCGTATAATATACTACGAATTTTGATCGAAACTAGTATTTCAGAAAGTTTCATAGAATCTAATTTTGAGATAATTTTTTGTATTGACTTCCATCATAACCTTCCCTCGTAACATATAGATAGGATCTTATAAGATTCATAGAATTTCTAACAATCCTCGATATAATTTGATTTTTGACCGAAACTAGTATAGAATTGTGTATAATATACTACGATTTTTGATCAAAACTAGTATTCCAAAATGTTTCATAGAAACTAATTTTAAAATGATTTTTTGCATGGACTTCCATCATAACCTTGCCTCGTAACATATAGAGAGGATCTTACAAGTTTAGTATAATTTCAAACAATCCTCGATATAATTAGATTTTTGACCGAAACTAGTATAGAATTGTGTATAATATACTACAATTTATGACCGAAACTAGTATTTCAAAAAGTTTCATAGAAATAATTTTGAGATGATTTTTTGCATGGACTTCCATCATAACATTCCCTCGTAACATATAGAGAGGATCTTAAATGTTTCGTAGCATCTTCAACAATCCTCGATATAATTTGATTTTTGACCGAAACTAGTATAGAATTGTGTATAATATACTATGATTTTTGATCGAAACTAGTATTTCAAAAAGTTTCATAGAATCTAATTCTGAGATGATTTTTTGCATGGACTTCCATCATAAACTTCCCTCGTTACATATAGAGAGGATCTTAAAAGTTTCATAGAATTTCGAACAATCCTCAATATAATTTGATTTTTGATCGAAACTAGTATAGAATTGTGCATAATATACTACGATTTTTGATCGAAACTATTATTTCAAAAAGTTTCATAGAATCTAATTTTGAGATGATTTTTTGCATAGACTTCCATCATAACCTTCCTTCGTAACATATAGAGAGGATCTTAAAAGTTTCGTAGAATTTTGAACAATCCTCCATATAATTTGATTTTTGACCGAAACTAGTATAGAATTGTGTATAATATACAACGATTTTTGACCGAAACTAGTATTTCAAAAAACTTCATAGAAACAAATTTTGAGATGATTTTTTGCATGGACTTCCATCATTACCTTCCCTTGTAACATATAGAGAGGATATTAAAAGTTTCTTAGAATTTCAAACAATCCTCGATATAATTTGATTTTTGATCTAAACTAGTATAGAATTGTGTATATTATACTACGATTTTTAGACCAAAACATGTATTTCAAAAACCTTCATAGAATCTAATTTTGAGACTATTGTTTGCATGGATTTCCATCATAACCTTCCCTCGAAACATATAGCGAGGATCTTAAAAGTTTCGTGGCATTTCGAGCAATCCTTGATTTAATTTGATTTTTGACCGAAACTACTATAGAATTGTGTATAATATACTACGATTATTTGACCAAAACTATTATTTCAAAAAGTTTCATAGAATCTAATTTTGAGATAATTTTTTGCATGGACTTCCATCATAACCTTCACTCGTAACATATAAAGAGGATCTTAAAAGTTTCATAGAATTTGGAACAATCCACGATATAATTTAATTTTTGAGCGAAACTAGTTTAGAATTGCGTATAATATACTACGAATTTTGATCGAAACTAGTATTTCAGAAAGTTTCATAGAATCTAATTTTGAGATAATTTTTTGTATTGACTTCCATCATAACCTTCCCTCGTAACATATAGATAGGATCTTATAAGATTCATAGAATTTCTAACAATCCTCGATATAATTTGATTTTTGACCGAAACTAGTATAGAATTGTGTATAATATACTACGATTTTTGATCAAAACTAGTATTCCAAAATGTTTCATAGAAACTAATTTTAAAATGATTTTTTGCATGGACTTCCATCATAACCTTGCCTCGTAACATATAGAGAGGATCTTACAAGTTTAGTATAATTTCAAACAATCCTCGATATAATTAGATTTTTGACCGAAACTAGTATAGAATTGTGTATAATATACTACAATTTATGACCGAAACTAGTATTTCAAAAAGTTTCATAGAAATAATTTTGAGATGATTTTTTGCATGGACTTCCATCATAACATTCCCTCGTAACATATAGAGAGGATCTTAAATGTTTCGTAGCATCTTCAACAATCCTCGATATAATTTGATTTTTGACCGAAACTAGTATAGAATTGTGTATAATATACTATGATTTTTGATCGAAACTAGTATTTCAAAAAGTTTCATAGAATCTAATTCTGAGATGATTTTTTGCATGGACTTCCATCATAAACTTCCCTCGTTACATATAGAGAGGATCTTAAAAGTTTCATAGAATTTCGAACAATCCTCAATATAATTTGATTTTTGATCGAAACTAGTATAGAATTGTGCATAATATACTACGATTTTTGATCGAAACTATTATTTCAAAAAGTTTCATAGAATCTAATTTTGAGATGATTTTTTGCATAGACTTCCATCATAACCTTCCTTCGTAACATATAGAGAGGATCTTAAAAGTTTCGTAGAATTTTGAACAATCCTCCATATAATTTGATTTTTGACCGAAACTAGTATAGAATTGTGTATAATATACAACGATTTTTGACCGAAACTAGTATTTCAAAAAACTTCATAGAAACAAATTTTGAGATGATTTTTTGCATGGACTTCCATCATTACCTTCCCTTGTAACATATAGAGAGGATATTAAAAGTTTCTTAGAATTTCAAACAATCCTCGATATAATTTGATTTTTGATCTAAACTAGTATAGAATTGTGTATATTATACTACGATTTTTAGACCAAAACATGTATTTCAAAAACCTTCATAGAATCTAATTTTGAGACTATTGTTTGCATGGATTTCCATCATAACCTTCCCTCGAAACATATAGCGAGGATCTTAAAAGTTTCGTGGCATTTCGAGCAATCCTTGATTTAATTTGATTTTTGACCGAAACTACTATAGAATTGTGTATAATATACTACGATTATTTGACCAAAACTATTATTTCAAAAAGTTTCATAGAATCTAATTTTGAGATAATTTTTTGCATGGACTTCCATCATAACCTTCACTCGTAACATATAAAGAGGATCTTAAAATTTTCATAGAATTTGGAACAATCCACGATATAATTTAATTTTTGAGCGAAACTAGTTTAGAATTGCATATAATATACTACGAATTTTGATCGAAACTAGTATTTCAGAAAGTTTCATAGAATCTAATTTTGAGATAATTTTTTGTATTGACTTCCATCATAACCTTCCCTCGTAACATATAGATAGGATCTTATAAGATTCATAGAATTTCTAACAATCCTCGATATAATTTGATTTTTGACCGAAACTAGTATAGAATTGTGTATAATATACTACGATTTTTGATCAAAACTAGTATTCCAAAATGTTTCATAGAAACTAATTTTAAGATGATTTTTTGCATGGACTTCCATCATAACCTTGCCTCGTAACATATAGAGAGGATCTTACAAGTTTAGTATAATTTCAAACAATCCTCGATATAATTAGATTTTTGACCGAAACTAGTATAGAATTGTGTATAATATACTACAATTTATGACCGAAACTAGTATTTCAAAAAGTTTCATAGAAATAATTTTGAGATGATTTTTTGCATGGACTTCCATCATAACATTCCCTCGTAACATATAGAGAGGATCTTAAATGTTTCGTAGCATCTTCAACAATCCTCGATATAATTTGATTTTTGACCGAAACTAGTATATAATTGTGTATAATATACTATGATTTTTGATCGAAACTAGTATTTCAAAAAGTTTCATAGAATCTAATTCTGAGATGATTTTTTGCATGGACTTCCATCATAAACTTCCCTCGTTACATATAGAGAGGATCTTAAAAGTTTCATAGAATTTCGAACAATCCTCAATATAATTTGATTTTTGATCGAAACTAGTATAGAATTGTGCATAATATACTACGATTTTTGATCGAAACTATTATTTCAAAAAGTTTCATAGAATCTAATTTTGAGATGATTTTTTGCATAGACTTCCATCATAACCTTCCTTCGTAACATATAGAGAGGATCTTAAAAGTTTCGTAGAATTTTGAACAATCCTCCATATAATTTGATTTTTGACCGAAACTAGTATAGAATTGTGTATAATATACAACGATTTTTGACCGAAACTAGTATTTCAAAAAACTTCATAGAAACAAATTTTGAGATGATTTTTTGCATGGACTTCCATCATTACCTTCCCTTGTAACATATAGAGAGGATATTAAAAGTTTCTTAGAATTTCAAACAATCCTCGATATAATTTGATTTTTGATCTAAACTAGTATAGAATTGTGTATATTATACTACGATTTTTAGACCAAAACATGTATTTCAAAAACCTTCATAGAATCTAATTTTGAGACTATTGTTTGCAAGGATTTCCATCATAACCTTCCCTCGAAACATATAGCGAGGATCTTAAAAGTTTCTAGGCATTTCGAGCAATCCTTGATTTAATTTGATTTTTGACCGAAACTACTATAGAATTGTGTATAATATACTACGATTTTTTGACCAAAACTATTATTTTAAAATGTTTCATAGAATCTAATTTTGAGATATTTTTTGCATGGACTTCCATCATAACCTTCCCTCGTAACATATAAAGAGGATCTTAAAAGTTTCATTGAATTTGGAACAATCCACGATATAATTTGATTTTTGAGCGAAACCAATTTAGAATTGTGTATAATATATACTACGATTTTTGATCGAAACTAGTATTTCAAAAAGTTTCATAGAATCTTATTTTGAGATACTTTTTTGCATGGACTTCCATCATAACCTTCCCTCGTAACATATAGAGAGGATCTTAAAAGTTTCATAGAATTTCGAACAATCCTCAATATAATTTGATTTTTGATCGAATCTAGTATAGAATTTTGTATAATATACTACGATTTTTGACCGAAACTAGTATTTAAAAAAGCTTCATAGAAACAAATTTTGAGATAATTTTTTGCATGGACTTCCATCATAACCTTCCCTCGTAACATATAGAGAGGATCTTAAACGTTTCATAGAATTTTGAACAATCCTCGATATAATTTGATTTTTGAGCGAAACTAGTATAGAATTGTGTATATTATACTACGATTTTTGATCGAAACTAGTTTTTCAAAAAGTTTCATAGAATCTAATTTTGAGATTATTTTTTGCATGGACTTCCATCATAACCTTCCCTCGTAACATATAGAGAGGATCTTAAAAGTCTCGTAGAATTTCGAACAATCCTCGATATAATTTGAGTTTTGACCGAAACTTATATAGAATTGTGTAAAATATACTATGATTTTTTTATCGAAACTTGTATTCCAAAAAGTTTCATAGAAACTAATTTTAAGATGATTTTTTGCATGAACTTCCATCATAACCTTCCCTCGTAACATATAGAGATGATCTTAAAAGTTTCATAGAATTTCGAACAATCCTCGATATAATTTGATTTTTGACCGAAACTAGTATAGAATTGTGTATGATTTACTACTATTTTTGATTGAAACTAGTATTCCAAAAACTTTCTTAGAAACTAATTTTGAGATGATTTTTTGCATGGACTTCCATCATAACCTTCCCTCGTAACGTATATAGAGGATCTTAAAAGTTTCGTAGAATTTCGAACAATCCTCGATATAATTTGATTTTTGACCGAAACAAGTATAGAATTGTGTATAATATACTACGATTTTTGACCGAAACTAGTATTTAAAAAAGTTTCATAGAAACGAATTTTGAGATGATTTTTTGCATGGACGTCCATCATAGCCTTCCCTCGTAACATACAGAGAGGATCTTAACATTTTCGTAGCATTTCGAACAATCCTTGACTTAATTTGATTTTTGATCGAAACTAGTATAAAATTGTGTATAATATACTACGATTTTTTGACCAAAACTAGTATTTCAAAAAGTTTCATAGAATCTAATTTTGAGATAATTTTTTGAATGGACTTCCATCATAACCTTCCCTTGTAACATATAGAGATAATCTAAAAAGTTTAATAGAATTTTGAACAATCCTTGATATAATTTGATTTTTGACCGAAATTAGTATATAATTGTGTATAATATACTACGATTTTTGTTCGAAACTAGTATTTCAAAAAGTTTCATAGAATCTAATTTTGAGATAATTATTTCCATTGACTTCCATCATAACCTTCCCTCGTAATATATAGAGAGGATCTTACAAGTTTCATAGAATTTCGAACAATCCTCGATATAATTAGATTTTTGACCGAAACTAGTATAGAATTGTGTATAATATACTACAATTTATGACCGAAACTAGTATTTCAAAAAGTTTCATAGAAATAATTTTGAGATGATTTTTTGCATGGACTTCCATCATAACATTCCCTCGTAACATATAGAGAGGATCTTAAATGTTTCGTAGCATCTTCAACAATCCTCGATATAATTTGATTTTTGACCGAAACTAGTATAGAATTGTGTATAATATACTATGATTTTTGATCGATACTAGTATTTCAAAAAGTTTCATAGAATCTAATTCTGAGATGATTTTTTGCATGGACTTCCATCATAAACTTCCCTCGTTACATATAGAGAGGATCTTAAAAGTTTCATAGAATTTCGAACAATCCTCAATATAATTTGATTTTTGATCGAAACTAGTATAGAATTGTGCATAATATACTACGATTTTTGATCGAAACTATTATTTCAAAAAGTTTCATAGAATCTAATTTTGAGATGATTTTTTGCATGGACTTCCATCATAACCTTCCTTCGTAACATATAGAGAGGATCTTAAAAGTTTCGTAGAATTTTGAACAATCCTCCATATAATTTGATTTTTGACCAAAACTAGTATAGAATTGTGTATAATATACAACGATTTTTGACCGAAACTAGTATTTCAAAAAACTTCATAGAAACAAATTTTGAGATGATTTTTTGCATGGACTTCCATCATTACCTTCCCTTGTAACATATAGAGAGGATATTAAAAGTTTCTTAGAATTTCAAACAATCCTCGATATAATTTGATTTTTGATCTAAACTAGTATAGAATTGTGTATATTATACTACGATTTTTAGACCAAAACATGTATTTCAAAAACCTTCATAGAATCTAATTTTGAGACTATTGTTTGCATGGATTTCCATCATAACCTTCCCTCGAAACATATAGCGAGGATCTTAAAAGTTTCGTGGCATTTCGAGCAATCCTTGATTTAATTTGATTTTTGACCGAAACTACTATAGAATTGTGTATAATATACTACGATTATTTGACCAAAACTATTATTTCAAAAAGTTTCATAGAATCTAATTTTGAGATAATTTTTTGCATGGACTTCCATCATAACCTTCACTCGTAACATATAAAGAGGATCTTAAAAGTTTCATAGAATTTGGAACAATCCACGATATAATTTAATTTTTGAGCGAAACTAGTTTAGAATTGCGTATAATATACTACGAATTTTGATCGAAACTAGTATTTCATAAAGTTTCATAGAATCTAATTTTGAGATAATTTTTTGTATTGACTTCCATCATAACCTTCCCTCGTAACATATAGATAGGATCTTATAAGATTCATAGAATTTCTAACAATCCTCGATATAATTTGATTTTTGACCGAAACTAGTATAGAATTGTGTATAATATACTACGATTTTTGATCAAAACTATTATTCCAAAATGTTTCATAGAAACTAATTTTAAGATGATTTTTTGCATGGACTTTCATCATAACCTTGCCTCGTAACATATAGAGAGGATCTTACAAGTTTAGTATAATTTCGAACAATCCTCGATATAATTAGATTTTTGACCGAAACTAGTATAGAATTGTGTATAATATACTACAATTTATGACCGAAACTAGTATTTCAAAAAGTTTCATAGAAATAATTTTGAGATGATTTTTTGCATGGACTTCCATCATAACATTCCCTCGTAACATATAGAGAGGATCTTAAATGTTTCGTAGCATCTTCAACAATCCTCGATATAATTTGATTTTTGATCGAAACTAGTATAGAATTGTGTATAATATACTATGATTTTTGATCGAAACTAGTATTTCAAAAAGTTTCATAGAATCTAATTCTGAGATGATTTTTTGCATGGACTTCCATCGTTACATATAGAGAGGATCTTAAAAGTCTCGTAGAATTTCGAACAATCCTCGATATAATTTGAGTTTTGACCGAAACTTATATAGAATTGTGTAAAATATACTATGATTTTTTTATCGAAACTTGTATTCCAAAAAGTTTCATAGAAACTAATTTTAAGATGATTTCTTGCATGAACTTCCATCATAACCTTCCCTCGTAACATATAGAGATGATCTTAAAAGTTTCATAGAATTTCGAACAATCCTCGATATAATTTGATTTTTGACCGAAACTAGTATAGAATTGTGTATGATTTACTACTATTTTTGATTGAAACTAGTATTCCAAAAACTTTCTTAGAAACTAATTTTGAGATGATTTTTTGCATGGACTTCCATCATAAACTTCCCTCGTAACGTATATAGAGGATCTTAAAAGTTTCGTAGAATTTCGAACAATCCTCGATATAATTTGATTTTTGACCGAAACAAGTATAGAATTGTGTATAATATACTACGATTTTTGACCGAAACTAGTATTTAAAAAAGTTTCATAGAAACGAATTTTGAGATGATTTTTTGCATGGACGTCCATCATAGCCTTCCCTCGTAACATACAGAGAGGATCTTAACATTTTCGTAGCATTTCGAACAATCCTTGACTTAATTTGATTTTTGATCGAAACTAGTATAAAATTGTGTATAATATACTACGATTTTTTGACCAAAACTAGTATTTCAAAAAGTTTCATAGAATCTAATTTTGAGATAATCCATCATAACCTTCCCTCGTAACATATAGAGATAATCTAAAAAGTTTAATAGAATTTTGAACAATCCTTGATATAATTTGATTTTTGACCGAAATTAGTATATAATTGTGTATATATACTACGATTTTTGTTCGAAACTAGTATTTCAAAAAGTTTCATAGAATCTAATTTTGAGATAATTATTTGCATTGACTTCCATCATAACCTTCCCTCGTAATATATAGACAGGATCTTACAAGTTTCATAGAATTTCGAACAATCCTCGATATAATTAGATTTTTGACCGAAACTAGTATAGAATTGTGTATAATATACTACAATTTATGACCGAAACTAGTATTTCAAAAAGTTTCATAGAAATAATTTTGAGATGATTTTTTGCATGGACTTCCATCATAACATTCCCTCGTAACATATAGAGAGGATCTTAAATGTTTCGTAGCATCTTCAACAATCCTCGATATAATTTGATTTTTGACCGAAACTAGTATAGAATTGTGTATAATATACTATGATTTTTGATCGAAACTAGTATTTCAAAAAGTTTCATAGAATCTAATTCTGAGATGATTTTTTGCATGGACTTCCATCATAAACTTCCCTCGTTACATATAGAGAGGATCTTAAAAGTTTCATAGAATTTCGAACAATCCTCAATATAATTTGATTTTTGATCGAAACTAGTATAGAATTGTGCATAATATACTACGATTTTTGATCGAAACTATTATTTCAAAAAGTTTCATAGAATCTAATTTTGAGATGATTTTTTGCATGGACTTCCATCATAACCTTCCTTCGTAACATATAGAGAGGATCTTAAAAGTTTCGTAGAATTTTGAACAATCCTCCATATAATTTGATTTTTGACCGAAACTAGTATAGAATTGTGTATAATATACAACGATTTTTGACCGAAACTAGTATTTCAAAAAGTTTCATAGAATCTAATTTTGAGATGATTTTTTGCATGGACTTCCATCATAACATTCCCTCGTAACATATAGAGAGGATTTTAAAAGTTTCATAGAATTTTTAACATTCCTCGATATAATTTGATTTTTGACCGAAACTAGTATAGAATTGTGTATAATATACTACGATTTTTGACCGAAACTAGTATTTCAAAAAGCTTCATAGAAACTAATTTTGAGATAATTTTTTCCATGGACTTCCATCATAACCTTCTCTTGTAACATATAGAGAGGATATTAAAAGTTTCTTAGAATTTCGAACAATCCTCGATATAATTTGATTTTTGACCTAAACTAGTATAGAATTCGGTATGTTATACTACGATTTTTAGACCAAAACTTGTATTTCGAAATGTTTCATAGAATCTAATTTTGAGACGATTGTTTGCATGGATTTCCATCATAACCTTCGCTCGTAACATATAGCGATGATCTTAAATCTTCGTAGCATTTCGAACAATCCTCGATTTAATTTGACTTTTGACCGAAACTAGTATAGAATTGTGTATAATATACGACGATTTTTTGACCAAAACTAGTATTTCAAAAAGTTTTAGAGAATCTAATTTTGAGATAATGTTTTGCATGGACTTCCATTATAAACTTCCCTTGTAACATATAAAGAGGATCTTAAAAGTTTCATAGAATTTAGAACGTTCCTCGATATAATTTGATTTTTGACCGAAACTAGTATAGAATTGTGTATAATATACTACGCTTTTTGACCGAAACTAGTATTTCAAAAAGTTTCATAGAATCTTATTTTGAGATGCTTTTTTGCATGGACTTCCATCATAAACTTCCCTCGTAACATATAGAAAGGATCTTAAAAGTTTAATAGAATTTCGAACAATCCTCGATATAATTTGATTTTGGACCAAAACTAGTATAGAATTGTGTATAATATACTATGATTTTTGATCGAAACTAGTATTTCAAAACGTTTCATAGAATCTAATTTTGAGATGATTATTTGCATGGACTTCCATCATAACCTTCCCTCTTAACATATAGAGAGGATCTTAAAAGTTTCGTAGAATTTTGAACAATCCTCGATATAATTTGATTTTTGACCGAAACTAGTATAGAATTGTGTATAATATACTACGATTTTTGACCGAAACTAGTATTTTGAAAAGCTTTATAGAAACTAATTTTGAGATGATTTTTTGCATGGACTTCCATCATAACCTTCCCTCGTTACATATAGAGAGGATCTTACAAGTTTCATAGAATTTCGAACAATCCTCCATATAATTAGATTTTTGACCGAAACTAGTATAGAATTGTGTATAATATACTACGATTTTTAACCGAAACTAGTATTTTAAAAAGTTTCATAGAAACTAATTTTGAGATGATTTTTCGCATGGACTTCCATCATAACCTTCCCTCTTAACATATAGATAGGATCTTAAAAGTTTCGTAGCATTTCGAACAATCCTCGACTTAATTTGATTTTTGATCTAAACTAGTATAAAATTGTGTATAATATACTACGATTTTTGACCAACACTAGTATTTCAAAAAGTATCATAGAAATTAATTTTGAGATGAATTTTTGCATGGACTTCCATCATGACCTTCCCTCATAACATATAGAGAGGATCTTAAAAGTTTCATAGAATTTTGAACAATCCTCGATATAATTTGATTTTTGACCGAAACTAGTATAGAATTGTGTATAATATACCACGATTTTTGATCGAAACTAGTATTTCAAAAAGTTTCATAGAATCTAATTTTGAGATGATTTTTTGCATGGACTTCCATCATAACCTTCCCTCGTAACATATAGAGAGGATCTTAAACGTTTCGTAGAATTTTGAACATTCCTCGATATAATTTGATTTTTGACCGAAACTAGTATAGAATTGTGTATAATATACTACAATTTTTGACCGAAACTAGTATTTCAAAAAGCTTCATAGAAACTAATTTTGAGATGATTTTTTGCATGGACTTCCATAATAACCTTCCCTTTTAACATATAGAGAGGATATTAAAAGTTTCTTATAATTTCGAACAATCCTCGATATAATTTGATTTTTGACCTAAACTAGTATAGAATTGTTTAAAATATACTACGATTTTTAAACCAAAACTTGTTTTTCGAAATGTTTCATAGAATCTAATTTTGAGACGATTGTTTGCATGGATTTCCATCATAACCTTCCCTCGTAACATATAGCAAGGATCATAAAAGTTTCGTAGCATTTCGAACAGTCCTTGATTTAATTTGATTTTTGACCGAAACTAGTATAGAATTGTGTATAATATACTACAATTTTTTGACAAAAACTAGTATTTCAAAAAGTTTAATAGAATCTAATTTTTAGATAATTTTTTGCATGGACTTCCATCATAACCTTCCCTCGTAACATATAAAGAGGATCTTAAAAGTTGCGTAGCATTTCGAACAATCCTCGACTTAATTTGATTTTTGATCTAAACTAGTATAAAATTGTGTATAATATACTATGATTTTTTGACAAAAACTAGTATTTCAAAAAGTTTCATAGAATCTAATTTTAAGATAAGTTTTTTGCATGGACTTCCATCATAACCTTCCCTCGTAACATATAAAGAGCATCTTAAAAGTTTCGTAGAATTTTGAACAATCCTCGATATAATTTGATTTTTGACCGAAACTAGTATAGAATTGTGTATAATATACTACGATTTTTGACCGAAACTAGTATTTCGAAAAGCTTTATAGAAACTAATTTTGAGAAGATTTTTTGCATGGACTTCCATCATAACCTTCCCTCGTAACATATAGAGAGGATCTTACAAGTTTCATAGAATTTCGAACAATCCTCCATATAATTAGATTTTTGACCGAAACTAGTATAGAATTGTGTATAATATACTACGATTTTTGACCGAAACTAGTATTTCAAAAAGTTTCATAGAAACTAATTTTGAGAGGGTTTTTTTTGCATGGACTTCCATCGTAACCTTCCATCGTAATATATAGAGAGGATCTTAAAAGTTTCGTAGCATTTTGAACAATCCTCGACTTAATTTTATTTTTGATCTAAACTAGTATAAAATTGTGTATAATATACTACGATTATTGACCAAAACTAGTATTTCAAAAAGTTTCATAGAAATTAATTTTGAGATGAATTTTTGCATGGACTTCCATCATAACCTTCCCTCGTAACATATAGAGAGGATCTTAAAAGTTTCATAGAATTTTGAACAATCCTCGATATAATTTGATTTTTGACCGAAACTAGTATAGAATTGTTTATAATATATTACGATTTTTGATCGAAACTAGTATTTCAAAAAGTTTCAAAGAATCTAATTTTGAGATGATTTTTTGCATGGACTTCCATCATAACCTTCCCTCGTAACATATAGAGGGGATCTTAAAAGTTTCATAGAATTTTGAACAATCCTCGATATAATTTTATTTTTGACCGAAACTAGTATAGAATTGTGTATAATATATTACGATTTTTGATCGAAACTAGTATTTCAAAAAGTTTCATAGAATCTAATTTTGAGATGATTTTTTGCATGAACTTCCATCATAAATTTCCCTCGTAACATATGGAGAGGATCTTAAAAGTTTCATAGAATTTCGAACAATCCTCGATATAATTTGATTTTGGACCGAAACTTGTATAGAATTGTGTATAATATACCACGATTTTTGATCGAAACTAGTATTTCAAAAAGTTTCATAGAATCTAATTTTGAGATGATTTTTTGCATGGACTTCCATCATAACCTTCCCTCGTAACATATAGAGAGGATCTTAAACGTTTCGTAGAATTTTGAACATTCCTCGATATAATTTGATTTTTGACCGAAACTAGTATAGAATTGTGTATAATATACTATGCTTTTTGACCGAAACTAGTATTTCAAAAAGCTTCATAGAAACTAATTTTGAGATGATTTTTTGCATGGACTTCCATCATAACCTTCCCTTGTATCATATAGAGAGTATATTAAAAGTTTATTAGAATTTCGAACAATCCTCGATATAATTTGATTTTTGACCTAAACTAGTATAGAATTGTGTATAATATACTACGATTTTTAAACCAAAACTTGTTTTTCGAAATGTTTCATAGAATCTAATTTTGAGACGATTGTTTGCATGGATTTCCATCATAACCTTCCCTCGTAACATATAGTGAGGATCTTAGAAGTTAAGTATCATTTCGAACAATCCTCGATTTAATTTGATTTTTGACCGAAACTAGTATAGAATTGTGTATATACTACGATTTTTTGACCAAAACTAGTATTTCAAAAAGTTTCATAGAATCCAATTTTGAGATAATTTTTTGCATGGACTTCCATCATAACCTCCCTCGCAACATATAAAGAGGATCTTCAAAGTTTCGTAGGATTTCGAACAATCCTTGACTTAATTAGATTTTTGATCTAAACTAGTATAAAATTGTGTATAATATACTACGATTTTTTGACCATAACTAGTATTTCAAAAAGTTTCATAGAATCTAATTTTGAGACTATTTTTTGCATGGACTTTCATCATAACCTTCCCTTGTAACATATAGAGGGGATCTTAAATGTTTCATAGAATTTTCAACAATCCTCGATATAATTTGATTTTTAACCGAAACTAGTATAAATTTATGTATAATATACTACGATTTTTGATCGAAACTAATATTTCAAAAAGATTCATAGAATCTAATTTTGAGATGATTATTTGCATGGACTTCCATCATAACCTTCCCTCGTAACATATAGAGAGGATCTTAAAAGTTTCGTAGAATTTTGAACAATCCTCGATATAATTTGATTTTTGACCTAAACTAGAATAGAATTGTGTATAATATACTACGATTTTTGACCGAAACTAGTATTTCAAAAAGTTTCATAGAAACTAATTTTGAGATGATTTTTTTGCATGGACTCCCATCGTAACCTTCCCTCGTAATATATAGAGAGGATCTTAAACGTTTCGTAGCATTTCGAACAATCCTCGACTTAATTTGATTTTTGATCTAAACTAGTATAAAATTGTGTATAATATACTACGATTTTTGACCAAAACTAGTATTTCAAAAAGTTTCATAGAAATTAATTTTGAGATGAATTTTTGCATGGACTTCCATCATAACCTTCGCTCGTAACATATAGAGAGGATCTTAAAAGTTTCATAGAATTTTGAACAATCCTCGATATAATTTGATTTTTGACCGAAACTAGTATAGAATTGTGTATAATATATTACGATTTTTGATCGAAACTAGTATTTCAAAAAGTTTCATAGAATCTAATTTTGAGATGATTTTTTGCATGAACTTCCATCATAAACTTCCCTCGAAACATATAGAGAAGATCTTAAAAGTTTCATAGAATTTCGAACAATCCTCGATATAATTTGATTTTTGATCGAAACTTTTATAGAATTGTGTATAATATACCACGATTTTTGATCGAAACTAGTATTTCAAAAAGATGCATAGAATCTTATTTTGAGATGATTTTTTGCATGGACTTCCATCATAACCTTCCCTCGTAATATATAGAGAGGATCTTAAACGTTTCGTAGAATTTTGAACATTCCTCGATATAATTTGATTTTTCACCGAAACTAGTATAGAATTGTGTATAATATACTACGCTTTTTGACCGAAACTAGTATTTCAAAAAGCCTCATAGAAACTAATTTTGAGATGATTTTTTGCATGGTCTTCCATCATAACCTTCCCTTGTAACATATAGAGAGGATATTAAAAGTTTCTTAGAATTTCGAACAATCCTTGATATTATTTGATTTTTGACCTAAACTAGTATAGAATTGTGTATAATATACTACGATTTTTAAACCAAAACTTGTTTTTCGAAATGTTTCATAGAATCTAATTTTGAGACGATTGTTTGCATGGGTTTCCATCATAACCTTCCCTCGTAACATATAGCAAGGATCATAAAAGTTTCGTAGCATTTCGAACAGTCCTCGATTTAATTTGATTTTTGACCGAAACTAGTATAGAATTGTGTATAATATACTACGATTTTTTGACCAAAACTAGTATTTCAAAAAGTTTCATAGAATCTAATTTTGAGATAATTTTTTGCATGGACTTCCATCATAACCTTCCCTCGTAACATATAAAGAGGATGTTAAAAGTTTCATAGTATTTCGAACAATCCTCGACTTAATTTGATTTTTGATCTAAACTAGTCTAAAATTGTGTATAATATACTACGATTTTTTGACCAAAACTAGTATTTCAAAAAGTTTCATAGAATCTAATTTCATAGAATCTAACCTTCCCTCGTAACATATAGAGGGGATCTTAAATGTTTCATAGAATTTTCAACAATCCTCGATATAATTTGATTTTTGACCGAAACTAGTATAGATTTATGTATAATATACTACGATTTTTGATCGAAACTAGTAATTCAAAAAGTTTCATAGAATCTAATTTTGAGATGATTATTTGCATGGACTTCCATCATAACCTTCTCTCGTAACATATAGAGAGGATCTTAAAAGTTTCGTAGAATTTTGAACAATCCTCGATATAATTTGATTTTTGACCGAAACTAGTATAGAATTGTGTATAATATACTAAGATTTTTGACCGAAACTAGTATTTCGAAAAGCTTTATAGAAACTAATTTTGAGATGATTTTTTGCATGGACTTCCATCATAACCTTCCCTTGTAACATATAGAGAGGATATTAAAAGTTTCTTAGAATTGTGTATATTATACTACGATTTTTAGACCAAAACTTGTATTTCAAAAACCTTCATAGAATCTAATTTTGAGACGATTGTTTGCATGGATTTCCTTCATAACCTTCCCTCGAAACATATAGCGAGGATCTTAAAAGTTTCGTAGAATTTTGAACATTCCTCGATATAATTTGATTTTTGACCGAAACTAGTATAGAATTGTGTATAATATACTACGATTTTTTGACCAAAACTATTATTTCAAAAAGTTTCATAGAATCTAATTTTGAGATAATTTTTTGCATGGACTTCCATCATAACCTTCCCTCGTAACATATAAAGAGGATCTTAAAAGTTTCATAGAATTTTGAACAATCCACGATATAATTTGATTTTTGAGCGAAACTAGTTTAGAATTGTGTATAAAATACAATGATTTTTGATCGAAACTAGTATTTCAAAAAGTTTCATAGAATCTTATTTTGAGATGCTTTTTTGCATGGACTTCCATCATAAACTTCCCTCGTAACATATACAGATGATCTTAAAAGTTTCATAGAATTTCGTACAATCCTCTATATAATTTGATTTTTGACCGAAACTAGTATAGAATTGAGTATAATATACTACGATTTTTGATCGAAACTAGTATTTCAAAAAGTTTCATAGAATCTAATTTTGAGATGATTATTTGCATGGACTTCCATCATAACCTTCCCTCATAACATATAGAGAGAATCTTAAAAGTTTCGTAGAATTTCGAACAATCCTCGATATAATTTGATTTTTGACCGAAACTAGTATAGAATTGTGTATAATATACTACGATTTTTGACCGAAACTAGTATTTCAAAAAGCTTCGTAGAAACTAATTCTGAGATGATTTTTTGCATGGACTTCCATCATAACCTTCCCTCGTAACATATAGAGAGGATCTTAAGAGTTTCGTAGAATTTCGAACAATCCTCGATATGATTAGATTTTTGACCGAAACTAGTATAGAATTGTGTATAATATACTACGATTTTTGACCGAAACTAGTATTTCAAAAAGTTTCATAGAAACTAATTTTGAGATGATTTTTTCCAAGTACTTTCATCATAACCTTCCCTCGTAACATATAGAGAAGATATTAAAATTTTCATAAAATTTCT
This sequence comes from Lathyrus aphaca, assembly GCA_963966055.1. Lineage (NCBI taxonomy): Eukaryota > Viridiplantae > Streptophyta > Magnoliopsida > Fabales > Fabaceae > Lathyrus > Lathyrus aphaca. Next base: position 39,242,613 of record OZ014523.1, read on the forward strand.
AATAATCCTCGATATAATTTGATTTTTGACCGAAAATAGTATAGAATTGTGTATAAAATACTACGATTTTTGATCGAAACTAGTATCTCAAAACGTTTCATAGAATCTAATTTTGAGATTATTTTTTGCATGGACTTCCATCATAACCTTCCCTCATAACATATAGAGAGGATCTTAAAAGTTTCATAGAATTTCGAACAATCCTCGATATACTTTGATTTTTGACCGAAACTAGTATAGAATTGTGTAAAATATACTATGATTTTTTTATCGAAACTTGTATTCCAAAAAGTTTCATAGAAACTAATTTTAAGATTTTTTTTTGCATGAACTTCCATCATAAACTTCCCTCGTAACATATAGAGAGGATCTTAAAAGTTTCATAGAATTTCGAACAATCCTTGATATAATTTGATTTTTGACCGAAACTAGTATAGAATTGTGTATGATTTACTACTATTTTTGATTGAAACTAGTATTCCAAAAACTTTCTTAGAAACTAATTTTGAGATGATTTTTTGCATGGACTTCCATCATAACCTTCCCTCGTAATATATATAGAGGATCTTAAAAGTTTCGTATAATTTCGAACAATCCTCGATATAATTTGATTTTTGACCGAAACTAGTATAGAATTGTGTATAATATACTACGATTTTTGACCGAAACTAGTATTTCAAAAAGTTTCATAGAAACGAATTTTGAGATGATTTTTTGCATGGACGTCCATTATAGCCTTCCCTCGTAACATACAGAGAGGATCTTCACATTTTCGTAGCATTTCGAACAATCCTCAACTTAATTTGATTTTTGATCGAAACTAGTATAAAATTGTGTATAATATACTACGATTTTTTGACCAAAACTAGTATTTCAAAAAGTTTCATAGAATCTAATTTTGAGATAATTTTTTGCATGGACTTCCATCATAACCTTCCCTCGTAACATATAAAGAGGATGTTAAAAGTTTCATAGTATTTCGAACAATCCTCGACTTAATTTGATTTTTGATCTAAACTAGTCTAAAATTGTGTATAATATACTACAATTTTTTGACCAAAACTAGTATTTCAAAAAGTTTCATAGAATCTAATTTCATAGAATCTAACCTTCCCTCGTAACATATAGAGGGGATCTTAAATGTTTCATAGAATTTTCAACAATCCTCGATATAATTTGATTTTTGACCGAAACTAGTATAGATTTATGTATAATATACTACGATTTTTGATCGAAACTAGTAATTCAAAAAGTTTCATAGAATCTAATTTTGAGATGATTATTTGCATGGACTTCCATCATAACCTTCTCTCGTAACATATAGAGAGGATCTTAAAAGTTTCGTAGAATTTTGAACAATCCTCGATATAATTTGATTTTTGACCGAAACTAGTATAGAATTGTGTATAATATACTAAGATTTTTGACCGAAACTAGTATTTCGAAAAGCTTTATAGAAACTAATTTTGAGATGATTGTTTGCATGGACTTCCATCATAACCTTCCCTTGTAACATATAGAGAGGATATTAAAAGTTTCTTAGAATTGTGTATATTATACTATGATTTTTAGACCAAAACTTGTATTTCAAAAACCTTCATAGAATCTAATTTTGAGACGATTGTTTGCATGGATTTCCTTCATAACCTTCCCTCGAAACATATAGCGAGGATCTTAAAAGTTTCGTAGAATTTTGAACATTCCTCAATATAATTTGATTTTTGACCGAAACTAGTATAGAATTGTGTATAATATACTACGATTTTTTGACCAAAACTATTATTTCAAAAAGTTTCATAGAATCTAATTTTGAGATAATTTTTTGCATGGACTTCCATCATAACCTTCCCTCGTAACATATAAAGAGGATCTTAAAAGTTTCATAGAATTTTGAACAATCCACGATATAATTTGATTTTTGAGCGAAACTAGTTTAGAATTGTGTATAAAATACAATGATTTTTGATCGAAACTAGTATTTCAAAAAGTTTCATAGAATCTTATTTTGAGATGCTTTTTTGCATGGACTTCCATCATAAACTTCCCTCGTAACATATACAGATGATCTTAAAAGTTTCATAGAATTTCGTACAATCCTCTATATAATTTGATTTTTGACCGAAACTAGTATAGAATTGAGTATAATATACTACGATTTTTGATCGAAACTAGTATTTCAAAAAGTTTCATAGAATCTAATTTTGAGATGATTATTTGCATGGACTTCCATCATAACCTTCCCTCATAACATATAGAGAGAATCTTAAAAGTTTCGTAGAATTTCGAACAATCCTCGATATAATTTGATTTTTGACCGAAACTAGTATAGAATTGTGTATAATATACTACGATTTTTGACCGAAACTAGTATTTCAAAAAGCTTCGTAGAAACTAATTCTGAGATGATTTTTTGCATGGACTTCCATCATAACCTTCCCTCGTAACATATAGAGAGGATCTTAAGAGTTTCGTAGAATTTCAAACAATCCTCGATATGATTAGATTTTTGACCGAAACTAGTATAGAATTGTGTATAATATACTACGATTTTTGACCGAAACTAGTATTTCAAAAAGTTTCATAGAAACTAATTTTGAGATGATTTTTTCCAAGTACTTTCATCATAACCTTCCCTCGTAACATATAGAGAAGATATTAAAATTTTCATAAAATTTCTAATAATCCTCGATATAATTTGATTTTTGACCGAAAATAGTATAGAATTGTGTATAAAATACTACGATTTTTGATCGAAACTAGTATCTCAAAACGTTTCATAGAATCTAATTTTGAGATTATTTTTTGCATGGACTTCCATCATAACCTTCCCTCATAACATATAGAGAGGATCTTAAAAGTTTCGTAGAATTTCGAACAATCCTCGATATACTTTGATTTTTGACCGAAACTAGTATAGAATTGTGTAAAATATACTATGATTTTTTTATCGAAACTTGTATTCCAAAAAGTTTCATAGAAACTAATTTTAAGATTTTTTTTTGCATGAACTTCCATCGTAAACTTCCCTCGTAACATATAGAGAGGATCTTAAAAGTTTCATAGAATTTCGAACAATCCTCGATATAATTTGATTTTTGACCGAAACTAGTATAGAATTGTGTATGATTTACTACTATTTTTGATTGAAACTAGTATTCCAAAAACTTTCTTAGAAACTAATTTTGAGATGATTTTTTGCATGGACTTCCATCATAACCTTCCCTCGTAATATATATAGAGGATCTTAAAAGTTTCGTATAATTTCGAACAATCCTCGATATAATTTGATTTTTGACCGAAACTAGTATAGAATTGTGTATAATATACTACGATTTTTGACCGAAACTAGTATTTCAAAAAGTTTCATAGAAACGAATTTTGAGATGATTTTTTGCATGGACGTCCATTATAGCCTTCCCTCGTAACATACAGAGAGGATCTTCACATTTTCGTAGCATTTCGAACAATCCTCAACTTAATTTGATTTTTGATCGAAACTAGTATAAAATTGTGTATAATATACTACGATTTTTTGACCAAAACTAGTATTTCAAAAAGTTTCATAGAATCTAATTTTGAGATAATTTTTTGCATGGACTTCCATCATAACCTTCCCTCGTAACATATAAAGAGGATGTTAAAAGTTTCATAGTATTTCGAACAATCCTCGACTTAATTTGATTTTTGATCTAAACTAGTCTAAAATTGTGTATAATATACTACAATTTTTTGACCAAAACTAGTATTTCAAAAAGTTTCATAGAATCTAATTTCATAGAATCTAACCTTCCCTCGTAACATATAGAGGGGATCTTAAATGTTTCATAGAATTTTCAACAATCCTCGATATAATTTGATTTTTGACCGAAACTAGTATAGATTTATGTATAATATACTACGATTTTTGATCGAAACTAGTAATTCAAAAAGTTTCATAGAATCTAATTTTGAGATGATTATTTGCATGGACTTCCATCATAACCTTCTCTCGTAACATATAGAGAGGATCTTAAAAGTTTCGTAGAATTTTGAACAATCCTCGATATAATTTGATTTTTGACCGAAACTAGTATAGAATTGTGTATAATATACTAAGATTTTTGACCGAAACTAGTATTTCGAAAAGCTTTATAGAAACTAATTTTGAGATGATTTTTTGCATGGACTTCCATCATAACCTTCCCTTGTAACATATAGAGAGGATATTAAAAGTTTCTTAGAATTGTGTATATTATACTATGATTTTTAGACCAAAACTTGTATTTCAAAAACCTTCATAGAATCTAATTTTGAGACGATTGTTTGCATGGATTTCCTTCATAACCTTCCCTCGAAACATATAGCGAGGATCTTAAAAGTTTCGTAGAATTTTGAACATTCCTCAATATAATTTGATTTTTGACCGAAACTAGTATAGAATTGTGTATAATATACTACGATTTTTTGACCAAAACTATTATTTCAAAAAGTTTCATAGAATCTAATTTTGAGATAATTTTTTGCATGGACTTCCATCATAACCTTCCCTCGTAACATATAAAGAGGATCTTAAAAGTTTCATAGAATTTTGAACAATCCACGATATAATTTGATTTTTGAGCGAAACTAGTTTAGAATTGTGTATAAAATACAATGATTTTTGATCGAAACTAGTATTTCAAAAAGTTTCATAGAATCTTATTTTGAGATGCTTTTTTGCATGGACTTCCATCATAAACTTCCCTCGTAACATATACAGATGATCTTAAAAGTTTCATAGAATTTCGTACAATCCTCTATATAATTTGATTTTTGACCGAAACTAGTATAGAATTGAGTATAATATACTACGATTTTTGATCGAAACTAGTATTTCAAAAAGTTTCATAGAATCTAATTTTGAGATGATTATTTGCATGGACTTCCATCATAACCTTCCCTCATAACATATAGAGAGAATCTTAAAAGTTTCGTAGAATTTCGAACAATCCTCGATATAATTTGATTTTTGACCGAAACTAGTATAGAATTGTGTATAATATACTACGATTTTTGACCGAAACTAGTATTTCAAAAAGCTTCGTAGAAACTAATTCTGAGATGATTTTTTGCATGGACTTCCATCATAACCTTCCCTCGTAACATATAGAGAGGATCTTAAGAGTTTCGTAGAATTTCGAACAATCCTCGATATGATTAGATTTTTGACCGAAACTAGTATAGAATTGTGTATAATATACTACGATTTTTGACCGAAACTAGTATTTCATCATAACCTTCCCTCGTAACATATAGAGAAGATATTAAAATTTTCATAAAATTTCTAATAATCCTCGATATAATTTGATTTTTGACCGAAAATAGTATAGAATTGTGTATAAAATACTACGATTTTTGATCGAAACTAGTATCTCAAAACGTTTCATAGAATCTAATTTTGAGATTATTTTTTGCATGGACTTCCATCATAACCTTCCCTCATAACATATAGAGAGGATCTTAAAAGTTTCGTAGAATTTCGAACAATCCTCGATATACTTTGATTTTTGACCGAAACTAGTATAGAATTGTGTAAAATATACTATGATTTTTTTATCGAAACTTGTATTCCAAAAAGTTTCATAGAAACTAATTTTAAGATTTTTTTTGCATGAACTTCCATCATAAACTTCCCTCGTAACATATAGAGAGGATCTTAAAAGTTTCATAGAATTTCGAACAATCCTCGATATAATTTGATTTTTGACCGAAACTAGTATAGAATTGTGTATGATTTACTACTATTTTTGATTGAAACTAGTATTCCAAAAACTTTCTTAGAAACTAATTTTGAGATGATTTTTTGCATGGACTTCCATCATAACCTTCCCTCGTAATATATATAGAGGATCTTAAAAGTTTCGTATAATTTCGAACAATCCACGATATAATTTGATTTTTGACCGAAACTAGTATAGAATTGTGTATAATATACTACGATTTTTTACCGAAACTAGTATTTCAAAAAGTTTCATAGAAACGAATTTTGAGATGATTTTTTGCATGGACGTCCATTATAGCCTTCCCTCGTAACATACAGAGAGGATCTTCACATTTTCGTAGCATTTCGAACAATCCTCAACTTAATTTGATTTTTGATCGAAACTAGTATAAAATTGTGTATAATATACTACGAGTTTTTGACCAAAACTAGTATTTCAAAAAGTTTCATAGAATCTAATTTTGAGATAATTTTTTGCATGGACTTCCATCATAACCTTCCCTCTTAACATATAGAGAGAGTCTAAAAAGTTTAATAGAGTTTTGAACAATCCTCGATATAATTTGATTTTTGACCGAAACTAGTATAGAATTGTGTATAATATACTACGATTTTTGATCGAAACTAGTATTTCAAAAAGTTTCATAGAATCTAATTTTGAGATAATTATTTGTATTGACTTCCATCATAACCTTCCCTCGTAACATATAGAGAGGATCTTACAAGTTTCGTAGAATTTCGAACAATCCTCGATATAATTAGATTTTTGACCGAAACTAGTATAGAATTGTATATAATATACTACAATTTTTGACCGAAACAAGTATTTCAAAAAGTTTCATAGAAACTAATTTTGAGATGATTTTTTGCATGGACTTCCATCATAACATTCCCTCGTAACATATAGAGAGGATCTTAAAACTTTCGTAGCATTTCGAACAATCCTCGACTTAATTTGATTTTTGATCTAAACTAGTATAAATTTGTGTATAATATACTACGATTTTTTGACCAAAACTAGTATTTCAAAAAGTTTCATAGAATCTAATTTTGAGATAATTTTTTGCATGGACTTCCATCATAACCTTCCCTCGTAACATATAGAGAGGATCTTAATAGTTTCATAGAATTTTCAACAATCCTCGATATAATTTGATTTTTCACCGAAACTAGTATAGAATTGTGTATAATATACTACGATGTTTGACCGAAACTAGTATTTCAAAAAGCTTCATAGAAACTAATTTTGAGATGATTTTTTCCATGGACTTGCATCATAACCTTCCCTTGTAACATATAGAGAGGATATAAAACGTTTCTTAGAATTTCGAACAATCCTCGATTTAATTTGATTTTTGACCTAAACTAGTATAGAATTCTGTATATTATAATACGATTTTTAGACCAAAACTTGTATTTCGAAATGTTTCATAGAATCTAATTTTGAGATAATTTTTTGCATGGACTTCCATCATAACCTTCCCTCGTAACATATAAAGAGGATCTTAAAAGTTTCATAGAATTTAGAACATTCCTCGATATAATTTGATTTTTGACCGAAACTAGTATAGAATTGTGTATAATATACTACGATTTATTATCGAAACTAGTATTTCAAAAAGTTTCATAGAATCTAATTTTGAGATGATTATTTGCATGGACTTCCATCATAACCTTCCCTCGTAACATATAGAGAGGATCTTAAAAGTTTCGTAGCATTTCGAACAATCCTCAACTTAATTTGATTTTTGATCTAAACTAGTATAAAATTGTGTATAATATACTACGATGTTTGACCAAAACTAGTATTTCAAAAAGTTTCATAGAAACTAATTTTGAGATGCTTTTTTGCATGGACTTCCATCATAACCTTCCCTCGTAACATATAGAGAGGATCTTAAAAGTTTCATATAATTTTGAACAATCCTCGATATAATTTTATTTTTGACCGAAACTAGTATAGAATTGTGTATAATATATTACGATTTTTGATCGAAACTAGTATTTCAAAAAGTTTCATAGAATCTAATTTTGAGATGATTTTTTGCATGGACTTCCATCATAACCTTCCCTCGTAACATATAGAGAGGATCCTAAAATTTTCGTAGAATTTCGAACAATCCACGATATAATTTGATTTTTGACCGAAACTAGTATAGAATTGTGTATAATATACTACGATTTTTTACCGAAACTAGTATTTCAAAAAGCTTTATAGAAACTAATTTTTAGATGATTTTTTGCATGGACTTCCATCATAACCTTCCCTCGTAACATATAGAGAGGATCTTATATGTTTCGTAGAATTTCGAACAATCTTTGATATAATTAGATTTTTGACCGAAACTAGTATAGAATTGTGTATAATACACTACGATTTTTGACCGAAACTAGTATTTCAAAAAGTTTCATAGAAACTAATTTTGAGATGATTTTTTTGCATGGACTTCCATCGTAAACTTCCCTCGTAATATATAGAGAGGATCTTAAAAGTTTCGTAGCATTTCGAACAATCCACGACTTAATTTGATTTTTGATCTAAACTAGTATAAAATTGTGTATAATATACTAAGATTTTTGACCAAAACTAGTATTTCAAAAAGTTTCATAGAAATTAATTTTAAGATGAATTTTTGCATGGACTTCCATCATGACGTTCCCTCGTAACATATAGAGAGGATCTTAAAAGTTTCATAGAATTTTGAACAATCCTCGATATAATTTGATTTTTGACCGAAACTAGTATAGAATTGTGTATAAAATATTACGATTTTTGATCGAAACTAGTATTTCAAAAAGTTTCATAGAATCTAATTTTGAGATGATTTTTTGCATGAACTTCCATCATAAACTTCCGTCGTAACATATAGAGAGGATCTTAAAAGTTTCATAGAATTTCGAACAATCCTCGATATAATTTGATTTTTGACCGAAACTTGTATAGAATTGTGTATAATATACCACGATTTTTGATCGAAACTAGTATTTCAAAAAGTTTCACAGAATCTAATTTTGAGATGATTTTTTGCATGGACTTCCATCATAACCTTCCCTTGTAACATATATAGAGGATATTAAAAGTTTTTTAGAATTTCGAACAATCCTCGATATAATTTGATTTTTTACCTAAACTAGTATAGAATTGTGTATAATATACTACGATTTTTAAACCAAAACTTGTTTTTCGAAATGTTTCATAGAATCTAATTTTGAGACGATTGTTTGCATTGATTTCCATCATAACCTTCCCTCGTAACATATAGCAAGGTTCTTAAACGTTTCGTAGCATTTCGAACAGTCCTCGATTTAATTTGATTTTTGGCTGAAACTAGTATAGAATCTAATTTTGAGATAATTTTTTGCATGGACTTACATCATAACCTTCCCTCGTAACATATAAAGATGATCTTAAAAGTTTCGTAGCATTTCGAACAATCCTCGCCATAATTTGATTTTTGATCTAAACTAGTTTAAAATTGTGTATAATATACTACGATTTTTTGACTAAAACTAGTAATTCAAAAAGTTTCATAGAATCTAATTTTGAGATGATTATTTGCATGGACTTCCATCATAACCTTTTCTCGTAACATATAGAGAGGATCTTAAAAGTTTCGTAGAATTTTGAACAATCCTCGATATAATTAGATTTTTGACCGAAACTAGTATAGAATTGTGTATAATATACTACGATTTTTGACCGAAACTAGTATTTCAAAAAGTTTCATAGAAACTAATTTTGAGATGATTTTTCGCATGGACTTCCATCATAACCTTCCCTCGTAACATATAGAGAGGATCTTAAAAGTTTTGTAGCATTTCGAACAATCCTCGACTTAATTTTTTTTTTGATCTAAACTAGTATAAAATTGGGTATAATATACTACGATTTTTGACCAAAACTAGTATTTCAAAAAGTTTCATAGAAATTAATTTTGAGATGAATTTTTGCATGGACTTCCATCATGACCTTCCCTCATAACATATAGAGAGGATCTTAAAAGTTTCATAGAATTTTGAACAATCCTCGATATAATTTGATTTTTGACCGAAACTAGTATAGAATTGTGTATAATATATTACGATTTTTGATCGAAACTAGTATTTCCAAAAGTTTCATAGAATCTAATTTTGAGAAGAATTTTTGCATGGACTTCCATCATAACCTTCTCTCGTAACATATAGAAAGGATCTTAAAAGTTTCTTAGAATTTTGAACATTCCTCGATATAATTTGATTTTTGACCGAAACTAGTATAGAATTGTGTATAAATATACTACGGTTTTTGACCGAAACTAGTATTTCAAAAAGCTTCATAGAAACTAATTTTGAGATGATTTTTTGCATGGACTTCCATCATAACCTTCCCTTGTAACATATAGAGAGGATATTAAAAGTTTCTTAGAATTTCGAACAATCCTCGATATAATTTGATTTTTGACCTTAGCTTGTATAGAATTGTTTATATTATACTACGACTTTTAGACCAAAACTTGTATTTCGAAATGATTCATAGAATCTAATTTTGAGACGATTGTTTGCATGGATTTCCTTCATAACCTTCCCTCGTAACATATAGCGAGGATCTTAGAAGTTTTGTAGCATTTCGAACAGTCCTCGATTTAATTTGATTTTTGACCGAAACTAGTATATAATTGTGTATAATATACTACAATTTTTTGACCAAAACTAGTATTTCAAAAAGTTTCATAGAATCTAATTTTGAGATGATTATTTGCATGGACTTCCATCATAACCTTCTCTCGTATCATATAGAGAGGATCTTAAAAGTTTCGTAGAATTTCGAACAATCCTCGATATAATTTGATTTTTGACCGAAACTATTATAGAATTATGTATAATATACTACGATTTTTGACCGAAACTAGTATTTCAAAAAGCTTCATAGAAACTAATTTTGAGATGATTTTTTGCATGGACTTCCATCATAACCTTCCCTCGTAACATATAGAGAGGATCTTACAAGTTTCATTGAATTTCGAACAATCCTCCATATAATTAGATTTTTGACCGAAACTAGTATAGAATTGTGTATAATATACTACGATTTTTGACCGAAACTAGTATTTCAAAAAGTTTCATAGAAACTAATTTGAGATGATTTTTTTGCATGGACTTCCATCGTAACCTTCCCTCGTAATATATAGAGAGGATCTTAAAAGTTTCGTAGCATTTCGAACAATCCACGACTTAATTTGATTTTTGATCTAAACTAGTATAAAATTGTGTATAATATACTACGATTTTTGACCAAAACTAGTATTTCAAAAAGTTTCATAGAAATTAATTTTGAGATGAATTTTTGCATGGACTTCCATCATAACCTTCCCTCGTAACATATAGAGAGGATCTTAAAAGTTTCATAGAATTTTGAACAATCCTCGATTTAATTTGATTTTTGACCGAAACTAGTATAGAATTGTGTATAATATACTACGATTTTTTGACCAAAACTAGTATTTCAAAAAGTTTCATAGAATCTTATTTTGAGATGATTATTTGCATGGACTTCCATCATAACCTTCTCTCGTATCATATAGAGATGATCTTAAAAGTTTCGTAGAATTTCGAACAATCCACGATATAATTTGATTTTTGACCGAAACTAGTATAGAATTGTGTATAATATACTACGATTTTTGACCGAAACTAGTATTTCAAAAAGCTTCATAGAAACTAATTTTGAGATGATTTTTTGCATGGACTTCCATCATAACCTTCCCTCGTAACATATAGAGAGGATCTTATATGTTTCGTAGAATTTCGAACAATCTTCGATATAATTAGATTTTTGACCGAAACTAGTATAGAATTGTGTATAATACACTAGGATTTTTGACCGAAACTAGTACTTCAAAAAGTTTCATAGAAACTAATTTTGAGATGATTTTTTTGCATGGACTTCCATCGTAAACTTCCCTTGTAATATATAGAGAGGATCTTAAATGTTTCGTAGCATTTCGAACAATCCTCGACTTAATTTGATTTTTGATCTAAACTAATATAAAATTGTGTATAATATACTACGATTTTTGACCAAAACTAGTATTTCAAAAAGTTTCATAGAAATTAATTTTGAGATGAATTTTTGCATGGACTTCCATCATGACGTTCCCTCGTAACATATAGAGAGGATCTTAAATGTTTCATAGAATTTTGAACAATTCTCGATATAATTTGATTTTTGACCGAAACTAGTATAGAATTGTGTATAAAATATTACGATTTTTGATAGAAACTAGTATTTTAAAAAGTTTCATAGAATCTAATTTTAAGGTGATTTTTTGCATGAACTTTCATCATAAACTTCCGTCGTAACATATAGAGAGGATCTTAAAAGTTTCATAGAATTTCGAACAATCCCCGATATAATTTGATTTTTGACCGAAACTTGTATAGAATTATGTATAATATACCACGATTTTTGATCGAAACTAGTATTTCAAAAAGTTTCATAGAATCTAATTTAGAGATGATTTTTTGCATGGACTTCCATCATAACCTTCCCTCGTAACATATAGAGAGCATCTTAAACGTTTCTTAGAATTTTGAACATTCCTCGATATAATTTGATTTTTCACCGAAACTAGTATAGAATTGTGTATAATATACTACGCTTTTTGACCGAAACTAGTATTTCAAAAAGCTTCATAGAAACTAATTTTGAGATGATTTTTTGCATGGACTTCCATCATAACCTTCCCTTGTAACATATAGAGAGGATATTAAAAGTTTCTTAGAATTTCGAACAATACTCGATATAATTTGATTTTTTACCTAAACTAGTATAGAATTGTGTATAATATACTACGATTTTTAAACCAAAACTTGTTTTTCGAAATGTTTCATAGAATCTAATTTTGAGACGATTGTTTGCATGGATTTCCATCATAACCTTCCCTCGTAACATATAGCAAGGTTCTTAAAAGTTTCGTAGCATTTCGAACAGTCCTCGATTTAATTTGATTTTTGACCGAAACTAGTATAGAATTGTGTATAATATACTACGATTTTTTGACCAAAACTAGTATTTCAAAAAGTTTCATAGAATCTAATTTTGAGATAATTTTTTGCATGGACTTCCATCATAACCTTCCCTCGTAACATATAAAGAGGATGTTAAAAGTTTCATAGTATTTCGAACAATCCTCGACTTAATTTGATTTTTGATCTAAACTAGTCTAAAATTGTGTATAATATAGTACGATTTTTTGACCAAAACTAGTATTTCAAAAAGTTTCATAGAATCTAATTTTGAGATAATTTTTTGCATGGACTTCCATCATAACCTTCCCTCGTAACATATAGAGGGGATCTTAAAAGTTTCATAGAAGTTTCAACAATCCTCGATATAATTTGATGTTTGATCGAAACTAGTATAAAATTGTGTATAATATACTACGATTTTTGATCGAAACTAGTATTTCAAAAAGTTTCATAGAATCTAATTTTGAGATGATTATTTGCATGGACTTCCATCATAACCTTCCCTCGTAACATATAGAGAGGATCTTAAAAGTTTCGTAGAATTTTGAACAATCCTCGATATAATTTGATTTTTGACCGAAACTAGTATAGAATTGTGTATAATATACTACGATTTTTGACCGAAACTAGTATTTTAAAAAGTTTCATAGAAACTAATTTTGAGATGATTTTTCGCATGGACTTCCATCATAACCTTCCCTCGTAACATATAGAGAGGATCTTAAAAGTTTCGTAGCATTTCGAACAATCCTCGACTTAATTTGATTTTTGATCTAAACTAGTATAAAATTGGTTATAATATACTACGATTTTTGACCAAAACTAGTTTTGAGATGATTTTTCGAATGGACTTCCATCATAACCTTCCCTCATAACATATAGAGAGGATCTTAAAAGTTTCATAGAATTTTGAACAATCCTCGATATAATTTGATTTTTGACCGAAGATAGTATAGAATTGTGTATAATATATTACAATTTTTGATCGAAACTAGTATTTCCAAAAGTTTCATAGAATCTAATTTTGAGATGATTTTTTGCATGGACTTCCATCATAACCTTCCCTCGTAACATATAGAAAGGATCTTAAAAGTTTCTTAGAATTTTGAACATTCCTCGATATAATTTAAATTTTGACCGAAACTAGTATAGAATTGTGTATAAATATACTACGGTTTTTGACCGAAACTAGTATTTCAAAAAGCTTCATAGAAACTAATTTTGAGATGATTTTTTGCATGTACTTCCATCATAACCTTCCCTTGTAACATATAGAGAGGATATTAAAAGTTTCTTAGAATTTCGAACAATCCTCGATATAATTTGATTTTTGACCTAAACATGTATAGAATTGTGTATATTATACTACGACTTTTAGACCAAAACTTGTATTTCGAAATGATTCATAGAATCTATTTTTGAGACGATTGTTTGCATGGATTTACATCATAACCTTCCCTCGTAACATATAGCGAGGATCTTAGAAGTTTCGTAGCATTTCGAACAGTCCTCGATTTAATTTGATTTTTAACCGAAACTAGTATAGAATTGTGTATAATATACTACAATTTTTTGACCAAAACTAGTATTTCAAAAAGTTTCATAGAATCTAATTTTGAGATGATTATTTGCATGGACTTCCATCATAACCTTCTCTCGTATCATATAAAGAGGATCTTAAAAGTTTCGTAGAATTTCGAACAATCCTCGATATAATTTGATTTTTGACCGAAACTAGTATTTCAAAAAGTTTCATAGAAACTAATTTTGAGATGATTTTTTGCATGGACTTCCATCATTACCTTCCCTCGTAACATATAGAGAGGATCTTACAAGTTTCGTAGAATTTCGAACAATCCTCCATATAATTAGATTTTTGATCGAAACTAGTATAGAATTGTGTATAATATACTACGATTTTTGACCGAAACTAGTATTTCAAAAAGGTTCATAGAAACTAATTTTGAGATGATTTTTTTGCATGGACTTCCATCGTAACCTTCCCTCGTAATATATAGAGAGGATCTTAAAGGTTTCGTAGCATTTCGAACAATCCTCGACTTAATTTGATTTTTGATCTAAACTAGTATAAAATTGTGTATAATATACTACGATTTTTGACCAAAACTAAAATTTCAAAAAGTTTCATAGAAATTAATTTTGAGATGAATTTTTGCATGGACTTCCATCATGACCTTCCCTCTTAACATATAGAGAGGATCTAAAAAGTTTCATAGAATTTTGAACAATCCTCGATATAATTTGATTTTTGACCGAAACTAGTATAGAATTGTGTATAATATATTACGATTTTTGATCGAAACTAGTATTTCAAAAAGTTTCATAGAATCTAATTTTGAGATGTTTTTTTTGCATGGACTTCCATCATAACCTTCCATCGTAACATATAGAGAGGATCTTAAACGTTTCGTAGAATTTTGAACATTCCTCGATATAATTTGATTTTTGACCGAAACTAGTATAGAATTGTGTATAATATACTACGCTTTTTGACCGAAACTAGTATTTCAAAAAGCTTCATAGAAACTAATTTTGAGATGATTTTTTGCATGGACTTCCATCATAACCTTCCCTTGTAACATATAGAGAGGATATTAAAAGTTTCTTAGAATTTCAGACAATCCTCGATATAATTAGATTTTTGACCTAAACTAGTATAGAATTGTGTATAATATACTACGATTTTTAAACCAAAACTTGTTTTTCGAAATGTTTCATAGAATCTAATTTTGTGACGATTGTTTGCATGGATTTCCATCATAACCTTCCCTCGTAACATATAGCAAGGATCTTAAAAGTTTCGTAGCATTTCGAACAGTCCTCGATTTAATTTGATTTTTGACCGAAACTAGTATAGAATTGTGTATAATATACTACGATTTTTTGACCAAAACTAGTATTTCAAAAAGTTTCATAGAATCTAATTTTGAGATAATTTTTTGCATGGACTTCCATCATAACCTTCCCTCATAACATATAAAGAGGATCTTAAAAGTTTCGTAGCATTTCAAACAATCCTCGACTTAATTTGATTTTTGATCTAGACTAGTATAAAATTGTGTATAATATACTACGATTTTTTGACCAAAATTAGTATTTCAAAAAGTTTCATAGAATCTAATTATGAGATAATTTTTCGCATGGACTTCCATCACAACCTTCCCTCGTAACATATAGAGGGGATCTTAAAAGTTTCATAGAATTTTCAAAAATCCTCGATATAATTTGATTTATGACCGAAACTAGTATAGAATTGTGTATAATATACTACGATTTTTGATTGAAACTAGTATTTCAAAAAGTTTCATAGAATATAATTTTGAGATGATTTTTTGCATGGACTTCCATCATAAACTTCCCTCGTTACATATAGAGAGGATCTTAAAGTTTCCTAGAATTTCGAGTAATCCTCGATATAATTTGATTTTTGACCGAAACTTGTATAGAATTGTGTATAATATACTACGATTTTTGATCGAAACTAGTATTTCAAAAAGTTTCATAGAATCTAATTTTGAGATGATTTTTTGCATGGACTTCCATCATAACCTTCCCTCGTAACATATAGCAAGGATCTTAAAAGTTTCGTAGAATTTTGAACATTCCTCGATATAATTTGATTTTTGACCGAAACTAGTATAGAATTGTGTATAATATACTACGAATTTTGACCGAAAGTAGTATTTCAAAAAGCTTCTTAGAAACTAATTTTGAGATGATTTTTTGCATGGACTTCCATCATAACCTTCCCTTGTAACATATAGAGAGGATATTAAAAGTTTCTTAGAATTTCGAACAATCCTCGATATAATTTGATTTTTGACCTAAACTAGTATAGAATTTGTAAGATCAAAGTGTGCCTAAGAGGGGGGTTGAATTAGGTGTTATCAAATTTTTCGATTATTTTTCTTCGATGGATGGATTTTGCTTTTTACGGTTTATAGAATGAAAACGGTAAAGCAGTAAAGTAAAGATGACACAGAGATTTATCCTGGTTCCCTTCACAATCCGAAGGTACATCCAGTCCCCTTTCAACACGAAAGAGATTTCCACTAGTTTCTTTAAAACAGTACAACCTATCACACCTTCAATGGTGAGGCCTACTTTCTAACAAACTATACAAACAAGTGTGCAAGAACAATCTTCTTGCCACACTTACCCTTATGTCCAAACAATCCTTGGAACACAAGTCACAAAATAGAAAACACTTTCTATAATTTTTGTTTGAGTGAGAATACAATGATTGGTATCAATATAAATTGATCTTCTCCTATATTCAAAAGTCACTACTTAATATTCAATACAAGTGTTCAAGAAAATATGAAAATGATGAACTTATGAACACTTTTTGAAATATGAAAATTATTTGAATTTAGTGATTTTGATTGTATGATAATATTTGAAAATTCTAGGAGGTGTTTATGAATTTGAAATTTTAAGAATTTATAATAGTTGAAACACCTATTCAAAAAGGTATGAGAATTTAAAAAGAAATTCTTTGAAAAGGTATAAAAAATTATGAAATAAAATCATGAAGAGGTATAACACTTAACAAAAATTTGAATTTGAAGAGAAACAATTTTTCAAAAATTCTACAGTGTTAACTGGTTAACCATATGGGTTAATCGGTTAACGCCCAGAAACGTTACCACAGAATTGAAAAATTGAGACCGTTAACCGGTTAACCCATATGGTTAACCGGTTACCACTGTTAAAACACAGAAAAATATTTCTGTTTTAAGTGTTAAAACCAGTTCCAATTATTTTCAAAAAAGATGCACATGCATTAAAAATCATGATAAATATTTTGAACACTTGTATATTTTTTTAAGGAGTAAATTTTGATATACCTAAGCCTTGTGTCCAAGTCTTGAAAGTGTTGCACAAAAGCTTGAAACGAACGGAAGCATTCCATTGATGATGCATAGCCATGATCTTGATCGTTGTTGTCATCTCGACTTATTGAAATCTGGAATGAGCTTGAATAATGTTGACGTCATCAAAAACATTGAGCTTGAAGTATGCTTCTACATTCTCCCCCTTTTTGATGATGACAACCGAACGAATTTTGCGTACAAGCTTTGATCGATCGATGTTGTTCTAGGTTTGCTTCTCCCCGTATGTCCAGCAACTCCCCCTATATAAACAGAGGCAAAATTCTGCATAGAGAGATATTAGAAACCAATCTCTTCTCCCCCTTTGGCATTAGCAAAAAGGAAGAGAGGATCAAGCATAATCATGAAAAAATACAGCATAAAATTCAGCATGATGCAACTTAGCATGAAAATATACACGAAAGCACAAATATAACTGTAACACCCCAAATTTGCCCTCTTATTTTTTAGCATCATCTCACATCATATTCATCATACTCATATCATTTCCTCAGCATCATGTCATGGAAAGATGAAGCATACCATTCCTCATGTCCTATCATCAAGCATATGGTCATCTGTGGAGTTCCTTGAAGCCTTTCAAGCCATGACAATGGTCCCAATGAGTTTGTACAAGTTATATAGTGAGTATATATCACATTTACAAGTTCAAGTCCCTTGGAAAAAGCTCAGAAGATTGCATGATCATCAGAGATCTCAGGACAATGCAAAGCTCCTATGTAGTGCACCCAAATTAGGGTTTGTGATTCAAGCACCAAGATCACACAACTTTGGCCATTTCTTTTAGGCCAAGTATTCTACATGTTAAGAGGATCCTATGTGTCAAATTTCATGAGAAAATTCCATGTGGAAGTCAGTCAATGCCTCAGTTGCTTGCAGATGAAGCAGAAAGTCAACAGAGCCCATAAAAAGTCAACTGTGCAATTTCAAGGGGTCCAACCCAATTTTTTTGGCCAAGAGGGGTCCTTACATTGTTATAAGAGGTTTGGAATGCCTAAAGTTCAAGAATCATGGAGATTTGAAGGGTTTTGCAAAAATGGTACAAAGTTGGTTTTTGAAGTTTTCCAAATTTTGCAAGTTTCGCCCTAATTTTCAAGTGGCCTTAACATGATCAAAAATTCTTCAAATGGACCAAAGTCAAACATGAAAGTTGGAGAGTAAGGGATGCAATTTTCAAAAATTACAAGTACTTTTTCACCGGATTCTTGAAGCTCCCTCTAGGCCATTCGAAAAAAGCAAGGTTCTAGGGCAAAAATCACTTTTCCAAAATTGCACCAAATGCAAGAAGGCTCCAATCTTATTATTGTGACTTGGTACAGGCCCAAACTTGTTTCAAACTTAAAATACATTGCCTTAAGACCAATTTTCTCCAAAGAAATGGCCAATTTCGTGCACTTTGAAAAAATCCCTCCAAAACATGCAAATTTGCAAAAATCATGAAACAAGTGACACTTGAATCTAAGGGCCAGGAGTGAATGGATTTGGATCAAGGGTGGGAATTGAAACTCACACATGCTGAGAAGCCCAAGAGAGCATGAGCATGGCATGCCTATTCCACCAAGTGTACATGATGCATATTCACACTTTTCTCATTCAATTTTCGTGCACTTTCTTTCACACTTTCAGCACTCATTTCTTACATCATAACAAAGAGAATTCGGGTGAAACCAGATCTGAATTCTCTCTCATTCTCTCATTCCCAACTTTCTTGCATTCTTGCATTTTGCTTCATATCTCTTGATTCTCTTACATTCTCCACAAACTTCTTCCATATTCTTGATCAGTGAATCATATAGATCAAGAATCATCCATTCATTTGAGTTTAGAACACAGAATTGGAAGCTTGCCATTTCAAAGCCACTTGTTGAGAAATCTCAGATCCAAGCTATTTCAAGGCCTTAGGTGCATTTATTTTGCATCTAAGGAGCAAGAGGAGTGATTTGCACGGATTGGTTGGAATTCTAGCTCAATATTTCAAGGTCTCCATCTTAGGTATGACTTGAAACTTCATGTTCTGGAAATGGAATTTAATTGTTGCTTTGT
This sequence comes from Lathyrus aphaca, assembly GCA_963966055.1. NCBI lineage: Eukaryota > Viridiplantae > Streptophyta > Magnoliopsida > Fabales > Fabaceae > Lathyrus > Lathyrus aphaca. The sequence continues at coordinate 39,262,320 of OZ014523.1, forward strand.
GTTCCTTGTTGTTTGCTGATCATGCTTCACTTTGTAGAATTGATTTTAGTGCATTGTAGCATGAGATATGTGCATTTCAAGTTTCATGGTGACACTTTATTTTGCTTGATCCGGCCAATTCATTGAGTTTTAGTTTGTTTTGATGCCATATTTGGATTCCTTGATGTTGAATTAGTCAATCTGGACTATTCATTTACATTTTGTGGTGAATTTTTGCTTCTGGTTTGGTCTCCGGTGCCGGAGCCCTAGCTCTGGTCACCGGAATTTGTCTTGCAATTAATCTAGGGTTTCACATGAAGATGATGAACAATAGCCATTGGATCTCAAATCCAACGCATACTATCACGCCACATGTCCCTATTATTGCTGCCTTCCTTTTATTAAATTTTGTTCTATTTTTAATCCATCGTGAGGTCATGTCCAAAATTAGTCTCCTGCACTCACCAATGATAACACGCATAGCGTCCACCTCATTTAATGAGGTGATCCCTCACGTCCGCAAGATGGATCCCACGTCCAGTTATTTTCCAGCCTTTATTTTATTAAATCCAGTTAACATCCACTGCAAGTAACGTACACTAGCGTGCAGCCTGGGCTCTTCAGCCTTTGATTTTCGCACCTCCCATCCCTGGCCCAATCCAATTTCCAACGCAGCAAGCCTGCTTTCCTCACCTCCTTCAATTTCCTTTATTTTCTTTTCTTCATTTTAATTTCCTTTTTATTCAGTTAGCTTTTAATTCATTTAAAATAGTTTCGTTCACCTAAAAATTCCCAAAAAAATCATGAAGGTTCTTTTGAGTCTCTAGTTTATTTATCATATTTTTATTTTATTTTTTTCATTGATGCACATGTAAGAATTAATATCTCTTTGCTCATAGCTTCTTTTTAAGCCTTTCTTGACCAGTATGCCTTGTTCATTTTCCATAGACTTCATTATTTTGAGTTTTGATCCCATTCTTTTTGCTTTGTATTCCTAAGATCTTGTAATTTTCATGTGATTTTTCCCTGGATTTTTGGAAATTTATTTCTTGGGTCTTGGTCTGGTAACTTGTGATGTAAGTTTGCTGCCCTAACTTGTGTTCTGGCCTCCATTTAACCTAGTTTGCTTCTGAATCTTTTCAAATCCTTTTGTCTAGTTGATATAACATGTTTGAGGATCATTTGGTTTCAATTGTGGAATTTTTAGATGGCTGGTTGATTTATTGTGGATTTTATCTTGAACCTTGTCCCATTTTGCTTCCTTTGAACCTTTAAGTCTCTCAAAAGCCTAGAAAGGCACTTGTTCTCACTTTTTCTTCTCATTTGGGGTTCCTTAGGGGTATGGGTACCTTCCTGGTCCTAGGATAGGTCTTGTGTCTTCTGAATTTTTTTGTTTGCTTCTTCTTTAAGTCATTTGCTTCTTTAAGTGCTTTAACTTCATCTTTTGATTCTTTTGCTTCCATTTTGGTATTGTTTGGTCTTGTACCATTCTTCATCTTGTTTTAGTTCTGGTTGTGAGTCTTGTGTTCATATTTTGTGCATTTTGCTTTGCATATTTCATAAGTGTGCATTTGTCTTCATAAGTGTTTCATGTTACATCTCTTGTCTCATAAGCTTCTTCTCCTCATTTCTTTGAGTTGCATTTGCATTGTGCATATGCTCATACCATTTCACTTCTGATTGTGTGATGTTATCATGCTATCTTGCTCATTTTGTTTCATTTATATGCATACTAACCTTGCAGGGGCTATGGTAAGTGTGAGATGTGGGAATTGAGTTCCACATCTCCCATTCTCATCTTCTCCTCTTATGTTTATGTGCACTAACCCTTTGTTGTTGGGCTTAGGCCTTTCTCATCCCTTCTTCTATCTTTTTCTTACCTTCTTTATTAGGATAGAAACCTCACTAACCCTTAGGACATCCATGCATGTTAACACTTAGGATTGTTTTAGTCTCCCTTTAGAATTTTGCCTTTTGAGATCTTTTTGGTTCTTCTTCTCTTCTCATCTCATAACTCTAAAAAAAACTTTAATAAGTTTGAAGTGGTGTCTTGATCCATAGCCTTATCCCACGAGGTATGCTTGTAGTCTTCCCATCTTGGGATAGTACAAGTTTACCTTGTGATGCACAAGTCTGATCAAGGTATCTTCTTCATAAAAGAAAAGCCTAAAAAACACTTCTTCATCTGTAAATAATCAAAACACTTAATAAGTAAACAAGTTAGTGAGCCTAAGCCCTAATCTTTGGGTTCAAGTTTTGGGGATCTTCTCCTTACTTGAGTGTGCTTGTTCTATTATTCCATCTTGGAATGTAGTGACAAGTGCACATTCCATTGAAGAGAGCTTGAGTTCACTTCCTTGTGACACACTCATAAAAGTTTCTAAAAAACACAAACAAACAATAAGCGTCTTTCCTTCGGGAATTCTTTTCTCATCTCATTCGCTCCGTACGCGAACTTGATCCTACTTGTCACTTTGCAAGACGGTTACACACTCGTCGTCCGAGTCTGCAACACCTGAGCAATGGCATAGGCAGTTCAAGCCTTAATTCACAAGCTTTTTCCTTTTAGTACCCCTGGTTAGGGGAACTACGGCATCTCTGATCCTCATTATCCCGATGAGGTACGTAGGCAGCGGGGTAGGGCCCGTTCGAGCACAATCTTTATTTTCCCTACATTTTTTCTCTTTGTTCTCTTATTTCAGTTCTTTTCCAGTTCCAGTTTCTTTTCATTTTCATTTCTTTCGCAGCAGCTTTCATACCCTCACCCTTTGAAATAGTTTCTTTTTGCAAGCGTGGATCCCGTCGGGTACGGCGGACGATCTGGGTGCTAATACCTTCCCAGGCCGTAACCAACTCCCGAACTCAGTCTCTTTGGTTCGTAGGACCTGTGTCCTTCCTCTTTCTTTCTTCTGGTTTGTGCAGCATTACCATTCCCTTTCTTCGGGATAAAAATGCCTGGCTGGCGACTCTATTCTTTTTCCGCGCCACTTTCGCGTTTGTACCAGGATGGAAATCCGGGGAGCGACAGCTGGCGAATCTGCTGGGGACTGCACACCAGAGATCTCTGGTTCCCCTGTGATTCTCTCCTAGCGCTTGTGTGTTGCTGTTTCTTTGGGTGATGTTTGTTTGCTGTGGCTTGTTGTATTGTATTGTTGTTTATTTACAGCTTTATTTACAGCTTTATTTACTACTTTCAGTCTTTATTTTATGCATCATATATATATACTGGACTGTCTGGACTAGTTTTCTGTTTGGTGGGATGGGTGTTACTTGTTCTTGAGAGATGAGCCAAGTACCCGGCTCGAGTGCACCATAGGACTTAGAGTGGTTCCACTTTGGCCTCATGAGATCTTGTCATGGGGGTAGTAGTGAGTTCCACACCCAGGTTGCGATTGTCTTGGAAATGTCTTGATTTGGGGATCTTCCTCTCTCATTACATAACCCTGACAATTATGTGCAGCTGGGGACCGATCATTGAGAACCTTGTGGAAACATCCCTCTTTAGTGATGACAGTGGCAGCCCACATTTTGTGGCAAACCCATTCGCATCCGAGGGCCCACCTGGGGATCACATAGGATGACCTTGTGTCCTGGACTCAGCTGAGGCCTCCCTGTGTAGTATATAATGCCAAACCGATTCCCTGATTTGGTCATGAGCCATTTCTCGGAATTGGTGACAGTATTATTGCTATTCGGATCTGAGAGTCCGTGATGTCTGACCCGAAGCCTATTACCAGTGAGATTGGGGGGTGTTTACAGGTGTGCAGGAACCCATGACCTCAACATACACTCATCTATTCAGTGGTCCTTGTTATGATCTGTGGTCCTGTGATTATGATCTTTGGTTCTATGGTCATATGGTTCTGGAGTTCTGGTTTTCTTGTTCTGGTATTCTTGATACTGTGGTCCTGAGATCTTCTTCAGAGATGGTGTGATTACCAGAGAGTGTGACTCAGTGGACTTTTGGTTTACCAGTTATTCAGAGGGGCCCTTGTCAGTGTCCAGTTCAGATGGTCCCAGTTGATCATGTGCTTGCATTGCATTGCATTTGCATCATTCTTTGCATTAACTGTTTATATTTCCCATTTTTCAGGTCATTGTTCTTAATCTGCTCCCAGTTCTGGTAATCTTATCTCCATGGCAGAAATCAGAAGAGTTCCAAGGAAAAAGAATGTGCATTATACCTTTCTTCAGCCTGAAGTTAGAAGTGTTCAGAGGTTAGCGGGTCTGATGAACGATCAAGTCTTGGGTAATTTCAAGAAAAGATATGGCCAGATACTGAAGTTTGTGGACAAGCCCACTGCAGACCAGAAGGACAGTCTGCATACTCTGTTGCAATTTTATGATCCTCTGCTGCGTTGCTTTGTTTTTCCAAGTTACATCCTAGCTCCGACATTGGAAGAGATCTCCAGCATGCTGAATATTCCAGTCATAAAGACACTGCCGTTCTACGGGTCAGAGGTTGTGCTTAAGGATGAAGACATAGCCAAGGTTTGTAGGTTGCCAGCTGCTTCAGTCAGGAAGGCTCTGCAAGAGAGTGAAGGCAAAGGACTACCCTGGAGTGTGATCATCCTAGAGGCGGAGAGATATGCTACAGAGGCTAAGTGGAATGACTTTGGTGCTTTGCTTGCATTGATGGTATATGGGTCCAGTCTGTTCCCTGGAGAGAAAGAGTTTGTCAGCTTGGAGGTGATCTCAATCTTTGCAAAAGGCAATCCAGTGCCTACTCTATTGGGGGACTTCTACTTCAGTGTTCACTACAAAAATGATAAGGGTAGGGGTGGTCCAGTAGGCTGCTGCGCTCCTTTGTTTGCTGAGTGGTTTGCTAGACAGTTGCCTAAGTCAGGTGCCTTCAAGGAGATGAGGGACGAATGGAGGTGGTCCAGAAGATTGATGGGGTTGACTGCAGAAGATATTGCTTGGGGTTATGACAGGGATTTTCTAGGTAAGGAGTTGATGGTCAGTTGCGGAAGGTTTGCTGGAGTACCTTTGCTGGGAAGGAAAGGTGTCATCAGTTACCATCCATCATTAGCCAGAAAGCAGTTTGGCTACCCTTTGAAAGATCCTCCTCAGATGGAAGAGTTGGCTGAATCTTTGTATTTTCCTGCTGAAGGGAACAAAGAGTTAGTTCAACAAGCAGTCCAAGCCTGGGCTCACAGGATACGAAAGGGTAAGAAAGACTTCGGCCGAGTTGATCCCAAGACATATTCACCATATGCTGCATGGTTGCAAAGACATATAGAAGCAGTGCTCATGCCTTTTTCAGTTGAGGCTCCACTGTATCCCAGAGAGGTGCCTAGTTAGAGCAATACTGTCTCTCTCGAAGAGTACATGAAGCTAGAGGCTCAGCTGCATGACGTCAGAGTGGAGAATACTGAGATGGTAAGCCTGTACCACCAAGCCAACAGGGCCAAGAATGAAGCTGAAGACAAGCTACAAAAGCTCCAAGCCTCTCTAGAAGCCAAAGAGAAGGACTTTGCTGGTAGAGAAGCCCATTTCCACAGGTTGGGTATGATGGAAGCTCAAAGAGAAGCTGAGCGCAAGAAGACTCTAAAGACTCTCGAGGATGCTCGACAATCCATTGCTTGGTTGCAAGGCCAAAGGGAGGAAGAGCAGAAGAAATTCAGAGAGAAAGAAGAGTTATTTGAAGTTCAGATGGCCTTCAAGAAGGAGGAAGTGGAGCAAGTCCATACCATCTGGAGGGAGAAGACCCAACAGCTAGCACAGAGTCAGTTAGCTCTAGAGGAAGCAAGGAAAGAGATCGAAGAGCTCAAGCTGAGAGCGGATGTCAAGAAAAGTAGGGCAGAGGTGGCAGAGCCGGGGTCCTTAGCTTAGTTTATTTTTGCAGACTACCTACAAGCCTTTTGTAGGAGTTTTGCTTTTATTTATTTTGTCTTTATTTTTATGTACTGGTCTGTAACCCTTCGGGGATTATTTTTGGTTGTATTCTGACTTTTGGCCTGCAGTGGTTTATTCATATACAGTATTAATGTGCAAGTTATCGTTTTGAATGTGCAAGACTCGTTTGTCTGGATACTGCTAATGTCTGAACACTTATCAAAGAGAAAGTTTGAAAGCTAAATACTGAAAGTGATTGTCTGAGATTAGATGCCAGAACTGGGGCATGCCAAATGCTTAAAACCTGGGAACATGAACAGTTACATTGCATTGCATATAACCTGTTTGTTGTTTTGCAGGTAGTGTCTCAGTTACTAACGTGTTTTGTGTTGCAGGCACTATAGCTCCCCGTAAAGTTCGGGAACAACCAGTTGCACACCGGTATCCAACAAAAATTAACAGAGAACGAGCCATGGACCAGATGCAAGCGGACTTGGCAGATCTGAGACTGAGAATGGATAACTTTATGACTGTGATGGCCGGCATGGGGCAGAACCAAGAGCGTCTGAGGGAGATGATAGAGAACAGTCAACCCAGGAACAACACTGCTGCTGCTGATAATCGTACCAGTGCGGGCGCACGTCAGGTCGAAGCTCCTGTTACACAGCCAGGGGTGACAATAATCAATGATGGGTTGAATAATATTCAGATGGATAATCATGACGACGAGTTCACTCTCCTGGACGAAGCTGAAGGTCAAGGAGTTGAGATGAACAAGAGGTTCGAGGAAATGGCTGAGCAAATCAAAGCTATTCAGTCCCAGAGTTCTTTGGGATTTGACATAACAGATTTGGGCTTGGATCCTGGGGTCAGGATCCCATACAAGTTCAAAGTTCCAACCTTTGAGAAATATAATGGCACTGCATGCCCGAAGACCCATCTGCAATCATTTGTTGGGAGAATTGCTGCTCACACGGATGATGAGAAACTCTGGATGTATTATTTTCAAGACAGCTTGGTGGGAGCTTCACTGGAATGGTACATGAAGCTCAGCAGAGTTAATATCAAGAGTTGGAAGGATCTAGCTGAAGCCTTTGTGAGGCAATATCAATATAACATGGACATGGCTCCGAGCCGCACGCAGTTGCAGCACATGGCTCAGACAGCTAAGGAAGGTTTCAAAGAGTATGCTCAGAGGTGGCGCCAACTCGCTGCCAGAGTTCAACCACCGCTGCTTGAGAACGAAATGGCTGACATGTTTATGGGCACTCTACAGGGTGTGTTTCTTGAAAGACTGGCGTCCAGCTCTGCTACTAAATTCAAGAATATTGTTATTGCTAGAGAAAGAGTTGAGACATTGCTGAAGATGGGGAAGATACAAGATCCTAGTGCTAGCAGCTCAAATGGAGTGAGGAAAGCTTTCAGTGGACCTCCCAGGAGAAGAGAGGGTGAGACAAACGTTGTATTTGGCCGAGGCCGTGGTTATAGAAGACCCTATGAACATGTGGCTACTGTCACAATTCCTGCTGCTCCAGTGCAACAGATGCAACCTCCTCCTCAACATCAACAACAACAACAACAACCTCGTACCAACTATCAGCAGAGACCGTATCAGCCAAGGCAACCTCGCCCGACTAATAGGGTGATCGAGGCTATCCCTATGACTTATGTTGCCTTGCTTCCAAGACTGTTAGATTTGAACCTGATTCAACTGAGAACTTTGGCACCACCACCTCCTGGAGAGCTTCCAGTTGGTTATGATGTCAACGCACGATGCGCTTTCCACTCTGGGGCACCCGGGCACTCGACTGAGAAGTGCAGGGCTTTGCATCACAAGGTTCAGGATATTGTAGACTCTAAGGCAATCAACTTTGCGCCACCGCCGGATGTTAATTCGAACCCTATGCCGCATCATGGAGGGGCAAGAGTTAATGTTGTGGAGGGTGATGACAAGTTGAGTCTCGTGCTGAGTATTGATGAATTGAAGACTCTTTTGAGGGTAGTGAAGGAGAGACTGCTGAATGGTCAAGTGTTTCCTGGTTGCTGTTTTGATTGTGAAGACTGTATGAATGCTGAGAATGGCTGTGAGAAGTTGAAGATGGGTTTGCAGGGTTTGATTGATGATGGATCCTTGTAGTTCAGTAAGGTCGGTAATGAAAAGGCTGATGATGTGTCAACCATTACTATTTTCTACGATGAAGCTGACATGCCTGTCAGAAGAGAGCCGGTAACAATCTATGCTCCTCATATTAGTTTCGTGACTATCACCGTACCTGGGCCTGTGCCGTACATAGACGATAAAGCCATTCCCTGGCATTATGGCTCAGATATTTATGTAGCTGGACAGAAGATTGAGAGCAGGGCTGTTGCTGAAGACCCGACTGTAGAGAATGTCGGAGGAGTTAGGGGTTTCACCAGAAGTGGTCGTTTGTTCGCTCCCTCTGTGCTGAGAGGGGATCCTGAGGCTGAAGCTTCGTCCAAAGCCAAAGGAAAGCAAGCTGTGAATGATGAATCAACTACTCTTGTGGTTGGGCAGGGTACGTTCAAAAATGAGGTCGAGGAATTCATGCGGATTATTAAAAAGAGTGAATACAAGGTGGTTGATCAACTGAACCAGACACCTTCCAAGATTTCCATCTTGTCACTGCTGATGTGTTCTCCCGCACACCGAGAGGCCTTACTGAAAGTCCTACAATTGGCCTACGTTCCTCAGGAGATTACTGTCAACCAACTTGAAGCTGTTGTAGGAAGTGTCAATGCAAGCCATGGCTTAGGCTTTACAGACAGGGATCTCACGTCGGAGGGCAGAAACCACAACAAAGCACTACATATCACTATGGAATGCAAGGGTGTTGTATTATCTCACGTTCTTGTAGACACAGGCTCTTCCCTGAATGTGCTTCCGAAGAAGGCACTGATGAAGCTTAATGTTGATGGGATTGTTCTGAGACCAAGTAATCTGGTTGTTAAAGCTTTCGATGGTTCGAGAAGATCAATTTTTGGAGAGGTTGAGCTGCCCGTCAAGATAGGCTCTCAAGTCTTCAAAAGTGTTTTCTACGTTATGGACATCCAGCCTGCATATAGCTGTTTGTTGGGAAGGCCGTGGATACATGCTGCTGGAGCCGTTACTTCAACCCTGCATCAGAAGCTTAAATACGTGGTTGACGGCCAGGTCATCACAGTCTGTGGAGAGGAGGACATATTCGTAAGCCACTTGTCGACGTTCAAGTACGTAGAGATGGATGGAGAAATCCATGAGACTTTATGCCAAGCTTTCGAAGCAGTCAACGTCAGCATCTTGACTCCTGTGGAGAAGAGCATTGAGAAAGAGGGCACATCCATCCATTCCTACAAGGAAGCAAAAGAGGTTGTTCAATCAGGTAGTGCCCAAGGCTGGGGCAAGCTGTTGGAGCTGGAAAAGAAAGATGATAAGTTTGGCTTAGGGTATCAGCCTGGTGGATCTACTCCAAGTGGTAAGGCTATCACGTTTACAAGTGTTGGGTTGCTCGACCGCAATCATATCTGTACAGCAAGCCAAGATGGGGATAGTGACGGTGACTGGGACAATTGGATCCACCCGTGTGCGCCCGGCGAGGAGCTAGCAAATTGGTCTGCTGAAGACATTGTTCAAGTCACCTGGCTCTCAGAGTAATTATTTTGTTTCCTTTTATTAGCATACTGCATTGTCAAATCCAGCATTCTGCCCAAGATGTTTGGATCCATTGTATTGGGCCACCATGTTTTGTATTACATCTTATTTTGCTATGAAATAAAAGGACATTTTCAGACAAACTGTGTTCTCTTTCTTTGTTTTAAACTTTTTCACAAAAATATTAAAATGGCAATGTGTTTTTTCTTTTTGCTTTTGTGTTAGCGTCTCTTTTTCAAAATAAGCAGATTCTGAATAAGCACATCATCTGTGCAGTGTTGATCATCCGGATTCCACGGATAACGTTCCTGCTATGACTATGCATGACTTTGACAATCCAGTCTACCAAGCTGATGAAGGGGTTGAGGAAGACTGTGACCTCCCTGAAGAATTGGTCAGATTGTTGAAACAAGAGGAACGGGTTATTCAGCCTCATCAAGAAGAGATTGAGATCATCAACATTGGCAGTGAAGATACAAAGAAGGAAATCAAGATTAGGGCCAGTCTGCAGGCCCACATCAAGAAAGAGCTGATCAGTATGCTGAGAGAGTATGTGGATATCTTTGCTTGGTCATATCAAGATATGCCAGGTTTGGATACCGACATCGTGATGCATAAGCTACCTCTGAGAGAGGACTGTCCTCCTGTGAAACAAAAATTGAGAAGAACTTGTCCCGACATGGCGATGAAGATTAAAGAGGAGGTTCAGAAGCAATGGGATTCCGGTTTCCTTGTTGTAACTAGTTACCCACCTTGGGTAGCTAACATTGTACCTGTACCTAAGAAGGACGGCAAGGTCCGGATGTGCGTTGACTACCGGGATTTGAATAGAGCAAGCCCAAAAGATGATTTTCCGTTGCCACACATTGATGTGTTGGTGGACAATACTGCTCAATTCTCGGTATTTTCCTTCATGGATGGCTTCTCCGGTTATAATCAGATAAAGATGGCGCCGGAAGACATGGAGAAGACAACGTTCATTACCCCGTGGGGTACATTCTTCTATAAGGCCATGCCCTTTGGTTTGAAGAACGCCGGGGCAACTTATCAACGGGCGATGGTCACATTGTTCCATGACATGATCCACAAGGAGATCGAATGTTATGTGGACGATATGATTGCTAAGTCCCGAGACGAAGAGGAGCATCTGGTCAACCTGAAGAAGCTTTTTGATAGACTGATCAAGTACAAGCTGAGGTTGAATCCGAACAAGTGCACTTTCGGAGTGCGTTCTGGAAAACTGTTAGGTTTCATTGTTAGTCAAAGAGGAATTGAGGTAGATCCTGCTAAAGTAAAAGCTATTCAATATATGCCTGCACCGAAGACAGAAAAAGAAGTGCGCGGGTTTTTAGGGAGGTTGAACTACATTTCTCGGTTCATATCTCATCTAACTGCCACGTGCGAGCCAATATTCAAATTGCTAAGAAAAGAGAAAACGGTCAGGTGGAACGATGATTGCCAAAGAGCTTTCGATAAAATAAAAGAATATTTGCAGGAGCCTCCAATTCTAATGCCTCCAGTAGAAGGAAGACCGCTAATCATGTACTTGACCGTGCTAGAAGGGTCAATGGGGTGTGTGCTAGGCCAACATGACGAGTCTGGTCGAAAAGAATACACCATTTATTACCTTAGCAAAAAGTTTACCGACTGTGAATCCCGATACTCACTGCTCGAGAAAACTTGTTGCGCTTTGGTATGGGATGCTCGCCGACTGAGGCAGTACATGTTGACTCATACCACATTGCTCATTTCCAAAATGGATCCTGTCAAGTACATCTTTGAGAAACCAGTGTTGACCGGAAGGGTTGCTAGGTGGCAGATGATTTTAACTGAATACGACATCCAATATACTTCTCAGAAAGCCATCAAGGGAAGTGTATTGTCGGATTACCTTGCACAACAACCTCTTGAGGATGATTATCAGCCAATGAAGTTTGATTTCCCTGATGAGGATATCATGTACCTCAAATCAAACGATTATGAGGAACCACTTCCGGAGGAGGGGCCTGACCCTGAATCCAAATGGAAGCTGATGTTTGATGGGGCCGTCAATATCAATGGTCGTGGAGTTGGTGTCATACTCATTACTCCTGAAGGTGTTCACTTACCCTTCGCTGCCAGAATTACATTTGGCTGCACCAACAATGAAGCGGAATATGAGGCATGTATAATGGGAATAGAGGAGGCTATTGATCTTCGGATTAAGAACCTCGATATATTCGGAGATTCAGCCCTCGTCATTAACACGGTTACCGGCAAGTGGTATACGCATCAAGAGCATATAATTCCATACAGGGATTATGCTAGAAAACTGTTGACGTTCTTCACGACAGTTAAACTTCAATACATACCACGTGATGAAAATCAGTTTGCCGACGCATTGGCCACTCTCTCTTCGTCAATCAAAGTATTGTGTTGGAACTATGTGCCCAGAATTGACATATCCAGGCTTGACGCTCCAGCTCATGCCTTCTCTGTAGACGCCGTGTCTGACGAGAAACCTTGGTATTTTGATATCAAGTTATTCCTGGAAAACCAAGGTACCCAACTGGGGCATCTTCCAATGACAAGAAGACCTTGAGGCGACTTGCTGCTAGCTTTTTCTTGAACACAGACGGGGTTTTGTATAAGAGAAACTTCGACATGGTCTTGCTCAGATGCGTGGATAGACACGAAGCAAGCCTGTTGATGCAGGAAGTCCACGAGGGATCTTTCGGTACCCATGCAAGAGGGCATGCTATGGCAAAGAAATTGCTGAGATCAGGGTATTACTGGATGACAATGGATGCAGATTGTTGTTCATTCGCTCGTAAGTGCCACAAGTGCCAAATATATGCAGACAAAGTGCATGTTCCTCCAAGCCCGCTCAACGTCATGTCATCTCCTTGGCCCTTTTCTATGTGGGGCATTGACATGATCGGGAAGATAGAGCTAACTACTTCAAATGGTCATCGCTTCATCTTGGTCGCGATTGATTACTTTACCAAATGGGTAGAAGCAGCATCATATGCCAACGTCACTCGTCAAGTGGTGGCAAGATTTCTGAAAAGGGATATCATATGCAGATACGGAGTGCCCGAAAGGATCATTACTGATAATGGTTCTAATCTCAACAACAAGATGATGACAAACTTGTGTCGGGGCTTCAAGATACAACATCACAATTCTTCTCCTTACCTGTAACACGGTGGGAGAACTGACTTTAGTTAAATGTTGCGGATAGCAAGAGTCGCCACCGACTTTTATTTTATCCAAAGGAAAGGGCATAAAAGAACAAGAAAGACCTTAAAAGATTTTTGGGTTCGGGGGGTAGGTTATGTAAAGGGAAGGTGTTAGCACCCTTTACATCCATGGTTATCCATGGGCTCTTAGTTACTTAGCTCACTTTAAATTGTTTTGAGAAGTGTAGTGTGTGATTAAAAATTTTCTTAAGTACTTTATAATGATCCTTGTACGGATATATATAAAGACTTTGTTTTGAAAATTGTTTGAAAATGTGAAGTGTTTATGAAATGTTTTTGAATGAGTGAGCAAGTACTTAAGAGGAACCTACCCTAATTTGAATCTTTTCTGTTCTTAAATGTTCTTTCAATGGTAAGACTATCCCTATTATTAAGGAATAGGTAGTCATTACCTTGGATGTTATAAGGGACATGTATAGGGTCATCTGTGTTTAGGCAACTGTAAGGTGTCTTAGCAATACGAAGGGACATATCATCTTTTATTCGAAAGGGACAAGATCATTTACGAAGGCAACATCGAAGGGACTTGATCTTATAATCGTAAAGGGACTTGATGATATTTTTAAGAGAATGGACCTTGCTTTTAGACACCTTACTTGACCATTTTATTTAAGCAACATGAGGGATATCCTTAAGAAGTGAGATGGCGATCCAAGATCGACTTACGTGTGTGCGTGTACAAGTTCATACATTTATCTTATAATTAGTGATCTAAATTAATTTTAACATACAAACATATTATCACTCCCTATTTTACTAACCATAGCAATTTATAAATAAATAAACAATAAAAAATACTACAACTATTACATAGCTTGTACAATTACATTATAATAAGAACAATTTAAATAATAATAATAATAATAATAAATAAATAAAAGGTTAGTAATAAAAATAATTATAAGAGAAAAGAGGTTAGAAAAAATTAGGGTTAGAAATTTAATTTACAATACTAATTTAATTAATATATACATATTTTAGAATTAGGGTTTTAAAAAAAATTAGGGTTAGAAATTTAATTTACAATACTAATTTAATTAATATATACATATTTTAATTCAAATACATAATAAATAAAAACTAGTTTTAGAATTTAGAAAATAATTTTTTAGAATTTTTTAGAAAATATAAGATATTTACATGTTATTTTCCTAGAATTATTTAAAACATATATATTAACATAATTGTAATAAAATAATTAACAAAACAAATAAATAAAACAAAACAAAAAGAAAAAAAACTGAAACTTACCTGGGGCAGGGATTGAACTCACGCCCTAGGCTTCAACATCCTTAGACCAGCCTGCCTTCCACTGGGCTGCGCGCTGATGGTGAATAATGAATGACTATTGATTATTATATATTAAGCCTGCAAATACAAAGGAAATAAACAAAAAACGTTGAAGCTGGGACTCGAACCCTTGCCCTGGTCTTCACATGCGCGCGTCCTTGCCAACTGAGCCAGCTTGCTTTTCTGAAAATATATATAACAATAATAACATAAAATATAATACAGGAATTTGAAATAACAATTTGGCGCGCAGGACTTCATCTTCCTCATTCAAATTTCCTGCGAATTTACCTGTGCATTCATGAACCAGAAACCTATGTTTTCGAAACATCAATCAAACCACAAAATTAATACAAATTCGAAGCCCAGATCAATTACATAAAGCTTATACATCATGGCCATGTTCATAGAACTTATTTAGATGCCCTAAGTGCTAAGTTCCCGAATTCGAATTTCAAAACCCTAACCATGGCATCTAATGATTTAGACCATGAACCTTCAATTAACTTATCCAGAAAGCTTCTATGCTTCACAACAAACATAAATCAGCAAGCAAAATTAGTTAATAACGCATGAGAGTATGAAATCGAAAAATGTCAAAAACTTGAACAAGAGTGATTCGGTTAGGGCAATTTATGGTGTTAGAGATGCAAATGATGATTGCTACATGTTCAGTGATGTCCAAGGATCCTCTCCATGTCCTTAAAATACCTTTTATTGCCCTGCAAGGATGAATCCGAATTTGTGTTTTTGGAGCAAATTTGTGAAGTTTGAAGATGACTTTGGAGGCTGCAAATTCGTGATCCCTAGGTTGCTAAATGTTCTATATATATGAGTGAATGAATTAGGTCAAAAATTTTAACAATTTGATGGATATTTGATCTTTTGGAGATTGAAAAAGATTTGAATTTAAAACTTGAAATATCTTGATATAAGCTTGCTATTTTAGGATGATCTTCATAATTCTTGTATCAATCAAGTCTAAATATATTTTAAGACTTTCTAGAAACTAAATCAATTTAAATCTCCATTATTTTATATTTTATTTGAATTTAAAATGACTTTTAATATAAAAAAATCATAATAAATAAAAATAAAAAGAATAAAATTATGAAAATATTAATATAATTTCGTGCATGATGTCATGGAACCAATTGGATCACAAAAAAGTCAGCCCATTTGAAGAATTATGGTTTTAAGACCCTATTTACTTCATAAACCTCTCAAATATTTCCCAACTTTGCAAGGGCACAAATCCTTCAATTTTAATGCTATGAAGGTGTTCTTGGACATTTTGGAAATCTTGAAGAGTCCTCTAACCAACCTCTTTGGTCTCATGTCCATATCTTTTACCATTCTCAAGTTATGCTCTTTGGAAGTTGTTGACTTTTTGTTGACTTTTAAAAGGACCTATAATGTCTTAGCTCATACCTTCCAAATGAAGCATTTTTGGGCTTGGCTTGTGAGACACAAAGTTGTAGAGAATTCAATTTCCTTCAAAATGAGATTTGGATGGAAAATTTTTGATGAAGCATGTGAAAGTTATGGCTGGTCAAAGTTCAGTTGACTTTTCCTGTGAAAACCCTAATTAGAAACTCCTGATTCTTGATGATCTGAAATCTCCTTGATGAATCATGATCAACCCTTGATCAAATGATGAATTTTACTTCGTATAATTGATGTTAGCAAAAAATCATGAAGTTTGACTTTGGTTTGACCACAGTTGACCTTAGTTTGACTTTTTAACTTCCTTAACTGATTTTAACCTTTCTGATCATCTGACTGAGCAAATCTTTTGGGAAAGTCTTGAAACTTGACATGGGGATTCTTGAACATATATAGGATGCTATGAAGCTCACTTGAAGTCTTATAAGTCCAGTTAGCCTGATAAAAGTCAAAACCCTAGTTTAGGATGCATTGCTTAGGAGGATGCATTGTCTGAGGGAATTGTCAAACTTTCTGACATAATTGTGAATCTTGTGAACCTTGTGAACCTCATGAGATGTCTTGTGAACCTTGTGAACCTTGTGAACCTCTTAGTACACAATGTCTTGTCTTGTGGAGGGCAAATTTTAGGGTGCAACATTACCGACCAAAGATGAATGGTGAGGTAGAGGCAGCTAACAAGAATATCAAGAAGATTGTGCAGAAAATGGTTGTCACCTATAAAGATTGGCATGAGATGTTACCGTTTGCTTTGCATGGGTACCGAACGTCAGTCAGGACGTCAACAGGGGCAACTCCCTTCTCTCTGGTGTATGGTATGGAAGCAGTCCTGCCTGTTGAAGTAGAGATTCCTTCACTGCGCGTGATGATGGATGTTAAGCTGGATGAGGCTGAATGGGTGCGTACTCGCTATAATCAGCTATATCTAATTGAGGAAAAGATATTAGTGGCTATCTGCCATGGTCAGCTTTATCAGACGAAAATGAAGCGTGCATTCGACCAACGGGTACGTACTCGAGAGTTTCAAGTGGGAGAGCTTGTATTGAAGAGGATCGTTCCTCCAGGTTCAGATCACAGGGGCAAGTGGACCTCAAACTACGAAGGACCATTCATAGTGAAGAAAGTCTTTTCAGGAGGAGCACTGATGCTCACCACTATGGATGGAGATGACTTCCAGTCCCCTGTTAACTCGGACGCAGTAAAAAAATACTTCGCATAAAGAGACCCGCTGGACACAAAAACAGAATTATAGTCCAGGCAAGAAAAGGGCATCCCGACGAGCTAAAAACAGAATAAAAAGCTCGGGCAAAAGTTAGGGAAATAAATAAAAAAAATGTACACCCGCTGAGTTGAAAAGCCACATCGGACAGCTCAGGCAAAAAAGGGTATCCCGGTGGATTGAAAACCCGAAAGGGCGATCCACGCAAAACAAGGGAATAAGCGAACAACTGCGATCCGAGTTATCTGAACCACGTCATCGTTTCGTACAATGATAGAAACCTCACTAACCCTTAGGACATCCATGCATGTTAACACTTAGGATTGTTTTAGTTTCCCTTTAGAATTTTGCATTTTGAGATCTTTTTGGTTCTTCTTCTCTTCTCATCTCATAACACAAAAAAAAACTTTAATAAGTTTGAAGTGGTGTCTTGATCCATAGCCTTATCCCACGAGGTATGCTTGTAGTCTTCCCATCTTGGGATAGTACAAGTTTACCTTGTGATGCACAAGTCTGATCAAGGTATCTTCTTCATCTGTAAATAATCAAAACACTTAATAAGTAAACAAGTTAGTGAGCCTAAGCCCTAATATTTGGGTTCAAGTTTTGGGGATCTTCTCCTTACTTGAGTGTGCTTGTTCTATTATTCCATCTTGGAATGTAGTGACAAGTGCACATTCCATTGAAGAGAGCTTGAGTTCACTTCCTTGTGACACACTCATAAAAGCTTCTAAAAAACACAAACAAACAATAAGCGTCTTTCCTTCGGGAATTCTTTTCTCATCTCATTCACTCCGTACGCAAACTTGCTCCTACTTGTCACTTTGCAAGACGGTTACGCACTCGTCATCCGAGTCTGCAACACCTGAGCAATGGCATAGGCAGTTCAAGCCTTAATTCACAAGCTTTTTCCTTTTAGTACCCCTGGTTAGGGGAACTACGGCGTCTCTGATCCTCATTATCCTGATGAGGTACGTAGGCAGCGGGGTAGGGCCCGTTCGAGCATAATCTTTATTTTCCCTACATTTTTTCTCTTTGTTCTCTTATTTCAGTTATTTTCCAGTTCCAGTTTCTTTTCATTTTCATTTCTTTCGCAGCAGCTTTCATACCCTTACCCTTTGAAATAGTTTCTTTTTGCAAGCGTGGATCCCATCGGGTACGGCAGACGATCTGGGTGCTAATACCTTCCCAGGTCGTAACCGACTCCCGAACTCAGTCTCTTTGGTTCGTAGGACCTGTGTCCTTCCTCTTTCTTTCTTCTTGTTTGTGCAGCATTACCATTCCCTTTCTTCGGGATAAAAATGCCTGGCTGGCGACTCTATTCTTTTTCCGCGCCACTTTTGCGTTTGTACCAGGATGGAAATCCGGGGAGCAACAATAACAAAAACATAATTTGATTAAAACGGAAAAGAGTACGGAAACATAACCGAAACGAAATCAAAATTGCCTAACAAACTTAGGACTTATAACAGAATTTTAAAACTAAATAAAAAACAACAAAAGCAACAAGACATGCATGTTCATTCCTCTTCCGAAATATCATCACTTTGATCTTCACCATCTTCACCATCTTCACTACCGGCTTCACTTTAATCATCCTCTTCGGTTTGGTTGTGAGAACCGATAATCAGTTTCCAAAGACTTTTGAGAGTGTGTTGGGTTTCACGGTGGTTTTGTTGAGCTTCTCGGTGGTGTGTCATGACGGTGGTATAAAGGAAGTCATTGGTTATGCCACCTTCGGGAATAGGAAAGGATGGAGCAGAGGAACCATCGACATATTCATAAGAACCATCGTTGCGTAAAACAATTCCGGTATTCTTCACAATTGTAATCTCATTTATTTCATTCGCCGTAGCCTTCATGGCGATAAAAGGTTCCCTACCAATAACCAAGTCGGTTTTCTTAATGATTCGAGAAATGAGCCTAGCATATGGAAGTATTATCTTTAAAGATAGTTGTTGCTTCAAGTGATACATCATTGTGAGCATCCAATTAATCTTTACCCTTTTCTTGATAGCAAACAACACTTGCATCTCCAAGTCATTGATTTGAGAGTGGTTTGAATCCTTGGGCAGCAGCACATAGAAAATGATATAGTGTAACAACCGATCATCAATGGTCAAATTCTTCGCATAGCATAAAGTTCTTGAAGTGCGCTGTCCCGATGTCACAACATCCTTCGGAAAACGGAAGATTGATTAATAATACTCCATTTTGTTGTAGCCGGACCAAACATCATCAATATGATTCACGCCTTTGCAGAGAAACACACCGGAAAATGGAATGTTCAAGGATGCAGCCAAAGCACCTAAATCCTCCTTAATTTCACAATTTCTAACAAGAGTATGCAACTTATGTTTACCATGCCTATCCATGTTGAGAGAAAAGTTATGCATAAAGGATTGGACCAAATCTGGGTAAACTTTCCCGTTGTCAGCAACAAAGTAACTCATCCCTTGAAAGTCTAGCAATGCAGGAAATTTAAAGGTTGGAGGTTTGAAATATTTCAGAAGAACATATTTACCCTTAAGTAGTGGTCTGACTCTGACTTTAAAATCCAGCCTCCTCTTCTTGGTGGATTCCATTGTTTCTGCAGCTGGAGCTTCTTCTGACACTGAGGTCGGTTCCTTTCCTTTCCTTTGGGGTGCCATGAACAATGATGGAGTTAGGGTTTTGGAGGAGATGATATTTTCGGATTTGATGTTGGGTGAGTTGAATGTAGTTTGAAGAGTGTTATAAAGATGAAGAGATAGTGGGTTTTAATGGGGGTTTAAGTTGTTGAAGGTTGGAAGTTGGAAGAAGATGATAAATAGAGTTTATGGTAGTCAAATAGTTGAAGAGTTAAAACATGTGGAAGTGAATGAACCAAACATGCAATGCAATGTACTTGAAGAATATATTAAAAACATAGTAAAACAAAAAACAAAAAAAAAATAAAAACACAAAGTTTGAAATCTGCGCTGGTAATCCAAGTTTTGGATGTGTTAACCGGTTAACCTATTACCTTAACCGGTTAACAGTTAAAAATTTTGAATTTTTTGAAAAATCCAGCAGCATGTTTTAGACCAAAAATAACCACTTTTTCATAAATTTTTTTTCATAAAGTGTTAGCACTCATCAAAACGCAACTTTCGATCAAAAAAGTTTTTGAAACCGATTATTTTCGGGTATACGAAAGTGAGAAAAACAAAAACTGGCGAAATGGAAGTGCTAGCATTTTATGACTAAAAAGTGAACAAACATACATATAATGCAACAAAAACATACAATAAGCAATTTTAAATTTAAGGTTAGATGTCACCTTCATTGAGAATACCAAGTTCTCGTCGAATCTTTTAAAATTTCTCTTTAGCCAACAGTTTAGTGAATATATCGGCGAGTTGATTGTGTGTATCCACGAATGTAACATCGACATCTCCATTTAGAACATGATCTCGAAGGAAGTGATGCCGGATATCTATGTGATTTGTTCTTGAATGCATGACCAGGTTCTTCGTGATATTGATGGCACTTATGTTGTCACACCGGAGAGGGATACAACCGAGGTCTATACCGAAATCGAGGAGTTGTTGTTTAAGCCATAAGATTTGAGCTCAACAACTTCCTTCTACGATGTATTCTGCTTCGGCCATGCTAAGTGCAACGCATGATTGCTTCTTACATGCCCACGACACTAGTGCATTCCCGAGAATGTGACAAGTACCACTTGTACTTTTTCTATCGGTCTTACATCCTACATAATCAGCGTCAGAATAACCAATTAAAGAACAAGTACTACCTTTTGGATACCATAATCCGACGTGCGTCGTTCCTTTGAGATACTTCATGATCCTCTTCACGGCGGTGAGATGTGATTCCTTCGGATTAGCTTGAAAGCGTGCACACAAACAAACACTAAACATAATGTCAGGACGGCTTGCCGTCAAATATAAAAGTGAACCAATCATACCTTGATACTTTGTAATATCTATTGAAGTGCCGGAAAGATCTTGATCAACATACGTTCCGGATCCTATTGGAGTAGACATTTCTTTGCAATTGTCCATATCAAATCTTTTCAATAATTCCTTGCAATACTTGGATTGGTTGATGAAGATGCCATCCTTTGTTTGCTTGATTTGTAAACCAAGGAAGTAGTTCATCTTTCCCATCATGGACATCTCGAATTCACCTTGCATCATAAGAGATAATTCTTCGCAAAGATCTTTGTTCGTTGAACCGAAGATGATGTCGTCAACATAGACTTGAACAAGTAAGGTGTTGCCCTTGAGATTCTTGATGAACAAAGTCTTGTCAACCTTTCCTTTCGTAAAACCTTTCTCACATAGGAAGTTGCTAAGGCGATCATACCAAGCCCTTGGTGCTTGCTTTAAGCCATAAAGAGCCTTCTTCAACTTGTAGACATGAGGGGGATTCTTGAAGTCTTCAAAACCCGG
This sequence comes from Lathyrus aphaca, assembly GCA_963966055.1. Taxonomy (NCBI): domain Eukaryota; kingdom Viridiplantae; phylum Streptophyta; class Magnoliopsida; order Fabales; family Fabaceae; genus Lathyrus; species Lathyrus aphaca. Next base: position 39,283,419 of record OZ014523.1, read on the forward strand.
AGGTTGTTTGACGTAGACTTCTTCATTGATGTAACCGTTTAGGAAGGCACTTTTGACATCCATCTGGTACAACTGAAAATTCATAGAACAAGCGTAAGTGAGTAATAATCTAATAGCTTCTAACCTTGCTACCGGAGCGAATGTTTCATCATAGTCGATTCCTTCTTCTTGGTTGTAGCCTTGTGCGACCAATCTTGCTTTGTTATGAACTATGATCCCATTCTCGTCAAGTTTGTTCTTGAACACCCATCTTGTGCCTATGATAAGTTTGTTGTCCGGTCTTGGTATAAGAGTCCAAACTTGGTTCCTTTCGAATTGGTTGAGTTCTTCTTGCATAGCTATTATCCATTGATCGTCGCCTAAGGCTTCATCGATTTTTGTTGGTTCAAATTGAGTCATGAACGCCATGTTGAGACAAGCATCCTTGAGATTGAATCGAGTTGCAACGCCTTGGCTAATATCACCAATCACTTTATCTATCGGGTGATCTCTATGAGTTCTCCATTCTTTTGGAAGATCTTGATGTTCTTCAATGGTTGGTGAGTCATCTTCTTGTGATATTGCTTGTTCTTTTGATGTCTCCTTTTGTTGTTGTGATAGATCTACTACATCATCATCATCATCCACAATAATATTATCCTCTTCATTGGATTTCTCATCAAACTTACCAAGGCTGTCCTTGCCGTTGTTGAGAACGAAGCATTTGCATCCGAATATGTGGAAGAAAGATATGTTGGGTTTCCTTGCCTTGAACAACTCACATGGGGTCTTCTTGAGAATAGGTTGAATATTGACACAGTTACTTACAAAGCAAGCCGTGCTAACCGCATCCGCCCAAAAATATTTAGGAAGATTTGAGTCGCTAAACATTGTCCTTGCAAGTTCCACTAATGCCCTATTCTTCCTCTCTACGACACCATTTTGTTGAGGAGTCCTTGGTGCGGAAAAATTGTGAGAGATTCCATGCTCTTCACAAAAATCTTCAAATGATGAATTTTGAAATTCGCCACCATGGTCGCTTCTTATGGAAACAATTGAGAGTGACTTCTCATTTTGAATTTGCTTGGCATACTTCTTGTATGCTTTAAAGGCATCACTTTTCTGCACTAAAATCAACGTCCAAGTGTATCTAGAGAAATCATCAACAATAACTAGGGCAAAAACGTTACCTCCGAAGCTTTTTGTTCTTGATGGACCGAAAAGATCCATATGTAACAATTGTAGTGGTCTTGAAGTAGATATCACTTTCTTCGTCTTGAAGGATGTTTTGGTTTGCTTCCCCTTTTGACATGCGTCACAAAGCTTATCCTTGATAAACTTTATCTTCATAAGATCAACAAATAGATCATGCTTTAATAATTTGTTCAAATGCTCCATGTGAATGTGAGCAATCCTCTTATGCCAAAGCCATGCCTCGTTGTTGTTTGCCATTAAGCATTTCACCTTCAAGGAAGAGTCATCAAAAGGTATCATAAAAATGTTATTAAATCGTTTACCTTTTAGCAAGAGTTCATGAGTGACTTCGTGTTCTATCAAGCATTCCTCCTTTGTGAAGTTGATTCGGAACCCTTTGTCACACAATTGACTTATGCTAAGAAGGTTGTGTTTAAGGCCTTCCACATAAAGGACGTCTTCGATGATTGTATGAGGAGATTCACCAATGGTTCCAACTCCAAGAATTCTTCCTTTATTATCATCACCGTAAGTAACGTATCCTTTGGCCTTAAGTGTTAGACTTGAAAATTTGTTGATATCGCCCGTCATATGCTTTGAACAACCGCTATCGAGATACCATTGAGTAGAAGTTATTTTCAAGCATACCTACAAAACAAAGTCAATTATTGTTAGGTACCCAAATTTCTTTGGGTCCTTGATAGTTAGTACCCTTTTCAACCCACACATAATGTCCTTTAGCAACACCAATGTTGCGCACATAGCAAGCATTAGGTGTATGGCCTTTGATTCCACAATAAAAACAAGTAGGTTGAAATTGACTTTTAAATCTAGGAACATATTTTTGTTTCTTAATGATCCTTTTCCTTGTATGACTTTGATGCATAGTTTTAGAATTGTTAGTCTTTTCTTTAACAATTCTTTCACTAGCTTTTACGAAAATGGTTTCACTTGTGCTTGGTTTGGAAAACTTAGAATATCCTAAGCCACTTTTATCATTTGGATATCTTTGGTGCCTAAGAATTTCCTCCAAGCCAATCTGACCTTTTTCATATCTTTATAAGACTCTTTTGAGTTGAACAATTTGAAAAGATAATGACTCACAATTTTGACATGCAAGGCTTTGTTTTTCATCCATTATCTTTTGTTTTTCATTTTCAATGTACTTTTCAAAAGATGCATTTTGTTCTTCTAAAGATAATATTCTTTTCTTTTGGGATGAAATATTTTTGTACAAAGTCTTGCATTCTTTTAGAAGTTCATCTATGACTTCTTGTGCATAATTTTCAAAAATTGAAAAGTTGCTACTAACCTCGTCATTTTCTTCATCGGAGTGATGTGACGCCATTAACTCCATATTTGCACATTCATCGCTTTACGATTCTGATGAGGAACTAACTTCATTGTCATCCCACGCGACATAAGCCTTTTTATTTTTGAAATCCTTCTTGCCTTTGAATCCTCCTTTCTTCGCAAGTCTTGGACAATCCGGTTTTATGTGACCTTGCTTCCCACATTCATAGCATGTAACTTCTTGAATCGATGTGGATGCATCCTTCTTCCTGAAATGTTTATTCTTTTTAGGAAAAGAGGAATTATTATTTTTGTTAAAAAACTTACCAAGCTTCTTAACAAGAAGCATGCAGTTCTCATCTTCGGAAATCTCGTCATCTTTGTCATCCTTTGTGTCAATCTTCAAAGCAATTCCTTTGGAATTTTTCTCTTGACTTTTGTGCTTCTCGAGCCTTCCAAGTTCCAATTCGTGCTCTTGAAGTTTGCCGAATAGAGATGCGGATGTCATTGTTGAGAGACTCTTCTTCTCCGAAATAGCGGTCACCTTCGATTGCCATTCCCTTGTCAAAGACCTTAGGACTTTCAAATTGAGATCATCGTTGGTGAAGGTCTTTCCGAGTGCAATCAAGTGGTTGGTTAGATGAACAAATCATTTTTGTAAGGCCACAATAGATTCTCCGGGCTGCATGCGGAACATTTCATATTCTTGACTCAACGTGTTAAGCCTTGATCTTTTTACTTCTGTTGTTCCTTCATGTGTTTCTACCAAAGTATCCCAAATCTCCTTTGCCGATTTGCATTGTGATACGCGAAAGAATTCGTCCATACTAAGAGCTCTTTGAAGTATGTTGATTGCCTTCTTCTCATTTAGGATCTTCTTTTTATCATCTTCATCATACATATTCTTCAACTTTGCGGTTCCAACGCCGTTGATCACATTAATGGGATTATGCGGACCTTCTTCGATTGCTTCCCATATGCCTTCTCCTTGGGCTTCAAGATGTGCCCTCATTCTGATTTTCCAAAAATCAAAGTATTCGCCGGAGAAGAGCGGAGGCTTGTTTCTACTTCCACCTTCTTTGAAAACAGGATTCGAGTTTGCGGAAGCCATAGGATCTTGTAGGAACAGGTTACCTAAACCTACTCTGATGCCAATTGTAAGATCAAGGTGCGCCTAAGAGGGGGGGGGGGGGGGTGAATTAGGTGTTATCAAATTTTCCGATTCATTTTCTTCGATGGATGGATTTTGCTTTTTACGGTTTATAGAATGAAAACGGTAAAGTAGTAAAGTAAAGATGACACGAAGATTTATCCTGGTTCCCTTCACAATCCGAAGGTACATCCAGTCCCTTTTCAACATGAAAGAGATTTCCACTAGTTTCTTTAGAACAGTAAAACCTATCACACCTTCAATGGTGAGGCCTACTTTCTAACAAACTATACAAACAAGTGTGCAAGAACAATCCTCTTGCCACACTTACCCTTATGTCCAAACAATCCTTGGAACACAAGTCAAAAAATAGAAAACACTTTCTATAATTTTTGTTTGAGTGAGAATACAATGATTGGTATCAATATAAATTGATCTTCTCCTATATTCAAAAGTCACTACTTAAGATTCAATACAAGTGTTCAAGAAAATATGAAAATGATGAACTTATGAACACCTTTTGAAATATGAAAATTATTTGAATTTAGTGATTTTGATTGTATGATAATATTTGAAAATTCTAGGAGGTGTTTATGAATTTGAAATTTTAAGAATTTATAATATTTGAAACACCTATTCAAAAAGGTATGAGAATTTAAAAAGAAATTCTTTGAAAAGGTATAAAAAAATTATGAAATAAAATCATGAAGAGGTATAACACTTAACAAAAATTTGAATTTGAAGAGAAACAATTTTTTAAAAATTCTACAGTGTTAACCGGTTAACCATATGGGTTAATCGGTTAACGCCCAGAAACGTTACCACCGAATTGAAAAATTGAGACCATTAACCGTTTAACACTGTTAAAACACAGAAAAATATTTCTGTTTTAAGTGTTAAAACCAGTTCCAATTATTTTCAAAAAAGATGCACATGCATTAAAAATCATGATAAATATTTTGAACACTTGTATATCATTTTAAGGAGTAAATTTTGATATACCTAAGCCTTGTGTCCAAGTCTTGAAAATGTTGCACAAAAGCTTGAAACGAACGGAAGCATTCCATTGATGATGCATAGCCATGATCTTGATCGTTGTTGTCATCTCAACTTTTTGCAATCTGGAATGAGCTTAAATAATGTTGACGACATCAAAAACATTGAGCTTGAAGTATGCTTCTACAGAATTGTGTATATTATACTACATTTTTAGACCAAAACTTGTATTTCGAAATATTTCATAGAATCAAATTTTGAGACGTTTGTTTGCATGGATTTCCATCATAACCTTCGCTCGTAACATATAGCGAGGATCTTAAATGTTTCGTAGCATTTCGAACAGTCCTCGATTTAATTTGATTTTTGACCGAAACTAGTATAGAATTGTGTATAATAATATACTACGATTTTTTGAACAAAACTAGTATTTAAAAAAGTTTCATAAAATCTAATTTTGAGATAATTTTTTTGCATGGACTTCCATCATAACCTTCCCTCGTAACATATAAAGAGGATCTTAAAAGTTTCATAGAATTTAGAACAATCCTCGATATAATTTGATTTTTGAGCGAACCTAGTATAGAATTGTGTATAATATACTACGATTTTTGATCGAAACTAGTATTTCAAAAAGTTTCATAGAATCTTATTTTGAGATGCTTTTTTGCATGGACTTCCATCATAAACTTCCCTCGTAACATATAGAGAGGATCTTAAAAGTTTAATAGAATTTCGAACAATCCTCGATATAATTTGATTTTTGACCAAAACTAGTATAGAATTGTGTATAATATACTACGATTTTTGATCGAAACAAGTATTTCAAAAAGTTTCATAGAATCTAATTTTGAGATGATTTTTTGCATGGAATTCCATCATAACCTTACCTCGTAACATATAGAAAGGATCTTACAAATATCGTAGAATTTCGAACAATCCTCGATATAATTAGATTTTTGACCGAAACTAGTATAGAATTGTGTATAATATACTATGATTTTTGATCGAAACTAGTATTTCAAAAAGTTCCATAGAATCTAATTTTGAGATGATTTTTTGCATGGACTTCCATCATAACCTTCCCTCGTAACATATAGAGAGGATCTTAAAAGTTTCATAGAATTTTGAACATTCCTCGATATAATTTGATTTTTGACCGAAACTAGTCTAGAATTGTGTATAATATACTACGATTTTTGACAGAAACTAGTATTTCAAAGAGCTTCATAGAAACTAATTTTGAGATGATTTTTTGCATGGACTTCCGTCATAACCTTCCCTTGTAACATATAGAGAGGATATTAAAAGTTTCTTAGAATTTCGAACAATCCTCGATATAATTTGATTTTTGACCTAAACTGGTATAGAATTGTGTATATTATACTAAAATGTTTAGACCAAAACTTGTATTTCGAAATGTTTCATAGAATCTAATTTTGAGACGATTGTTTGCATGGATTTCCATCATAACCTTCGCTCGTAAATAATAGCGAGGATCTTAAAAGTTTCGTATCATTTCGAAAAGTCCTCGATTTAATTTGATTTTTGACCGAAACTATTATAGAATTGTGTATAATATACTACGATTTTTTGACCAAAACTATTATTTAAAAAAGTTTCATAGAATCTAATTTTGAGATAATTTTTTGCATGGACTTCCATCATAACCTTCCCTCGTAACATAAAGAGGATCTTAAAAGTTTCATCGAATTTACAACAATCCTCGATATAATTTGATTTTTGAGCGAAACTAGTATAGAATTGTGTATAATATACTACGATTTTTGATCGAAACTAGTATTTCAAAAAGTTTCATAGAATCTTATTTTGAGATGCTTTTTTGTATGTACTTCCATCATAAACTTCCCTCGTAACATATAGAGAGGATCTTAAAAGTTTAATAGAATTTCGAACAATCTTCGATATAATTTGATTTTTGACCAAAACTAGTATAGAAATGTGTAAAATATACTACGATTTTTGATCGAAACTAGTATTTCAAAATGTTTCATAGAATCTAATTTTGAGATGATTATTTGCATGGACTTCCATCATAATCTTCCCTCGTAACATATAGAGAGGGTCTTAAAAGTTTCGTAGAATTTCGAACTATCCTCGATATAATTTAATTTTTGACCGAAACTAGTATAGAATTGTGTATAATATACTACGATTTTAGACCGAAACTAGTATTTCAAAAAGTATCATAGAAATTAATTTTGAGATGAATTTTTGCAAGGACTTCCATCATGACATTCCCTCGTAACATAAAGAGATGATCTTAAAAGTTTCATAGAATTTTGAACAATCCTCGATATAATTTGATTTTTGAGCGAAACTAGTATAGAATTGTGTATAATATACTACGATTTTTGACCGAAACTAGTATTTCAAAAAGCTTCATAGAAACTAATTTTGAGATGATTTTTTGCATGGACTTCCATCATAACCTTCCCTTGTAACATATAGAGAGGATATTAAAAGCTTCTTAGAATTTCGAACAATCCTCGATATAATTTGATTTTTGAGCTAAACTAGTATAGAATTGTGTATATATTATACTATGATTTTTAGACCAAAACTTGTATTTCGAAATGTTCCATAGAATCTAATTTCGAGACGATTGTTTGCATGGATTTCCATCCTAACCTTTCCTCGTAGCATTTCGAATAGTCCTCGATTTAATTTGATTTTGGACCGAAACTAGTATAGATTGTGTATAATATACTACGATATTTTGACCAAAACTAGTATTTCAAAAAGTTTCATAGAATCTAATTTTGAGATAATTTTTTGAATGGACTTCCATCATAACCTTCCCTCGTAACATATAAAGAGTATCTTAAAAGTTTCATAGAATTTAGAACAATCCTCGATATAATTTGATTTTTGAGCGAAACTAGTATAGAATTGTGTATAATATACTACGATTTTTGATCGAAACTAGTATTTCAAAAAGTTTCATAGAATCTAATTTTGAGATGATTATTTGCATGGACTTCCATCATAACCTTCCTTCGTATCACATAGAGAGGATCTTAAAGTTTTCGTAGAATTTCGAACAATCCTCGATATAATTTGATTTTTGACCGAAACTAGTATAGAATTGTGTATAATATACTACGATTTTTGACCGAAACTAGTATTTCAAAAAGCTTCATAGAAACTAATTTTGAGATGATTCTTTGCATGGACTTCCATCATAACCTTCCCTCGTAACATATAGAGAGGTTCTTACAATTTGGTAGAATTTCGAACTATCCTCGATATAATTAGATTTTTGACCGAAACTAGTATAGAATTGTGTATAATATACTACGATTTTTTGACCAAAACTAGTATTTCAAAAAGTTTCATAGAATCTAATTTTTACATAATTTTTTGCATGGACTTCAATCATAACCTTCCCTCGTAACATATAGAGAGGATCTTAAAATTTTCGTAGCATTTCGAACAATCCTCGACTTAATTTGATTTTTGATCTAAACTAGTATAAAATTGTGTATATTATACTACGATTTTTTGAACAAAACTAGTATTTCAAAAAGTTTCATAGAATCTAATTTTGAGATGATTTTTTGAATGGACTTCCATCATACACTTCCCTCGTTATATATAGAGAGGATCTCAAAAGTTTAATAGAATTTCGAACAATCCTCGATATAATTTGATTTTTGACCGAAACATGTATAGAATTGTGTATAATATGCTACGATTTTTGATCGAAACTAGTATTTCAAAAAATTTCATAGAATCTAATTTTGAGATGAATTTTTGCATGGACTTCCATCATAACTTTCCCTCGTAACATATAGAGAGGATCTTACAAGTTTCGTAGAATTTTGAACATTCCTCGATATAATTTGATTTTTGACCGAAACTAGTATAGAATTGTGTATAATATACTACACTGTTTGACCGAAACTAGTATTTCAAAAAGCTCCATAGAAACTAATTTTGAGATGATTTTTTGCATTGACTTCCATCATAACCTTCCCTTGTAACATATAGAGAGGATATTAAAAGTTTCCTAGAATTTCGAACAATCCTCGATATAATTTTATTTTTGACCTAAACTAGTATAGAATTGTGTATAATATACTACGATTTTTAGACCAAAACTTGTATTTCGAAATGTTTCATAGAATCTAATTTTGAGACGATTGTTTGCATGGATTTCCATCATAACGTTCGCTCGTAACATATAGCGAGGATCTTAAAAGTTTCGTAGCATTTCGAACAGATTTAATTTGAATTTTGACCAAAACTAGTATTTCAAAAAGTTTCAGAGAATCTAATTTTGAGATAATATTTTGCATGGACTTCCATCATAACCTTCTCTCGTAACATATAAAGAGGATCTTAAAAGTTTCGTAGAATTTAGAACAATCATCGATATAATTTGATTTGTGAGCGAAACTAGTATAGAATTGTGTATAATATACTATGATTTTTGAGGGAAACTAGTATTTCAAAAAGTTTCATAGAATCTTATTTTGAGATGCTTTTTTGCATGGACTTTCATCATAAACTTCCCTCGTAACATATAGAGAGGATCTTAAAAGTTTCATAGAATTTCGAACAATCCTCGATATAATTAGATTTTTTACCGAAACTAGTATAGAATTATGTATAATATACTACGATTTTTTTTACCGAAACTAGTATTTCAAAAAGTTTCATAGAAACTAATTTTGAGATGATTTTTTGCATGGACTTCCATCATAACCAACCCTCGTAACATATAGAGAGGATCTTAAACGTTTCGTAGAATTTTGAACATTCCTCGATATAATTTGATTTTTGACCAAAACTAGTATAAAATTGTGTATAATATACTACGCTTTTTGACCGAAACTAGTATTTCAAAAAGCCTCATAGAAACTAATTTTGAGATGATTTTTTGCATGGACTTCCATCATAACCTTCCCTTGTAACATATAGAGAGGATATTAAAAGTTTCTTAGAATTTCGAACAATCCTCGATATAATTTGATTTTTGACCTAAACTAGTATAGAATTGTGTATAATATACTACAATTTTTAAACCAAAACTTGTTTTTCGAAATGTTTCATAGAATCTAATTTTGAGACGATTGTTTGCATGGATTTCCATCATAACCTTCCCTCGTAACATATAGCAAGGATCATAAAAGTTTCGTAGCATTTCAAACAGTCCTCGATTTAATTTGATTTTTGACCGAAACTAGTATAGAATTGTGTATAATATACTACGATTTTTGACCGAAACTAGTATTTCAAAAAGTTTCATAGAAACTAATTTTGAGATGATTTTTGCATGGACTTCCATCATAACCTTCCCTCGTTTCATATAGAGAGGGTCTTAAAAGTTTCATAGAATTTTGAACAATCCTCGATATAATTTGATTTTTGAACGAAACTAGTATAAAATTGTGTATAATATACTATGATTTTTGATCGAAACTAGTATTTCAAAAAGTTTCATAGAATCTTATTTTGAGATGCTTTTTTGCATGGACTTCCATCATAAACTTCCCTCGTAACATATAGAGAGGATCTTAAAAGTTTCATAGAATTTTGAACAATCCTCAATATAATTTGATTTTTGAACGAAACTAGTATAAAATTGTGTATAATATACTACGATTTTTGACCGAAACTAGTATTTCAAAAAGTTCCATAGAATCTAATTTTGAGATGATTATTTGCATGGACTTCCATCATAGCCTTCCCTCGTAACATATAGAGAGGATCTTAAAAGTTTCGTAGAATTTCAAACAATCCTCGATATAATTTGATTTTTGACCGAAACTAGTATAGAATTGTGTATAATATACTACGATTTTTGACCGAAACTAGTATTTCAAAAAGCTTTATAGAAACTAATTTTGAGATTATTTTTTGCATGGACTTCCATCATAACCTTCCCCCGTAACATATAGAGAGGGTCTTAAAAGTTTCTTAGAATATTGAACATTCCTCGATATAATTTGATTTTTGACCGAAACTAGTATAGAATTGTGTATAATATACTACGATTTTTGACCGAAACTAGTATTTCAAAAAGCTCATAGAAATTAATTTTGAGAGGATTTTTTGCATGGACTTCCATCATAACCTTCCCTTGTAACATATAGAGAGGATACTAAATGTTTCTTAGAATTTCGAACAATCCTCGATATAATTTGATTTTTGACCTAAACTAGTTTAGAATTGTGTATATTATACTACGATTGTTAGACCAAAACTTGTATTTCGAAATGTTTCATAGAATCTAATTTTGAGACGATTGTTTGCATGGATTTCCATCATAACTTTCCCTCATAACATATAGCTAAGATCTTAAACGTTTCATAGCATTTCGAACAGTCCTCGATTTAATTTAATTTTTGACCGAAACTAGTATAGAATTGTGTATAATATACTACGATTTTTTGACCAAAACTAGTATTTAAAAAAGTTTCATAGAATATAATTTTGTGATGCTTTTTTGCATGGACTTCCATCATAAACTTCCCTCGTAACATATAGAGGGGATCTTAAAAGTTTCATAGAATTTTGAACAATCCTCGATATAATTTGATTTTTGACCAAAAAAAGTATAAAATTGTGTATAATATACTACGATTTTTAAAAAAGTTTCATAGAATCTAATTTTGAGATGATTATTTGCATGGACTTCCATCATAACCTTCCCTAGTATCATAAAGAGAGGATCTTAAAAGTTTCGTAGAATTTCGAACAAACCTCGATATAATTTGATTTTTGACCGAAACTAGTATATAATTGTGTATAATATACTACGATTTTTGACCGAAACTAGTATTTCAAAAAGCTTCATAGAAACTAATTTTGATATGATTTTTTGCATGGACTTCCATCATAACCTTCCCCCGTAACATATAGAGAGGATCTTAAAAGTTTCGTAGCATTTCGAACAATCCTCGACTTAATTTGATTTTTGATCTAAACTAGTATAAAATTGTGTATAATATACTACAATTTTTTGAACAAAACTAGTATTTCAAAATTTTTCATAGAATCTAATTTTGAGATAATTCTTTGCATGGTATTCCATCATAACCTTCCCTCGTAACATATAGAGAGGATCTTAAAAGTTTCATAGAATTTTCAACAATCCTCGATATAATTTGATTTTTGACCGAAACTAGTATAGAATTGTGTATAATATACTACGATTTTTGATCGAAACTAGTATTTCAAAAAGTAACATAGAATCTAATTTTGAGATGCTTATTTGCATGGACTTCCATCATAACCGACCCTCGTATCATATAGAGAGGATCTTAAAAGTTTCGTAGAATTTCGAACAATCCTCGATTTAATTTGATTTTTGACCAAAACTAGTATAGAATTGTGTATAATATACTACGATTTTTGACCGAAACTAGTATTTCAAAAAGATTCATAGAAACTAATTTTGAGATGATTTTTTGCATGGACTTCCATCATAACCTTCCCTCGTAAGATATAGAAAGGATCTTACAAGTTTCTAGAATTTCGAACAATCCATGATATAATTAGATTTTTGACCGAAACTAGTATAGAATTGTGAATAATATACTACGATTTTTGACCGAAACTAGTATTTAGAAAAGTTTCATAAAATCTTATTTTGAGATGATTTTTTTGCATGGACTTCCATCATAACCTTCCCTCGTAACATATAAAGAGGATCTTAAAATTTTCATATAATTTAGAACAATCCTTGATATATTTTGATTTTTGAGCGAAACTAGTATAGAATTGTGTATAATATACTACGATTTTTGATCGAAACTAGTATTTCAAAAAGTTTCATAGAATCTTATTTTGAGATGCTTTTTTGCATGGACTTCCATCATAAACTTCCCTCGTAACATATAGAGAGGATCTTAAAAGTTTCATAGAATTTCGAACAATCCTCGATATAATTTGATTTTTGACAGAAACTAGTATAAAATTGTGTATAATATACTACGATTTTTGATCGAAACTAGTATTTCAAAAAGTTTCATAGAATCTAATTTTGAGATGATTATTTGCATGGACTTCCATCATAACCTTCCCCCGTATCATATAGAGAGGATCTTAAAAGTTTCGTAGAATTTCAAACAATCCTCGATATAATATTATTTTTGACCGAAACTAGTATAGAATTGTGTATAATATACTAAGATTTTTGACCGAAACTAGTATTTCAAAAAGCTTCATAGAAACTAATTTCGAGATGATTTTTTGCATGGACTTCCATCATAACCTTCCATCGTAACATATAGAGAGGATCTTACAAGTTTCGTAGAATTTCGAACAATCTTCGATATAATTAGATTTTTGACCGAAACTAGTATAGAATTGTGTATAATATACTACGATTTTTGATCGAAACTAGTATTTCAAAAAGTTTCATAGAATCTAATTTTGAGATAATTTTTTGCATGGACTTCCATCATAAACTTCCCTCGTTACATATAGAGAGGATCTTAAAAGTTTCATAGATTTTCGAACAATCCTCGATATAATTTGATTTTTGACCGAAACTTGTATAGAATTGTGTATAATATACTACGATTTTTGATCGAAACTAGTATTTCAAAAAGTTTCATAGAATCTAATTTTGAGATGATTTTTTGCATGGAATTCCATCATAACCTTTCCTCGTAACTTATAGAGAGGATCTTAATAGTTTCGTAGAATTTGAACATTCCTCGATATAATTTTATTTTTGAACGAAACTAGTATAGAATTTTGTATAAAATACTACGATTTTTGACCGAAACTAGTATTTCAAAAAGCTTCATAGAAACTAATTTTGAGATTATTTTTTGCATGGACTTCCATCATAACCTTCCCTTGTAACATATAGAGAGGATATTAAAAGTTTCTTAGAATTTCGAACAATCCTCGATATAATTTGATTTTTGACCTAAAATAGTATAGAATTCTATATATTATACTACGATTTTTGATCGAAACTAGTATTTCAAATAGTTTCATAGAATCTAATTTTGAGATGATTATTTGCATGGACTTCCATCATAACCTTCCCTCGTAACATATACGTAACATATAGAGAGGATCTTAAAAGTTTCGTAGAATTTCGAATAATCCTCAATATAATTTGATTTTTGACCGAAACTAGTATAGAATTGTGTATAATATACTACATTTTTGAACGAAAATAGTATTTCAAAAAGCTTTATAGAAACTAATTTTGAGATGATTTTTTGCATGGACTTAAATCATAACCTTCCCTTGTAACATATAGAGAGGATCTTACAAGTTTCGTAGAATTTCGAACAATCCTTGATATAATTAGATTTTTGACCGAAACTAGTATAGAATTGTGTATAATATACTACGATTTTTGACCGAAACTAGTATTTCAAAAAGTTTCATAGAAACTAATTTTGAGATTATTTTTCGCATGAACTTCCATCATAACCTTCCCTCGTAACATATAGAGAGGATCTTAAAAGTTTCGTAGGATTTCGAACAATCCTCGACTTAATTTGATTTTTGATCTAAACTAGTATAAAATCGTGTATAATATACTACGATTTATGACCAATACTAGTATTTCAAAAAGATTCATAGAAATTAATTTTGAGATGAATTTTTGCATGGACTTCTATCATGACCTTCCCTCGTAACATATATAGAGGATCTGAAAGGTTTAATAGAATTTTGAACAATCCTCGATATAATTTAATTTTTGACCGAAACTAGTATAGAATTGTGTATAATATATTACGATTTTTGATCAAAACTAGTATTTCAAAAAGTTTCATAGAATCTAATTTTGAGATAATTTTTTGCATGGACTTCCATCATAACCTTCCCTCGTAACATATAAAGAGGATCTTAAAATTTTCATATAATTTAGAACAATCCTTAATATATTTTGATTTTTGAGCGAAACTAGTATAGAATTGTGTATAGTATACTACAATTTTTGATCGAAACTAGTATTTCAAAAAGTTTCATAGAATCTAATTTTGAGATGATTTTTTGCATGGACTTCCATCATAAACTTCCCTCGTAACATATAGAGAGGATCTTAAAAGTTTCATAGAATTTCGAGCAATCCTCGATATAATTTGATTTTTGACCGAAACTAGTATAGAATTGTGTATAATATACTACGATTTTTGACCGAAACTAGTATTTCAAAAAGCTTCATAGAAACTAATTTTGAGATGATTTTTTTGCATGGACTTCCATCATAACCTTCCCTCGTAACATATAGAGAGGATCTTACAAGTTTCGTAGAATTTTGAACAATCCTCCATATAATTAGATTTTTGACCTAAACTAGTATAGAATTGTGTATAATATACTACGATTTTTGACCGAAACTAGTATTTCAAAAAGTTTCATAGAAACTAATTTTGAGATTATTTTTTTGCATGGACTTCCATCGTAACCTTCCCTCGTAATATATAGAGAGGATCTTAAACGTTTCGTAGCATTTCGAACAATCCTCGACTTAATTTGATTTTTGATCTAAACTAGTATAAAATTGTGTATAATATACTACGATTTTTGACCAAAACTAGTATTTCAAAAAGTTTCATAGAATCTAATTTTGAGATGATTTTTTGCATGAACTTCCATCATAAACTTCCCTCGAAACATATAGAGAAGATCTTAAAAGTTTCATAGAATTTCGAACAATCCTCGATATAATTTGATTTTTGACCGAAACTTGTATTGAATTGTGTATAATATACTACGCTTTTTGACCGAAACTAGTATTTCAAAAAGCCTCTTAGAAACTAATTTTGAGATGATTTTTTGCATGCACTTCCATCATAAACTTCCCTTGTAACATATAGAGAGGATATTAAAAGTTTCTTAGAATTTCGAACAATCCTCGATATAATTTGATTTTTGACCTAAACTAGTATAGAATTGTGTATATTATACTACGATTTTTAAACCAAAACTTGTTTTTCGAAATGTTTCATAGAATCTAATTTTGAGGCGATTGTTTGCATGGATTTCCATCATAAACTTCCCTCGTAACATATAGCAAGGATCATAAAAGTTTCGTAGTATTTCGAACAGTCCTCGATTTAATTTTATTTTTGACCGAAACTAGTATAGAATTGTGTATAATATACTACGATTTTTTGACCAAAACTAGTATTTCAAAAAGTTTCATAGAATCTAATTTTGAGATAATTTTTTGCATGGACTTCCATCATAACCTTCCCTCGTAACATATAGAGAGGATCTTAAAAGTTTCATAGAATTTCGAACAATCCTCAATATAATTTGATTTTTGACCAAAACTAGTATAGAATTGTGTATAATATACTACGATTTTTGATCGAAACTAGTATTTCAAAAAGTTTCATAGAATCTAATTTTGAGATGATTATTTGCATGGACTTCCATCATAACCTTCCCTCGTATCTTATAGAGAGGATATTAAAAGTTTCGTAGAATTTCAAACAATCCTCGATATAATTTGATTTTTGACCGAAACTAGTATAGAATTGTGTATAATATACTTCGATTTTTGACCGAAACTAGTATTTCAAAAAGCTTCATAGAAACTAATTTTGAGATGATTTTTTGCATGGACTTCCATCATAACCTTCCATCGTAACATATAGAGAGGATCTTACAAGTTTCGTAGAATTTCGAACAATCTTTGATATAATTAGATTTTTGACAGAAACAAGTATAGAATTGTGTATAATATACTACGATTTTTGACCGAAACTAGTATTTCAAAAAGTTTCATAGAAACTAATTTTGAGATGATTTTTTTGTATGGACATCCATCATAACCTTCCCTCGTAACATATAGAGAGGATCTTAAAAGTTTCGTAGCATTTCGAACAATCTTCGACTTAATTTGATTTTTGATCTAAACTAGTATAAAATTGTGTATAATATACTACGATTTTTGACCAAAACTAGTATTTCAAAAAGATTCATAGAAATTAATTTTGAGATGAATTTTTGCATGGACTTCCATCATGACCTTCCCTCGTAACATATAGAGAGGATCTTAAAAGTTTCATAGAACTTTGAACAATCCTCGATATTTGATTTTTGACCGAAACTAGTATAGAATTGTGTATAATATATTACGATTTTTGATCGAAACTAGTATTTCAAAAAAGTTACATAGAATCTAATTTTGAGATGATTTTTTGCATGGACTTCCATCATAAGCTTCCCTCGTAACATATAGAGAGGATCTTAAAATTTTCTTAGAATTTTGACCATTCCTCGATATAATTTGATTTTTGACCGAAACTAGTATAGAATTGTGTATAATATACTACGATTTTTGACCGAAACTAGTATTTCAAAAAGCTTCATAGAAACTAATTTTGAGATGATTTTTTGCATGGACTTCCATCATAACCTTCCCTTGTAACATATAGAGAGGATCTTAAAAGTTTCTTAGAATTTTGAACAATCCTCGATATAATTTGATTTTTGACCTAAACTAGTATAAAATTGTGTATATTATACTACGATTTTTAGACCAAAACTTGTATTTCGAAATGTTTCATAGAATCTAATTTTGAGACGATTGTTTGCATGGATTTCCATCATAACCTTCCCTCGTAATATATAGCGAGGATCTTAAAAGTTTCGTAGCATTTCGAACAGTCCTCGATTTAATTTGATTTTTGACCGAAACTAGTATATAATTGTGTATAATATACTACGATTTTTTGACCAAAACTAGTATTTCAAAAATTTTCATAGAATCTAATTTTGAGATAATATTTTGCATGGACTTCCATCATAACTTTCCCTCGTAACATATAAAGAGGATCTTAAAAGTTTCATAGAATTTAGAACAATCCTTGATATAATTAGATTTTTGAGCGAAACTAGTATAGAATTGTGTATAATATACTACGATTTTTGATCGAAACTAGTATTTCAAAAAGATTCATAGAATCTTATTTTGAGATGCTTTTTTGCATGGACTTCCATCATAAAATTCCCTCGTAACATATAGAGAGGATCTTAAAAGTTTCATAGAATTTCGAACAATCCTCGATATAATTTGATTTTTGACAAAAACTAGTATAGAATTGTGTATAATATACTACGATTTTTGACCAAAACAGGTATAGAATTGTGTATAATATACTACGATTTTTTACCGAAACTAGTATTTCAAAAAGCTTCATAGAAACTAATTTTGAGATGATTTTTTGCATGGACTTCCATCCTAACCTTCCATCGTAACATATAGAGAGGATCTTACAAGTTTCGTAGAATTTCGAACAATCTTCGATATAATTAGATTTTTGACCGAAACTAGTATAGAATTGTGTATAATATACTACGTTTCTTGTCCGAAACTTGTATTTCAAAAAGTTTCATAGAAACTAATTTTGAGATAATTTTTTTGCATGGACATCCATCATAACCTTCCCTCGTAACATATAGAGAGGATCTTAAAAGTTTCGTAGCATTTCGAACAATCCTCGACTTAATTTGATTTTTGATCTAAACTAGTATAAAATTGTGTATAATATACTACGATTTTTGACCAAAACTAGTATTTCAAAACGTTTCATAGAAATTAATTTTGAGATGAATTTTTGCATGGACTTCCATCATGACCTTCCCTCGTAACATATAGAGAGGATCTTAAAAGTTTCATAGAATTTTGAACAATCCTCGATATAATTTGATTTTTGACCGAAACTAGTATAGAATTGTGTATAATATATTACGATTTTTGATCGAAACTAGTATTTCAAAAAGTTTCATAGAATCTAATTTTGAGATGATATTTTGCATCGACTTCCATCATAACCTTCCCTCGTAACATATAGAGAGGATATTAAAAGTTTCGTAGAATTTTGAACATTCCTCGATATAATTTGATTTTTAACCGAAACTAGTATAGAATTGTGTATAACATACTATGCTTTTTGACCGAAACTAGTATTTCAAAAAGCTTCATAGAAACTAATTTTGAGATGATTTTTTGCATGGACTTCCATCATAACCTTCCCTTGTAACATATAGAGATGATATTAAAAGTTTCTTAGAATTTCGAACAATCCTCGATATAATTTGATTTTTGACGTAAAGTAGTATAGAATTATGTATATTATACTACGATTTTTAGACCAAAACATGTATTTCGAAATGTTTCATAGAATCTAATTTTGAGACGATTTTTTGCATGGATTTCCATCATAACCTTCCCTCGTAACATATAGCGAGGATCTTAAAAGTTTCGTAGCATTTCGAACAGTCCTCGATTTAATTTGATTTTTGACCGAAACTAGTATATAATTGTGTATAATATACTACGATTTTTTGACCAAAACTAGTATTTAAAAAATTTTCATAGAATCTAATTTTGAGATAATATTTTGCATGGACTTCCATCATAACTTTCCCTCGTAACATATAAAGAGGATCTTAAAAGTTTCATAGAATTTAGAACAATCCTTGATATAATTAGATTTTTGAGCGAAACTAGTATAGAATTGTGTATAATATACTACGATTTTTGATCGAAACTAGTATTTCAAAAAGATTCATAGAATCTTATTTTGAGATGCTTTTTTGCATGGACTTCCATCATAAAATTCCCTCGTAACATATAGAGAGGATCTTAAAAGTTTCATAGAATTTCGAACAATCCTCGATATAATTTGATTTTTGACAAAAACTAGTATAGAATTGTGTATAATATACTACGATTTTTGACCAAAACAGGTATAGAATTGTGTATAATATACTACGATTTTTTTACCAAAACTAGTATTTCAAAAAGCTTCATAGAAACTAATTTTGAGATGATTTTTTGCATGGACTTCCATCATAACCTTCCATCGTAACATATAGAGAGGATCTTACAAGTTTCGTAGAATTTCGAACAATCTTCGATATAATTAGATTTTTGACCGAAACTAGTATAGAATTGTGTATAATATACTACGTTTTTTGTCCGAAACTTGTATTTCAAAAAGTTTCATAGAAACTAATTTTGAGATAATTTTTTTGCATGGACATCCATCATAACCTTCCCTCGTAACATATAGAGAGGATCTTAAAAGTTTCGTAGCATTTCGAACAATCCTCGACTTAATTTGATTTTTGATCTAAACTAACATAAAATTGTGTATAATATACTACGATTTTTGACCAAAACTAGTATTTCAAAACGATTCATAGAAATTAATTTTGAGATGAATTTTTGCATGGACTTCCATCATGACCTTCCCTCGTAACATATAGAGAGGATCTTAAAAGTTTCATAGAATTTTGAACAATCCTCGATATAATTTGATTTTTGACCGAAACTAGTATAGAATTGTGTATAATATATTACGATTTTTGATCGAAACTAGTATTTCAAAAAGTTTCATAGAATCTAATTTTGAGATGATATTTTGCATCGACTTCCATCATAACCTTCCCTCGTAACATATAGAGAGGATATTAAAAGTTTCGTAGAATTTTGAACATTCCTCGATATAATTTGATTTTTGACCGAAACTAGTATAGAATTGTGTATAACATACTACGCTTTTTGACCGAAACTAGTATTTCAAAAAGCTTCATAGAAACTAATTTTGAGATGATTTTTTGCATGGACTTCCATCATAACCTTCCCTTGTAACATATAGAGATGATATTAAAAGTTTCTTAGAATTTCGAACAATCCTCGATATAATTTGATTTTTGACGTAAAGTAGTATAGAATTATGTATATTATACTACGATTTTTAGACCAAAACATGTATTTCGAAATGTTTCATAGAATCTAATTTTGAGACGATTTTTTGCATGGATTTCCATCATAACCTTCCCTCGTAACATATAGCGAGGATCTTAAAAGTTTCGTAGCATTTCGAACAGTCCTCGATTTAATTTGATTTTTGACCGAAACTAGTATATAATTGTGTATAATATACTACGATTTTTTGACCAAAACTAGTATTTAAAAAATTTTCATAGAATCTAATTTTGAGATAATATTTTGCATGGACTTCCATCATAACTTTCCCTCGTAACATATAAAGAGGATCTTAAAAGTTTCATAGAATTTAGAACAATCCTTGATATAATTAGATTTTTGAGCGAAACTAGTATAGAATTGTGTATAATATACTACGATTTTTGATCGAAACTAGTATTTCAAAAAGATTCATAGAATCTTATTTTGAGATGCTTTTTTGCATGGACTTCCATCATAAAATTCCCTCGTAACATATAGAGAGGATCTTAAAAGTTTCATAGAATTTCGAACAATCCTCGATATAATTTGATTTTTGACAAAAACTAGTATAGAATTGTGTATAATATACTACGATTTTTGACCAAAACAGGTATAGAATTGTGTATAATATACTACGATTTTTTTACCAAAACTAGTATTTCAAAAAGCTTCATAGAAACTAATTTTGAGATGATTTTTTGCATGGACTTCCATCATAACCTTCCGTCGTAACATATAGAGAGGATCTTACAAGTTTCGTAGAATTTCGAACAATCTTCGATATAATTAGATTTTTGACCGAAACTAGTATAGAATTGTGTATAATATACTACGTTTTTTGTCCGAAACTTGTATTTCAAAAAGTTTCATAGAAACTAATTTTGAGATAATTTTTTTGCATGGACATCCATCATAACCTTCCCTCGTAACATATAGAGAGGATCTTAAAAGTTTCGTAGCATTTCGAACAATCCTCGACTTAATTTGATTTTTGATCTAAACTAACATAAAATTGTGTATAATATACTACGATTTTTGACCAAAACTAGTATTTCAAAACGATTCATAGAAATTAATTTTGAGATGAATTTTTGCATGGACTTCCATCATGACCTTCCCTCGTAACATATAGAGAGGATCTTAAAAGTTTCATAGAATTTTGAACAATCCTCGATATAATTTGATTTTTGACCGAAACTAGTATAGAATTGTGTATAATATATTACGATTTTTGATCGAAACTAGTATTTCAAAAAGTTTCATAGAATCTAATTTTGAGATGATATTTTGCATCGACTTCCATCATAACCTTCCCTCGTAACATATAGAGAGGATATTAAAAGTTTCGTAGAATTTTGAACATTCCTCGATATAATTTGATTTTTGACCGAAACTAGTATAGAATTGTGTATAACATACTACGCTTTTTGACCGAAACTAGTATTTCAAAAAGCTTCATAGAAACTAATTTTGAGATGATTTTTTGCATGGACTTCCATCATAACCTTCCCTTGTAACATATAGAGATGATATTAAAAGTTTCTTAGAATTTCGAACAATCCTCGATATAATTTGATTTTTGACGTAAAGTAGTATAGAATTATGTATATTATACTACGATTTTTAGACCAAAACATGTATTTCGAAATGTTTCATAGAATCTAATTTTGAGACGATTTTTTGCATGGATTTCCATCATAACCTTCCCTCGTAACATATAGCGAGGATCTTAAAAGTTTCGTAGCATTTCGAACAGTCCTCGATTTAATTTGATTTTTGACCGAAACTAGTATATAATTGTGTATAATATACTACGATTTTTTGACCAAAACTAGTATTTAAAAAATTTTCATAGAATCTAATTTTGAGATAATATTTTGCATGGACTTCCATCATAACTTTCCCTCGTAACATATAAAGAGGATCTTAAAAGTTTCATAGAATTTAGAACAATCCTTGATATAATTAGATTTTTGAGCGAAACTAGTATAGAATTGTGTATAATATACTACGATTTTTGATCGAAACTAGTATTTCAAAAAGATTCATAGAATCTTATTTTGAGATGCTTTTTTGCATGGACTTCCATCATAAAATTCCCTCGTAACATATAGAGAGGATCTTAAAAGTTTCATAGAATTTCGAACAATCCTCGATATAATTTGATTTTTGACAAAAACTAGTATAGAATTGTGTATAATATACTACGATTTTTGACCAAAACAGGTATAGAATTGTGTATAATATACTACGATTTTTTTACCAAAACTAGTATTTCAAAAAGCTTCATAGAAACTAATTTTGAGATGATTTTTTGCATGGACTTCCATCATAACCTTCCGTCGTAACATATAGAGACGATCTTACAAGTTTCGTAGAATTTCGAACAATCTTCGATATAATTAGATTTTTGACCGAAACTAGTATAGAATTGTGTATAATATACTACGTTTTTTGTCCGAAACTTGTATTTCAAAAAGTTTCATAGAAACTAATTTTGAGATAATTTTTTTGCATGGACATCCATCATAACCTTCCCTCGTAACATATAGAGAGGATCTTAAAAGTTTCGTAGCATTTCGAACAATCCTCGACTTAATTTGATTTTTGATCTAAACTAGTATAAAATTGTGTATAATATACTACGATTTTTGACCAAAACTAGTATTTCAAAACGATTCATAGAAATTAATTTTGAGATGAATTTTTGCATGGACTTCCATCATGACCTTCCCTCGTAACATATAGAGAGGATCTTAAAAGTTTCATAGAATTTTGAACAATCCTCGATATAATTTGATTTTTGACCGAAACTAGTATAGAATTGTGTATAATATATTACGATTTTTGATCGAAACTAGTATTTCAAAAAGTTTCATAGAATCTAATTTTGAGATGATATTTTGCATCGACTTCCATCATAACCTTCCCTCGTAACATATAGAGAGGATATTAAAAGTTTCGTAGAATTTTGAACATTCCTCGATATAATTTGATTTTTGACCGAAACTAGTATAGAATTGTGTATAACATACTACGCTTTTTGACCGAAACTAGTATTTCAAAAAGCTTCATAGAAACTAATTTTGAGATGATTTTTTGCATGGACTTCCATCATAACCTTCCCTTGTAACATATAGAGATGATATTAAAAGTTTCTTAGAATTTCGAACAATCCTCGATATAATTTGATTTTTGACGTAAAGTAGTATAGAATTATGTATATTATACTACGATTTTTAGACCAAAACATGTATTTCGAAATGTTTCATAGAATCTAATTTTGAGACGATTTTTTGCATGGATTTCCATCATAACCTTCCCTCGTAACATATAGCGAGGATCTTAAAAGTTTTGTAGCATTTCGAACAGTCCTCGATTTAATTTGATTTTTGACCGAAACTAGTATAGAATTGTGTATAATATACCACAATTTTTTGACCAAAACTAGTATATCAAAATTTTTCATAGAATCTAATTTTGATATAATTTTTGCATGGACTTCCATCATAACCTTCCCTCGTAACATATAAGGAGGATCTTAAAAGTTTCATAGAATTTTGAACAATCCTCGATATAATTTGATTTTTGAGCGAAACTAGTATAGAATTGTGTATAATATACAACGATTTTTGATCAAAACTATTATTTCCAAAAGTTTTATAGAATCTAATTTTGAGATGCTTTTTTGCATGGACTTCCATCATAAACTTCCCTCGTAACATATAGAGAGGATCTTAAAAGTTTCATAGAATTTCAAACAATCCTAGATAAAATTTGATTTTTGACCGAAACTAGTATAGAATTGTGTATAATATACTACGATTTTTGATCGAAACTAGTATTTCGAAAAGTTTCATAGAATCTTATTTTGGGATGCTTTTTTGTATGGACTTCCATCATAAACTTCCCTCGTAACATATAGAGAGGATCTTAAAAGTTTCATAGAATTTCAAACAATCCTTGATATAATTTGACTTTTGACCAAAACTAGTATAGAATTGTGTATAAAATACTACGATTTTTGATCGAAACTAGTATTTCAAAAAGTTTCATAGAAACTAATTTTGAGATGAATTTTTGCATGGACTTCCATCATAACCTTCCCTCGTAACATATAGAGAGGATCTTAAAAGTTTCATAGAATTTTGAAAAATCCTCAATATAATTTGATTTTTGACCGAAACTAGTATAGAATTGTGTATAATATACTACGATTTTTGACCGAAACTAGTATTTCAAAAAGTTTCATAGAAACTATTTTTGAGATGATTTTTCGCATGGACTTCCATCATAACCTTCCCCCGTAACATATAGAGAGGATCTTAAAAGTTTCGTAGCATTTCGAACAATCCTCGACTTAATTCGATTTTTGATCTAAACTAGTATAAAATTGTGTATAATATACTACAATTATTTGAACAAAACTAGTATTTCAAAGAGTTTCATAGAATCTAATTTTGAGATAATTTTTTGCATGGACTTCCATCATAACCTTCCCTCGTAACATATAAAAAGGATCTTAAAAGTTTCATAGAATTTAGAACAATCCTCGATATAATTTGATTTTTGAGCGAAACTAGTATAGAATTGTGTATAATATACTACGATTTTTGATCGAAACTAGTATTTCAAAAAGTTTCATAGAATCTAATTTTGAGATGATTATTTGCATGGACTTCCATCATAAATGTAACGCCCAAATAATTATTTATTATATTAATATTTAAGTATCTATTGTGGTTAGTCGGAATATTTAATGTTGTAGTTAATTTAATCGATAAGTCGGAAATTTAGTCGAAAGTCATAGAAAATATTATAAGAAATAATAAAATGATTGTGATGTTATTTGAGTAAGTGGGCTTATCTTTGTGTGCTAATTAGTAAATGGAAGGTGTTATGTTTAGGACCATTAGAAATTATAATATTTAATAATTTAATAAAAAGAAATAAAATATAAGTGATGGAAACATAAAGTAGAAACAGAAGTTAGAAAAATAGGGAAGAAAAAGAGGAATTGGAACTGCTGCAACGTGATAGAACGAGAAGCAAATTCCGGAATCCGACTGTAAGAGCAACATTCAATCCAATCTAAGGTAAGGGTGGGTTCGATTAATATAATCGGGTATGAATTCCAATCCGGGAATTGGGTAGTTAAGTCGAAATATTTAATTGATGTTCTTGATGCTGTGTAGAAATTTATATGATTCCGATAGAAAATTGTTGATTTTGTGAATAGTTGTTCGAATTCTAATTTTTGAATGGATTTATAAGTGGGTGATGTTACTGGATGTTGCTGTCATTGGTTGAAATTCGATATTGTAAATGAAATAAACTGTAAGTTATGAACAATGAGGAAGAGAGAGGAAAAAAAAGGGTATGGTGTGGCGCAGGCCACAGGTCCCACGTAAGGGGTGTGGCGCAGGCCACACCTAGTGCACATGAAGACATGGCGCACGCCATGTTTGGATGGTGGGGGCCACATAGATGTGGCTAGTGGCGCAGGCCACTTCTTCACCAAGAGAAGATGGCGCAGGCCATCACTCTCAAGGTGAGTGGGGCAATAGCATTTTGCCACCTAATGACCTTTGGCAATGAAAATTAGTTAGACTTAATCGTGTTCTGTAATTCATTAATACACTTAATTAAATACTAAGTAAACCAATTAAACCAGTTAGTATTAGGAATTTAAGTCTAAGATTTAGATATATTATAATTCATGAATTAGTAAATTTAAATAGTAATAAAAATAGTAACTAAGCTGGGCATTTTAATTACTATAATACAAAAGTAAGGGACTTGTTCTAAAAATGACACTATGTTATGGGTTTAGCAGAAGAATGCAGTTCATAAAATTGACAGTAACAGTAGTAGTAATCGAATTTCTAATACGGATGAGTTTAACGAAATTTAGGAAAATTCCAGTTTCGTAACAAAGTCGTATTAATCGCAGAAAGTAGAAAATAGTATTGAATTAGTCGGTTTAGCCGAATTAGACGGAAAATTTAGTTACCCGGAATTTAACGAAATTCGTCGAGTTAAGTCGAGTAATTTAATAGTTGATTATAATGAGTTGTTTTGCTGGAAATTATGTTGCTAAATATTGTTTCAAGTACAGCTGAGTTGCATTGTTGTTCCGAATTATGGAATAGTTCTGAAGTTTCTATATCAGAAGCTTTTATGCCAAAGTTGATTTCTAAGTTGCTTATGTCGTATTAAGTTGATATGTATCGTTCATGTGGCTATGTTGTATGCGTGTGAAACCCTATATGTCATATAAACTCATATGCATTTTTTCGGAGCCGTTGCTCACACCACGTTGGCATGGATTGGCAACAAGTTGAAAGTTGAAGGCTTATGCCTTGATGCCTCGATAAATTGGCAGATTTTAAGTTGGGAGTTTTACTCCGAATGGTACCACATGCATAACTAGTCGAATCTCATTAAAGTTGCATACTTGTTGGTTTGTTGTATTGATATTTGATTTAATTTGTGAAGTGGTGTTTGTTACGATCCTTATTCGCTGTATTGTTTTTCATATACTAATTATAATAATCGTAACTCACCCCTTCTGTTGAATGTTGTCCTTATGTGACGACATGCAGGTAATCCTGAGAAGTAGCTGGTTACCGTTGGTCGAGTCAGTGGTCAGTCGCTCTGATACGTAGCACTCGGGGGGGATTGTCGCGTGTCTGCTTTGTTGATCTTTTAATTATTGCTGAATTCTGATTGGTTGAAGGAGTTATAGTTACTTACTTCTTATTTTAAGTTGTTATTACGTTGCTTAAAGATGTTATGAATTACTTTATGAATCCGCTGCGTAAGATTTTATGAAGTTGAACTATTGGAGTGAATGACATTGTTTTGTTGAATTTAAGAAAAAGTGTTACGTATTTGTTATGATTTCCTTAAATTGGAAATGGTTTAAAGTTGAATATGTAATATCCCGTTTGTAGAAAAATTTTGCGACTCTGATTTTGATTTATATTTCGTGGGTAGAAAATGGGGTGTTACAATAAACTTCCCTCGTTACATATAGAGAGGATCTTAAAAGTTTCATAGAATTTCGAACAATCCTCGATATAATTTGATTTTTGACCGAAACTAGTATAGAATTGTGTATAATATACTACGATTTTTGATCGAAACTAGTATTTCAAAAAGTTTCATAGAATCTAATTTTGAGATGATTATTTGCATGGACTTCCGTCATAACCTTCCCTCGTAACATATAGAGAGGATCTTAAAAGTTTCGTAGAATTTTGAACAATCCTCTATATAATTTGATTTTTGACCGAAACTAGTATAGAATTGTGTATTACTACGATTTTTTACTGAAACTAGTATTTCAAAAAGCTTCATAGAAACTAATTTTGAGATGATTTTTTGCATGGACTTCCATCATAACCTTCCCTCGTAACATATAGAGAGGATCTTACAAGTTTCGTAGAATTTCGAACAATCCTCGATATAATTTGATTTTTGAACGAAACTAGTTTAGAATTGTGTATAATATACTACGATTTTTGATCGAAACTAGTATTTCAAAAAGTTTCATAGAATCTAATTTTGAGATGATTATTTGCATGGACTTCCATCATAACCGTCCCTCGTAACATATAGAGAGGATCTTAAAAGTTTCTTAGAATTTCGAACAATCCTCGATATAATTTGATTTTTGACCGAAACTAGTATAGAATTGTGTATAATATACTAGGATTTTTGACCGAAACTAGTATTTCAAAAAGCTTCATAAAAACTAATTTTGAGATGATTTTTTGCATGGACTTCCATCATAACCTTCCCTCGTAACATATAGAGAGGATCTTACAAGTTTCGTAGAATTTCGAACAATCCTCCATATAATTAGATTTTTGACCAAAACTAGTATAGAATTGTGTATAATATACTACGATTTTTGACCGAAACTAGTATTTCAAAAAGTTTCTTAGAAAACTAATTTTGAGATGATTTTTTGCATGGACTTCCATCATAACCTTCCCTCGTAACATATAGAGAGGATCATAAAAGTTTCGTAGCATTTCGAACAATCCTCGACTTATTTTGATTTTTGATCTAAACAACTATAAAATTTGTATAATATACTACGATTTTTGACTAAAATTAGTATTTCAAAAAGTTTCATAGAAATTAATTTTGAGATGAATTTTTGCATGGACTTCCATCATGACCTTCCCTCGTAACATATAGAGAGGATCTTAAAAGTTTCATAGAATTTTGAACAATCCTCGATATAATTTGATTTTTGACCGAAACTAGTATAGAATTGTGTATAATATACTACGATTTTTGATCGAAACTAGTATTTCAAAAAGTTTCATAGAATCTAATTTTGAGATGATTTTTTACATGGACTTCCATCATAAACTTCCCTCGTAACATATAGAGTGGATTTTAAAAGTTTCATAGAATTTCGAACAATCCTCGATATAATTTGATTTTTGACCGAAACTAGTATAGAATTGTGTATAATATACTACGATTTTTGAACGAAACTAGTATTTCAAAAAGTTTCATAGAATCTAATTTTGAGATGATTGTTTGCATGGGCTTGCATCATAACCTTCCCTCGTAACATATAGAGAGAATCTTAAAAGTTTCATAGCATTTCGAACAATCCTCGATTTAATTTGATTTTTGACCAAAACTAGTATAGAAGTGTGTATATTATACTTCGATTTTTTGACCAAAATTAGTATTTAAAAAAGTTTCATAGAATCTAATTTTGGGATAATTTTTTGCATGGACTTCCATCATAATCTTCCCTCGTAACATATAGAGAGGATCCTAAAATTTTTGTAGCATTTCGAACAATCCTCAATTTAATTTTATATTTGACCGAAAAAAGTATAAAATTGTGTATAATATACTAAGATTTTTTACCAAAACAAGTATTTCAAAAAGTTTCATAGAATCTAATTTTGAGACAATTTTTTGCAAGGACTTCCATCATAACCTTCCCTCTAAAAATAGAGAGAATCTTAAAAGTTTTGTAAAATTTTGAACAATCCTCGATATAATTTGATTTTTGACCGAAACTAGTATAGAATTGTGTATATACTACGATTTTTGACCGAAACTAGTATTTCAAGAGTTTCATAGAATCTACTTTTGAGATGTGTTTTTGCATGGACTTCCATCTTAACCTTCCCTCGTAACATATAGTGAGGATCTTATAAGTTTCGTAGCATTTCGAACAATCTTCGATATAATTTAATTTTTAACCGAAACTAATATAGAATTGTAAATATTATACTACGATTTTTTGTCCAAAACTAGTATTTCAAAAAGTTTCACAAAATCTAATTTTGAGTTAATTTTTTGCATGGACTTCCATCATAACCTTCCCTCGTAACATATAGAGAGGATCTTAAAAGTTTCGTAGCATTTCGAACAATCCTCGATTAATTTGATTTTTGATCGAAACTAGTATAAAATTGTGTATAATATACTACGATTTTTTTTACTAAAACTAGTATTTCAAAAAGTTTCATAGAATCTAATTTTGATATGATTTTTTTCAAGGACTTCCATCATAACCTTCCGTCGTAACATATTGAGAGGATCTTTAAAGTTTCATAGAATTTCGAACAATCCTCGATATAATTTGATTTTTAACCGAAACTAGTATAGAATTGTGTATAATATACTACAATATTTGATCGAAACTAGTATTTCAAAAAGTTTCATAGAATCTAATTTTGAGATGATTATTTGCATGGACTTCAATCATAACCGTCCCTCGTAACATATAGAGAGGATCTTAAAAGTTTCTTAGAATTTCGAACAATCCTCGATATAATTTGATTTTTGACCGAAACTAGTATAGAATTGTGTATAATATACTTGGATTTTTGACCGAAACTAATATTTCAAAAAGCTTCATAGAAACTAATTTCTTTGATGATTTTTTGCATGGATATCCATCATAACCTTCCCTCATAACATATAGAGAGGATTTTACAAGTTTCGTAGAATTTCGAACAAT
Organism: Lathyrus aphaca; assembly: GCA_963966055.1. Taxonomy (NCBI): domain Eukaryota; kingdom Viridiplantae; phylum Streptophyta; class Magnoliopsida; order Fabales; family Fabaceae; genus Lathyrus; species Lathyrus aphaca. The sequence continues at coordinate 39,313,755 of OZ014523.1, forward strand.
CCTCGATATAATTAGAGAAACTAATTTTGAGATGATTTTTTGCATGGACTTCCATCATAACCTTCCCTCGTACACATAGAGAGGATCTTAAAAGTTTCGTAGTATTTCGAACAATCCTCGACTTATTTTGATTTTTGATCTAAACAACTATAAAATTGTGTATAATATACTACGATTTTTGACTAAAACTAGTATTTCAAAAAGTTTCATAGAAATTAATTTTGAGATGAATTTTTGCATGGACTTCCATCATAAACTTCCCTCGTAACATATAGAGAGGATCTTTAAAGTTTCATAGAATTTCGAACAATCCTCGATATAATTTGATTTTTAACCGAAACTAGTATAGAATTGTGTATAATATACTACGATTTTTGATCGAAACTAGTATTTCAAAAAGTTTCATAGAATCTAATTTTGAGATGATTATTTGCATGGACTTCCATCATAACCGTCCCTCGTAACATATAGAGAGGATCTTAAAAGTTTTCATAGAATTTCGAACAATCCTCGATATAATTTGACTTTTGACCGAAACTAGTATAGAATTGTGTATAGTAAATATACTAGGATTTTTGAACGAAACTAGTATTTCAAAAAGTTTCATAGAATCTAATTTTGAGATGATTATTTGCAAGGACTTTCATCATAACCTTCCCTCGTAACATATAGTGAGGATCTTAAAAGTTTCGTAGAATTTCGAACAATCTTCGATATAATTTGATTTTTGACCGAAACTACTATAGAATTATGTATATTATACTATGATTTTTTGACCAAAACTAGTATTTCAAAAAGTTTCATAGAATCTAATTTTGAGATGATTTTTTGCATGGACTTCCATCATAATCTTCCCTCGTAACATATAGAAAGGATCTTAAAAGTTTCGTAGCATTTCGAATAATCCTCGATTTAATTTGATTTTTGACCGAAACTAGTATAGAATGTGTATATTATACTACGACTTTTTGTCCAAAACTAGTATTTAAAAAAGTTTCATCACATCTAATTTTGAGATAATTTTTTGCATGGACTTCCATCATAACCTTCCCTCGTAACATATAGAGAGGATCTTAAAAGTTTTGTAGCATTTCGAACAATCCTATACTTAATTTGATTTTTGATCGAAACTAGTATAAAATTGTGTATAATATACTACGATTTTTTTGACTAAATCTAGTATTTGAAAAAGTTTCATAGAATCTAATTTTGATATAATTATTTGCAAGGACATCCCTCGTAACATATATAGAGGATCTTTAAAGTTTCATAGAATTTCGAACAATCATCGATATAATTTGATTTTTAACCGAAAATAGTATAGAATTGTGTATATTATACTATGAATTTTTGACCAAAACTAGTATTTCAAAAAGTTTCATAGAATCTAATTTTGAGATGATTGTTTGCATGGGCTTGCATCATAACCTTCCCTCATAACATATAGAGAGAATCTTAAAAGATTCGTAGCATTTCGAACAATCCTCGATTTAATTTGATTTTTGACCAAAACTAGTATAGAAGTGTGTATATTATACTTCGATTTTTTGACCAAAACTAGTATTTAAAAAAGTTTCATAGAATCTAATTTTGGGATAATTTTTTGCATGGACTTCCATCATAATCTTACCTCGTAACATATAGAGAGGATCCTAAAAATTTTGTAGCATTTCGAACAATCCTCAATTTAATTTTATATTTGACCGAAACAAGTATAAAATTGTGTATAATATAATAAGATTTTTTACCAAAACAAGTATTTCAAAAAGTTTCATAGAATCTAATTTTGAGACAATTTTTTGCAAGGACTTCCATCATAACCTTCCCTCTAAAAATAGAGAGAATCTTAAAAGTTTTGTAAAATTTCGAACAATCCTCGATATAATTTGATTTTTGACCGAAACTAGTATAGAATTGTGTATATACTACGATTTTTGACCGAAACTAGTATTTCAAGAGTTTCATAGAATCTAATTTTGAGATGCGTTTTTGCATGGACTTCCATCATAACCTTCCCTCGTAACATATAGTGAGGATCTTAAAAGTTTTGTAGCATTTCGAACAATCTTCGATATAATTTAATTTTTAACCGAAACTAGTATAGAATTGTGTATATTATACTACGATTTTTTGTCCAAAACTAGTATTTCAAAAAGTTTCACAAAATCTAATTTTGAGTTAATTTTTTGCATGGACTTCCATCATAACCTTCCCTCGTAACATATAGAGAGGATCTTAAAAGTTTCGTAGCATTTCGAACAATCCTCGAATTAATTTGATTTTTGATCGAAACTAGTATAAAATTGTGTATAATATACTACGATTTTTTTTACTAAAACTAGTATTTCAAAAAGTTTCATAGAATCTAATTTTGATATGATTTTTTTCAAGGACTTCCATCATAACCTTCCGTCGTAACATATTGAGAGGATCTTTAGAGTTTCATAGAATTTCGAACAATCCTCGATATAATTTGATTTTTAACCGAAACTAGTATAGAATTGTGTATAATATACTACGATTTTTGATCGAAACTAGTATTTCAAAAAGTTTCATAGAATCTAATTTTGAGATAATTATTTGCATGGACTTCAATCATAACCGTCCCTCGTAACATATAGAGAGGATCTTAAAAGTTTCTAAGAATATCGAACAATCCTCGATATAATTTGATTTTTGACCGAAACTAGTATAGAATTGTGTATAATATACTTAGATTTTTGACCGAAACTAGTATTTCAAAAAGCTTCATAGAAACTAATTTTGAGATGATTTTTTGCATGGATATCCATCATAACCTTCCCTCATAACATATAGAGAGGATCTTACAAGTTTCATAGAATTTCGAACAATCCTCGATATAATTAGAGAAACTAATTTTGAGATGATTTTTTGCATGGACTTCCATCATAACCTTCCCTCGTAACATATAGAGAGGATCTTAAAAGTTTCGTAGCATTTCGAACAATCCTCGACTTATTTTGATTTTTGATCTAAACAACTATAAAATTGTGTATAATATACTACGATTTTTGACTAAAACTAGTATTTCAAAAAGTTTCATAGAAATTAATTTTGAGATGAATTTTGGCATGGACTTCCATCATGACCTTCCCTCGTAACATATAGAGAGGATCTTAAAAGTTTCATAGAATTTTGAACAATCCTCGATATAATTTGATTTTTGACCGAAACTAGTATAGAATTGTGTTTAATATACTACGATTTTTGATCGAAACTAGTATTTCAAAAAGTTTCATAGAATCTAATTTTGAGATGATTTTTTGCATGGACTTCCATCATAAACTTCCCTCGTAACATATAGAGAGGATTTGAAAAGTTTCATAGAATTTCGAACAATCCTCGATATAATTTGATTTTTGACCTAAACTAGTATAGAATTATGTATAATATACTACGATTTTTGAACGAAACTAGTATTTCAAAAAGTTTCATAGAATCTAATTTTAAGATGATTATTTGCAAGGACTTCCATCATAACCTTCCCTCGTAACATATAGTGAGGATCTTAAAAGTTTCGTAGAATTTCGAACAATCTTCGATATAATTTGATTTTTGACCGAAACTACTATAGAATTATGTATATTATACTATGATTTTTTTACCAAAACTAGTATTTCAAAAAGTTTCATAGAATCTAATTTTGAGATGATTTTTTGCATGGACTTCCATCATAACCTTCCCTCGTAACATATAGAAAGGATCTTAAAAGTTTCGTAGCATTTCGAACAATCCTCGATTTAATTTGATTTTTGACCGAAACTAGTATAGAATGTGTATATTATACTACGACTTTTTGTCCAAAACTAGTATTTAAAAAAGTTTCATCAAATCTAATTTTGAGATAATTTTTTGCATGGACTTCCATCATAACCTTCCCTCGTAACATATAGAGAGGATCTTAAAAGTTTTGTAGCATTTCGAACAATCCTATACTTAATTTGATTTTTGATCGAAACTAGTATAAAATTGTGTATAATATACTACGATTTTTTTGACTAAATCTAGTATTTCAAAAAGTTTCATAGAATCTAATTTTGATATAATTATTTGCAAGGACATCCCTCGTAACATATAGAGAGGATCTTTAAAGTTTCATAGAATTTCAAACAATCATCGATATAATTTGATTTTTAACCGAAAATAGTATAGAATTGTGTATATTATACTTTGAATTTTTGACCAAAACTAGTATTTCAAAAAGTTTCATAGAATCTAATTTTGAGATGATTGTTTGCATGGGCTTGCATCATAACATTCCCTCATAACATATAGAGAGAAACTTAAAAGTTTCGTAGCATTTCGAACAATCCTCGATTTAATTTGATTTTTGACCAAAACTAGTATAGAAGTGTGTATATTATACTTCGATTTTTTGACCAAAACTAGTATTTAAAAAAGTTTCATAGAATCTAATTTTGGGATAATTTTTTGCATGGACTTCCATCATAATCTTCCCTCGTAAAATATAGAGAGGATCCTAAAAATTTTGTAGCATTTCGAACAATCCTCAATTTAATTTTATATTTGACCGAAACTAGTATAAAATTGTGTATAATATACTAAGATTTTTGTACCAAAACAAGTATTTCAAAAAGTTTCATAGAATCTAATTTTGAGACAATTTTTTGCAAGGACTTCCATCATAACCTTCCCTCTAAAAATAGAGAGAATCTTAAAAGTTTTGTAAAATTTCGAACAATCCTCGATATAATTTGATTTTTGACCGAAACTAGTATAGAATTGTGTATATACTACGATTTTTGACCGAAACTAGTATTTCAAGAGTTTCATAGAATCTAATTTTGAGATGCGTTTTTGCATGGACTTCCATCATAACCTTCCCTCGTAACATATAGTGAGGATCTTAAAAGTTTCGTAGCATTTCGAACAATCTTCGATATAATTTAATTTTTAACCGAAACTAGTATAGAATTGTGTATATAATACTACGATTTTTTGTCCAAAACTAGTATTTCAAAAAGTTTCACAAAATCTAATTTTGAGTTAATTTTTTGCATGGACTTCCATCATAACCTTCCCTCGTAACATATAGAGAGGATCTTAAAAGTTTCGTAGCATTTCGAACAATCCTCGACTTAATTTGATTTTTGATCGAAACTAGTATAAAATTGTGTATAATATACTACGATTTTTTTTACTAAAACTAGTATTTCAAAAAGTTTCATAGAATCTAATTTTGATATGATTTTTTTCAAGGACTTCCATCATAACCTTCCGTCGTAACATATTGAGAGGATCTTTAGAGTTTCATAGAATTTCGAACAATCCTCGATATAATTTGATTTTTAACCGAAACTAGTATAGAATTGTGTATAATATACTACGATTTTTGATCGAAACTAGTATTTCAAAAAGTTTCATAGAATCTAATTTTGAGATGATTATTTGCATGGACTTCAATCATAACCGTCCCTCGTAACATATAGAGAGGATCTTAAAAGTTTCTAAGAATATCGAACAATCCTCGATATAATTTGATTTTTGACCGAAACTAGTATAGAATTGTGTATAATATACTTAGATTTTTGACCGAAACTAGTATTTCAAAAAGCTTCATAGAAACTAATTTTGAGATGATTTTTTGCATGGATATCCATCATAACCTTCCCTCATAACATATAGAGAGGATCTTACAAGTTTCATAGAATTTCGAACAATCCTCGATATAATTAGAGAAACTAATTTTAAGATGATTTTTTGCATGGACTTCCATCATAACCTTCCCTCGTAACATATAGAGAGGATCTTAAAAGTTTCGTAGCATTTCGAACAATCCTCGACTTATTTTGATTTTTGATCTAAACAACTATAAAATTGTGTATAATATACTACGATTTTTGACTAAAACTAGTATTTCAAAAAGTTTCATAGAAATTAATTTTGAGATGAATTTTGGCATGGACTTCCATCATGACCTTCCCTCGTAACATATAGAGAGGATCTTAAAAGTTTCATAGAATTTTGAACAATCCTCGATATAATTTGATTTTTGACCGAAACTAGTATAGAATTGTGTTTAATATACTACGATTTTTGATCGAAACTAGTTTTTCAAAAAGTTTCATAGAATCTAATTTTGAGATGATTTTTTGCATAGACTTCCATCATAAACTTCCCTCGTAACATATAGAGAGGATTTGAAAAGTTTCATAGAATTTCGAACAATCCTCGATATAATTTGATTTTTGACCTAAACTAGTATAGAATTATGTATAATATACTACGATTTTTGAACGAAACTAGTATTTCAAAAAGTTTCATAGAATCTAATTTTGAGATGATTATTTGCAAGGACTTCCATCATAACCTTCCCTCGTAACATATAGTGAGGATCTTAAAAGTTTCGTAGAATTTCGAACAATCTTCGATATAATTTGATTTTTGACCGAAACTACTATAGAATTATGTATATTATACTATGATTTTTTGACCAAAACTAGTATTTCAAAAAGTTTCATAGAATCTAATTTTGAGATGATTTTTTGCATGGACTTCCATCATAACCTTCCCTCGTAACATATAGAAAGGATCTTAAAAGTTTCGTAGCATTTCGAACAATCCTCGATTTAATTTGATTTTTGACCGAAACTAGTATAGAATGTGTATATTATACTACGACTTTTTGTCCAAAACTAGTATTTAAAAAAGTTTCATCAAATCTAATTTTGAGATAATTTTTTGCATGGACTTCCATCATAACCTTCCCTCGTAACATATAGAGAGGATCTTAAAAGTTTTGTAGCATTTCGAACAATCCTATACTTAATTTGATTTTTGATCGAAACTAGTATAAAATTGTGTATAATATACTACGATTTTTTTGACTAAATCTAGTATTTCAAAAAGCTTCATAGAATCTAATTTTGATATAATTATTTGCAAGGACATCCCTCGTAACATATAGAGAGGATCTTTAAAGTTTCATAGAATTTCGAACAATCATCGATATAATTTGATTTTTAACCGAAAATAGTATAGAATTGTGTATATTATACTATGAATTTTTGACCAAAACTAGTATTTCAAAAAGTTTCATATAATCTAATTTTGAGATGATTGTTTGCATGGGCTTGCATCATAACCTTCCCTCATAACATATAGAAAGAATCTTAAAAGTTTCGTAGCATTTCGAACAATCCTCGATTTAATTTGATTTTTGACCAAAACTAGTATAGAAGTGTGTATATTATACTTCGATTTTTTGACCAAAACTAGTATTTAAAAAAGTTTCATAGAATCTAATTTTGGGATAATTTTTTGCATGGACTTCCATCATAATCTTCCCTCGTAACATATAGAGAGGATCCTAAAAATTTTGTAGCATTTCGAACAATCCTCAATTTAATTTTATATTTGACCGAAACTAGTATAAAATTGTGTATAATATACTAAGATTTTTGTACCAAAACAAGTATTTCAAAAAGTTTCATAGAATCTAATTTTGAGACAATTTTTTGCAAGGACTTCCATCATAACCTTCCCTCTAAAAATAGAGAGAATCTTAAAAGTTTTGTAAAATTTCGAACAATCCTCGATATAATTTGATTTTTGACCGAAACTAGTATAGAATTGTGTATATACTACGATTTTTGACCGAAACTAGTATTTCTAGAGTTTCATAGAATCTAATTTTGAGATGCGTTTTTGCATGGACTTCCATCATAACCTTCCCTCGTAACATATAGTGAGGATCTTAAAAGTTTCGTAGCATTTCGAACAATCTTCGATATAATTTAATTTTTAACCGAAACTAGTATAGAATTGTGTATATTATACTACGATTTTTTGTCCAAAACTAGTATTTCTAAAAGTTTCACAAAATCTAATTTTGAGTTAATTTTTTGCATGGACTTCCATCATAACCTTCCCACGTAACATATAGAGAGGATCTTAAAAGTTTCGTAGCATTGCGAACAATCCTCAACTTAATTTGATTTTTGATCGAAACTAGTATAAAATTGTGTATAATATACTACGATTTTTTTTTACTAAAACTAGTATTTCAAAAAGTTTCATAGAATCTAATTTTGATATGATTTTTTTCAAGAACATCCATCATAACCTTCCGTCGTAACATATTGAGAGGATCTTTAGAGTTTCATAGAATTTCGAACAATCCTCGATATAATTTGATTTTTAACCGAAACTAGTATAGAATTGTGTATAATATACTCCAATTTTTAATCGAAACTAGTATTTCAAAAAGTTTCATAGAATCTAATTTTGAGATGATTATTTGCATGGACTTCAATCATAACCGTCCCTCGTAACATATAGAGAGGATCTTAAAAGTTTCATAGAATATCGAACAATCCTCGATATAATTTGATTTTTGACCGAAACTAGTATAGAATTGTGTATAATATACTTGGATTTTTGACCGAAACTAGTATTTCAAAAAGCTTCATAGAAACTAATTTTGAGATGATTTTTTGCATGGATATCCATCATAACCTTCCTTCATAACATATAGAGAGGATCTTACAAGTTTCGTAGAATTTCGAACAATCCTCGATATAATTAGAGAAACTAATTTTGAGATGATTTTTTGCATGGACTTCCATCATAACCTTTCCTCGTAACATATAGAGAGGATCTTAAAGTTTCGTAGCATTTCGAACAATCCTCGACTTATTTTGATTTTTGATCTAAACAACTATAAAATTGTGTATAATATACTAAGATTTTTCACTAAAACTAGTATTTCAAAAAGTTTCATAGAAATTAATTTTGAGATGAATTTTTGCATGGACTTCCATCATGACCTTCCCTCGTAACATATAGAGAGGATCTTAAAAGTTTCATAGAATTTTGAACAATCCTCGATATAATTTGATTTTTGACCGAAACTAGTATAGAATTGTGTTTAATATACTACGATTTTTGATCGAAACTAGTATTTCAAAAAGTTTCATAGAATCTAATTTTGAGATGATTTTTTGCATGGACTTCCATCATAAACTTCCCTCGTAACATATAGAGAGGATTTTAAAAGTTTCATAGAATTTCGAACAATCCTCGATATTATTTGATTTTTGACCTAAACTAGTATAATATACTACGATTTTTGAACGAAACTAGTATTTCAAAAAGTTTCATAGAATCTAATTTTGAGATGATTATTTGTAAGGACTTCCATCATAACCTTCCCTCGTAACATATAGTAAGGATCTTAAAAGTTTCGTAGAATTTCGAACAATCTTCGATATAATTTGATTTTTGACCGAAACTACTATAGAATTATGTATATTATACTATGATTTTTTGACCAAAACTAGTATTTCAAAAAGTTTCATAGAATCTAATTTTGAGATGATTTTTTGCATGGACTTCCATCATAACCTTCCCTCGTAACATATAGAAAGGATCTTAAAAGTTTTGTAGCATTTCGAACAATCCTCGATTTAATTTGATTTTTGACCGAAACTAGTATAAAATTATGTATAATATACTAGGATTTGCAAGGACATCCCTCGTATAAATCTAGTATTTCAAAAAGTTTCATAGAATCTAATTTTGATATAATTATTTGCAAGGACATCCCTCGTAACATATAGAGAGGATCTTTAAAGTTTCATAGAATTTCGAACAATCATCGATATAATTTGATTTTTAACCGAAAATAGTATAGAATTGTGTATATTATACTATGAATTTTTGACCAAAACTAGTATTTCAAAAAGTTTCATAGAATCTAATTTTGAGATGATTGTTTGCATGGGCTTGCATCATAACCTTCCCTCATAACATATAGAGAGAATCTTAAAAGTTTCGTAGCATTTCGAAAAATCCTCGATTTAATTTGATTTTTGACCAAAACTAGTATAGAAGTGTGTATATTATACTTCGATTTTTTGACCAAAACTAGTATTTAAAAAAGTTTCATAGAATCTAATTTTGGGATAATTTTTTGCATGGACTTCCATCATAATCTTCCCTCGTAACATATAGAGAGGATCCTAAAAATTTTGTAGCATTTCGAACAATCCTCAATTTAATTTTATATTTGACCGAAACTAGTATAAAATTGTGTATAATATACTAAGATTTTTGTACCAAAACAAGTATTTCAAAAAGTTTCATAGAATCTAATTTTGAGACAATTTTTGCAAGGACTTCCATCATAACCTTCCCTCTTAAAATAGAGAGAATCTTAAAAGTTTCGTAAAATTTCGAACAATCCTCGATATAATTTGATTTTTGATCGAAACTAGTATAGAATTGTGTATATACTACAATTTTTGACCGAAACTAGTATTTCAAGAGTTTCATAGAATCTAATTTTTAGATGCGTTTTTGAATGGACTTCCATCATAACCTTCCCTCGTAACATATAGTGAGGATCTTAAAAGTTTCATAGTATTTCGAACAATCTTCGATATAATTTAATTTTTAACCGAAACTAGTATAGAATTGTGTATATTATACTACGATTTTTTGTCCAAAACTAGTATTTCAAAAAGTTTCACAAAATCTAATTTTGAGTTAATTTTTTGCATGGACTTCCATCATAACCATCCCTCGTAACATATAGAGAGGATCATAAAAGTTTTGTAGCATTTCAAACAATCCTCGACTTAATTTGATTTTTGATCGAAACTAGTATAAAATTGTGTATAATACACTACGAGTTTTTTTAACTAAATCTAGTATTTCAAAAAGTTTCATAGAATCTAATTTTGATTTAATTTTTTGCAAGTACTTCCATCACAACCTTCCCTCGATATAATTTGATTTTTGACCGAAAATGGTATAGAATTGTGTATACTATACTATGATTTTTTTTTACCAAAACTAGTAATTCAAAAAGTTTCATAGAATCTAATTTTTAGATGATTGTTTGCATGGGCTTGCATCATAACCTTCCCTCATAACATATAGAGAGGATCTTAAAAATTTCGTAGCATTTCGAACAATTCTCGATTTAATTTGATTTTTGACCGAAACTAGTATAGAAGTGTGTATATTATACTACGATTTTTTGGCCAAAACTAGTATTACAAAAAGATTCATAAAATCTAATTTTGAGATAATTTTTTGCAAGGAATTCCATCATAACCTTCCCTCGTATTTAATAGAGACGATCTTAAAAATTTTATAAAATTTCGAACAATCCTCGATATAATTTGATTTTTGACCGAAACTAGTATAAAATTATGTATAATATACTAGGATTTTTTGACCGAAACTAGTATTTCAAGAAGTTTCGTAGAATCTAATTTTGAGATGATTTTTTGCATGGACTTCCATCATAACCTTCCCTCGTAACATATAGAGAGGATCTTAAAAGTTTCGTAGCATTTCGAACAATCCTCGACTTAATTTGATTTTTGATCGAAACTAGTATAAAATTGTGTATAATATACTACGGTTTTTTTATACTAAAACTAGTATTTCAAAAAGTTTCATAGGATCAAATTTTGATGTGATTTTTTTCAAGGACTTCTATCATAACCTTCCCTCGTAACATATTGAGAGGATCTTTAAAGTTTCATAGAATTTTGAACAATCCTCGATATAATTTGATTTTTGACCGAAAATAGTATAGAATTGTGTATATTATACTATGAATTTTTGACTAAAACTAGTATTTCAAAAAGTTTCATAGAATCTAATTTTGAGATGATTGTTTGCATGGGCTTGCATCATAACCTTCCCTCATAACATATAGAGAGGATCTTCAAAGTTTCGTAGAATTTCGAACAATCATTGATATAATTTGATTTTTGACCGAAACTAGAATAGAATTGTGTATAATATACTACGATTTTTGAACGAAACTAGTATTTCAAAAAGTTTCATAGAATCTAATTTTGAGATAATTTTTTGCATGGACTTCCATCATAACCTTCCCTCATAACATATAGTGAGGATCTTAAAAGTTTCGTAGCATTTCAAACAATCCTCAATTTAATTTTATTTTGGACCGAAACTAGTATAAAATAGTGTATAATATACTAAGATTTTTTTTACCAAAACTAGTATTTCAATAAGTTTCATAGAATTTAATTTTGAAACAATTTTTTGCAAGGACTTCCATCATAACCTTCCCTCTTAACATAGAGAGAATCTTAAAAGTTTCGTAAAATTTCGAATAATCATCGATATAATTTGATATTTGACCGAAACTAGTATAGAATTGTGTATAATATACTACGATTTTTGACCGAAACTAGTATTTCAAAGAGTTTCATAGAATCAAATTTTGAGATGATTTTTTGCATGGACTTCCATCATAACCTTCCCTCGTTTTATATAGTGAGGATCTTAAAAGTTTCGTAGCATTTCGAACAATCTTCGATATAATTTGATTTTTGACCGAAACTAGTATATAATTATGTATATTATACTATGATTTTTTGACCAAAACTAGTATTTCAAAAAGTTTCATAGAATCTTATTTTGAGATGATTTTTTGCATGGACTTCCATCATAACCTTCCCTCGTAACATATAGAGCGGATCTTAAAAGTTTTGTAGCATTTCGAACAATCCTCGATTTAATTTGATTTTTGACCGAAACTAGTATAGAATTGTGTATATTATACTACGATTTTTTGTCCAAAACTAGTATTTCAAAAAGTTTCATAAAATCTAATTTTGAGATAATTTTTTGCATGCACTTCCATCATAACCTTCCCTCGTAACATATAGAGAGGATCTTAAAAGTTTCGTAACATTTCGAACAATCCTCGACTTAATTTGAATTTTGATCGAAACTAGTATAAAATTGTGTATAATATACTACGATTTTTTGACCAAAACTAGTATTACAAAAAGATTCATAAAATCTAATTTTGAGATAATTTTTTGCAAGGACTTCCATCATAACCTTCCCTCGTATTTAATAGAGAGGATCTTAAAAATTTCATAAAATTTCGAACAATACTCGATAAAATTGATTTTTGACCGAAACTAATATAAAATTATGTATAATATACTAGGATTTTTTGACCGAAACTAGTATTTCAAGAAGTTTCATAGAATCTAATTTTGAGATGATTTTTTGAATGGAATTCCATCATAACCTCCCCTCGTAAAATATAGAGGGGATGTTAAAAGTTTCATAGCATTTCAAACAATCCTCAACTTAATTTGATTTTTGATCGAAACTAGTATAAAACTGTGTATAATATACTACGATTTTTTGACCAAAACTATTATTTCAAAAAGATTCATAAAATCAAATTTTGAGATAATTTTTTGCAAGGACATCCATCATAACCTTCCCTCTTAACATATAGAGAGGATCTTAAAAGTTTCATAGAATTTCGAACAATCCTCGATATAATTTGATTTTTGACCGAAACTAGTATAGAATTGTGTATAATATACTACGATTTTTGACCGAAACTAGTATTTAAAAAAGTTTCATAGAATCTAATTTTGAGTTGATTTTTTGCAAGGACTTCCATCATAACCTTCCCTCGTAACATATAGTGAGGATCTTAAACGTTTCGTAGAATTTCGAACAATCTTTGATATAATTTGATTTTTGACCGAAACTAGTATAGAATTATGTATATTATACTACGATTTTTTGACCAAAACTAGTATTTCAAAAAGATTCATAGAATCTAATTTTGAGATGATTTTTTACATGGACTTCCATCATAACCTTCCCTCGTAACATATAGAGAGGATCTTAAAAGTTTCGTAGCATTTCAACAATCCTCGATTTAATTTGATTTTTGAACAAAAATAGTATAGAATAGTGTATATTATACTACGATTTTTTCTCCAAAACTAGTATTTCAAAAAGTTTTATAAAATCTAATTTTGAGATAATTTTTTGCATGGACTTCCATCATAACCTTCCCTCGTAACATATAGAGAGGATCTTAAAAGGATCGTAGCATTTCGAACAATCCTCGACTTAATTTCATTTTTGATCGAAACTAGTATAAAATTATGTATAATATACTACGATCGAATCTAATTTTGACATGATTTTTTGCAAGGACTTCCATCATAACCTTCCCTCGTAACATATTGAGAGGATCTTTAAAGTTTCATAGCATTTCGAACAATCCTTGATATAATTTTATTTTTGACCAAAAAATAGTATTGAATTGTTTATATTATACTATGAATTTTTGACCAAAACTAGTATTTCAAAAACTTTCATAGAATCTAATTTTGAGATGATTGTTTGCAAGGACTTCCATCATAACCTTGCCTCTTAACATATATAGAGGATCTTAAAAATTTCGTAGCATTACGAACAATCCTAAATTTAATTTGATTTTTGACCGAAACTAGTATAAAATTGTGTATAATATACTAAGATTTTTTTACCAAAACTAGTATTTCAAAAAGTTTCATAGAATCTAATTTTGAGATAATTTTTTGCAAGGACTTCCATCATAACCTTCCCTCTTAACATATAGAGAGGATCTTAAAAGTTTCGTAGAATTTCGAACAATCATTGATATAATTTGTTTTTTGACCGAAACTAGTATAGAATTGTGTATAATATACTACGATTTTTGACCTAAACTAGTATTTCAAAGAGTTTCATAGAAACTAATTTTGAGTTGATTTTTTCCATGGACTTCCATCATAACCTTCCCTCGTAACATATAGTGAGGATCTTAAAATTTTCGTAGAATTTCGAACAATCTTCGATATAATTTGACTTTTGACCGAAACTAGTATAGAATTATGTATATTATACTACGATTTTTTGACCAAAACTAGTATTTCAAAAAGATTCATAGAATCTAATTTTGAGATTATTTTTTACATGGACTTCCATCATAACCTTCCCCCGTAACATATAGAGAGGATCTTAAACGTTTCGTAGCATTTCGAACAAATCCTCGACTTAATTTCATTTTTGATCGAAACTAGTATAAAATTATGTATAATATACTACGATTTTTTATACTAAAACTAGTATTTCAAAAAGTTTCATAGTATCTAATTATGATATGATTTTTTGCAAGGACTTCCATCATAACCTTCCCTCGTATTTAATATAGAGGATCTTAAAAGTTTCGTAAAATTTCGAACAATCCTCGATATAATTTGATTTTTGACCGAAACTAGTATAAAATTATGTATAATATACTAGGATTTTTTTACCGAAATTAGTATTTCAAAAAGTTTCATAGAATCTAATTTTGAGATGATTTTTTGCATGGACTTCAATCATAACCTTCCCTTGTAACATATACATAGGATCTTAAAAGTTTCGAAGAATTTCGAACAATCCTCGATATAATATTTTTTTTGACCAAATCTAGTATAGAACTGTGTATAATATACTACTATTTATTTACCAAAACTAGTATTTCAAAAAGTTTCATAGCATCTAATTTTGAGATGATTATTTGCATGGACTTCCATCATAACCTTCCCTGGTAACATATAGAGAGGATCTTAAATGTTTCGTAGCATTTCGAACAATCCTAAATTTAATTTGATTTTTGACCGAAACTAGTATAAAATTGTGTATAATATACTAAGATTTTTTTACCAAAACTAGTATTTAAAAAAATTTCATAGAATCTAATTTTGAGATAATTTTTTGCAAGGACTTCCATCATAACCTTCCCTCTTAACATATAGAGAGGATCTTAAAAGGTACGTAGAATTTCGAACAATCCACAATATAATTTGATTTTTGACCGAAACTAGTATAGAATTGTGTATAATATACTACGATTTTTGACCTAAACTAGTATTTCAAAAAGTTTCATAGAATCTAATTTTGAGTTGATTTTTTCCATGGACTTCCATCATAACCTTCCCTCGTAACATATAGTGAGGATCTTAAAAGTTTCGTTGAATTTCGAACAATCTTCGATATAATTTGATTTTTGACCGAAACTAGTATAGAATTATGTATATTATACTACGATTTTTTCACCAAAACTAGTATTTCAAAAAGATTCATAGAATCTAATTTTGAGATGATTTTTTACATGGACTTCCATCATAACATTCCCTCGTAACATATAGAGACAATCTTTAAAGATTCATTAATCTTCGGACAATCTTCGATTTAATTTGATTTTTGACCGAAACTAGTATAGAATTATGAATATTATACTATGATTTTTTTGACCAAAACTAGTATTTCAAAAAGATTCATAAAATCTAATTTTGAGATAATTTTTTGCAAGGACTTCCATCATAACCTTCCCTCGTATTTAATAGAGAGGATCTTAAAATTTTCGTAAAATTTCGAACAATCCTCGATATAATTTGATTTTTGATCGAAACTAATATAAAATTATGTATAATATACTAGGATTTTTTAACCGAAACTAGTTTTTCAAAAAGTTTCATAGAATCTAATTTTTAGATGATTTTTTGCATGGACTTCAATCATAACTTTCCCTTGTAACATATAGATAGGATCTTAAAAGTTTCGAAGAATTTCGAACAATCCTCGATATAATTTGATTTTTGACCAAATCTAGTATAGAACTGTGTATAATATACTATTATTTTTTGACAAAAACTAGTATTTCAAAAAGTTTCATAGCATCTAATTTTGAGATGATTTTTTGCATCGACTTCCATCATAACCTTCCCTCGTAACATATAGAGAGGATCTTAAAAGTTTCGTAGCATTTAAAACAATCCTCGATATTATTTAATTTTTGACCGAAACTATAATAGAATAGTGTATATTATACTACGATTTTTTATCCAATACTATTATTTCAAAAAGTTTCATAAAATCTAATTCTGATATAATTTTTTGCATGGACTTCCATCATAGACTTCCCTCGTAACATATAGAGAGGATCTTAAAAGTTTCGTAGCATTTCGAACAATCCTAAATTTAATTTGATTTTTGACCGAAACTAGTATAAAATTGTGTATAATATACTAAGATTTTTTCACCAAAACTAGTATTTCAAAAAGTTTCATAGAATCTAATTTAGAGATAATTTTTTGCAAGGAATTCCATAATAACCTTCCCTCTTAACATACAGTGAGGATCTTAAAAGTTACGTAGAATTTCGAACAATCCACGATATAATTTGATTTTTGACCGAAACTAGTATAGAATTGTGTATAATATACTACGATTTTTGACCTAAACTAGTATTTCAAAAAGTTTCATAGAATCTAATTTTGAGTTGATTTTTCCATGGACTTCCATCATAACCTTCCCTTGTAACATATAGTGAGGATCTTAAAAGTTTCGTAGAATTTCGAACAATCTTCGATATAATTTGATTTTTGACCGAAACTAGTATAGAATTATGTATATTATTATACGATTTTTTCACCAAAACTAGTATTTCAAAAATATTCCTAGAATCTAATTTTGAGATGATTTTTTACATGGACTTCCATCATAACCTTCCCTCGTAACATATAGAGACAATCTTTAAAGTTTCATAAATCTTCGAACAATCTTCGATTTAATTTGATTTTTGACCGAAACTAGTATAGAATTATGTATATTATACTATGATTTTTTTGACCAAAACTAGTATTTCAAAAAGATTCATAAAATCTAATTTTGAGATAATTTTTTGCAAGGACTTCCATCATAACCTTCCATCGTATTTAATAGAGAGGATCTTAAAATTTTCGTAAAATTTCGAACAATCCTCGATATAATTTGATTTTTGATCGAAACTGGTATAAAATTATGTATAATATACTAGGATTTTTTAACCGAAACTAGATTTTCAAAAAGTTTCATAGAATCTAATTTTGAGATGATTTTTTGCATGGACTTCAATCATAACATTCCCTTGTAACATATAGATAGGATCTTAAAAGTTTCGAAGAATTTCGAACAATCCTCGATATAATTTGATTTTTGACCAAATCTAGTATAGAACTGTGTATAATATACTATTATTTTTTGACAAAAACTAGTATTTCAAAAAGTTTCATAGCATCTAATTTTGAGATGATTTTTTGCATCGACTTCCATCATAACCTTCCCTCGTAACATATAGAGAGGATCTTAAAAGTTTCGTAGCATTTAAAACAATCCTCGATATTATTTAATTTTTGACCGAAACTATAATAGAATAGTGTATATTATACTACGATTTTTTATCCAATACTATTATTTCAAAAAGTTTCATAAAATCTAATTCTGATATAATTTTTTGCATGGACTTCCATCATAGACTTCCCTCGTAACATATAGAGAGGATCTTAAAAGTTTCGTAGCATTTCGAACAATCCTAAATTTAATTTGATTTTTGACCGAAACTAGTATAAAATTGTGTATAATATACTAAGATTTTTTCACCAAAACTAGTATTTAAAAAAGTTTCATAGAATCTAATTTAGAGATAATTTTTTGCAAGGAATTCCATAATAACCTTCCCTCTTAACATACAGTGAGGATCTTAAAAGTTACGTAGAATTTCGAACAATCCACGATATAATTTGATTTTTGACCGAAACTAGTATAGAATTGTGTATAATATACTACGATTTTTGACCTAAACTAGTATTTCAAAAAGTTTCATAGAATCTAATTTTGAGTTGATTTTTCCATGGACTTCCATCATAACCTTCCCTTGTAACATATAGTGAGGATCTTAAAAGTTTCGTAGAATTTCGAACAATCTTCGATATAATTTGATTTTTGACCGAAACTAGTATAGAATTATGTATATTATTATACGATTTTTTCACCAAAACTAGTATTTCAAAAAGATTCCTAGAATCTAATTTTGAGATGATTTTTTACATGGACTTCCATCATAACCTTCCCTCGTAACATATAGAGACAATCTTTAAAGTTTCATAAATCTTCGAACAATCTTCGATTTAATTTGATTTTTGACCGAAACTAGTATAGAATTATGTATATTATACTATGATTTTTTTGACCAAAACTAGTATTTCAAAAAGATTCATAAAATCTAATTTTGAGATAATTTTTTGCAAGGACTTCCATCATAACCTTCCCTCGTATTTAATAGAGAGGATCTTAAAATTTTCGTAAAATTTCGAACAATCCTCGATATAATTTGATTTTTGATCGAAACTGGTATAAAATTATGTATAATATACTAGGATTTTTTAACCGAAACTAGATTTTCAAAAAGTTTCATAGAATCTAATTTTGAGATGATTTTTTGCATGGACTTCAATCATAACATTCCCTTGTAACATATAGATAGGATCTTAAAAGTTTCGAAGAATTTCGAACAATCCTCGATATAATTTGATTTTTGACCAAATCTAGTATAGAACTGTGTATAATATACTATTATATTTTGACCAAAACTAGTATTTCAAAAAGTTTCATAGCATCTAATTTTGAGATGCTTTTTTGCATCGACTTCCATCATAACCTTCCCTCGTAACATATAGAGAGAATCTTAAAAGTTTCGTAGCATTTCGAACAATCCTCGATTTAATTTGATTTTTGACCGAAACTAATATAGAATAGTGTATATTATACTACGATTTTTTATCCAAAACTAGTATTTCAAAAAGTTTCATAAAATCTAATTCTGAGATAATTTTTTGCATGGACTTCCATCATAGACTTCCCTCGTAACATATAGAGAGGATCTTAAAAGTTTCGTAGCATTTCGAACAATCCTAAATTTAATTTGACTTTTGACCGAAACTAGTATAAAATTGTGTATAATATACTATGATTTTTTCACCAAAACTAGTATTTCAAAAAGTTTCATAGAATCTAATTTTGAGATAATTTTTTAAAAGGTCTTCCATCATAACCTTTCCTCTTAACATATAGAGAGGATCTTAAAAGTTACGTAGAATTTCGAACAATCCACGATATAATTTGATTTTTGACCGAAACTAGTATAGAATTGTGTATAATATACTACGATTTTTGACCTAAACTAGTATTTCAAAAAGTTTCATAGAATCTAATTTTGAGTTGATTTTTTCCATGTACTTCCATTATAACATTCCCTCGTAACATATAGTGAGGATCTTAAAAGTTTCGTAGAATTTCGAACAATCTTCGATATAATTTGATTTTTGACCGAAACTAGTATAGAATTATGTATATTATACTACGATTTTTTCACCAAAACTAGTATTTCAAAAAGATTCATAGAATCTAATTTTGAGATGATTTTTTACATGGACTTCCATCATAACCTTCCTTCGTAACATATAGAGACAATCTTTAAAGTTTCATAAAATTTCGAACAATCTTCGATTTAATTTGATTTTTGACCGAAACTAGTATAGAATTATGTATATTATACTATGATTTTTTTGACCAAAACTAGTATTTCAAAAAGATTCATAAAATCAAATTTTGAGATGATTTTTTGCAAGGACTTCCATCATTCCCTTCCCTCGTATTTAATAGAGAGGATCTTAAAATTTTCGTAAAATTTCGAACAATCCTCGATATAATTTGATTTTTGATTGAAACTAGTATAAAATTATGTATAATATACTATGATTTTTTAACCGAAACTAGTATTTCAAAAAATTTCATAGAGTCTAATTTTGAGATGATTTTTTGCATGGACTTCAATCATAACTTTCCCTTGTAACATATAGATAAGATCTTAAAAGTTTCGAAGAATTTCGAACAACCCTCGATATAATTTGATTTTTGACCAAATCTAGTATAGAACTGTGTACAATATACTACGATTTTTTTATCCAATACTATTATTTCAAAAAGATTTCATAAAATCTAATTCTGAGATAATTTTTTGCATGGACTTCCATCATAGACTTCCCTCGTAACATATAGTGAGGATCTTAAAAGTTTCGTAGCATTTCGAACAATCCTAAATTTAATTTGATTTTTGACCGAAACTAGTATAAAATTGTGTATAATATACTATGATTTTTTCACCAAAACTAGTATTTCAAAAAGTTTCATAGAATCTAATTTTTAGATAATTTTTTGCAAGGACTTCCATCATAACCTTCCCTCTTAACATATAGAGAGGATCTTAAAAGTTACGTAGAATTTCGAACAATCCACAATATAATTTGATTTTTGACCGAAACTAGTATAGAATTATGTATAATATACTACGATTTTTCACCTAAACTAGTATTTCAAAAAGTTTCATAGAATCTAATTTTGAGTTGATTTTTTCCATGGACTTCCATCATAACCTTCCCTCGTAACATATAGTGAGGATCTTAAAAGATTCATAGAATTTTGAAAAATCTTCGATATAATTTGATTTTTGACCAAAACTAGTATAGAATTATGTATATTAAAACTAGTATTTTTTCACCAAAACTAGTATTTCAAAAAGATTCATAGAATCTAATTTTGAGATGATTTTTTACATAGACTTCAATCATAACCTTCCCTCGTAACATATAGAGACGATCTTTAAAGTTTCATAGCATTTCGAACAATCCTCGATTTAATTTGATTTTTGACCGAAACTAGTATAGAATTGTGTATATTATACTACGATTTTTTGTCCAAAACTAGTATTTCAAAAAGTTTCATAAAATCTAATTTTGAGATAATGTTTTGCATGGACTTCCATCATAACCTTCCCTCGTAACATATAGAGAGGATCTTAAAAGTTTCGTAGCATTTCGAACAATCCTAGACTTAATTTGATTTTTGATCGAAACTAGTATAAAATTGTGTATAATATACTACGATTTTTTTTTACTAAAACTAGTATTTCAAAAAGTTTCATAGAATCTAATTTTGATATGATTTTTTTCAAGGACTTCCATCATAACCTTCCCCCTTAACATATTGAGAGGATCTTTAAAGTTTCATAGAGTTTTGAACAATCCTTAATATAATTTGATTTTTGACCGAAAATAGTATAGAATTGTGTATATTATACTATGAATTTTTGACTAAAACTAGTATTTCAAAAAGTTTCATAGAATCTAATTTTAAGATAATTTTTTGCATGGACTTCCATCATAACCTTCCCTCATAACATATAGGGAGGATCTTAAAAGTTTCGTAGCATTTCGAACAATCTTCGATATAATTTGATTTTTGACCGAAACTACTATAGAATTATGTATATTATACTATGATTTTTTGACCAAAACTTTTATTACAAAAAGTTTCATAGAATCTAAATTTGATATGATTTTTTGTATGGACTTCCATCATAACCTTCCCTCGTAACATATAGAGAGGTTCTTAAAAGTTTCATAGCATTTCGAACAATCCTCGATTTAATTTGATTTTTGACCGAAACTAGTATAGTATTGTGTATATTATACTACGATTTTTTGTCCAAAACTAGTATTTAAAAAAGTTTCATCAAATCTAATTTTGAGATAATTTTTTGCATGGACTTCCATAATAACCTTCCCTCGTAACATATAGAGAGGATCTTAAAAGTTTTTAGCATTTCGAACAATCCTCGACTTAATTTGATTTTTGATCGAAATTAGTATAAAATTGTGTATAATAAATACACTACGATTTTTTTAAACTAAATCTAGTATTTCAAAAAGTTTCATAGAATCTAATTTTGATATAATTTTTTGCAAGGACTTCCATCATAACCTTCCCTCGTAACATATAGAGAGGATCTTTAAATTTTCATAGAATTTCGAACAATCCTCGATATAATTTGATTTTTGACCGAAACTAGTAAAAAATTGAGTATAATATACTACGATTTTTTGACCAAAACTAGTATTTCAAAAAGTTTCATAGAATATAATTTCTAGATGATTTTTTGCAAGGACTTCAATCATAACGTTCCCTCGTAACATATAGAGAGGATCTTGAAAGTTTCATAGAATTTCGAACAATCCTCGATATTATTTGATTTTTGACCGAAACTAGTATAGAATTGTGTATATTATACTATGATTTTTTTACCAAAACTAGTATTTCAAAAAGTTTCATAGAATCTAATTTTTAGATGATTGTTAGCATGGACTTCCATCATTACCTTCCCTCGTAACATATAGAGAGGATCTTAAAAGTTATATGCCATTTCGAAAAATCCTCGAGTTAACTTGATTTTTAATCGAAACTAGTATAAAATTGTGTATAATATACTTCGATTTTTTGACCAAAGCTAGTATTTCAAAAGGTTTCAAAAAATCTAATTTTGAGATAATGTTTTGCATTGACTTCCATCATAATCTTCCCTCGTAACATATAGAGAGGATCTTAAAAGTTTCGTAGCATTTCGAACAATCCTCGATATAATTTGATTTTTGACCGAAACTAGTAAAAAATTGTGTATATTATACTACGAATTTTTGACCAAAACTAGTATTTCAAAAAGTTTCATAGAATCTAATTTTGAGAGAATTTTTTGCATGGACTTCCATCATAACCTTCCCTCGTAAAATGTAGAGAGGATCTAGAAAGTTCCATAGAATTTCGAACAATCCTCGATATAATTTGATTTTTGACTGAAACTAGTATAGAATTGTGTATATTATACTATGAATTTTTGACAAAAACTAGTATTTAAAAAAGTTTCATAGAATCTAATTTTGACATGATTGTTTGCATGGATTTGCATCAGAACCTTTCCTCGTAACATATAGAGAGGATCTTAAAAGTTTCATAGAATTTCGAACAATCCTCGATTTAATTTGAATTTTGACCGAAACTAGTAAAAAATTGTGTATAATATACTACGATTTTTTTGACCAAAACTAGTATTTCAAAAAGTTTCATAGAATCTAATTTTGAGATGATTTTTTGCATGGACTTCCATCATAACCTTCCCTCGTAACATATAGAGAGGATCTTGAAAGTTTCGTAGCATTTCTAAAAACTTCGATTTAATTTGATTTTTGATTGAAACTAGTATATAATTATGTATATTATACTATGAATTTTTTAACAAAACTAGTATTTCAAAAGGTTTCATAGAATCTAATTTTGAGATGATTTTTTGCATGGACTTCGATCTTAACCTTCCCTCGTAACATATAGAAAGGATCTTAAAAGGTTCATAGAATTTCGAACAATCCTCGATTTAATTAGATTTTTTACCGAAACTAGTATAGAATTGTGTATATTATACTACGATTTTTTGACCAAAACTAGTATTTCAAAAAGTTTCATAAAATCTAATTTTGAGATAATTTTTTGCATGGACTTCCATCATAACCTTCCCTCGTAAAGTATAGAGGAACTTAAAAGTTTCGTAGCATTTCGAACAACCCTCAATTTAATTTGATTTTTGACCGAAACTAGTATAAATTGTGTATAATATACTAAGATTTTTTGTCCAAAACTAGTATTTCAAAAAGATTCATAGAATCTAATTTTGAGATAATTTGTTGCAAGGAATTCCATCATAACCTTCCCTCTTAACATATAGAGAGGATCTTAAAATTTTCAAAAAATTTCGAATAATCCTCGATATAATTTGATTTTTTACCGAAACTAGTAAAAAATTGAATATAATATACTACGAATTTTTGACCAAAACTAGTATTTCAAAAAGTTTCATAGAATTTAATTTTGAGATGATTTTTTGCAAGGACTTCAATCATAACCTTCCCTCGTAACATATAGAGAGGATCTTGAAAGTTTCATAGAATTTCGAACATTCCTCGATATTATTTGATTTTTGTCCGAAACTAGTATAGAATTGTGTATAATATACTATGATTTTTTGACCAAAACTAGTATTTCAAAAAGTTTCATAGAATCTAATTTTGAGATGATTGTTAGCATGGACTTCCATCATAACCTTCCCTCGTAACATATAGAGAGGATCTTAAAAGTTATATAGCATTTAGAAAAATCCTCGATTTAATTTGATTTTTTATTGAAAAAGTATAAAATTGGGTATAATATACTTCGATTTTTTGACCAAAACTAGTATTTCAAAAGGTTTCATAGAATCTAATTTTGAGATAATGATTTGCATGGACTTCCATCATAACCTTCCCTCGTAACATATAGAGAGGATCTTAAAAGTTTCGTAGCATTTCGAACAATGCTCGATATAATTTGAGTTTTGACCGAAACTAGTATAGAATTGTGTATATTATACTATGAATTTTTGACCAAAACTAGTATTTAAAAAAGTTTCATAGAATCTTATTTTGACTTGATTGTTTACATGGACTTGCATCAGAACCTTCCCTCGTAACATATAGAGAGGATCTTAAAAGTTTCATAGAATTTCGAACAATCCTCGATTTAAATTTATTTTTGACCGAAACTAGTAAATAATTGTGTATAATATACTACGATTTTTTGACCAAAACTAGTATTTCAAAAAGTTTCATAGAATCTAATTTTGAGATGATTTTTTGCATGGACTTCCATCATAACCTTCCCTCGTAACATATAGAGAGGATCTTGAAAGTTTCGTAGCATTTCTAAAAATCCTCGATTTAATTTGATTTTTGATCGAAACTAGTATATAATTGTGTATAATATACAATGAATTTTTGAACAAAACTAGTATTTCAAAAGGTTTCATAGAATCTAATTTTGAGATGATTTTTTGCATGGACTTTCATCATAACCTTCCCTCCTAACATATATAAAGGATCTTGAAAGTTTCATAAAATTTCGAACAATCCTCGATTTAATTTGATTTTTGACCGAAACTAGTATAGAATTGTGTATATTATACTACGATTTTTTTACCAAAACTAGTATTTCAAAATGTTTCATAGAATCTAATTTTGAGATAATTTTTTGCATGGACTTCCATCATAACCTTCCCTCGTAAAATATAGAGAGGATCTTAAAAGTTTCGTAGGATTTCGAACAACCCTCAATTTAATTTGATTTTTGACCGAAACTAGTATAAATTGTGTATAATATACTATGATTTTTTGAACAAAACTAGTATTTCAAAAAGTTTCATAGAATATAATTTTGAGATAATTTTTTGCAAGGAATTCCAGCATAACCTTCCCTCTTAACATATAGAGAGGATCTTAAAATTTTCATTAAATTTCGAATAATCCTCGATATAATTTGATTTTTGACCGAAACTAGTAAAAAATTAAGTATAATATACTACGATTTTTTCACCAAAACTAGTATTTCAAAAAGTTTCATAGAATCTAATTATGAGATGATTTTTTGCAAGGACTTCAATCATAACCTTCCCTCGTAACATATAGAGAAGATCTTGAAAGTTTCATAGAATTTCGAACAATCCTCGATATTATTTGATTTTTGACCGAAACTAGTATAGAATTGTGTATATTATACTATGGTTTTTTGACCAAAACTAGTATTTCAAAAAGTTTCATAAATCTAATTTTGAGATGATTGTTAGCATGGACTTCCATCATAACCTTCCCTCGTAACATATAGAGAGGATCTTAAAAGTTATATAGCATTTAGAAAAATCCTCGATTTAATTTGATTTTTTATTGAAAAAGTATAAAATTGGGTATAATATACTTCGATTTTTTGACCAAAACTAGTATTTCAAAAGATTTCATAGAATCTAATTTTGAGATAATGATTTGCATGGACTTCCATCATAACCTTCCCTCGTAACATATAGAGAGGATCTTAAAAGTTTCGTAGCATTTCGAACAATGCTCGATATAATTTGAGTTTTGACCGAAACTAGTATAGAATTGTGTATATTATACTATGAATTTTTGACCAAAACTAGTATTTAAAAAAGTTTCATAGAATCTAATTTTGACTTGATTGTTTACATGGACTTGCATCAGAACCTTCCCTCGTAACATATAGAGAGGATCTTAAAAGTTTCATAGAATTTCGAACAATCCTCGATTTAAATTTATTTTTGACCGAAACTAGTAAATAATTGTGTATAATATACTACGATTTTTTGACCAAAACTAGTATTTCAAAAAGTTTCATAGAATCTAATTTTGAGATGATTTTTTGCATGGACTTCCATCATAACCTTCCCTCGTAACATATAGAGAGGATCTTGAAAGTTTCGTAGCATTTCTAAAAATCCTCGATTTAATTTGATTTTTGATCGAAACTAGTATATAATTGTGTATAATATACTATGAATTTTTGAACAAAACTAGTATTTCAAAAGGTTTCATAGAATCTAATTTTGAGATGATTTTTTGATGGACTTCCATCATAACCTTCCCTCGTAACATATAGAAAGGATCTTAAAAGTTTCATAGAATTTCGAACAAATCTCGATTTAATTTGATTTTTGACCGAAACTAGTATAGAATTGTGTATATTATACTACGATTTTTTGACCAAAACTAGTATTTCAAAAAGTTTCATAGAATCTAATTTTGAGATAATTTTTTGAATGGACTTCCATCATAACCTTCCCTCGTAAAATGTAGAGAGGATCTTGAAAGTTTCATAGAATTTCGAACAATCCTCGATATAATTTGATTTTTCACCGAAACTAGTATAGAATTGTGTATATTATACTATGAATTTTTTACCAAAACTAGTATTTAAAAAAGTTTCATACAATCTAATTTTGAGATAATTTTTTGCAAGGAATTCCAGCATAACCTTCCCTCTTAACATATAGAGATGATCTTAAAATTTTTAAAATATTTCGAATAATCCTCGATATAATTTGATTTTTGACCGAAACTAGTACACAATTGAGTATAAAATACTACGATTTTTTGACCAAAACTAGTATTTCAAAAAGTTTCATAGAATCTAATTATGAGATGATTTTTTGCAAGGACTTCAACCATAACCTTCCCTCGTAAAATGTAGAGAGGATCTTGAAAGTTTCATAGAATTTTGAACAATCCTCGATATAATTTGATTTTTGACCGAAACTAGTATAGAATTGTGTATATTATACTATGAATTTTTGACCAAAACTAGTATTTCAAAAAGATTCATAGAATCTAATTTTGACATGATTGTTTGCATGGACTAGCATCAGAACCTTCCCTCGTAACATATAGAGAGGATCTTAAAAGTTTCATAGAATTTCGAACAATCCTCGATTTAATTTTATTTTTGACCGAAACTAGTAAAAAATTGTGTATAATATACTACGATTTTTTGACCAAAACTAGTATTTCAAAAAGTTCTATAGAATCTAATTTTGAGATGATTTTTTACATGGACTTCCATCATAACCTTCCCTCGTAACATATAGAGAGGATCTTGAAAGTTTCATAGAATTTCGAACAATCCTCGATATTATTTGATTTTTGACCGAAACTAGTATAGAATTGTGTATATTATACTATGATTTTTTTGACCAAAACTAGTATTTCAAAAAGTTTCATAGAATCTAATTTTAAGATGATTTTTTGCATGGACTTCCATCATAACCTTCCCTTGTAACATATAGAGAGGATCTTGAAAGTTTCGTAGCATTTCTAAAAATCCTCGATTTAATTTGATTTTTAATCGAAACTAGTATATAATTGTGTATAATATACTATGAATATTTGAACAAAACTAGTATTTCAAAAGGTTTCATAGAATCTAATTTTGAGATGATTTTTTGCATGGACTTCCATCATAAGCTTCCCTCGTAACACATAGAAAGGATCTTAAAAGTTTCATAGAATTTCGAACAATCCACGATTTAATTTGATTTTTGATCGAAACTAGTATAGAATTGTGTATATTATACTATGATATTTTGACCAAAACTAGTATTTCAAAAAGTTTCATAGAATCTAATTTTGAGATTTTTTTTTGCATGGACTTCCATCATAACCTTCCCTCGTAAAATATAGAGAGGATCTTAAAAGATTCGTAGCATTTCGAATAACCCTCAATTTAATTTGATTTTTGACTGAAACTACTATAAATTGTGTATAATATACTAAGATTTTTTGACCAAAACTAGTATTTCAAAAAGTTTCATAGAATCTAATTTTGAGATAATTTTTTGCAAGGAATTTCCACCATAACCTTCCCTCTTAACATATAGAGAGGATCTTAAAATTTTCAAAAAATTTCGACTAATCCTCGATATAATTTGATTTTTGATCGAAACTAGTAAAAAATTGAGTATAATATACTACGATTTCATAGAATCTAATTTTGAGATTATTTTTTACAAGGACTTCAATCATAACCTTCCCTCGTAACATATAGAGAGGATCTTCAATGTTTCATAGAATTTCAAACATTCCTCGAAATTATTTGATTTTTGACTGAAACTAGTATAGAATTGTGTATATTATACTATGATTTTTTTGACCAAAACTAGTATTTCAAAAAGTTTCATAGAATCTAATTTTTAGATGATTGTTAGCATTGACTTCCATCATTACCTTCCCTCGTAACATATATAGAGGATCTTATAAGTTTCAAAGAATTTCGAACAATCCTCGATTTAGTTTGATTTTTGACCGAAACTAGTAAAAAATTGTGTATAATATACTACTATTTTTTCACCAAAACTAGTATTTCAAAAAGTTTCATAGAATCTTATTTTGAGATGATTTTTGCTAGGACTTCCATCATAACCTTCCCTCGTAACATATAGAGAGAATCTTGAAAGTTTCGTAGAATTTCGAAAAATCCTCGATTTAATTTGATTTTTGATCGAAACTAGTATATAATTGTGTATAATATACTATGAATTTTTGGACAAAACTAGTATTTCAAAAGGTTTCATAGAACCTAATTTTGAGATGTTTTTTGCATGGACTTCCATCATAACCTTCCCTCGTAAAATATAGAAAGGATCTTAAAAGTTTCTTAGAATTTCGAACAATCATCGATTTAATTTGATTTTTGAGTGAAACTAGTATAGAATTGTGTATATTATACTACGATTTTTTGACCAAAACTAGTATTTCAAAAAGTTTCATAGAATCTAATTTTGAAATGATTTTTTGCATGGACTTCCATCATAACCTTCACTCGTAAAATATAGAGAGGATCTTAAAAGTTTTGTAGAATTTCGAACAACCCTAAATTTAATTTGATTTTTGACCGAAACTAGTATAAATTGTGTATAATATACTAAGATTTTTTGATCAAAACTAGTATTTCAAAAAGTTTCATAGAACCTAATTTTGAGATAATTTTTTGCAAGGAATTCCATCATAACCGTCCCTCTTAACATATAGAGAGGATCTTAAAATTTTCAAAAAATTTCGAATAATCCTAGATATAATTTGATTTTTGACCGAAACTAGTAAAAAATTGAGTATAATATACTACGATTTTTTGACCAAAACTAGTATTTCAAAAAGTTCTATAGAATCTAATTTTGAGATGATTTTTTACATGGACTTCCATCATAACCTTCCCTCGTAACATATAGAGAGGATCTTGAAATTTTCATAGAATTTCGAACAATCCTCGATATTATTTGATTTTTGACCGAAACTAGTATAAAATTGTGTATATTATACTATGAATTTTTGACCAAAACTAGTATTTTAAAAAGTTTCATAGAATCTAATTTTGACATGATTGTTTGCTAAACATGCATCATTACCTTCCCTCGTAACATATAGTGAGGGTCTTAAAAGTTTCATGGAATTTCGACCAATCCTCGATTTAATTTGATTTTTTTTACCGAAACTAGTATAAAATTGTGTATAATATACTAAGATTTTTTTTACCAAAACTATTATTTCAAAAAGTTTCATAGAATCTAATTTTGAGATAATTTTTTCAAGGAATTCCATCATAACCCTCCCTCTTAACATATAGAGAGGATCTTTAAAGTTTCGTAAAATTTCGAATAATCCTCGATATAATTTGATTTTTTACTGGAACTTAGTAAAAAATTATGTATAATAATATACTACGATTTTTTGACCAAAATTAGTATTTCAAAAAGTTTCATAGAATCTAATTTTGAGATGATTTTTTGCAAGGACTTCAATCATAAACTTCCCTTGTAACATATAGAGAGGATCTTGAAAGTTTCATAGAATTATGAACAATCCTCGATATAATTTGAATTTTGACCGAAACTAGTATAGAATTGTGTATATTATACTATGAATTTTTTACCAAAACTAGTATTTCAAAAAGTTTCATAGAATCTAATTATGACATGATTGTTTGCCTGGACTTGCATCATAACCTTCCCTCGTAACATATAGAGAGAATCTTAAAAGTTTCATAGAATTTCGAACAATCCTCGATTTAATTTGATTTTTGACCTAAACTAGTATAAAATTGTGTATAATATACAAAGATTTTTTGAACAAAACTAGTATTTCAAAAAGTTTTATAGAATCTAATTTTGAGATAATTTTTTGCAAGGACTTCGATCATAACCTTCCCTCGTAACATATGGAGAGGATCTTAAAAAATTCGTAGTATTTCGAACAATCCTCAATTTAATTTGATTTTTGATCAAAATTAGTATAAAATAGTGTATAATATATTACGATTTTTTTATTACCAAAACTAGTATTTCAAAAAGTTTCATAGAATCTAATTTTGAGATAATTTTTTGCATGGACTTCCATCATAACCTACCCTCGTAACATAAAGAGAGGATCTAAAAAGTTTCGTAGCATTTCGAACAATCCTCAATTGGATTTGATTTTTGACCGAAACAAGTATAAAATTGTGTAAAAGTATACTAAGATTTTTTTACCATAAGTAGTATTTCAGAAAGTTTTATAGAATCTAATTTTGAGAGAATTTTTTGCAAGGACTTCCATCACAACCTTCCCTCGTAACATATAGAGAGGATCTTAAAAGTTTTGTAGAATTACGAACAATCCTCTATTTAATTTGATTTTTGATCGAACCTAGTATAGAATTGTGTATAACATACTACGGTTTTTGACCGAAACTAGTATTTCAAAAAGTTTCATAGAATATTATTTTGAGATGATTTTTTTGCATGGACTTCCATCATAATCTTCCCTTGTAACATATAGATAGGATCTTAAAAGTTTCATAGAATTTCGAACAATCCTCGATATAATTTGATTTTTCACCGAAACTAGTATAGAATTGTGTATATTATACTACAATTTTTTTGACTAATTTTGAGATGATTTTTTGCATGGACTTCAATCATAACCTTCCCTCGTAACATATAGAGAGGATATTAAAAAATTTGTAGCATTTTGAACAATCCTTAATTTAATTTAATTTTTTGATCGAAACTAGTATTAAATAGTGTACAATTTATTAAGATTTTTTGACCAAAACTATTATTTCAAAATTTATTATATAATCAAATTTTGAGATGATTTTTTGCAAGGACTTCCATCATAACCTTCCCTCGTAACATATAGAGAGGATCTTTAAAGTTTCATAGAATTTCGTACAATCATCGATATAATTTGATTTTTGACCGAAAATAGTATAGAATTGTGTATATTATACTAAGAATTTTTCACTAAAACTAGTATTTCAAAAAGTTTCATAGAATCTAATTTTGAGATGATTGTTTGCATGGGCTTGCATCATAACCTTCCCTCATAACATATAGAGAGGATCTTAAAAGTTTCGTAGCAATTCGAACAATCCTCGATTTAATTTGATTTTTGACAGAAACTAGTATAGAATTGTGTATATTATACTACGATTTTTTGACCAAAACTAGTATTTCAAAAAGTTTCATAGAATCTAATTTTGAGATAATTTTTTGCAATGAATTCCATCATAACCTTCCCTTGTAACATATAAAGGGGATCTTAAAAATTTCGTAGTATTTCGAACAATCCTCAATTTAATTTGATTTTTGATCAAAATTATTATAAAATAGTTTATAATATATTACTATTTTTTTATTACCAAAACTAGTATTTCAAAAAGTTTCATAGAATCTAATTTTGAGATAATTTCTTGCATGGACTTCCATCATAACCTACCCTCGTAACATATAGAGAGGATCTTAAAAGTTTCGTAGCATTTCGAACAATCCTCAATTTTATTTGATTTTTGACCGAAACAAGTATAAAATTGTGTATAAATATACTAAGATTTTTATACCATAACTAGTATTTCAGAAAGTTTCATAGAATCTAATTTTGAGATAATTTTTTGCAAGGACTTCCATCATAACCTTCCCTCGTAACATATAGAGAGGATCTTAAAAGTTTTGTAGAATTACGAACAATCCTCGATTTAATTTGATTTTTTATCGAACCTAGTATAAAATTGTGTATAATATATTACGGTTTTTGCCCGAAACTAGTATTTCAAAAAGTTTCATAGAATATAATTTTGAGATGATTTTTTGCATGGACTTCTATCATAACCTTCCCTTGTAACATATAGATAGGATCTTAAAAGTTTCATAGAATTTCGAACATTCCTCGATATAATTTGATTTTTGACCGAAACTAGTATAGAATTGTGTATATTATACTACAATTTTTTTGACTAAAACTAGTATTTCAAAAAGTTTCATAGAATCAAATTTTGAGATGATTTTTTGCATGGACTTTCATCATAACCTTCCCTCGTAACATATAGAGAGGATATTAAAAAATTTGTAGCATTTTGAACAATCCTTAATTTAATTTGATTTTTTGATCGAAACTAGTATAAAATAGTGTATAATATATTATGATTTTTCGACCAAAACTATTATTTCAAAATGTTTTATATAATCAAATTTTGAGATGATTTTTTGCAAGGACTTCCATCATAACCTTCCCTCGTAACATATAGAGAGGATCTTTAAAGTTTCATAGAATTACGAACAATCCTCGATATAATTTGATTTTTGACCGAAAATAGTATAGAATTGTGTATATTATACTATGAATTTTTAACCAAAACTAGTATTTCAAAAAGTTTCATAGAATCTAATTTTGAGATGATTGTTTGCATGGGCTTGCATCATAACCTTCCCTCATAACATATGGAGAGGATCTTAAAAGTTTCGTAGCATTTCGAACAATCCTCGATTTAATTTGATTTTTGACAGAAACTAGTATAGAATTGTGTATATTATACTACGATTTTTTGACCAAAACTAGTATTTCAAAAAGTTTCATAGAATCTAATTTTGAGATAAATTTTTGCAATGACTTCCATCATAACCTTCCCTTGTAACATATAGAGGGGATCTTAAAAAATTGCTAGTATTTCGAACAATCCTCAATTTAATTTGATTTTTGATCAAAATTAGTATAAAATAGTGTATAATATATTACAATTTTTTTATTACCAAAACTAGTATTTCAAAAAGTTTCATAGAATCTAATTTTGAGATAATTTTTTGCATGGACTTCCATCATAACCTACCCTCGTAAGATATAGAGAGGATCTTAAAAGTTTCGTAGCATTTCGAACAATCCTACTTTTTATTTGATTTTTGACCGAAACAAGTATAAAATTGTGTATAAATATACTAAGATTTTTTTACCATAACTAGTATTTCAGAAAGTTTCATAGAATCTAATTTTGAGATATTTTTTTTGCAAGGACTTCCATCATAACCTTCCCTCGTAACATATAGAGTGGATCTGAAAAGTTTTGTAGAATTACGAACAATCCTCGATTTAATTTGATTTTTGATCGAACCTAGTATAGAATTGTGTATAATATATTACGGTTTTTGACCGAAACTAGTATTTCAAAAAGTTTCATAGAATCTAATTTTGAGATAATGTTTTGCATGGACTTCCATCATAACCTTCCCTTGTAACATATAGATAGGATCTTAAAAGTTTCATAGAATTTCGAACAATCCTCGATATAATTTGATTTTTGACAGAAACTAGTATAGAATTGTGTATATTATACTACAATTTTTTTGACTAAAACTAATATTTCAAAAAGTTTCATAGAATCTAATTTTGAGATGATTTTTTGCAAGGACTTCAATCATAAACTTCCCTTATAACATATAGAGAAGATCTTGAAAGTTTCATAGAATTTCGAACAATCCTCGATATAATTTGATTTTTGACCGAAACTAGTATAGAATTGTGTATATTATACTATGAATTTTTGACCAAAACTAGTATTTAAAAAAGTTTCATAGAATCTAATTTTGACATGATTGTTTTCCTGGACTTGCATCATAACCTTCCCTCGTAACATATGGAGAGGATCTTAAAAAGTTTCATAGAATTTCGAACAATCCTCGATTTAATTTGATTTTTGACCTAAACTAGTATAAAATTGTATATAATATACAAAGATTTTTTGACCAAAACTAGTATTTCAAAAAGTTTCATAGAATCTAATTTTGAGATAATTTTTTGCATGGACTTCCATCATAACCTTCTCTCGTAATTAATAGAGAGGATCTTAAAAGTTTCATAAAATTTCGAACAATCCTCGATATAATTTGATTTTTTACCGAAACTAGTATAGGGTTGTATATAATATACTACAATTTTTTACCGAAACTAGTATTTCAAAAAGTTTCAGAGAATCTAATTTTGAGATGATTTTTTTGCATGGACTTCCATCATAACCTTCCCTTGTAACATATAGAAAGGATCTTAAAAGTTTCGTAGAATTTCGTACAATCCTCGATATAATTTGATTTTTGACCGAAACTTGTAGAGAATTGTGTATATTATACTACGATTTTTTGAGCAAAACTAGTATTTCAAAAATTTTCATAGAATCTATATTTGAGATGATTGTTTGCATTGACTTCCATCATAACCTTCCCTCGTAACATATAGAGAGGATCTTAAAAGTTTCGTAGCATTTCTAACAATCCCTGATTTAATATTATTTTTGACCGAAACTAGTTTATAATTGTGTATATTATACTACGGTTTTTTTTGACCAAAACTAGTATTTCAAAAAGTTTCATAGAATCTAATTATGAGATAATTTTTTGCAATGACTTCCATCATAACCTTCCCTTGTAGCATATAGAGAGGATCTTAAAAAATTCGTAGTATTTCGAACAATCCTCAATTTAATTTGATTTTTGATCAAAATTAGTATAAAATAGTGTATAATATATTACGATTTTTTTACCAAAACTAGTATTTCAAAAAGTTTCATAGAATCTAATTTTGAGATAATTTTTTGCATGGACTTCCATCTTAACCTACCCTCGTAACATATATAGAGGATCTTAAAAGTTTCGTAGCATTTCGAACAATCCTCAATTTGATTTGATTTTTGACCGAAAAAAGTAAAAAGTTGTGTATAAATATACTAAGATTTTTTTACCATAACTAGTAATTCAGAAAGTTTCATAGAATCTAATTTTGAGATAATTTTTTGCAAGGACTTCCATCATAACCTTCCCTCGTAACATATAGATAGGATCTTAAAATTTTGTAGAATTACGAACAATCCTCGATTTAATTTGATTTTTGATCGAACCTAGTATAGAATTGTGTATAATATACTACGGTTTTTAACCGAAACTAGTATTTCAAAAAGATTCATAGAATCTAATTTTGAGACGATTTTTTGCATGGACTTCTATCATAACCTTCCCTTGTAACATATAGATAGGATCTTAAAAGTTTCATAGAATTTCGAACAATCCTCGATATAATTTGATTTTTGACCGAAACTAGTATAGAATTATGTATATTATACTACAATTTTTTTGACTAAAACTAGTATTTCAAAAAGTTTCATAGAATCTAATTTTGAGATGATTTTTTGCATTGACTTCCATCATAACCTTCCCTCGTAACATATAGAGAGCATATTAAAAAATTTGTAGCATTTTGAACAATCCTTAATTTAATTTGATTTTTTGATCGAAACTAGTATAAAATAGTGTATAATATATTACGATTTTTTGACCAAAACTATTATTTCAAAATGTTTTATATAATCAAATTTTGAGATGAGTTTTTTGCAAGGACTTCCATCATAACCTTCCCTCGTAACTTATAGAGAGGATCATTAAAGTTTCATAGAATTTCGAACAATCCTCGATATAATTTGATTTTTAACCGAAAATAGTATAGAATTGTGTATATTATACTATGAATTTTTTACCAAAACTAGTATTTCAAATAGTTTCATAGAATCTAATTTTGAGATGATTGTTTGCATGGGCTTGCATCATAACCTTCCCTCATAACATATAGAGATGATCTTAAAAGTTTCGTAGCATTTCGAACAATCCTCGATTTAATTTGATTTTTGACAGAAACTTGTATAGAATTGTGTATATTATACTACGATTTTTTGACCAAAACTAGTATTTCAAAAAGTTTCATAGAATCTAATTTTGAGATAATTTTTTGCAATGACTTCCATCATAACCTTCCCTTGTAACATATAGAGGGGATCTTAAAAAATTCGTAGTATTTCGAACAATCCTCAATTTAACTTGATTTTTGATCAAAATTAGTATAAAATAGTGTATAATATATTACGTTTTTTTTAACCAAAACTAGTATTTCAAAAAGTTTCATAGAATCTAATTATGACATGATTGTTTGCCTGGACTTGCATCATAACCTTCCCTCGTAACATATAGAGAGAATCTTAAAAGTTTCATAGAATTTCGAACAATCCTCGATTTAATTTGATTTTTGACCTAAACTAGTATAAAATTGTGTATAATATACAAAGATTTTTTGAACAAAACTAGTATTTCAAAAAGTTTCATAGAATCTAATTTTGAGATAATTTTTTGCAAGGACTTCAATCATAACCTTCCCTCGTAACATATGGAGAGGATCTTAAAAAATTCGTAGTATTTCGAACAATCCTCAATTTAATTTGATTTTTGATCAAAATTAGTATAAAATAGTGTATAATATATTACGATTTTTTTATTACCAAAACTAGTATTTCAAAAAGTTTCATAGAATCTAATTTTGAGATAATTTTTTGCATGGAATCCCATCATAACCTAGCCTCATAACATATAGAGAGGATCTTAAAAGTTTCGTAGCATTTCGAACAATCCTCAATTTGATTTGATTTTTGACCGAAACAAGTATAAAATTGTGTATAATTATACTAATATTTTTTTACCATAACTAGTATTTCAGAAAGTTTTATAGAATTTAATTTTGAGATAATTTTTTGCAAGGACTTCCATCATAACCTTCCTTCGTAATATATAGAGAGGATCTTTAAAGTTTTGTAGAATTACGAACAATCCTCGATTTAATTTGATTTTTGATCGAACCTAGTATAGAATTG
Organism: Lathyrus aphaca; assembly: GCA_963966055.1. Lineage (NCBI taxonomy): Eukaryota > Viridiplantae > Streptophyta > Magnoliopsida > Fabales > Fabaceae > Lathyrus > Lathyrus aphaca. The sequence goes on from OZ014523.1 coordinate 39,351,678, forward strand.
TGTATAATATCTTACGGTTTTTGACCGAAACTAGTATTTCAAAAAGTTTCATAGAATCTAATTTTGAGATGATTTTTTGCATGGACTTCCATCATAACCTTCCCTTGTAACATATAGATATGATCTTAAAAGTTTCATAGAATTTCGAACAATCCTCGATATAATTTGATTTTTGACCGAAACTAGTATAGAATTATGTATATTATACTACAATTTTTTTGACTTAAACTAGTATTTCAAAAAGTTTCATAGAATCTAATTTTGAGATGATTTTTTGCATGGACTTCCATCATAACCTTCCCTCGTAACATATAGAGAGGATATTAAAAAATTTGTAGCATTTTGAACAATCCTTAATTTTATTTTATTTTTTGATCGAAACTAGTATAAAATAGTGTATAATATATTACGATTTTTTGACCAAAACTATTATTTCAAAATGTTTTATATAATCAAATTTTTAGATGAGTTTTTGCAAGGACTTACAACATAACCTTCCCTCGTAACATATAGAGAGGATCTTTAAAGTTTCATAGAATTTTGAACAATCCTCGATATAATTTTATTTTTGACCGAAAATAGTATAGAATTGTGTATATTATACTATGAATTTTTTACCAAAACTAGTATTTCAAAAAGTTTCATAGAATCTAATTTTAAGATGATTGTTTGCATGGGCTTGCATCATAACCTTCCCTCATAACATATAGAGAGGATCTTAAAAGTTTCGTAGCATTTCGTACAATCCTCGATTTAATTTGATTTCACTACTAAAAAAAAGACATTTGGTTAAATGATTTTACATCAGGTATTTGTTAAAAATGATGTAAAAAATCACGCGGTGGCAGTTTCGTAAATAATAACATAAATTGTTATAAGGGATGTTACATCGGTTATTGATAAAAATCGATGTAAAAAGTATTGCGGTGGCAGTTTTGTAAATAACAAAAAAATTCATCTAAAGCCTTTTACATCGGTTTTTCTAAAACCGATGTAAAAAACCATTTCACAAAACAATTAAGAAAATTTTTAAAAAAATAAATACCTATTACATCGGTTATTAGAATAACCGATTTAATATACTATATAAAAAAAATTTAAAAAAAATTTAAAAAATAAATAAATACCTATTACATCGGTTTCTACCAATTACCCGATGTGAAAAGTTTCTAAAAAAATTCAAAAAAAAAAACCTATTACATCGGTTTCTCCTGAATAACCGATGTGAAAAGTTCAAAAAAAAATTCAAAAAACATACCCTATTACATCGGTTAATATTAAATCCGATGTAATAAATCTCTTAAAAAAATAAATTAAAAAATTCATCAAAAAATTATCATACCCTATTACATCGGTTAATATGACACCCGATGTAATAAGTCTTTTAAAAAAATAAATTAAAAAATTAGTAATGGATATTACATCAGTTTGAATATAAACCGAAATAAAAAAATCCATAAAAGTTAAAAACACTAAAAACCTAATTCATTTCTATTCAAACAGTTCTTCTTCCTCCTTTCCCTTCGAAACCGTCACAACCGCTTCTTCTTCCTCCTTTCCCTTCGAAACTGTCACAGACCCTTCTCGCGTCTCGCGCCGTCGCTGTACGTTGTCACGCCGTTGCTGTTCGCCGTCGCTGTCACGCTGTCACGCCATCGCCGTTGCTGTTCGCCGTTCGCTGTCACAGCCGCGGCACCGTCGCTGTTCGCCGTTCCCTGTCTAGGGTCCGTTCGTTGTCTCGCCGCCGTCCCCTTTGAAGCATCCCTTCAGGCCGCCGCCGTCTCCGCCGCCCTCCACCGTTTGCTGGTACTGTTTGCTTCTTGAATATATATATATATATATATATATATATAGTTATATATAGGTACTGGTTTGCTGCTTGAATATATATATATATATAACTATATATATATATAACTATATATATATATATATATATATATATATATATATATATATATATATTTGTTTATATATATATGTATATATATATATATATATATATATATATATATATAGTTTTGTGTATATATATATATATATAGTTTTATATATATATATATATATATATATATATATATATATATAGTTTTATGTATATATATATATTATATATATATATATATATATATATATATATATAGTTTTATATACATTACTTTATTATAGATGTCTAAATAATTTATTTGATCTGTATGCATTAATTCCGGAACATAGGTATGAATCGTAGTTGGATAAAAGCTAATCGATTAAGTGTTGAGTACGAACATGGTGTGAAGGAATTTCTACAGTTTGCTGAAAACAATGCTAAAAAAATCTTCCTCCTCCTAAAAGTAATGGTGAAAAAAGTGTTGATGTGCTTTTTCTCTGTCCATGTGTTCGTTGCGCAAATCGCGAACCAAAACTTAATAAGAAGGCAATCATGGATCATCTAATTTGTCATGGGATTTGTCAAAGTTATACACAATGGATATGGCACGGTGAGGTAGTAGAAAAGTCAAATGTGTCCCAAAAAGATAATATTGGTGTAGAAATTGATGATGATCGTCTGGAAGATATGATGCGTGATATTGGACAAGATTCGTTTAAAAAGGCACATGCGTATGATACTTTATGCAGTGACAAGGATCAACCTTTGTACCCGGGATGCACTAATTTTACACGTTTGTCAGCCGTGTTAAAATTGTTTAATTTGAAGGCAAATAATGGGTGGAGTGACAAAAGTTTTACCGAATTGCTTGAATTGTTGACACAGATGCTTCCAGAAGGTAACGTATTGCCAAATCGTTATTACGAGGCAAAAAAGATATTGTGTCCAATGGGTTTGGAGTATGAAAAGATACATGCATGTCCTAATGATTGCATATTATACAGAAAAGAGTATGTAAACTATGATCATTGTCCGAAGTGCAAGGCGTCACGCTACAAAAAGAAAGATGGTGATTCTAGTGATGATGAGGTTGTCAAAAAGGGTCCTCCCGCGAAAGTGGTAAGGTACCTACCAATAATTCCAAGGTTCAAGAGACTCTTCGCAAATGCAAATGATGCAAGGAATCTTAGATGGCATGCCGAAGAAAGAAAATGTGATGGACAAATTCGTCATGTAGCTGATTCTTTGCAGTGGAAGAAAATAGATTCTTTGTTTCCAAATTTTGGCAAAGAGTCGAGAAACCTTAGACTTGGACTTTCTACTGATGGAATGAATCCGTTTGGTAATCTAAGTACTAATCATTCTTCTTGGCCTGTTCTCCGGATGATTTACAACCTATCTCCTAGGTTATGCATGAAGCGTAAATATATTATGTTATCCATGATGATTTCGGGGCCAAAACAACCGGGAAATGACATAGATGTTTATCTAAGTCCCTTAATTGATGATTTAAGAGTATTATGGGATGAAGGGGTGGATGTTTTTGATGCGTATTCTGGTGAACATTTCAATATGCATGCCATGTTGTTTTGCACCATCAACGATTTTCCGGCGTATGGTAATTTGTCTGGTTATAAAGTTAAAGGTCATAATGCATGTCCTATATGTGAAGAAGACACAAGTTATCTTGGACATAGAAAATTTCTAGCTCGTTATCATCCATATCGTAGATTGCGAAAAGCTTTCAATGGGGAACAAGAGCATGGTGAAGCTCCAAAGCCCTTAACTGGAGAGGAAGTTTATCAACGACAATAGGGCATTAATGTTGAGTTTGGTAAATACAAAAAGAAATCAAATACGAAAAATTTATGGAAAAAAAGGTCAGTTTTCTTCGATCTTCCATATTGGTCTAGTCTTGATGTAAGACATTGTATTGATGTGATGCACGTGGAGAAAAATGTATGTGATAGTTTACTCGGAACACTTCTCAACATTCATGGCAAAACAAAAGATGGTTATAATGCTCGTGTGGATTTGGGTTTGATGGGTATACGAGAAGAGTTAACTCCACAACATATAGGCAACAAGATATATTTGCCTCCTGCCTGCTACACTTTGTCTAAAAAAGAGAAAACAAGTTTTTGTGAGTGTTTACAAAGTATTAAAGTTCCGCATGGTTACTCATCAAATGTCAAGAGGCTTGTATCTGTTAAAGATCTCAAACTAATTGGCTTAAAATCTCATGACTGTCATGTCTTAATGCAACAACTACTACCAGTGGCTATTCGTGGGATATTGCCTAACAATGTTAGGAAGACTATAACCAGGTTGTGCTTATTTTTCAATGCAATTTGTTGTAAATCCATTGATCCATCAAAGTTATATGTTTTGGAAAATGAGGCTTCAGTTATCTTGTGTCAATTAGAGATGTAATTTCCTCCTTCATTTTTCGACATAATGGTTCACTTGATTGTTCATCTAGTAAGGGATATTAGAATTTGTGGTCCAATTTTTTTACGATGGATGTATCCAACAGAACGATACATGAAGATCCTAAAAGGTTATACAAAAAATCCACACCGGCCAGAAGCATCGATTGTTGAGAGGTACATTGCAGAAGAGGGAATTGAGTTTTGTTCAAACTATTTGTCAGAAGTGGATGCTGTAGGGGTTCCTAAGTCTCGTCATGATGGAAGATGTGAGGGTATGGGTACACAAGGTTTAAATGTCAAGAGTTTAAATCTAGTATAGAATTGTGTATATTATACTAGATTTAAACTCTTGACATTTAAATCTAGTATAGAAACTAGTATAGAATTGTGTATATTATACTACGATTTTTTGACCAAAACTAGTATTTCAAAAAGTTTCATAGAATCTAATTTTGAGATAATTTTTTGCAATGACTTCCATCATAACCTTCCCTTGTAACATATAGAGGGGATCTTAAAAAATTCATAGTATTTCGAACAATCCTCAATTTAATTTGATTTTTGATCAAAATTAGTATAAAAAAGTGTATAATATATTACGATTTTGTTTACCAAAACTAGTATTTCAAAAAGTTTCATAGAATCTAATTTTGAGATAATTTTTTGCATGGACTTCCATCATAACCTACCCTCGTAACATATAGAGAGGATCTTAAAAGTTTCGTAGCATTTCGAACAATCCCCAATTTGATTTGATTTTTGACCGAAACAAGTATAAAATTGTGTATAATTATACTAAGATTTTTTTACCATAACTAGTATTTCAGAAAGTTTCATAGAATTTAATTTTGAGATAATTTTTTGCAAGGACTTCCATAATAACCTTCCCTTGTAACATAGAGAGGATCTTAAAAGTTTTGTAGAATTACGAACAATCCTCGATTTAATTTGATTTTTGATCGAACCTAGTATAGAATTGTGAATAATATACTACGGTTTTTGACCGAAACTAGTATTTCAAAAAGTTTCATAGAATCTAATTTTGAGATGATTTTTTGCATGGACTTCTATCATAACCTTCCCTTGTAACATATATATATGATCTTAAAAGTTTCATAGAATTTCGAACAATCCTCGATATAATTTGATTTTTGACCGAAACTAGTATAGAATTGTGTATATTATACTACAATTTTTTTGACTAAAACTAGTATTTCAAAAAGTTTCATAGAATCTAATTTTGAGATGATTTTTTGCATGGACTTCCATCATAACCTTCCCTCGTAACATATAGTGAGGATCTTAAAAGTTTCGTAGAATTTCGAACAATCCTCGATATAATTTTATTTTTGACCAAAACTAGTATTTCAAAAAGTTTCATAGAATCTAATTTTGAGATGATTGTTTGCATGGGTTTGCATCATAACCTTCCCTCATAAAATATAGAGAGGATCTTAAAAGTTTTGTAGAATTTCAAACAATCCTCGATTTAATTTGATTTTTGACAGAAACTAGTATAGAATTGTGTATATTATACTACGATTTTTTGACCAAACTAGTATTTTAAAAAGTTTCATAGAATCTAATTTTGAGATAATTTTTTGCATGGACTTCCATCATAACCTTCCCTCTTAACATATAGAGAGGATCTTAAAAGTTTCGTAGAATTTCGAACAATCATAAATTTGATTTGATTTTTGCCTGAAACAAGTATAAAATTGTGTATAATATAAATTTTTTTTCCGAAACTAGTATTTCAAAACGTTTTATAGAATCTAATTTTGAGATGACTTTTTGCATGGACTTCCATCATAACCTTCCCTTGTAACATATAATGAGGATCTTAAAATTTTATTTTTGAACGAAACTAGTATAGAATTGTGTATATTATACTACGATTTTTTTTACCAAAACTAGTATTTCAAAAAGTTTCATAGAATCTAATTTTGAGATGATTTTTTGCATGGACTTCCATCATAACTTTCCCTCGTAACATATAGAGAGGATCTTAAAAGTTTCGTAGCATTTCGAAAATTCTCGATTTAATTTGATTTTTGACCTAAACTAGTATAGAATTGTGTATATTATACTATGATTTTTTTGACCAAAACTAGTATTTCAAAATGTTTCATAAAATCTAATCTTGAGATAAGTTTTTTCAAAGACGTCCATCATAACCTTCCCTCGTAATTAATAGAGAGGATCTTAAAAGTTTCATAAAATTTCGAACAATCCTCGATATACTTTGATTTTTGACCGAAACTAGTATAGAACTATGTATAATATACTTCAATTATTGACCGAAACTAGTATTTCAAAAAATTTCATAGAATCTAATTTTGAGATGATTGTTTGCATGGGCTTTTATCATAACCTTCCCTCGTAACATATATAGAGTATCTTAAAAGTTTCGTAGCATTTTGAACAATCCCTGATTTAATTTGAATTTTAACAGAAACTAGTATAGAATTGTGTATATTATACTACGATTTTTTAACCAAAACTAGTATTTCAAAAAGTTTCATAGAATCTAATTTTGAGATAATTTTTTGCATGGACTTCAATCATAACCTTCCATCGTAACATATAAAGACGATCTTAAAAGTTTTGTAGCATATCTCGAAATTAGTATAAAATTGTGTATAATATACTAAGATTATTTTACCAAAACTAGTATTACAGAATGTTTCATAGAATCTAATTTTGAGATAATTTTTTGCAAGGACTTCCATCATAACCTTCCCTCGTAACATATAGAGAGAATCTTAAAAGTTTCGTAGAATTACAATCAATCCTCGATTTAATTTGATTTTTGATCGAACCTAGTATAGGATTGTGTATAATATACTACGGTTTTTGACCGAAACTAGTATTTCAAAAAGTTTCATAGAATCCAATTTTGAGACGATTTTTTGCATGGACTTCCATCATAACCTTCCCTCGTAACATATAGTGAGGATCATAATAGTTTCGTAGAATTTCGAACAATCCTCGATTTAATTTGATTTTCGACTAAAACTAGTATAGTATTGTGTATATAATACTACAATTTTTTGACCAAAACTAGTATTTCAAAAAGATTCATAGAATCTAATTTTTAGATAATTTTTTGCAAGGACTTCAATCATAACCTTCCCTCGTAATTAATAGAGAGGATCTTAAAAGTTTCATAAATTTTCGACAATCCTCGATATAATTTGATTTTTGACCGAAACTAGTATAGAATTGTGTATAATATATTACAATTTTTTACCGAAACTAGTATTTCAATAAGTTTCATAGAATCTAATTTTGAGATGCTTTTTTGCATGGACTTCCATCATAACCTTCACTTGTAACATATAGAGAGGATCTTAAAAGTTTTGTAGAATTTCGAACAATCCTCGATCTTCCCTCGATATAATTGTATTTTTGACCGAAAATAGTATAGAATTGTGTTTATTATACTATGAATTTTTGACCAAAACTAGTATTTCAAAAAGTTTCATAGAATCTAATTTTGAGATGATTTTTTGCATGGGCTTGCATTATAACCTTCCCTCATAACATATAGAGAGGATCTTAAAAGTTTCGTAGCATTTCGAACTATCCTCGATTTAATTTGATTTTTTACCAAAACTAGTATAGAATTGTGTATATTATACGACGATTTTTTGACAAAAACTAGTATTTCAAAAAGTTTCATAAAATCTAATTATGAGATAATTTTTTGCAAGGACTTCCATCATAACCTTCCCTCGTAATTAATAGAGAGGATCTTAAAAGTTTCATAAAATTTCGACAATCCTCGATATAATTTGATTTTTGACCGAAACTAGTATAGAATTGTGTATAATATACTACAATTTTTGACAGAAACTAGTATTTCAAAAAGTTTCATAGAATCTAATTTTGAGATGATTATTTGCATGGACTTCCATCAAAACCATCCATTGTAACATATAGAGAGGATCTTAAAAGTTTCGTAGAATTTCGAACAATCCTCGATTTAATTTGATTTCTGAACGAAACTAGTATAGAATTGTGTATATTATACTACGATTTTTTGACCAAAACTAGTATTTCAAAAAGTTTCATAGAATCTAATTTTGAGATGCTTTTTTGCATGGACTTCCATCATAACCTTCACTTGTAACATATAGAGAGGATCTTAATAGTTTTGTAGAATTTCGAACAATCCTCGATCTTCCCTCGATATAATTGTATTTTTGACCGAAAATAGTATAGAATTGTGTTTATTATACTATGAATTTTTGACCAAAACTAGTATTTCAAAAAGTTTCATAGAATCTAATTTTGAGATGATTTTTTGCATGGGCTTGCATTATAACCTTCCCTCATAACATATAGAGAGGATCTTAAAAGTTTCGTAGCATTTCGAACTATCCTCGATTTAATTTGATTTTTTACCAAAACTAGTATAGAATTGTGTATATTATACGACGATTTTTTGACAAAAACTAGTATTTCAAAAAGTTTCATAAAATCTAATTATGAGATAATTTTTTGCAAGGACTTCCATCTTAACCTTCCCTCGTAATTAATAGAGAGGATCTTAAAAGTTTCATAAAATTTCGACAATCCTCGATATAATTTGATTTTTGACCGAAACTAGTATAGAATTGTGTATAATATACTACAATTTTTGACAGAAACTAGTATTTCAAAAAGTTTCATAGAATCTAATTTTGAGATGATTATTTGCATGGACTTCCATCAAAACCATCCATTGTAACATATAGAGAGGATCTTAAAAGTTTCGTAGAATTTCGAACAATCCTCAATTTAATTTGATTTCTGAACGAAACTAGTATAGAATTGTGTATATTATACTACGATTTTTTGACCAAAACTAGTATTTCAAAAAGTATCATAGAATCTAATTTTGAGATGATTTTTTGCATGGACTTCCATCATAACATTCCCTCGTAAAATATAGAGAGGATCTTAAAAGTTTTGTAGAATTTCGAACAATCCTCGATTTAATTTGATTTTTGACCGAAAAAAGTATAGAATTGTGTATATTATACTACGATTTTTTGAGCAAAACTAGTATTTAAAAAAGTTTCATAGAATCTAATTTTGAGATAATTTATTGCAAGGTCTTCCATCATAACCTTCCCACGTAACGTATAGAGAGGATCTTAAAAGTTTCGTAGAATTACGAACAATCCTCGATTTAATTTGATTTTTGATCGAACCTAGTATAGAATTGTGTATAATATAATACGGTTTTTGACCGAAACTAGTATTTCAAAAAGTTTCATAGAATCTAATTTTGAGATGATTTTTTGCATGGACATCCATCATAACCCTCCCTTGTAACATATAGATAGGATCTTAAAAGTTTGGTAGAATTTCGAACAATCCTCGATATAATTTTATTTTTGACCGAAACTAGTATAGAATTGTGTATAATATACTACAATTTTTAACTGAAACTAGTATTTCAAAAAGTTTCATAGAATCTAATTTTGAGATGATTTTTTGCATGTACTTCCATCATAACCTTCCCTTGTAACACATAGAGAGGATCTTAAATGTTTCCTAGAATTTCGAACAATCCTCGATATAATTTAATTTTTGACCGATCTTAAAATTTCCTAGAATTTCGAACAATCCTCGATATAATTTGGTAGAATTTTGAACAATCCTCGATATACTACGATTTTTTGACTAAAACTAGTATTTCAAAAAGTTTCATAGAATATAATTTTGAGATAATTTTTTGCATGGACTTCCATCATAACCTTCCCTCGTAACATATAGAGAGGATCTTAAAAAATTCATAGCATTTCGAACAATCCTCAATTAAATTTGATTTTTGATCGAAACTAGTATAAAATAGTGTATAATATATTATGATTTTTTTACCAAAACTAGTATTTCAAAGAGTTTCATAGAATCTAATTTTGAGATGATTTTTTGCAAGGACTTCCATCATAATCTTCCCTCGTAACATATAGAGAGGATCTTTAAAGTTTCCTAGAATTTCGAACAATCCTCGATATAATTGTATTTTTGACCGAAAATAGTATAGAATTGTGTGTATTATACTATGAATTTTTGACCAAAACTAGTATTTCAAAAAGTTTCATCAAATCTAATTTTGAGATGATTTTTTGCATGTACTTCCATCATAACCTTCCCTCGTAAAATATTATGAGGAACTTAAAATTTTCGTAGCATTTCGAACAATCTTTGATATAATTTGTTTTTTGACCGAAACTAGTATAGAATTATGTATATTATACTACGATTTTTTAACCAAAATTAGTATTTCAAAAAGTTTCATAGAATCTAATTTTGAGATGATTTTATGCATGGACTTCCATCATAACCTTCCCTCGTAACATATTGTGAAGATCTTAAAAGTTTCGTAGCATTTCGAACAATCTTCGATATAATTTGATTTTTGACTGAAACAAGTATGGAATTATGTATATTATACTAAGATTTATTTACGAAAACTAGTATTTCAAAATGTTTCATAGAATCTAATTTTGAGATGATTTTTTTAAATGGACTTCCATCATAACCTTCCCTCGTAACATATAGAGAGGATCTTAAAAGTTTCCTAGCATTTCGAACAATCCTCGATTTAATTTGATTTTTGACCGAAACTAGTATCGAATTGTGTATATTATACTACGATTTTTTGACCAAAACTAGTATTTCAAAAAGTTTCATCAAATCTAATTTTGAGATAATTTTTCCATGGACTTCCATCATAACCTACCCTTGTAACATATAGATAGGATCTTAAATGTTTCGTAGAATTTCGAAAAATCCTCGATATAATTTGATTTTTGACCGAAACAAGTATAGAATTGTGTATATTATACTACGATTTTTGACCGAAACTAGTATTTCAAAAATTTCATAGAATCTAATTTTGAGATAATTTTTTGCATGGACTTCCATCATAACCTTCCCTCGTAACGTATAGAGAGGATCTTTAAAGTTTCCTAGAATTTCGAACAATCCTCGATATAATTGTATTTTTGACCGAAAATAGTATAGAATTGTGTGTATTATACTATGAATTTTTGACCAAAACTAGTATTTCAAAAAGTTTCATAGAATCTGATTTTGAGATGATTTTTTGCATGTACTTCCATCATAACCTTCCCTCGTGAAATATTATGAGGAACTTAAAATTTTCGTAGCATTTCGAACAATCTTCGATATAATTTGATTTTTGACCGAAACTAGTATAGAATTATGTATATTATACTACGATTTTTTAACCAAAATTAGTATTTCAAAAAGTTTCATAGAATCTAATTTTGAGATGATTTTATGCATGGACTTCCATCATAACCTTCCCTCGTAACATATTGTGAAGATCTTAAAAGTTTCGTAGCATTTCGAACAATCTTCGATATAATTTGATTTTTGACTGAAACAAGTATGGAATTATGTATATTATACTAAGATTTATTTACGAAAACTAGTATTTCAAAATGTTTCATAGAATCTAATTTTGAGATGATTTTTTTAAATGGACTTCCATCATAACCTTCCCTCGTAACATATAGAGAGGATCTTAAGAGTTTCCTAGAATTTCGAACAATCCTCGATTTAATTTGATTTTTGACCGAAACTAGTATCGAATTGTGTATATTATACTACGATTTTTTGACCAAAACTAGTATTTCAAAAAGTTTCATAAAATCTAATTTTGAGATAATTTTTGCATGGAATTCCATCATAACCTTCCCTTGTAACATATAGATAGGATCTTAAATATTTCGTAGAATTTCGAAAAATCCTCGATATAATTTGATTTTTGACCGAAACTAGTATAGAATTGTGTATATTATACTACGATTTTTGACCGAAACTAGTATTTCAAAAAGTTACATAGAATCTAATTTTGAGATAATTTTTTGCATGGACTTCCATCATAACCTTCCCTCGTAACATATAGAGAGGATCTTTAAAGTTTCCTAGAATTTCGAACAATCCTCGATATAATTGTATTTCTGACCGAAAATAGTATAGAATTGTGTGTATTATACTATGAATTTTTGACCAAAACTAGTATTTCAAAAAGTTTCATAGAATCTGATTTTGAGATGATTTTTTGCATGTACTTCCATCATAACCTTCCCTCGTGAAATATTATGAGGAACTTAAAATTTTCGTAGCATTTCGAACAATCTTCGATATAATTTGATTTTTGACCGAAACTAGTATAGAATTATGTATATTATACTACGATTTTTTAACCAAAATTAGTATTTCAAAAAGTTTCATAGAATCTAATTTTGAGATGATTTTATGCATGGACTTCCATCATAACCTTCCCTCGTAACATATTGTGAAGATCTTAAAAGTTTCGTAGCATTTCGAACAATCTTCGATATAATTTGATTTTTGACTGAAACAAGTATGGAATTATGTATATTATACTAAGATTTATTTACGAAAACTAGTATTTCAAAATGTTTCATAGAATCTAATTTTGAGATGATTTTTTTAAATGGACTTCCATCATAACCTTCCCTCGTAACATATAGAGAGGATCTTAAAAGTTTCCTAGCATTTCGAACAATCCTCGATTTAATTTGATTTTTGACCGAAACTTGTATCGAATTGTGTATATTATACTACGATTTTTTGACCAAAACTAGTATTTCAAAAAGTTTCATCAAATCTAATTTTGAGATAATTTTTCCATGGACTTCCATCATAACCTACCCTTGTAACATATAGATAGGATCTTAAATGTTTCGTAGAATTTCGAAAAATCCTCGATATAATTTGATTTTTGACCGAAACAAGTATAGAATTGTGTATATTATACTACGATTTTTGACCGAAACTAGTATTTCAAAAATTTCATAGAATCTAATTTTGAGATAATTTTTTGCATGGACTTCCATCATAACCTTCCCTCGTAACGTATAGAGAGGATCTTTAAAGTTTCCTAGAATTTCGAACAATCCTCGATATAATTGTATTTTTGACCGAAAATAGTATAGAATTGTGTGTATTATACTATGAATTTTTGACCAAAACTAGTATTTCAAAAAGTTTCATAGAATCTGATTTTGAGATGATTTTTTGCATGTACTTCCATCATAACCTTCCCTCGTGAAATATTATGAGGAACTTAAAATTTTCGTAGCATTTCGAACAATCTTCGATATAATTTGATTTTTGACCGAAACTAGTATAGAATTATGTATATTATACTACGATTTTTTAACCAAAATTAGTATTTCAAAAAGTTTCATAGAATCTAATTTTGATATGATTTTATGCATGGACTTCCATCATAACCTTCCCTCGTAACATATTGTGAAGATCTTAAAAGTTTCGTAGCATTTCGAACAATCTTCGATATAATTTGATTTTTGACTGAAACAAGTATGGAATTATGTATATTATACTAAGATTTATTTACGAAAACTAGTATTTCAAAATGTTTCATAGAATCTAATTTTGAGATGATTTTTTTAAATGGACTTCCATCATAACCTTCCCTCGTAACATATAGAGAGGATCTTAAGAGTTTCCTAGAATTTCGAACAATCCTCGATTTAATTTGATTTTTGACCGAAACTAGTATCGAATTGTGTATATTATACTACGATTTTTTGACCAAAACTAGTATTTCAAAAAGTTTCATAAAATCTAATTTTGAGATAATTTTTGCATGGAATTCCATCATAACCTTCCCTTGTAACATATAGATAGGATCTTAAATATTTCGTAGAATTTCGAAAAATCCTCGATATAATTTGATTTTTGACCGAAACTAGTATAGAATTGTGTATATTATACTACGATTTTTGACCGAAACTAGTATTTCAAAAAGTTACATAGAATCTAATTTTGAGATAATTTTTTGCATGGACTTCCATCATAACCTTCCCTCGTAACATATAGAGAGGATCTTTAAAGTTTCCTAGAATTTCGAACAATCCTCGATATAATTGTATTTCTGACCGAAAATAGTATAGAATTGTGTGTATTATACTATGAATTTTTGACCAAAACTAGTATTTCAAAAAGTTTCATAGAATCTGATTTTGAGATGATTTTTTGCATGTACTTCCATCATAACCTTCCCTCGTGAAATATTATGAGGAACTTAAAATTTTCGTAGCATTTCGAACAATCTTCGATATAATTTGATTTTTGACCGAAACTAGTATAGAATTATGTATATTATACTACGATTTTTTAACCAAAATTAGTATTTCAAAAAGTTTCATAGAATCTAATTTTGAGATGATTTTATGCATGGACTTCCATCATAACCTTCCCTCGTAACATATTGTGAAGATCTTAAAAGTTTCGTAGCATTTCGAACAATCTTCGATATAATTTGATTTTTGACTGAAACAAGTATGGAATTATGTATATTATACTAAGATTTATTTACGAAAACTAGTATTTCAAAATGTTTCATAGAATCTAATTTTGAGATGATTTTTTTAAATGGACTTCCATCATAACCTTCCCTCGTAACATATAGAGAGGATCTTAAGAGTTTCCTAGAATTTCGAACAATCCTCGATTTAATTTGATTTTTGACCGAAACTAGTATCGAATTGTGTATATTATACTACGATTTTTTGACCAAAACTAGTATTTCAAAAAGTTTCATAAAATCTAATTTTGAGATAATTTTTGCATGGAATTCCATCATAACCTTCCCTTGTAACATATAGATAGGATCTTAAATATTTCGTAGAATTTCGAAAAATCCTCGATATAATTTGATTTTTGACCGAAACTAGTATAGAATTGTGTATATTATACTACGATTTTTGACCGAAACTAGTATTTCAAAAAGTTACATAGAATCTAATTTTGAGATAATTTTTTGCATGGACTTCCATCATAACCTTCCCTCGTAACATATAGAGAGGATCTTTAAAGTTTCCTAGAATTTCGAACAATCCTCGATATAATTGTATTTCTGACCGAAAATAGTATAGAATTGTGTGTATTATACTATGAATTTTTGACCAAAACTAGTATTTCAAAAAGTTTCATAGAATCTAATTTGGAGATGATTTTTTGCATGTACTTCCATCATAACCTTCCCTCGTAAAATATTATGAGGAACTTAAAATTTTCATAGCATTTCGAACAATCTTCGATATAATTTGATTTTTGACCGAAACTAGTATAGAATTATGTATATTATACTACGATTTTTTAACCAAAACTAGTATTTCAAAAAGTTTCATAGAATCTAATTTTGAGATGATTTTTTGCATGAACTTCCATCATAACCTTCCCCCGTAACATATTTTGAAGATCTTAAATGTTTCGTAGCATTTCGAACAATCTTCGATATAATTTGATTTTTGACCGAAACTAGTATGGAATTATGTATATTATACTACGATTTTTTTACGAAAACTAGTATTTCAAAAAGTTTCATAGAATCTAATTTTTAGATGATTTTTTAAATGGACTTACATCATAACCTTCCCTCGTAATATATAGAGAGGATCTTAAAAGTTTCGTAGCATTTCGAACAATCTTCGATTTAATTTGATTTTTGACCGAAACTAATATAGAATTGTGTATATAATACTACGATTTTTCTGACCAAAACGAGTATTTCAAAAAGTTTAATAAAATATAATTTTGAGATAATTTTTGCATGGACTTCCATCATAACCTACCCTTGTAACATATAGAGAGGGTCTTAAATGTTTCGTAGATATTCGAACAATCCTCGACTTAATTTGATTTTTGACCGAAACTAGTATAAAATTATGTATATTATACTAAGATTTTTGAACAAAACTTGTATTTCAAAAAGTTTCATAGAATCTAAGTTTGAGATAATTTTTTGCATGGACTTCCATCATAACCTTCCCTCGTAACATATAGAGAGGATCTTAAGAAATTCATAGCATTTCGAACAATCCTCAATTTAATTTGATTTTTTATCGAAACTAGTATAAAATAGTGTATAATATACTACAATTTTTTGACCGAAACTAGTATTTCAAAAAGTTTCATAGAATCTAATTTTGAGATGATTTTTTGCAAGGAGTTCCATCATAACCTTCCCTCGTAACGTATAGTGAGGATCTTTAAAGTTTCATAGAATTTCGAACAATCCTCGATATAATTTGATTTTTGACCGAAAATAGTATAGAATTGTGTATATTATACTATGAATTTTTTTACCAAAACTAGTATTTCAAAAAGGTTCATAAAATCTAATTTTGACATGATTGTTTGCATGGGCTTGCATTATAACCTTCCCTAATAACATATAGAGAGGATCTTAAACGTTTTGTATCATTTAAAACAATCCTCGATTTAATTTGATTTTTGACCAAAACTAGTATTTAGAAAAGTTTCATAGAATCTAATTTTGAGATATTATTTTACATGGACTTCCATCATAACCTTACCTCGTAACTTATAGAGAGGATCTTAACAATTTCGTAGCATTTCGAACAATCCTCAATTTAATTAGATTTTTGACCAAAACTAGTATAGAATTGTGTATAATATGCTAAGATTTTTTGACCGAAACTAGTATTACAAAAAGTTTCATAGAATCTAATTTTGAGATAATTTTTTGCAAGGATTTCCATCATAACCTTCCCTCTTAACATATAAAGAGGATCTTAAAAGTTTCGTAGAATTTCTAACAATCCTCGATATAATTTGATTTTTGACCGAAACTAGTATAGAATTGTGTATAATATACGACGATATTTGACCGAAACTAGTATTTCAAAAAGTTTCATAGAATCTAATTTTGAGATGATTTTTTGCATGGACGTCCATCATAACCTTCCCTCGTAACATATAGTGAGGATCTTAATAGTTACGTAGCATTTCGAACAATCTTCGAAATAATTTGATTTTTGAACGAAACTTGTATAGAATTATGTATATTATAATACGATTTTTTGACCAAAACTAGTATTTCAAAAAGTTTCATAGAATCTAATTTTGAGATGATTTTTTGCATGGACTTCCATCATAACTTTTCCTCGTAACATATAGAGAGGATCTTAATAGTTTCGTAGCATTTCGAACAATCCTCGATTTAATTTGATTTTTGACCAAAACTAGTAAAGAATTGTGTATATTATACTACGATTTTTTGATCAAAACTAGTATTTAAAAAAGTTTCATAGAATCTAATTTTGAGATAATTTTTTGCAAGGAATTCCATCATAACCTTCCCTCGTAACGTATAGGGAGGATCTAAAAAGTTTCGTAGAATTACGAACAATCCTCGATTTAATTCGATTTTTGATTGAACCTAGTATAGAATTATGTATAATATACTACGATTTTTGACCGAAACTAGTATTTCAAAAAGTTTCATAGAATTTAATTTTTAGATGATTGTTTGAATGGACTTCCATCATAACCTTCCCTCGTAACATATAAAGAGGATCTTAGAAGTTTCGTAGCATTTCGAAAAATCCTCGATATTATTTGATTTTTGACCGAAACTAGTATAGAATTGTGTATATTATACTACGATTTTTTGACCAAAACTAGTATTTAGAAAAGTTTCATAGATTCTAATCTTAAGATGATTGTTTGCATGGACTTCCATCATAACCCTCTGTCGTAACATATAAAGAGGATCTTAAAAGTTTCGTCGCATTTCGAACAATCCTTGACATAATTTGATTTTTGATCGAAACTAGTAGAAAATTGTATATAATATACTACGATTTTTTGACCAAAACTAGTATTTCAAAAAGTCTCATAGAATCTAATTTTGAGATGATTTTTTACAAGGACTTCCATCATAATCTTCCCTCGTAACATATATAGAGGATCTTTAAAGTTTCCTAGAATTTCGAACAATCTTCGATATAATTTGATTTTTGACAGAAAATAATATAGAATTATGTGTATTATACTATGAATTTTTGACCAAACCTAGTATTTCAAAAAGTTCCATAGAATCTAATTTTGAGATGATTTTTTGCATGTACTTCCATCATAACCTTCCCTCGTAAAATATAATGAGGATCTTAAAAATTTCGTAGCATTTCGACCAATCTTCGATATAATATGATTTTTGACAGAAACTAGTATAGAATTATGTATATTATACTACGATGTTTTGATCAAAACTAGTATTTCAAAAAGTTTCATAGAATCTAATTTTGAGATGATTTTTTGTGTGGACTTCCATCATAACCTTCTCTCGTGACATATTGTGAGGATCTTAAAAGTTTCGTAGCATTTCGAACAATCTTCGATATAATTTGATTTTTGACCGAAACTAGTATGGAATTATGTATATTATACTACGATTTTTTTACCAAAACTAGTATTTCAAAAAGTTTCATAGAATCTAATTTTGAGATGATTTTTTGCATGGACTTCCATCTTAACCTTCCCTCGTAACATATAGAGAGGATCTTAAAAGTTTCGTAGCATTTCAAACAATCCTCGACTTAATTTGATTTTTGATCGAAACTAGTATAAAATTGTGTATAATATACTGCGATTTTTTGACCAAAATTAGTATTTCAAAAACATTCATAGAATCTAATTTTGAGATAATTTTTTGCAAGGACTTCCATCATAACCTTTCCTCGTAACATATAGAGAGGGTCATAAAAGTTTCATAGCATTTCGAACAATCCTCGACTTAATTTGATTTTTGATCGAAACTAGTAGAAAATTTTGTATAATATACTAAGATTTTTTTACCGCAACTAGTATTTCAAAAAGTTTCATAGAATCTAATTTTGAGATGATTTTTTGCATGGACTTCCATCATAACCTTCCCATGTAACATATAGAGAGGATCTTAAGAGTTTCGTAGAATTTCGAACAGTCCTCGATATAATTAAATTTTTGATAGAAACTTGTATAGAATTGTGTATATTTACTACAATTTTTTGAACAAAACTTGTATTTCAAAATGTTTCATAGAATCTAATTTTGAGATAAATTTTTGCATGGACTTCCATCATAACCTTCCCTCGTAACATATAGAGAGGATCTTCACAAATTCATAGCATTTCGAACAATCCTCAATTTAATTTTATTTTTATCGAAACTAGTATAAAATAGTGTATAATATACTACAATTTTTTGACCGAAACTAGTATTTCAAAAAGTTTCATAGAATCTAATTTTGAGATGATTTTTTTCAAGGACTACCATCATAACCTTCCCTCGTCAAATATAGTGAGGATCTTAAAAGTTAGTTAGAATTTCGAACAATCCTCAATATAATTTGATTTTTGACTGAAACTAGTATAGAATTGTGTATATAATACTTCGATATTTTGACCAAAACTAGTATTTCAAAAACTTTAATAGAATCCTATTTTGAGATGATTGTTTTCATGGACTTCCATCATAACCTTCCTTCGTAACATATAGAGAGGATCTTAATTTTTTTTTATCGAAACTAGGATAAAATTGTGTATTATAATACGATTATTTGACAAAAACTAGTATTTCAAAAAGTTTCATAGAATCTAATTTTGAGTTAATTTTTTGCAAGGACTTCCATCATAACCTTCCCTTGTAATTAATAGAGAGGATCTTAAAAGTTTCGTAAAATTTTGAACAATCCTAGATATAATTTGATTTTTGACTGAAACTATTATAGAATTGTGTATAATATACTAGTTTTTCAAAAAGTTTCATAGAATCTAATTTTGAGATGATTTTTTGCAAGGACTCCCATCATAACCTTCCCTCGTTACATATAGAGAGGATCTTTAAAGTTTCATAGAATTTCGAACAATCCTCGATATTATACTACGATTTTTTGACCAAAACGTGTATTTCAAAACGTTTCATAGATTCTAATTTTAAGATGATTGTTTGCATGGACTTCCATCATAACCCTCTGTCGTAACATATATAGAGGATCTAAAAAGTTTCGTCGCATTTCGAACAAATCTCGACATAATTTGATTTTTGATCGAAACTAGTATAAAATTGTATATAATATACTACGATTTTTTGACCAAAACTAGTATTTCAAAAAGTTTCATAGGATCTAATTTTGAGATAACTTTTTGCAAGGACTTCCATCATAACCTTCCCTTGTAATTAATAGAGAGGATCTTAAAAGTTTCATAAAATTTCGAACAATCCTCGATATAATTTGATTTTTGACCGAAACTATTATAGAATTGTGTATAATATACTACGATTTTTGACAGAAACTAGTATTTCAAAAAGTTTCATAGAATCTAATTACGAGATGATTTTTTGCATGGACTTCCATCATATACTTCCTTCATAACATATAGAGAGAATCTTTAAAGTTTCGTAGAATTTCGAACAATCCTCGATATAATTTGATTTTAGATCGAAACAAGTATAGAATTGTGTATATTATACTACGATTATTTGACCAAAACTAGTATTTCAAAAAGTTACATAGAATCTAATTTTGAGATGATTGTTTGCATGGACTTCCATCATAACATTCCCTCGTAACATATAGAGAGGATCTTCAAATTTTCGTATCATTTCAATTAAGCCTCGACTTAATTTGATTTTTTATCGAAACTAGTATAAAATTATGTATAATATACTAGGATTTTTTTTACCAAAACTAGTATTTAAAAAAGTTTCATAGAATCTAATTTTGAGATAACTTTTTTGCAAGGACTTCCATCATAACCTTCCCTCGTAATTAATAGAGAGGATCTTAAAAGTTTCGAAAATTTTCGAACAATCCACGATATAATTTGATTTTTGACCTAAACTATTATAGAATTGTGTATAATATACTACGATTTTTGACCGAAACTAGTATTTCAAAAAGTTTCATAGAATCTAATTTTGAGATGATTTTTTGCATGGACTTCCATCATATCCTTCCCTCGTAACATATACAGAGGATCTTAAAAGTTTCGTAGAATTTCGAAAAATCCTCGATATAATTTGATTTTTGACCGAAACTAGTATAGAATTGTATATAATATACTACGATTTTTTACTAAAACTAGTATTTAAAAAAGTTTCATAGAATCTGATTTTGAGATGATTTTTTGCATGGACTTCCTTCATATCCTTCCCTCGTAACATATAGAGAGGATCTTAAAAGTTTCGTAGAATTTCGAAAAATCCTCGTAACATATAGAAAGGATCTTAAAATATTCATAGCTTTTCGAACAATCCTCAATTTAATTCGATTTTTTATAGAAACTAGTATAAAATAGTGTAAAATATACTACAATTTTTTGACCAAAACTAGTATTTCAAAAATTTTCATTGAATCTAATTTTGAGATGATTTTTTGCAAGGACTTCCATCATAACCTTCCCACGTTACATATAGAGAGGATCTTTAAAGTTTCATAGAATTTCGAAAAATCCTCGATATAATTTGATTTTTGACAGAAACTAATAGAATTGTGTATATTATACTACGATTTTTTGACCAAAACTAGTATTTCAAATAGTTTCATAGATTCTAATTTTGAGATGATTGTTTGCATGGACTTCCATCATAACCCTCCCTCGTAACATATAGAGAGTATCTTAAAAGTTTCGTAGCATTTCGAACAATCCTCGACATAATTTGATTTTTGATCGAAACTAGTATAAAATTGTATATAATATACTACGATTTTTTTGACCAAAACTA
Source organism: Lathyrus aphaca (assembly GCA_963966055.1). Taxonomy (NCBI): domain Eukaryota; kingdom Viridiplantae; phylum Streptophyta; class Magnoliopsida; order Fabales; family Fabaceae; genus Lathyrus; species Lathyrus aphaca. Next base: position 39,373,575 of record OZ014523.1, read on the forward strand.
GTATTTCAAAAAGTTTCATAGAATCTAATTTTGAGATAATTTTTTGCAAGGACTTCCATCATAACCTTCCATTGTAATTAATAGAAAGGATCTTAAAAGTTTCATAAAATTTCGAACAATCCTCGATATAATTTGATTTTTGACCGAAACTATTATAGAATTGTGTATAATATACTACGTTTTTGGACCGAAACTAGTATTTCAAAAAGTTTCATAGAATATAATTACGAGATGATTTTTTGCATGGACTTCCATCATAACCTTCCTTTGTAACATATAGAGAGGATCTTAAAAGTTTCGTAGAATTTCGAAAAATCCTCGATATAATTTGATTTTTGACCGAAACTAGTATAGAATTGTATATACTACGATTTTTTACTAAAACTAGTATTTCAAAAAGTTTCATAGAATCTGATTTTGAGATGATTTTTTGCATGGACTTCCATCATATCCTTCCCTCGTAACATATAGAGAGGATCTTAAGAGTTTCGTAGAATTTCGAAAAATCCTCGATATAATTTGATTTTGGACCGAAACTAGTATAGAATTGTATATAATATACTACGATTTTTTACTATAACTAGTATTTCAAAAAGTTTCATAGAATCTGATTTTGAGATGATTTTTTGCATGGACTTCCATCATAACCTTCCCTCGTAACATATAGAAATGATCTTAAAATATTCATAGCTTTTCGAACAATCCTCAATTTAATTCGATTTTTTATCGAAACTAGTATAAAATAGTGTATAATATACTACAATTTTTTGACCAAAACTAGTATTTCAAAAATTTTCATTGAATCTAATTTTGAGATGATTTTTTGCAAGGACTTCCATCATAACCTTCCCACGTTACATATAGAGAGGATCTTTAAAGTTTCATAGAATTTCGAAAAATCCTCGATATAATTTGATTTTTGACAGAAACTAGTATAGAATTGTGTATATTATACTACGATTTTTTGACCAAAACTAGTATTTCAAATAGTTTCATAGATTCTAATTTTGAGATGATTGTTTGCATGGACTTCCATCATAACCCTCCCTCGTAACATATAGAGAGTATCTTAAAAGTTTCGTAGCATTTCGAACAATCCTCAACATAATTTGATTTTTGATCGAAACTAGTATAAAATTGTATATAATATACTACGATTTTTTTGACCAAAACTAGTATTTCAAAAAGTTTCATAGAATCTAATTTTGAGATAATTTTTTGCAAGGACTTCCATCATAACCTTCCATTGTAATTAATAGAGAGGATCTTAAAAGTTTCATAAAATTTCGAACAATCCTCGATATAATTTGATTTTTGACCGAAACTATTATAGAATTGTGTATAATATACTACGTTTTTGGACCGAAACTAGTATTTCAAAAAGTTTCATAGAATCTAATTACGAGATGATTTTTTGCATGGACTTCCATCATAACCTTCCTTTGTAACATATAGAGAGGATCTTAAAAGTTTCGTAGAATTTCGAACAATCCTCGATATAATTTGATTTTTGATCGAAACAAGTATAGAATTGTGTATATTATACTACGATTTTTTGACCAAAACTAGTATTTCAAAAAGTAACATAGAATCTAATTTTGAGATGATTGTTTGCATGGACTTCCATCATAACATTCCCTTGTAACATATAGAGAGGATCTTCAAATTTTCGTAGCATTTCAAATATTCCTCGACTTAATTTGATTTTTTATCGAAACTAGTATAAAATTTTGTATAATATACTTCGATTTTTGGACCAAAACTAGTATTTCAAAAAGGTTCATAGAATCGAATTTTGAGATAATATTTTGCAAGGACTTCCATCATAACCTTCCCTCGTAATTAATAGAGAGGATCTTAAAAGTTTCGAAAATTTTCGAACAATCCTCGATATAATTTGATTTTTGACCTAAACTATTATAGAATTGTGTATAATATACTACGATTTTTGACCGAAACTAGTATTTCAAACAGTTTCATAGAATCTAATTTTGAGATGATTTTTTGCATGGACTTCCATCATATCCTTCCCTCGTAACATATAGAGAGGATCTTAAATGTTTCGTAGAATTTCGAAAAATCCTCGATATAATTTGATTTTTGACCGAAACTAGTATAGAATTGTATATAATATACTACGATATTTTACTAAAACTAGTATTTCAAAAAGTTTCATAGAATCTGATTTTGAGATGATTTTTTGCATGGACTTCCATCATAACCTTCCCTCGTAACATATAGAAAGGATCTTAAAAAATTCATAGCATTTCGAACAATCCTCAATTTAATTTGATGTTTGATCGAAACTAGTATAAAATAGTGAATAATATACTACATTTTTTTGACCAAAACTAGTATTTCAAAAAGTTTCATAGAATCAAATTACGAGATGATTTTTTGCATGGACTTCCATCTTAACCTTCCTTCGTAACATATAGAGAGGATCTTAAAAGTTTCGTAGAATTTCGAACAATCCTCGATATAATTTGATTTTTGACCAAAACTAGTATAGAATTGTGTATATTATACTACGATTGTTTGACCTAAACTAGTATTTCAAAAAGATACATAGAATCTAATTTTGATATGATTGTTTGCATGGACTTCCATGATAACCTTCCCTCGTAACATATAGAGAGGATATTAAAAGTTTTGTAGCATTTCAAACAATCCTCGACTTAATTTGATTTTTTATCGAAACTAGTATAAAGTTGTGTATAATATACTACGATTTTTTGACCAAAACTAGTATTTCCAAAAGTTTCCTAGAATCTAATTTTGAGATAATTTTTTGCAAGGACTTCCATCATAACCTTCCCTTGTAATTAATAGAGAGGATCTTAAAAGTTTCGAAAAATTTCGAACAATCCTCGATATAATTTGATTTTTGCCCGAAACTATTATAGAATTGTGTATAATATACTACGATTTTTAACCGAAACTAGTATTTCAAAAAGTTTCATAGAATCTAATTTTTAGATGATTTTTTGCATGGACTTCCATCATAACCTTCCCTCGTAACATATAGAGAGGATCTTAAAAGTTTCGTAGCATTTCGAAAAATCCTCGATATAATTTGATTTTTGACCGAAACTAGTATAGAATTGTGTATAATATACTACGATTTTTTACTAAAACTAGTATTTCAAAAAGTTTCATAGAATCTGATTTTGAGATGATTTTTTGCATGGACTCCCATCATAACCTTCCCTCGTAACATATAGAAAGGATCTTAAAAAATTCATAGCATTTAGAACAATCCTCAATTTAATTTGATTTTTGATCGAAACTAGTATAAAATAGTGTATAATATACTACAATTTTTTGACCAAAACTAGTATTTAAAAAAGTTTCATAGAATCTAATTACGAGATGATTTTTTGCATGGACTTCCATCTTAACCTTCCTTCGTAACATATAGAGAGGATCTTAAGAGTTTCGTAGAATTTCGAACAATCCTCGATATAATTTGATTTTTGACCGAAACTAGTATAGAATTGTGTATATTATACTACGATTTTTTGACCAAAACTAGTATTTCAAAAAGTTACATAGAATCTAATTTTGATATGATTGTTTGCATGGACTTCCATCATAACCTTCCCTCGTAACATATAGAGAGGATCTTAAAAGTTTTGTAGCATTTCAAACAATCCTCGACTTAATTTGATTTTTTATCGAAACTAGTATAAAATTGTGTATAATATACTACGATTTTTTGACAAAAACTAGTATTTCCAAAAGTTTCATAGAATCTAATTTTGAGATAATTTTTTGCAAGGACTTCCATCATAACCTTCACTCGTAATTAATAGAGAGGATCTTAAAAGTTTCGAAAAATTTCGAACAATCCTCGATATAATTTGATTTTTTCCCGAAACTATTATTGAATTGTGTATAATATACTACGATTTTTGACCGAAACTAGTATTTTAAAAAGTTTCATAGAATCTAATTTTGAGATGATTTTATGCATGGACTTCTATCATAACCTTCCCTCGTAACATATAGAGAGGATCTTAAAAGTTTCGTAGCATTTCGAAAAATCCTCGATATAATTTGATTTTTGACTGAAACTAGTATAGAATTGTGTATAATATACTATGATTTTTGACTAAAACTAGTATTTCAAAAAGTTTCATAGAATCTAATTTTGAGATGATTTTTTGCATGAACTTCCATCATAACCTTTCCTTGTAACATATAGAGAGGATCTTAAAAGTTTCATAGAATTTCGAACAATCCTCGATATAATTTTATTTTTGACCGAAACTAGTATAAAATTGTGTATATTATACTGAGATTTTTTGACCAAAACATGTATTTCAAACATTTTCATAGAATCTAATTTTGAGATAATGTTTTGCAGGGACTCCCATCATAACCTTCCCTCGTAATATATATAGAGGATCTTAAAAAATTCATAGCATTTTGAACAATCCTTAATTTAATTTGATTTAAGATCGAAACTAGTATAAAATAGTGTATAATATACTACAATTTTTTGACCAAAATTAGTATTTCAAAAAGTTTCATAGAATCTAATTTTGAGTTGATTTTTTGCAAGGACTTCAATCATAACCTTCCCTCATAACATATAGAGAGGATCTTTAAAGTTTCATAGAATTTCGAACAATCCTCGATTTAATTTGATTTTTGAGCGAAAATAGTATAAAATTGTGTATATTATACTACGATTTTTTGACACAAACTAGTATTTCAAAAAAGTTTCATAGAATCTAATTTTGAGATGATTGTTTGCATGGACTTCCATCATAACCTTCCCTCGTAACATATAGAGAGGATCTTAAAAGTTTCATAGAATTTCGAACAATCCTCGATATAATTTTATTTTTGACCGAAACTAGTATAGAATTGTGTATATTATACTAAGATTTTTTGACCAAAACATGTATTTCAAACATTTTCATAGAATCTAATTTTGAGATAATGTTTTGCATGGACTTCCATCATAACCTTCCCTCGTAACATATAGAGAGGATCTTAAAAAATTCATAGCATTTTGAACAATCCTCAATTTAATTTGATTTTAGATCGAAACTAGTATAAAATAGTGTATAATATACTACAACTTTTTGACCAAAACTAGTATTTCAAAAAGTACATAGAATCTAATTTTGAGTTGATTTTTTGCAAGGACTTCCATCATAACCTTCCCTCATAACATATAGAGAGGATCTTTAAAGTTTCATAGAATTTCGAACAATCCTCGATATAATTTGATTTTTGAGAGAAAATAGTATAGAATTGTGTATATTATACTACGATTTTTTGACCAAAACTAATATTTCAAAAAGTTTCATAGAATCTAATTTTGAGATGATTGTTTGCATGGACTTTCATCATAAACTTCCCTCGTACCATATAGAGAGGATCTTTAAAGTTTCAGAGAATTTCGAACAATCCTCGATATAATTTGATTTTTGAGCGAAAATAGTATAGAATTGTGTATATTATACTACTATTTTTTTTACCAAAACTAGTATTTCAAAAAGTTTCATAGAATCTAATTTTGAGGTTATTGTTTGCATGGACTTCCATCATAACCTTCCCTCGTAACATATAGAGAGGATCTTAAAAGTTTCGTAAAATTTCTAACAATCCTCGATATAATTTTATTTTTGACCAAAACTATTATAGAATTGTGTATAATATACTACGATTTTTTTACCAAAACTATTATTTCAAAAAGTTTCATAGAATCTAATTACGAGATTATTTTTTGCATGGACTTCCATCATAACCTTCCCTCGTAACATATATAAAGGATCTTAAAAGTTTCGTAGAATTTCAAACAATCATCGACTTAATTTGATTTTTGATCGAAACTAGTATAAAATTGTGTATATTATAGTACGATTGTTTGACCAAAACTAGTATTTTGATGCGTGTTTTTCGCAAGTGTACGAACACGTCAGAGTAATTTAAAAGATTGTCGAATCCACAGAGACCAAGTGTCAATCTATCGTACCTGTTGTTATGGTGTGTATCTAAGGCAATTGAATATAATGGTTTTAAAGAGTGCGCAATGGTTAATAAAAATGGTAATTTTAAACAATAAACAAAGACAGACTCAAATGTAATTCACGTAATCAATAGATAATCCGGTACTTGTTAATATAACTACTTATGGTTAATGTTTTCTCCTTTGAAAAGAACTAATTTAACAGGAACTGTCGCTTTCGCGTATTCAGAACCGAGTTGTACTCTCTAATCAACCCCTCCTATTGTCACGGATAAAAAGGTGCGTACTGCGTTAGAGTAGTAAACCTATTCTTAAGAAATATAGTATCTTAACTAAGTTGAAAAGTATTTTAACCTGGATTTCTTAGCAAGAAGAGGTTCTCACGAACCAGACTCTAAACTTCATAACGCGTCCGAAAATCGTTTTAAAATCTCTTTTCTTTTTAATCTTTTCTATTTAAAGCGAGTGCGGAAAATAAACGAAAGTATAGCGAGTGCAGGAAATAAATAAAGTAAAGCGAGTGCGGGAAAATAAATAAAGTAAAGCAGTGCGAGAAATAAATAAAAGTAAAGCAATGCGGAAAAGTAAAATACGAACTGGAATTAAAATGGAGGCAAGATTAACTTCCTCCCAGAGTGCTCCAAAACTCGATCACACAGATGTATACAGACTCGATCATTCGATTGCAATAACACCCCGATGTGGAATGATAACTACTTTAAAACTGATATATGCCTAAGAGATTCTAAGTTTGGATGATTGAAAACGAAAATCTAAGGCCCTATTTATAGGAAAACAAAAAGAAGGAAAAGACCAGGATGCCCCCTCCACTAAAAAGTGGAGGGAAACGTTTTTGCCTTGTGGCGCCCGCCACAAGGCCATGGCGCCCGCCATGAGACTAATGTGGGATGAAAGAGTGGGGATCGTGGGTCTTGGCAGTTGTGGAGTGGTCTTGAGACGTGGCCACGTCATGGCAGACCCCATGGCGCCCGCCATGGTGGATGTCGTAAGTGTAAAATGCTGAATTTCTTGGTTTTCGTCCGTTTTCACTCCTTTTTTGCTCCTTTTCTCGATTTAGGCCCCGATTACATAGAAATCCTGAAAACAAAGAAAAACAAAGTATTAACATAACAAAATAACAATAAAAGCTAAGAATGCATGTGAAATCGGAGTCATAAATACGGTGAATTTTAGTGTTATCAAATACTCCCACACTTAGACCTTTGCTTGTCCTCAAGCAAACATTAAAGCTCAAGAATGAAGAAAACTGGTGTCAACACGTGATTTGGGCTAAAGGGCTTCTAAGTTCAAGTCAGGATGCAGTGACAGGTACTAACTAAGTGAACCAAGGGTACCATAATAACACAGACACAAACTTCAATCCTATATTAACCACCCCATGTCATCCCACAATACCTAGGCCTATCTTCTCATCTTTTTGGGTCCTTTTCATTCAGGAGCAATCACATTAAGCCCGTTATCCGTACATGCTTCATAGTAGAGTGACTGGTTAGTGATTCTGATCCATAACATAAGGTTTCTGGCACATAAGCATGTGTAAACCTGTTTTTATTTCGCCTAAATGTAGTTGCGGGGGATCGGATCGTAATCCGCCCTACCAAGTTTAGTTCCAGATACCTCTGAACCAACTAACAATAGGTGATTGCAATTATTTTCTTTTTGTGGCAAGATTTTTTTCTTCTCTTTTTTCGGTTTAAATGACTTTGTGAGGGTCAGCTATCCTAGAGTTTGCCTTTTTTTTATTAGCACTGGATCATTCACTTATGTTCATCGGCCCCTTACGTAAAGCATGCTTAGGCCAGAGCTGACTACTAGAATAAACTACTTAGGACAATTTTTTGAATTATAATAAAGGCCATGGTGTGGGGTTTAGGAGTGATTCCTATATTCAAGAGGTCTATGGTGCTAAAATCGTACTGATGTTTCAAAAAGTTGACCTAAGTCACCATATCCTAATCCAACCCTGTCTCAAAGCCCAAAAAACATGTGAAACAACATTGTTTTCTTTTTAAAAAAAATTTGGTAAGGCAAAGGAAATGGGAAAAAATGAGGATGTACTAAAAATACACTATACTGGTGACTTGTCAGACTCATGTATTATCTAAGAAAATTAAACTAAATAACTTACTGAAAAGGGAAATGACAGAAAGCAATAAAATCCCCTCCCACACTTAAATCGAACATTGGCCCCAATGTTTCGAAATAAGATAAGGAGGGTAACCTGGAAAAACTACTGCGGAGGAGAACTGGTGCCCTCGCCGTCCTGCTGTGATGGTCTAGAACGACGGGATCTACTACGCTGCTGGTCCCTCCGGTCAAGTCGTGCCGATAAGGCAGCCTGGGCACCCCGAACCTCTCGAAGGTTACCTAAGATGGAACCCTGAGTGGCCTCCATATGCTGGTAGTGTCGGCGGTTGACTTCTCGCTGACGGGCCTGCTCTGATGTGATATCGTTCAAGGTACGGCAAACGTTGCTGTAAGCACGATCTGAAACCAATCGCGATTGTTGCATGAAGCTCATGTTGTCCGTCAGTTATTGTGAAATAGTAGAGAGAAGGCTGTCTCGCTTTTCCTCTCTAGCCGTCATATCACGCCACATCTCCTCAGTGACATAGAATCCAGGAGCAGCACCTGCAACAGGGTTAGATGAAGATGGTGCGGTGTGTGATTGTGAAGGACGATGGGGGGACATGTGAGGTATGGGAGACTTCTCTCTCCGATCATACTCTTCATCAGTGTCATGTGCCTCCCCATCAGGAATATTAGGAGGAAGTGGACCCAAAATAGGTGGAGCATTCAGATCATAGGTCCAGTTCCTTTCATTACGTACATCAGTACCTCTTGTACCTTCGGTCTTCGGGGGGTCCAAATAGCGTTTTCTTCTCTCTTCCAAGGCATGAGGCTTGCATATTTTTTTATGAAGACAAAAATGAATGTATTTTTGTCTTATATATTTTTTTTCTTTGCTCGACAAAAATAAAATAAAATCAAAATCAAAAGAAAAGAAAAAAAATGACATTAGTGCACGAAATAATATATATATAAGATAAACTCAAAGTACATGGAAAAATAAAATGTAATAGATGCAATAATGTAAGATATGTCTGGAGATGCGAGAAATAAAATAAAGCATGAAAAAGAAATCAAATACTAGGGTAATAACGTCAATGTAAAACGAATCATGTGGTAGGCTTCTCTTCCTGGTTTGATCCACGAATCTCAGCTATCTCCCTCTGAAGCTCTTCAATCTCCTGATATAGAGCATCGGCCTCTGAGGCATGAGTGAGATCAGATACCTGAATCTGTAATTCCAAGTCCTCTACTTCTTGCTTGAGCAGGGCAGTCTCCTTGCGAAGCTCATAAATTTGAGTTTGAAGATCAGGCGGCTGCAAAGACATATTGTTCGACATAACAGTGATTCAGGGAGAAAGAGGTGTAGGAGTGTACTCAGCGGCGGGAGGTGATTTCGGCTCTTCGACAGTCTCTCCATAACCCTCTAAAGCATAACTCCAATTAGCAGGATCATGGACACTGGTCATCAGCGGGTCTGGTAATGTAAAGTAATGTATCACTTCGCCATTGATCAGTAATCTAAAAGTGTTGGGCTCAAAAAAGGCCCTCCTCATCAGTCCTCTGTCAAGACAAAAGTCAACATCCAAGGTGGTGTAGTAGCAGAAGGTCCTGGGTGCAATAATTTGCGAGACAAACCCAATGCAGTAGCAATCTATGTAACAATCCCACCGACATGTATAATGCCTACAGATGATCTGGCAACACTAGCAAGGCCCTTCAACAGAAAGTTGCCATAAGCAACTGGGCGTGACTGAGTCACACAAAACAGTAGGAAAATCTCCTCTTTACTTAGCAGAGTCTTTGTATCTGCCAAACCGAGGAAAGAATGTGCCAGAATCATCTGGAAGTACCTTAACGCAGGGTTGTGGATTACCTGAGAAAACTGAGTGGAAGGATCTTGGCTCCCTCCACCTGAGATGTTAGACCAAAACTTTTCCACTTCTCTGCTCATACAATACCCCATCGGTGTCTCTGGAATATCATCAGGAGTAGTCTGAAAACCTAGTAAATCACCAAACTCTTTGTGAGAGAAGGAGTAGTCAATCCCGAACAACCTGAAAATATCATATCCATCGGGTCCAGCCCAAGGATCATAATGAAACGAGTTGAGGAACTCTAGAGTCAAGTTCCTGTAAGTGTTGTTCCTATCGTCAAACTGGTCCCACTGGAGTTGATGGCATAAGAATCTGACGCTTGGCTCTATCCCATGGCATCCATGCAGTCATGGTCAGGGTACCTGGTAGGAGCCATTGGGCGTCTCATGTGGACATAGTAACGCTCTCTCTGTGCATCGTCTCTAAAGGCCACGTGCATGTCATCGGGGTTCTGCATTCTGCACAAGGTTAGCAAACAAGTCCTGAAAGCACATAAAACATTTAATCGTTGGTCCTGACATAATAATAAAGTAAACAAATTAAAATAAAGGAAAAATAAATAAATAAAAATTACGTAAATAAGAAAACCTTGGGTTGCCTCCCATGCAGCGCTTGTTTAACGTCATTAGCTCAACAACCGAATTTTATCCATCATTTGAAGGATACGGTGGATCACTCAGAGTATGGCATGTGTATGTTGTTGGGATGTCACCTCCTTCATAGGGCTTCAACCTCTGTCCATTGACGATGAACGGTTTACATGTTTGGTTCTTGATTTCGATAGCACCAGATCTTAGAATCTTAGATACTTCGAAAGGGCCAGTCCATCTCGAACGGAGTTTTCCTGGAAAAAGTCGTAACCTAGAATCGAACAAAATAACAGGATCGCCTATTTTGAAGTCTTTTCTTATGATTCTTTTGTCATGCCAAGCTTTTGTTCTTTCTTTGTATATGATGGCATTATCGTAGGAAGATTGTCTGAGCTCTTCTAATTTGTGGATATCAAGGATACGTTTCTCACCAGCAGTCAAGTAATCCAAATTCAAAGTTTTGATGGCCCAATAGGCCTTATGCTCCAATTCAAAAGGTAAGTGACATGATTTTCCATAGACCAGTTGATAAGGGGTTGTTCCTATAGGGGTTTTGAAAGCGGTTCTATAGGCCCCTAATGCCTCTTGAAGTTTCTGCGACCAATCTTTTCTAGATATAGAGACAATCTTCTCAAGAATTTGTTTGATCTCCCTATTAGATACTTCCACTGGTCCATTGGTCTGTGGGTGGTATGGTGTTGCTACTCTATGCTTAACTCCATACTTGCTTAAAAGTTTATCAAATATTCTCGATATGAAGTGTGATCCTCCATCACTTATGACTAAACAGGGAGTTCCAAACCTGGGAAATATATAGTTTTTGAATAATTTGATGACTACTCTGGTGTCGTTCGTGGGTGCGACGATAGCTTCAATCCATTTAGACATGTAGTTGACAGCTACTAAGATGTACTGATTTCCGAAAGATGGTGGGAACGGTCTCATAAAGTCTATACCCCATACGTCAAAGAGTTCTACTTCTTGGATATTTCTCAGAGGCATTTCATTACGTCTTGAAATATTTCCTGTACGTTGGCATCTGTCACATTTGACAATGAAAGCATGGACATCACGCCACATAGTAGACCAGAATAGGCCAGCTTGAAGAATCTTGGCGTAGGTCTTAGATGTGCTCGCATGTCCACCATAAGGTGCAGAGTGACAATGCTCAATTATATTATGTACCTCTTCTTCTGGAACACAACGGCGGAAAATGCCATCTTTACCTCTCTTGAAAATAAATGGTTCGTCCCAATAGAAGTTTCTCACTTCACTATAGAACTTCTTCTTCTGGTGGTAGTTTAGATCAGGGGGTATGGTAGTTTATGAGAATGCCCATGTGGGTCTGGGTTATCATCTTCAATGGTTTCTAGTTGGGCTATTAGTCTATCATAGGCAAAATCGTCATTTATGGGTACTGAGTCAGGTTTCAGGTATTCTAGCATAGAAAGGTGATCAGCTACTACATTATTTGTGCCTTTCTTATCACGGATATCTAAATCAAACTCTTGCAGTAATAGAATCCATCGAAGTAACCTAGGTTTGGCATCCTTTTTACTTAGTATGTAACGAATGGCAGCATGGTCGGTGTAAACTATAATTTTGGCTCCTACTAGATAAGATCTAAATTTGTCTATGGCGAAAACTACAGCTAGGAGCTCTTTTTCGGTTGTTGCGTGGTTGAGATGTGCAGCGTCTAGGGTTCTACTGGCATAATAAATTACGTGTAACTTTTTATCTTTTCTCTGACCTAGAACGGCTCCAACAGCATAGTCACTAGCGTCACACATTATCTCAAACGGTTCTGACCAATCAGGGGGTTTCATTATAGGTGATGAAATAAGAGCTTGCTTCAAAAGATTAAATGCTTCAGTACATTTTTCATCGAAGATGAATTCAGCATCTTTCATTAAAAAACCAGTTAAGGGCTTTGTTATTTTGGAGAAATCCTTGATGAAACGTCGGTAAAATCCGGCATGTCCAAGGAAACTTCTTATCTCCCTGATAGTCTTCGGCGGTTTTAGATTCTCTATGACTTCTATTTTAGCTTTGTCTACCTCTATACCTTTCTCGGAAACTATATGTCCTAAAACAATCCCTTCGGTGACCATGAAATGACATTTTTCCCAATTTAGCACAAGGTTTACCTCCACACATCTTTCCAGGATTTTCTCAAGGTTGATAAGACAATTTTTGAAATCAGATCCACAAACTGAGAAATCGTCCATAAATACTTCCATGATTCCATCTAAATAGTCTGCAAAGATAGACATCATGCAGCGTTGGAAAGTGGCAGGGGCATTACAGAGTCCAAAAGGCATTCTTCTATAGGCAAAAGTTCCAACAGGGCATGTAAAGGTAGTTTTTTCTTGATCTTCGGGGTGAATAGGTATTTGGAAGAATCCTGAATATCCATCTAGGTAACAAAAGTAAGAGTGTCTGGCTAGGCGCTCCAACATTTGGTCTATGAATGGTAATGGGAAATGGTCCTTCCTAGTTACTTTATTTAATTTTCTATAATCTATGCACATACGCCACCCTCCATCGGTTCTTTTTGCTACAGGTTCGCCCTTCTCGTTTTGCACGACTGTGATGCCTCCCTTTTTAGGTACTACATGCACAGGACTCACCCATTTACTGTTCGAGATCTGATATATTATACCTGCCTCTAATAACTTAAGAGCTTCAGTCTTAACTACATTACTCATCATAGGATTTATTCTTCGTTGGTGTTCTCTGGAGGGTTTTGAATCTTCTTCAAGCAAAATCTGATGCATGCATACGGATGGGCTTATTCCTTTTAGATCTGAGATCTTATATCCTAAGGCTGAGGGGTACCTTCGTAAAACATCTAATAATTGGTTTGTTTCCTCTTGGTTTAAGGTAGCACTGACTATAACTGGACGGTTCATTTCTTCATCAAGAAATTCATATCTCGGGTTCTTAGGCAGTTCCTTAAGTTTTACGGTTGGTTTTATATGGCAAGGCATAGGATCTGGGGTAAGAGATAAACATTCGTGAAGGTTATTATCAATGTAGGGTTTTTTTATAATTGTCATCTTCCAAAATAAGGGTCGATGGCAATTTTATAGATTCAGTTTCTTCTTCTTGTTCTAATTCCCTAATGCATTCATAAATGATATCTAAGGCATAACAAGCATCTCTTATTACAGGTGCCATAAGAAATTTTGAATGTATAAATTCTATCTTCTCGTCACCTACCTCAAAGGTTAGTTTCCCTTTTTCAACATCTATTACGGCTCCAGCAGTCGATAAGAACGGTCTACCTAGGAGGATTGGTATGTCGTCATCTTCTTTAATGTCCATGACAACAAAATCAGTAGGTATAAACAGCTGACCTATCCTAACACGGACGTCTTCAAGTATGCCTATAGGGTATTTAACGGATCTATCGGCTAATTGAAGTGACATCTTAGTAGGTTGTAATTCTCCTAAGTTTAATCTCTCACAAACTGCTAGAGGCATTAAGCTCACACTAGCTCCTAAGTCTAGAAAAGCTTTTTCGATGACATGATTCCCCAAAATACAAGGAATGGAAAATTTTTCGGGATCTTTATTTTTCCTTGCTAACCTATTTTCGGAAATAGAATTACATTCCACGGGTTTCGGATCTTCAAGTCTACGTTTATTTGTAAGTATGTCTTTGAGAAACTTAGCGTAAGAAGGTATTTGGGTGATGGCTTCTGTAAAGGGGATTTCTACGTGAATTTTTTCTATAACTTTAACGAATTTTTGATACTGATTATCGATTTAGGTTATCTTTAATCTTTGAGGGTATGGTATTGGTGGTTTGTATGGCGGTGGTGGTACATAGGTTTTATTTTTGGGTTTTTCTCCTTTTTCTTGACTTTCCGGGTTTTCAGATTCCTCTAGTTCCTTCTCCTCATTTCTCGTAGAAGTTTCGGGCTCACTAAATCTGGGGTTTGAAGGTTCCTTATAAGTGGTTCCACTTCTTAGAGTAATGGCATTTGCTTGCCCTTTCGGGTTTTGTTGAGGTTGTCCAGGGAACTGTCCTCCATGTGTAGTCTGAGGGGCTTGGTTTAAAGCTACCTGAGAGATTTGGGTTTCAAGCATCTTATTATGAGTAATAATCTGGTCAACCTTGGTTCCTAACTGGGTAATTAGTTCGTATGGACGTTTTGGTTCATGAACTCTTTGTTTTGTTGTGTTTGAGCGGTGATAAATTTTTTTACAATTTCCTCAAGGCTCGGACTTGGTGGTACAGGTTGCATAGGTTGATTTGTTCTTGGGGCTTGGTAACCTTGTTGTCTCGAAGGTGCGGTATTTTGGATAGGGTTATTATTTTTTTAGGAGAATTTTGGGTGATTCCTCCATCCAGGGTTATATGTGTTTGAAAATGGGTTCCCTTGGGTGTAGTTCACTTGCTCAGGGCTGGTCTCATTTAACATATTGCATTCGGCGGATTGGTGTCCTTGCGTTCCACATATCTCACAACTCGGCGAAACTGTGGCTACAGTATTCAGAGTTGTACACATATGTTCGACTCTAAGGGCCAACGCGTCCATTTTAGCTTGCATCATGTCCATAGAGCTTAGCTCATGTATTCCTCTTTGGGCTTCCTTCTTTTCCACTGTCGCTCGTTCTACTCCCCATGATTGATGGTTTTGGGCCATATCCTCGATAAGGGCACTAGCTTCAGGGTAAGGTTTGTTCATCAGTGCGCCACCAGCGGCAGCGTCGATGGTCATCTTTGTGTTATAATGAAGTCCATTATAGAAGGTTTGAATGATTAGCCAATTCTCTAAGCCATGATGTGGGCATGCTCTTAATAGCTCTTTATATCTCTCCCAGGCTTCGAACAACGACTCTCATTGGTGTTGGGTAAATCTGGTTATTAGGTTTTGAAGAAGAGCGGTCTTACTTGGGGGAAAATATCTAGCAAGGAAAACATTTCTAAGGTCTTCCCAAGTTGTTATGGAATTGGGTGGAAGGGAATCTAACCATGATAGAGCTTTATCTCTGAGGGAAAAGGGAAATAATCTTAAGCGTATCGCCTCAGGAGAAGCTCCATTGGTCTTAAAGGTGTCTACTAACTGAAGAAAGTTTTTTAAATGTTGGTTTGGGTTATCAGTAGCAAGACCTGCGAATTGTCTTTGTTGCACTAATTGCAGCAGGGATGGTTTAAGTTCAAAATTATTGGCTGGGATAGCGGGGTTTACTATACTAGAACTAGGTTCCTTTTGATAGTTGGGAGAAGTCCTTAAGAGGTCTTCGGTTTTGATCTTCGGCCATAGCTCTCCTATTCCTATGGAAAAACAAACGTGCGCGAGCGTAACGTTCAGGTTCAGCTAGAGGGTCTACTAAACTTTCGGCACTGCGAGTCTTTCGCATTGACCGATGGGTAACAACCTTAGTCTAAACGGTATAACTACACGGTATGAAATTTGACGAAATTGGTCCCCGACAACGGCGCCAAAAACTTGATGCGTGTTTTTCGCAAGTGT
This sequence comes from Lathyrus aphaca, assembly GCA_963966055.1. Classification (NCBI taxonomy): domain Eukaryota; kingdom Viridiplantae; phylum Streptophyta; class Magnoliopsida; order Fabales; family Fabaceae; genus Lathyrus; species Lathyrus aphaca. Next base: position 39,389,605 of record OZ014523.1, read on the forward strand.
ACGAACACATCAGAGTAATATAAAAGATTGTCGAATCCACAGAGACCAAGTGTCAATCTATCGTACCTGTTGTTATGGTGTGTATCTAAGGCAATTGAATATAATGGTTTTAAAGAGTGCGCAATGGTAAATAAAATGGTAATTTTAAACAATAAACAAAGACAGACTCGAATATAATTCACGTAATCAATAGATAATCTGGTACTTGTTAATAGAACTACTTATGGGCAATGTTTTCTCCTTTGAAAAGAACTAATTTAACAGGAACTGTCGCTTTCGCGTATTCAGAACCGAGTTGTACTCTCTAATCAACCCCTCCTATTGTCACGGATAAAAAGGTGCGTACTGCGTTAGAGTAGTAAACCTATTTTTAAGAAATATAGTATCTTAACTAAGTTGAAAAGTGTTTTAACCTGGATTTCTTAGTGTAGCGGTAAAATCATGAGTGTAAGCTATTAGCTAACTTAACTCAAGGTAAACAGAGTCGCCACCGCGCTTTTATTTTATTCCAAATGGAAAAGGTAAAAAGAGCGAATAAAACCTAATGAATCTAAAAGCAAAATGCTAAAAGAATCAAACAGAGAACGGGTAAGGGGATAGGTTACACAATGGGAAGGTTTTACGCACCCAAAATGTCTGTGGTACTCCACGGGAGCCCTTTGAAATATTTATTGCTTTTTTTGGTTTGAAAATGGTTTGTTTGAAAGAGATTGAAGAGATGAGAAGAGAAATGTTTTTTAATATTTTTGTGTTTGAAGAGACGATCGTCTCATGCCTACGTACCCACAAAGTGCAATGCGAGATCAAAACCTCGTAGTTCGTGGTACAAATTGTGAAAAGAAGCAATGAGTTGAATTGATTTTAAAATGTAAAGATAAGTCGTCATTCCTTAGCGAATAATTCCGCTAGAAAGAATGAATCATATCTAAACATGAAAATGATTAAAAAGAAATGTGCCCGAAGGCACAAAAACAATTGAGTGAGTTTTGAATTTTTTAAAGTTTTTTTGAGAAGAAAGTTTCGATATGCTTATGTGGTTTAACATTTATTAAGAAAATGAAATGAAACGGTAAAACCGAATGACCTAAGTCAAGGTTTGATTTTGAAAATGTTTGAAGTTTGAAACAAAGAAGATTTGAAAATAGGAAGAAGATTTGAAAATTTAAGAAGTGGGAGGAGATGAAGTGACTATCCTAAGACTCAAATGTAAAAGTTAAGGGAAGAATAACCAAACCGTATGGTGAACATCTTTCAAGAACAATGGGATTTCCATCTTCATAAACAAGTAAACTCAATCGGAGCCAAGGTCTTCAATCCATAATAACTTGAGCAAAGGAATGATCCTAGAATCTAAGTCCAAACTCCAAGTCCAATGCTAAGGATAATGGCCATAGTCCGAAATTAAAAGTCACAAGTCTTTTTAGGTGTTTAATCCTTTATTAGTGTTTTTGTGTCCAAATGGACAAAGGAAAAATCACAAGCATAACAATATAAACATAAACAATATGGTGAATGATATAGTATAATAAAAGCATAATAAAAGAGATAAGGAGCGAGAGATTGAAATAAAGAGGATAAGGTGCGAGAGATTGAATTAAAATGTTAGTATATTAATAGTATAATAATATTTACATAGAAATGGTATGATGAACTTAATCAAACACAACCACAAAAAGATAACCAAAATCAAGAGGCAACCGGATCCAATTGGATCATATTCCGAATCCGGGACAAGTTTAGGTCTATGTTAAGCAATCGCCGAGTAATTTACGAAGTAATTACCCTACAAATGAGGTCGGCCACCACCAATTAAGGTGGAAAATATTTGTGCTAATACATGTTATAGAAATGATATAATGAATCATTCTCCGAAAACATGACGCACGAAAAGAAAAGGAATGGTCTAATCTTAATCGAGATTTCACATTGAATTATCGAATGCAACCTATCACGATCTCAAAGTATGGAGAATGATCCAAATGATCATTCATCCATAGATTTGAAATAATGAAGATTAAACATCTTCGGAAACCAATAATCGCGAATCGGAGATCTCATCGACCAAAAAGATAAAATGAGATGAATAAGGAAAATGGATTTAAAAATAGAATCCATAAAAAAATCAACAAAAAGAAGCAAAATTAAATTGAAATAGTCATAAAGAAATTTCAAGTAATAAAATAAAAAAAACTAAAATATTCATTTAAGACTTTTCTTTAAAGACATTTAACCAAATTGAAAAGGAATTTTTTAATAATAAAAAAATCAGAAACAAAAGTTAGAACTATTTTTTTTTAGGAAATTCAAAAAAATAATAAAACTATTATTAAACAAAAAGAAGAAAAAAAACCAGAGAATACTAGGGGGAGTATAGGCGCACAAAATGATGGTGGTGGATAGTAAGATGAAGTCCAAGGCTTCAAAATTCGTCATGGATCTGTCTTTCTCAGCCGCACGATGTCTTCCTTCCCTTTCGAATCTCTCATTCTCCTTCTTCTTCTTCTTCTTTTTTTATCTTGTTGTTGATGTTGTAGTGAGATGTTGTGAGTGATTTATGGGATGTGTTGAATGAAGGTTGAATTTGGAGAAAGTTGTTATGAATTGAAGATTGGTGATGTGAAATTAGAAGAAACAGAAGCTATGATTTGAAAGTGGAGGATGTTTATGGTTTTTTGAAAAATGAATTGAGAGGAAAATTCAGGTGGATTAAAGCTTGAGTTCTTATTTTAGTAGAGTATTTAGGGGTTGTTCAAGCTTGAAAAAAAAATGAAGAAGGAATGGCTTAATTTATAGAAGGAGGAAGAATTTCGTTGCTGCCATTTTATGTTGATTTTTTTGCGTTTTTGTACTCACGGAAGTCGTGTTTCAAGTGCAGAATTTTTCTGCATTTTTTATTGTTCAGATTTGCGTTTTGGTCCAGGTAAAATACGTGTATAGCTTTTTCTTATTTCCTGCGTTTTAGTGTGATCTCCATTGTGTTTTGGGTGATGTGCTGAACGCGTGTTTTGTTGATTCAGTTTACTGTGCGTTTCATGTTGTGGGCCTGCGTTTTGATGATCTTTGCAGGGCGTGGAATGCGTTTCGCTTGTTGGGTTTTGAGGCTGTATGTTCAGCTTGTGAAGTCATGGCTTGGACTGTTGGTGTAGCTGTATGTGTGTATGGCTTGCGGCTTGGGAAATAACGTGATAAGTTGGCTGAAGGTATGATGACGAAATGTAGCTGGTGGGGTCACGTGAAGGCTGATGTGTTGCTGGCTTGGGAAAATTTGGAAAGAATCACTTGCGTTTTTTCTGCATTTGGAGTGTGGTTGGCTTGATGGACTTGTTTATTTTTTCTTTCTTTTCAAATGAATTTTTTTTATAAAATGAAAAGGGCTTTATATGGGCTTAAGGAATTTGATAAAAAAAAATAATGGTGAATGGGAGAAAAAGGATTGTATAGTAGTAAAAAGAAATGGTTTAGGAAATCAATAAAAAAATGGATATTTAGAATTAATTTCATGGAAATTGGATAAAAAAAATATATTTGGAAATGATCATATGGAATGATTAAATCAGAAATAAAATGGATAATGGATATATGAATAATCGGTATGAATAATGGTCATGAAAAAAAATAATTGTTTAGTAAAAACAAAAATAATGGATGAGGTGATGATTTTAAGCCCATAACCAACTCCTGATTTTTCTAGCACAAGCCACTGGTAATGAACACAGTCAATCTTAAACCACTGAATAAATCGCAACTTTGTCACCTAAGCCACAACCATTTGAATCATCTGAAAACTGCCATGATTATTCTAATCCATGCTGAGGAAAATAAATCCGCAAATGAATCACTGATGAGCTGAGTAATCTTAGCACACCACAACCTGGCCTGATACTCTTTATGAATCACAGCTTGAGAATCTGAGAAATTTCGCACGCAACACAACTTGAACTTTTTGAACACGCATCGTCTGAGAAATAAACCAATGGCACAAACATCTTGCAGTTGAACAATCTTCTGATAGTTTGACCAAGATTAGGTCAAACGTCCATTTGAATCGAATCATAATTGAATAATCGCACCCGAACTGAAATTACTGCCTTGTCTTTGAAATCCTGCAACACAGAGAAAAAAAAGAAGCAAACTGCTACATTTGTTTGGTATTTTGGTTAGAAGTTAGTAAGTATAAACAGATAAAAGCAAGTAAAAGCATAGTGATCCCCTGTGAAGTAAAGACCTGTAACTGAGAAGGATACACGAACTAGTGCGTGATCTTGTTTGTATGCAAAATGCAGATGAGATGCGAAAAATCTTAGGGTCAAAAATTAGGGTATGACACTTAGCAAGAAGAGGTTCTCACGAACCAGACTCAAAACTTCATAACGCGTCCGAAAATCGTTTTAAAATCTCTTTTCTTTTTAATCTAAAAACTCCTAATGAACTAGACAAAGCGCTTTTGGCTGTTTTTGTAATAGTTAAAAACAATTGCTTAAATTGAAAGATAAAATAGCCCTTAAGTGTTTCCACGAACAATTGTACGGATTACTGGTTTAATTACGATCCTTACATTCTAACCTTTATGGATTTAGTTAGACATGGTAAAGTAAAAGTTCTTTTTATAATTTTTCATAAAAGTAATTTAGTGCGAGTGTGGAAAGTAAATAAAAGTAGTGCGAGTGCGGGAAATAAAGGTATTTAAAGCGAGTGCGGAAAATAAACGAAAGTAAAGCGAGTGCAGGAAATAAATAAAGTAAAGCGAGTGCGGGAAAATAAATAAAGTAAAGCAGTGCGAGAAATAAATAAAAGTAAAGCAATGCGGAAAAGTAAAATACGAACTGGAATTAAAATGGCAGCAGGATTAACTTCCTCCCAGAGTGCTCCAAAACTCGATCACACAGACGTATACATACTCGATCACTCGATTGCAGTAACACCCCGATGTGGAATGATAACTACTTTAAAACTGATATATGCCTAAGAGATTCTAAGTTTGGATGATTGAAAACGAAAATCTAAGGCCCTATTTATAGGAAAACAAAAAGCAGGAAAAGACCAGGATGCCCCCTCCACTAAAAAGTGGAGGGAAAAGTTTTTGCCTTGTGGCGCCCGCCACAAGGCCATGGCGCCCGCCACAAGGCCATGGCGCCCGCCATGAGACTAATGTGGGATGAAAGAGTGGGGATCGTGGGTCTTGGAAGTTGTGGAATGGTCTTGAGACGTGACCACGTCATGGCAGACCCCATGGCGCCCGCCATGGTGGATGCCGTAAGTGTAAAATGCTGAATTTCTTGGTTTTCGTCCATTTCCACTCCTTTTTCGCTCCTTTTCTCGATTTAGGCCCCGATTACATAGAAATCCTGAAAACAAAGAAAAACAAAGTAATAACATAACAAAATAACAATAAAAGATAAGAATGTATGTGAAATCGAAGTCAAAAATACGGTGAATTTTAGTGTTATCATATTTCAAAAAGTTTCATAGAATCTAATTTTGAGATGATTATTTGCATGGACTTCCATCATAACCTTCCCTCGTAACATATAGAGAGGATCTTAAAAGTCTCGTAGAATTTCGAACAATCCTCAAAATAATTTAATTTTAGACCGAAACTATTATAGAATTGTGTATATTATACTACGATTTTTTTGACCAAAACTAGTATTTCAAAAAGTTTCATAGAATCTAATTTTGAGATAATTTTTTGCATGGACTTCCATCATAACCTTCCCTCATAACATATAGAGAGGATCTTAAAAGTTTCGTAGCATTTCAAACAATCCTCGACTTAATTTGATTTTTGATCGAAACTAGTATAAAATTGTGTATAATATACTGCGATTTTTTGACCAAAATTAGTATTTCAAAAACATTCATAGAATCTAATTTTGAGATAATTTTTTGCAAGGACTTCAATCATAACCTTCCCTCATAATTAATAAAGAGGATCTTAAAAGTTTCATAAAATTTTGAACAATCCTCGATATAATTTAATTTTTGACCGAAACTATTATAGAATTGTGTATAATATACTAAGTTTTTTGACCGAAACTAGTATTTCAAAATGTTTCATAGAATCTAATTTTGAGATGATTTTTTGCATGGACTTTCATCATAACCTTCCCTCGTAACATATAGAGAGGATCTTAAATGTTTCGTAGAATTTCTAACAATCCTCGATATAATTTGATTTTTGACCGAAACTAAAATAGAATTGTGTATATTTTACTACGATTTTTTGACCAAAACTAGTATTTCAAAAAGTTTCATAGAATCTAATTTCTAAATGATTGTTTGCATGGACTTCCATCATAACCTTCCCTCGTAACATATAGAGAGGGTCTTAAAAGTTGCGTAGCATTTCGAACAATCCTTAACTTAATTTGATTTTTGATCGAAACTACGATTTTTTGACCAAAACTAGCATTTCAAAAAGTTTCATAGATTCTAATTTTGAGATAATTTTTTGCAAGGACTTCCATCATAACCTTCCCTCGTAATTAATCGAGAGGATCATAAAATTTTTGAAAAATTTCGAACTATCCTCGATATAATTTGATTTTTGACCGAAACTATTATAGAATTGTGTATAATATTCTAAGATTTTTGACCGAAACTAGTATTTCAAAAAGTTTCATAGAATTTAATTTTGAGATAATTTTTGCATGTACTTCCATCATAACCTTCCCTCTTAACATATAGGGAGGATCTTAAAAGTTTCGTAGAATTTTGAACAATCCTCGATATAATTTGATTTTTGACCGAAACAAGTATAGAATTGTGTATATTTTACTACGAATTTTTGACCAAAACTAGTATTTCAAAAAGTTTCATAGAATCTAATTTTGAGATGATTGTTTGCATGGACTTCCATCATAACCTTCCCTCGTAACATATAGAGAGGATCTTCAAAGTTGCGTAATATTTCGAACAATCCCCGACTTAATTTGATTTTTGATCGAAACTAGTATAAAATTGTGTATAATATACTACGATTTTTTTACCAAAACTAGTATTTCAAAAAGTCTCATTGAATCTAATTTTGAGATAATTATTTGTAAGGACTTCCATCATAACCTTCCCTCGTAATTAATAGAGTATCTTAAAAGTTTCATAAAATTTTGATCATTCCTCGATATAATTTGACTTTTGACCGAAACTATTATAAAATTGTTTATAATATACTACGATTTATGACCGAAACTAGTATTTCAAAAAGATTCATAGAATCTAATTTTGAGATAATTTTGTGCATGGACTTCCATCATAACCTTCCCTCCTAACATATAGAGAGGATCTTAAACGTTTTGTAGCATTTCGAACAGTCCTCGACTTAATTTGATTTTTGATCGAAACTAGTATATCATTGTGAATAACATACTACGATTTTTTGAGCTAAAATAGTATTTCAAAAATTTTCATAGAATCTAATTTTGAGATAATTTTTTGCAAGGACTTCCATCATAACCTTCCCTCGTAATTAATATAGAGGATCTTAAAAGTTTCGAAAAATTTCTAACAATCCTCGATATAATTTGATTTTTGACCGAAACTAGTATAAAATTGTGTATAATATACTACGATATTTTGACCGAAATAAGTATTTCAAAAATTTTCATAGAATCTAATTTTGAGATGATTTTTTGCATGGTATTCCATCATAACCTTCCCTCGTAACATATATAAATAATCTTAAACGTTTCGTAGAATTTCGAACAATCCTCGATTTAATTTGATTTTTGATCGAAACTAGTATAGAATTGTGCATAATATACTAAGATTTTTTTACCGAAACTAGTATTTCAAAAAAGTTCATAGAATCTAATTTTGAGATGATTTTTTACATGGACTTCCATCATAACCTTCCCTCGTAACATATAGAAAGGATCTTAAAAGTTTCGTAGAATTTCGAACAATCCTTGATAAAATTTGATTTTTGACAGAAACTAGTATAGAATTGTGCATAATATACTACGATTTTTGACCGAAACTAGTATTTCAAAAAGTTTCATAGAATCTAATTTTGAGATAATTGTTTGCATGGACTTCCATCACAACCTTCCCTTGTAACATATAGATAGGATCTTAAAAGTTTCGTAGAATTTTGAACAATCCTCGATATTATTTAATTTTTGACTGAAACTAGTATAGAATTGTGTATATTATACTACGATTTTTTGACCAAAATGTTTCATAGAATCTAATTTTGAGATCATTTTTTGCAAGGACTTCCAACATAACCTTCCCTCGTAATTAATAGAGAGTATTTTAAAAGTTTCGCAAAATTTCTAACAATCATCAATATAATTTGATTTTTGACCGAAACTATTATAGAATTATGTATAATATACAACAATTTTTGACCGAAACTAGTATTTCAAAAAGTTTCGTAAAATCTAATTTTGAGATAATATTTTGCATTGACTTCCATCATAACCTTCCCTCGTAACATATAGAGAGGATCTTAAAAGTTTCGTAAAATTTCGAACAATCCTCGATATAATTTGATTTTTGACCGAAACTAGTCTAAAATTGTGTATAATATACTACGATTTTTTGACCAAAACTAGTATTTCAAATCGTTTCATAGAATCTAATTTTGAGATTAATGTTTACATATAGAAAGGATCTTAGGAGTTTCGTAGAATTTCGAACAATCCTCGATTTAATTTGAAAAGTTTCATAGAATCTAATTTTGAGATTATTTTTTGCATGGACTTCCATCATAACCTTCCTTTGTAACATATAGATATGATTTTAAAAGTTTCTTAGAATTTCGAAACAATTCTCGATATTATTTAATTTTTGACCGAAACTATTATAGAATTGTGTATATTATACTACAATGTTTTGACCAAAACTAGTATTTCAAAAAGTTTCATAGAATCTAATATTGAGATGATTGTTTGCATGGACTTCCATCATAACCTTCCCTCGTAACATATAGAGAGGATCTTAAAAGTTGCGTAGCATTTCGAACAATCCTCGACTTAATTTGATTTTTTATAGAAACTAGTATAAAATTGTGTATAATATACTACGATTTTTTGACCAAAACTAGTATTTCAAAAAGTGTCATAGAATCTAATTTTGAGATAATGTTTTGCAAGGACTTCCATCATAACCTTCCCTCGTAATTAATAGAGAGAATCTTAAAAGTTTCGTAAAATTTTGAACAATCCTCGATATTATTTGATTTTTGACCGAAACTATTATAGAATTGTGTATAATATACTACGATTTTTTGAACAAAACTAGTATTTCAAAAAGTTTCATAGAATCTAATTTTGAGATATTTTTTTGCAAGGACTTCCATCATAACCTTTCCTCGTAATTAATCGAGAGGATCATAAAACTTTCGAAAAGTTTCGAACAATCCTCGATATAATTTGATTTTCGACCGAAACTATTATAGAATTGTGTATAATATTCTACGATTTTTGACCGAAACAAGTATTTCAAAAATTTTCATAGAATCTAATTTTGAGATAATATTTTGCATGGACTTCCATCATAACCTTCCCTCGTAACATATAGGGAGGATCTTAAAAGTTTCTTAGAATTTCGAACAATCCTCGATATAATTTGATTTTTGACTGTAACAAGTATATAATTGTGTATATTATACTACGATTTTTTGACCAAAACTACTATTTCAAAAAGTTTCATAGAATCTAATTTTGAGAAGATTGTTTGCATGGACTTCCATCATAACCTTCCCTCGTAACATATAGAGAGGGTCTTAAAAGTTGCGTAATATTTCGAACAATCCTCGACTTAATTTGATTTTTGATCGAAACTAGTATAAAATTGTGTATAATATACTATGATTTTTTGACCAAAACTAGTATTTCAAAAAGTCTCATAGAATCTAATTTTGAGATAATTATTTGTAAGGACTTCCATCATAACCTTCCCTCGTAATTAATAGAGAGTATCTTAAAAGTTTCGTAAAATTTTGAACAATCCTCGTTATAATTTGATTTTTGACCGAAACTATTATAAAATTGTGTATAATATACTACGATTTTTGACCGAAACTAGTATTTCAAAAAGTTTCATAGACTCTAATTTTGAGATAATTTTTTGCATGGACTTCCATCATAACCTTCCCTCGTAACATATAGAGAGGATCTTAAAAGTTTCGTAGTATTTCGAACAGTTCTCGACTTAATTTGAATTTTGATCGAAACTAGTATATCATTGTGAATAACATACTACGATTTTTTGACCAAAAATAGTATTTCAAAAAGTTTCATATAATCTAATTTTGAGATAATTTTTTGCAAGGAATTCCATCATAACCTTCCCTCGTAATTAATATAGAGGATCTTAAAAGTTTCGTAAAATTTCGAACAATCCTCGATATAATTTGATTTTTGACCGAAACTAGTATAAAATTGTGTATAATATACTAAGATATTTTGACCGAAACTAGTATTTCAAAAAGTTTCGTAAAATCTAATTTTGAGATGATTTTTTTCATGGTATTCCATCATAACCTTTCCTCTTAACATATATAAAGAATCTTAAAAGTTTCGTAAGGTTTCGAACAATCCTCGATTTAATTTCATTTTTGATCGAATATAGTATAGAATTATGCATAATATACTAAGATTTTTTACTGAAACTTGTATTTCAAAACGTTTCATAGAATCTAATTTTGAGAAGATTTTTTACATGGACTTCCATCATAACCTTCCCTCGTAACATATTGAAAGGATCTTAAAAGTTTCGTAGAATTTCGAACAATCCTCGATATTATTTAATTTTTGACCGAAACTAGTATAGAATTGTGTATATTATACTACAATTTTTTGACCAAAACTAGTATTTCAAAAAGTTTCATAGAATCTAATTTTGAGATCATTTTTTGTATGGACTTGCATCATAACCTTCCCTCGAAACATATAGAGAGGATCTTAAAAGTTTCGTAGAATTTCGAACAATCCTCGATATTATTTAATTTTTGACCGAAACTAGTATAGAATTGTGTATATTATACTACGATTTTTTGACCAAAACTAGTATTTCTAAAAGTTTCATAGAATCTAATTTTGAGATTATTGTTTGCATAGACTTCCATCATAACTTTCCCTTGTAACATATAGAAAGGATCTTAAAAGTTTCGTAAAATTTCGAACAATCCTCGATTTAATTTGGTTTTTGATCGAAACTAGTATAGAATTATGCATAATATACTACGATTTTTGACCTAAACTAGTATTTCAAAAAGTTTCATAGAATCTAATTTTAAGATGATTTTTTGCATGGACTTCCATCATAACCTTCCCTTGTAACATATAGATATGATCTTAATAGCTTCGTAGAATTTCAAACAATCCTCGATATAATTTGATTTTTGACAGAAACTAGTATAGAATTGTGTATATCATACTACGATTTTTTGATCAAAACTAGTTTTTCAAAAAGTTTCATAGAATCTAATTTTTAGATGATTGTTTGCATGGACTTCCATCATAACCTTCCCTCGTAACATATAGAGAGGATCTTAAAAGTTGCGTAGCATTTCGAACAATCCTCGACTTAATTTGATTTTTGATCGAAACTAGTATAACATTGTGTATAATATAATACTATTTTTTGACCAAAACTAGTATTTCAAAAAGTTTCATAGAATCTAATTTTTAGATTTTTTTTTTGCAAGGACTTCCATCATAACCTTCCCTCGTAATTAATAGAGAGGATCTTAAAAGTTTCGTAAAATTTCGAACAATCCTCGATATAATTTGATTTTACATCGTAACTATTCTAGAATTGTGTATAATATACTACGATTTTTGAGCGAAACTAGTATTTCAAAACGTTTCATAGCATTTCGAACAGTTTCATAGCATTTCGAACAGTTCTCGGCTTAATTTGATTTTTGATCGAAACTAGTATAACATTGTGTATAATATACTACGATTTTTTGACCAAAACTAGTATTTCAATAAGTTTCATAGAATCTAATTTTCATATAATTTTTTGAAAGGACTTCCATCATAACCTTCCCTTGTAATTAATATAGAGGATCTTAAAATTTTCGAAAATTTTCGAACAATCCTCGATATAATTTGATTTTTGACCGAAACTAGTATAAAATTGTGTATAATATACTAAGATTTTTTGACCGAAAATAGCATTTCAAAAATGTTTTTTGAGATGATTTTTTGCATGGACTTCCATCATAACCTTCCCTTGTAACATATAGATATGATCTTAAAAGTTTCGTAGAATTTCGAACAATCCTCGACTTAATTTGATTTTTGATCGAAACTAGTATAAAATTGTGTATAATATACTACGATTTTTTGACCAAAACTAGTATTTCAAAAAGTTTCATAGAATCTGATTTTGAGATAATTTTTTGCAAGGACTTCCATCATAACCTTCCCTCGTAATTAATAGAGAGGATTTTAAAGTTTCGTAAAATTTCGAATAATCCTCAATATAATTTGATTTTTGACCGAAACTATTATTTCGAACAATCCTCGATATAATTTTATTTTGTACCGAAACAAGTATAGAATTATGTATATTTTACTACGATTTTTTGACCAAAACTAGTATTTCAAAAAGTTTCATAGAATCTAACTTTGAGATAATTTGTTGCAAGGACTTCCATCATAACCTTCCCTCATAATTAATATAGGGGATCTTAAAAGTTACGTAAAATTTCGAACAATCCTCGATATAATTTCATTTTTGACCGAAACTAGTAAAAATTGTGTATAATATACTAAGATTTTTTGACCGAAACTAGTATTTCAAAAAGTTTTATAGAATCTAATTTTGTGATGATTTTTTGCATGGACTACCATCATAACCTTGCCTTGTAACATATATAAATAATCTTAAAAGTTTCGTAGAATTTTGAACAATCCTCGATTTAATTATATTTCTGATCGAAACTAGTATAGAATTGTGCATAATATACTATGATTTTTTTCACCGAAAATAGTATTTAAAAAAGTTTCATAGAATCTAATTTTGAGATGATTTTTTACATGGACTTCCATCATAACCTTCCCTTGTAACATATAGAAAGGATCTTAAAAGTTTCGTAGAATTTCGAACAATCCTCGATAGAATTTGATATTTGACAGAAACTAGTATAGAATTGTGCATAATATACTACGATTTTTTACGGAAACTAGTATTTCAAAAAGTTTCATAGAATCTAATTTGATTTTTGATAGAAACTAGTATAAAATTGTATATAATATACTACGATTTTTCAAAACTAGTATTTCAAAAAGTTTCATAGAATCTAATTTTGAGATAATTTTTTGCAAGGACTTCCATCATAACCTTCCCTCGTAATTAATAGAGAGGATCTTAAAAGTTTCGTAAAATTTCGAACAATCCTCAATTTAATTTGATTTTTGACCGAAACTAGTATTTCAAAAAGTTTCATAGAATCTAATTTTGAGATGATTTATTGCATGGACTTCCATCATAACCTTACCTCGTAACATATAGAGAGGATCTTAAAAGGCTCATAGAATTTCGAACAATCCTCGATATAATTTTATTTTTGACCTAAACAGGTATATAATTGTGTATATTTTACTACAATTTTTTTTACCAAAACTAGTATTTCAAAAAGTTTCATAGAATCTAATTTTGAGATAATTTTTTGCAAGGACTTCCATCATAACCTTCCCTCATAACATATATAGAGGGTCTTAAAAGTTGCGTAGCATTTCGAACAATCCTCGGCTTAATTAGATTTTTGATCGAAACTAGTATAAAATTGTGTATAATATACTACGATTTTTTGACAAAAACAAGTATTTCAAAAAGATTCATAGAATCTAATTTTGAGATAATTTTTTGCAAGGACTTCCATCATAAACTTCCCTCGTAATTAATAGAGAGGATCTTAAAAGTTTCGTAAAATTTTGAACAATCCTCAATATAATTTGATTTTTGACCGAAACTATTATAGAATTGTGTATAATATACTACAATTTTTGAACGAAACTAGTATTTCAAAAAGTTTCATAGAATCTAATTTTGAGATGATTTCTTGCATGGACTTCCATCATAACCTTACCTCGTAACATATAGAGAGGATCTTAAAAGGCTCGTAGAATTTCGAACAATCCTCGATATAATTTTATTTTTGACCGAAACAAGTATAGAATTGTGTATATTTTACAACGATTTTTTGACCAAAACTAGTATTTCAAAAAGTTTCATAGAATCTAATTTTGAGATAATTTTTTGCATGGACTTCCATAATAACCTTCCCTCATAACATATAGAGAGGGTCTTAAAAGTTGCGTAGCATTTCGAACAATACTCGGCTTAATTTGATTTTTGATCGAAACTAGTATAAAATTGTGTATAATATACTACGATTTTTTGACAAAAACTAGTATTTCAAAAGGTTTCATTGAATATAATTTTGAGATACTTTTTTGCAAGAACTTCCATCATAACCTTCCCTCGTAATTAATAGAGAGGATCTTAAAAGTTTCGTAAAATTTCGAACAATCCTCGATATAATTTGATTTTTGACCGAAACTATTATAGAATTGTATATAATACACAACGATTTTTTACCGAAAGTATTTCGAAAAGTTTCATAGAATCTAATTTTGAGATGATTTTTTAAATGAAGTTCCATCATAACCTTCCCTCGTACCATATAGAGAGGATCTTAAAAGTTTCGTAGCATTTCAAACAGTCCTCGACTTAATTTGATTTTTGATCGAAACTAGTATAACATTGTGTATACTATACTACGATTTTTTTGACCAAAACTAGTATTTCAAAAAGTTTCATAGAATCTAATTTTGAGATAATATTTTGCAAGGACTTCCATCATAACCTTCCCTCGTAATTAATATAGAGGATCTTAAAAGTTTCGGAAAATTTCGAACAATCCTCAATATAATTTGATTTTTGACCGAAACTAGTATAAAATTGTGTATAATATACTAAGATTTTTTTACCGAAACTAGTCTTTAAAAAAGTTCCAGAGAATCTAATTTTGAGATGATTTTTTACATGGACTTCCATTATAACCTTCCCTCGTAACATATAGAAAGGATCTTTAAAGTTTCGTAGAATTTCGAACAATCCTCGATATAATTTAATACTTGACAGAAACTAGTATAGAATTGTGCATAATATACTACGATTTTTGACAGAAACTAGTATTTAAAAAAGTTTCATAGAATCTAATTTTGAGATGATTGTTTGCATGGAATTCCATCATAACCTTCCCTTGTAACATATAGATATGATTTTAAAAGTTTTGTAGAATTTCGAACAATCCTCGAAATTATTTAATTTTTGACCGAAACTAGTATAGAATTGTGTATATTATACTACGATTTTTTGACCAAAACTAGTATTTCAAAAAGTTTCATAGAATCTAATTTTGAGATTATTGTTTGCATATACTTCCATCATAACCTTCCCTCGTAACATATAGAAAGGATCTTAAAGGTTTCATAGAATTTCGAACAATCCTCGATTTAATTTGATTTTTGATCGAAACTACCATATAGAAAGGAACTTAAAACTTTCGTAGAATTTCGAACAATCCTCGATTTAATTTTATTTTTGATCGAAACTAGTATAGAATTGTGCATAATATACTAAGATTTTTTTTACCGAAACTATTAATTCAAAAAGTTTCATAGAATCTAATTTTGAGATGATTTTTTGCATGGAATTCCATCATAACCTTCCCTCGTAACATATAGAAAGGATCTTAAAAGTTTCGTATAATTTCGAACAATCCTCGATATAATTTGATATTTGACAGAAACTAGTATAGAATTGTGCATAATATACTACGATTTTTGACAGAAACGAGTATTTCAAAAAGTTTCATAGAATCTAATTTTGAGATGATTGTTTGCATGGACTTCCATCATAACCTTCCCTTGTACCATATAGATATGATCTTAAACGTTTCGTAGAAATTTGAATAATCCTCGATATTATTTAATTTTTGACCGAAACTAGTATAGAGTTGTTTATTTGATACTACGATTTTTTGACCAAAACTAGTATTTCAAAAAGTTTCATAGAATCTAGTTTTGAGATCATTTTTTGCAAGGACTTCCATCATAACCTTCCCTCGTAACATATAGAGAGGATCTTAAAAGTTGCGTAGCATTTCGAACAATCCTCGACTTAATTTGAGTTTTGATCGAAACTAGTATAAAATTGTGTATAATATACTACAATTTTTTGACCAAAACTAGTATTTCAAAAAGTCTCATAGAATATAGTTTTGAGATAATTTTTTGCAAGGACTTCCATCATAAACTTCCCTCATAATTAATTTCTAAAATTGTAGTATTTAATTTGATTTTTGATCGAAACTAGTATAGAATTGTGCATAATATACTACGATTTTTGACCGAAACTAGTATTTCAAAATTTTTATAGAATCTAATTTTGAGATAATTTTTGCATGGACTTCCATCATAACCTTCCCTTTTAACATATAGATATGATCTTAAAAGTTACGTAGAATTTCGAACAATCCTCAATATAATTTGATTTTTGACCGAAACTATTATAGAATTGTGTATAATATACTACAATTTTTGACCAAAACTAGTATTTCAAAAAGTTTCATAGAATCTAATTTTAAAATGACTGTTTGCATGGACTTCCATCATAACCTTCCCTCGTAACATATAGAGAGGATCTTAAAAGTTGCGTAGCATTTCGAACAATCCTCGACTTAATTTGATTTTTGATCGAAACTAGTATAAAATTGTGTATAATATACTACAATTTTTTGACCAAAACTAGTATTTCAAAAAGTCTCATAGAATCTAATTTTGAGATAATTTTTTGCAAGGACTTCCATCATAACCTTCCCTCATAATTAATAGAGAGGATCTTAAAAGTTTCGTAAAATTTCGAACAATCCTCAATATAATTTAATTTTTGACCGAATCTCTTATAGAATTGTGTATAATATACTACGATTTTTTACCAAAACTTGTATTTCAAAAAGTTTCATAGAATCTAATTTTGAGATAATCTTTTGCAAGTACTTTCATCATAACCTTCCCTCGTAATTAATATAGAGGATCTTAAAAGTTTCGTAAAATTTCAAACAATCCTCGATATAATTTGATTTTTCACCGAAACTAGTATAAAATTGTGTATAATATACTAAGATTTTTTGACCGAAACTAGTCTGTAAAAAAGTCTCATAGATTCTAAATTTTAGATTATTTTTTGCATGGATTTCCATCATAACCTTCCCTCGTAATATATAGAAAGGAACTTAAAACTTTCGTAGAATTTCGAACAATCCTCGATTTAATTTTATTTTTGATCGAAACTAGTATAGAATTGTGCATAATATACTATGATTTTTTTTACCGAAACTAGTATTTCAAAAAGTTTCATAGAATCTAATGTTGAGATGATTTTTTACATGGACTTCCATAATAACCTTCCATTATGTATATTATACTACGATTGTTTGACCAAAACTAGTATTTCAAAAAGTTTCATAGAATCTAATTTTGAGATCATTTTTTGCAAGGACTTCCAACATAACCTTCCCTCGTAATTAATAGAGAGGATCTTAAAAGTTTCGCAAAATTTCTAACAATCATCGATATAATTTGATTTTTGACCGAAACTATTATAGAATTGTGTATAAGATGTTCGAAATTTTTGACTGAAACTAGTATTTCAAAAAGTTTCATAGCATCTAATTTTGAGATTATTGTTTGCATGGACTTCCATCATAACCTTCCCTCGAAATATATAGGGAGGATCTTAAAAGTTTCGTAGAATTTCGAACAATCCTCGATATAATTTAATTTTTGACCGAAACTAGTCTAAAATTGTGTATATTATACTACGATTTATTGAAAAAAACTACTATTTCAAAAAGTTTCATAGAATCTAATTTTTAGATGATTGTTTGCATGGACTTCCATCATAACCTTCCCTCGTAACATATAGAAATGATCTTAAAAGTTTCGTAGAATTTCGAACAATCCTCGATTTAATTTGATTTTTGATCGAAACTAGTATTGAATTATGCATAATATACTACTATTTTTTACCGAAACTAGTATTTCAAAAAGTTTCATAGAATCTAATTTTGAGATGATTTTTTGTATGGACTTCCATCATAACCTTCCCTTGTAACATATAGATATGATCTTAAAAGTTTCGTAGAATTTCGAACAATCCTCGATATAATTTGATTTTTGATAGAAACTAGTATAGAATTGTGTATATTATACTACGATTTTATACCAAAACTAGTATTTCAAAAAGTTTCATAGAATCTAATTTTAAAATGACTGTTTGCATGGACTTCCATCATAACCTTCCCTAGTAACATATAGAGAGGATCTTAAAAGTTGCGTAGCATTTCGAACAATCCTCGACTTAATTTGATTTTTGATCGAAACTAGTATAAAATTGTGTATAATATACTACAATTTTTTGACCAAAACTAGTATTTCAAAAAGTCTCATAGAATCTAATTTTGAGATAATTTTTTGCAAGGACTTCCATCATAACCTTCCCTCATAATTAATAGAGAGGATCTTAAAAGTTTCGTAAAATTTCGAACAATCCTCAATATAATTTAATTTTTGACCGAATCTCTTATAGAATTGTGTATAATATACTACGATTTTTTACCAAAACTTGTATTTCAAAAAGTTTCATAGAATCTAATTTTGAGATAATCTTTTGCAAGTACTTTCATCATAACCTTCCCTCGTAATTAATATAGAGGATCTTAAAAGTTTCGTAAAATTTCAAACAATCCTCGATATAATTTGATTTTTCACCGAAACTAGTATAAAATTGTGTATAATATACTAAGATTTTTTGACCGAAACTAGTCTGTAAAAAAGTCTCATAGATTCTAAATTTTAGATTATTTTTTGCATGGATTTCCATCATAACCTTCCCTCGTAATATATAGAAAGGAACTTAAAACTTTCGTAGAATTTCGAACAATCCTCGATTTAATTTTATTTTTGATCGAAACTAGTATAGAATTGTGCATAATATACTATGATTTTTTTTACCGAAACTAGTATTTCAAAAAGTTTCATAGAATCTAATGTTGAGATGATTTTTTACATGGACTTCCATAATAACCTTCCATTATGTATATTATACTACGATTGTTTGACCAAAACTAGTATTTCAAAAAGTTTCATAGAATCTAATTTTGAGATCATTTTTTGCAAGGACTTCCAACATAACCTTCCCTCGTAATTAATAGAGAGGATCTTAAAAGTTTCGCAAAATTTCTAACAATCATCGATATAATTTGATTTTTGACCGAAACTATTATAGAATTGTGTATAAGATGTTCGAAATTTTTGACTGAAACTAGTATTTCAAAAAGTTTCATAGCATCTAATTTTGAGATTATTGTTTGCATGGACTTCCATCATAACCTTCCCTCGAAATATATAGGGAGGATCTTAAAAGTTTCGTAGAATTTCGAACAATCCTCGATATAATTTAATTTTTGACCGAAACTAGTCTAAAATTGTGTATATTATACTACGATTTATTGAAAAAAACTACTATTTCAAAAAGTTTCATAGAATCTAATTTTTAGATGATTGTTTGCATGGACTTCCATCATAACCTTCCCTCGTAACATATAGAAATGATCTTAAAAGTTTCGTAGAATTTCGAACAATCCTCGATTTAATTTGATTTTTGATCGAAACTAGTATTGAATTATGCATAATATACTACTATTTTTTACCGAAACTAGTATTTCAAAAAGTTTCATAGAATCTAATTTTGAGATGATTTTTTGTATGGACTTCCATCATAACCTTCCCTTGTAACATATAGATATGATCTTAAAAGTTTCGTAGAATTTCGAACAATCCTCGATATAATTTGATTTTTGATAGAAACTAGTATAGAATTGTGTATATTATACTACGATTTTATACCAAAACTAGTATTTCAAAAAGTTTCATAGAATCTAATTTTAAAATGACTGTTTGCATGGACTTCCATCATAACCTTCCCTAGTAACATATAGAGAGGATCTTAAAAGTTGCGTAGCATTTCGAACAATCCTCGACTTAATTTGATTTTTGATCGAAACTAGTATAAAATTGTGTATAATATACTACAATTTTTTGACCAAAACTAGTATTTCAAAAAGTCTCATAGAATCTAATTTTGAGATAATTTTTTGCAAGGACTTCCATCATAACCTTCCCTCATAATTAATAGAGAGGATCTTAAAAGTTTCGTAAAATTTCGAACAATCCTCAATATAATTTAATTTTTGACCGAATCTCTTATAGAATTGTGTATAATATACTACGATTTTTTACCAAAACTTGTATTTCAAAAAGTTTCATAGAATCTAATTTTGAGATAATCTTTTGCAAGTACTTTCATCATAACCTTCCCTCGTAATTAATATAGAGGATCTTAAAAGTTTCGTAAAATTTCAAACAATCCTCGATATAATTTGATTTTTCACCGAAACTAGTATAAAATTGTGTATAATATACTAAGATTTTTTGACCGAAACTAGTCTGTAAAAAAGTCTCATAGATTCTAAATTTTAGATTATTTTTTGCATGGATTTCCATCATAACCTTCCCTCGTAATATATAGAAAGGAACTTAAAACTTTCGTAGAATTTCGAACAATCCTCGATTTAATTTTATTTTTGATCGAAACTAGTATAGAATTGTGCATAATATACTATGATTTTTTTTACCGAAACTAGTATTTCAAAAAGTTTCATAGAATCTAATGTTGAGATGATTTTTTACATGGACTTCCATAATAACCTTCCATTATGTATATTATACTACGATTGTTTGACCAAAACTAGTATTTCAAAAAGTTTCATAGAATCTAATTTTGAGATGATTTTTTGTATGGACTTCCATCATAACCTTCCCTTGTAACATATAGATATGATCTTAAAAGTTTCGTAGAATTTCGAACAATCCTCGATATAATTTTATTTTTGACAGAAACTAGTATAGAATTGTGTATATTATACTACGATTTTATACCAAAACTAGTATTTCAAAAAGTTTCATAGAATCTAATTTTGAGATGATTGTTTGCATGGACTTCCATCATAACCTTCCCTCGTAACATATAGAGAGGATCTTAAAAGTTGTGTAGCATTTCGAACAATCCTCGACTTAATTTGATTTTTGATCGAAACTAGTATAACATTGTGTATAATATACTACGATTTTTTAACCAAAACTAGTATTTCAAAAAGTTTCATTGAATCTAATTTTGAGATTATTTTTTGCAAGGACTTCCATCATAACCTTCCCTCGTAATTAATAGAGAGTATCTTAAAAGTTTCGTAAAAGTTTGAACAATCCTCGATATAATTTGATTTTTGACCGAAACTATTATAAAATTGTGTATAATATACTACGATTTTTTGACCAAAAATAGTATTTCAAAAAGTTTCATAGAATCTAATTTTGAGATAATTTTTTGCAAGGACTTCCATCATAACCTTCCCTCGTAATTAATATAGAGGATCTTAAAAGTTTCGTAAAATTTCGAACAATCTTCGATATAATTTGATTTTTTACCGAAACTAGTATAAAATTGTGTATAATATACTAAGATTTTTGACCGAAACTAGTATTTCAAAATGTTTCATAGAATCTAATTTTGAGATGATTTTTTGCATGGTATTCCATCATAACCTTCCCTCGTAACATATATAAAGAATCTTAAAAGTATCGTAGAATTTTGAACAATCCTCGATTTAATTTGATTTTTGATCGAAACTAGTACAAAATTGTGCATAATATACTAAGATTCTTTTACCGAAACTAGTATTTCAAAAAGTTTCATAGAATCTAATTTTGAAATCATTTTTTGCAAGGACATCCAACATAACCTTCCCTCGTAATTAATAGAGAGGATCTTAAAAGTTTCGCAAAATTTCTAACAATCATCGATATAATTTGATTTTTGACCGAAACTATTATAGAATTGTGTATAATATACTACAATTTTTGAACGAAACTAGTATTTCAAAAAGTTTCATAGAATCTAATTTTGAGATGATTTTTTGCATGGACTTCCATCATAACCTTACCTCGTAACATATAGAGAGGATCTTAAAAGGCTCGTAGAATTTCGAACAATCCTCGATATAATTTTATTTTTGACCGAAACAAGTATAGAATTGTGTATATTTTACAACGATTTTTTGACCAAAACTAGTATTTCAAAAAGTTTCATAGAATCTAATTTTGAGATAATTTTTTGCATGGACTTCCATAATAACCTTCCCTCATAACATATAGAGAGGGTCTTAAAAGTTGCGTAGCATTTCGAACAATACTCGGCTTAATTTGATTTTTGATCGAAACTAGTATAAAATTGTGTATAATATACTACGATTTTTTGACAAAAACTAGTATTTCAAAAGGTTTCATAGAATATAATTTTGAGATACTTTTTTGCAAGAACTTCCATCATAACCTTCCCTCGTAATTAATAGAGAGGATCTTAAAAGTTTCGTAAAATTTCGAACAATCCTCGATATAATTTGATTTTTGACCGAAACTATTATAGAATTGTATATAATACACAACGATTTTTTACCGAAACTAGTATTTCGAAAAGTTTCATAGAATCTAATTTTGAGATGATTTTTTGCATGAACTTCCATCATAACCTTCCCTCGTACCATATAGAGAGGATCTTAAAAGTTTCGTAGCATTTTATACAGTCCTCGACTTAATTTGATTTTTGATCGAAACTAGTATAACATTGTGTATACTATACTACGATTTTTTTGACCAAAACTAGTATTTCAAAAAGTTTCATAGAATCTAATTTTGAGATAATATTTTGCAAGGACTTCCATCATAACCTTCCCTCGTAATTAATATAAAGGATCTTAAAAGTTTTGGAAAATTTCGAACAATCCTCGATATAATTTGATTTTTGACCGAAACTAGTATAAAATTGTGTATAATATACTAAGATTTTTTTACCGAAACTAGTCTTTAAAAAAGTTTCATAGAATCTAATTTTGAGATGATTTTTTACATGGACTTCCATTATAACCTTCCCTCGTAACATATAGAAAGGATCTTTAAAGTTTCGTAGAATTTCGAACAATCCTCGATATAATTTAATACTTGACAGAAACTAGTATAGAATTGTGCATAATATACTACGATTTTTGACAGAAACTAGTATTTAAAAAAGTTTCATAGAATCTAATTTTGAGATGATTGTTTGCATGGAATTCCATCATAACCTTCCCTTGTAACATATAGATATGATTTTAAAAGTTTTGTAGAATTTCGAACAATCCTCGATATTATTTAATTTTTGACCGAAACTAGTATAGAATTGTGTATATTATACTACGATTTTTTGACCAAAACTAGTATTTCAAAAAGTTTCATAGAATCTAATTTTGAGATTATTGTTTGCATATACTTCCATCATAACCTTCCCTCGTAACATATAGAAAGGATCTTAAAGGTTTCATAGAATTTCGAACAATCATCGATTTAATTTGATTTTTGATCGAAACTACCATATAGAAAGGAACTTAAAACTTTCGTAGAATTTCGAACAATCCTTGATTTAATTTTATTTTTGATCAAACTAGTATAGAATTGTGCATAATATACTAAGATTTTTTTACCGAAACTATTAATTCAAAAAGTTTCATAGAATCTAATTTTGAGATGATTTTTTGCATGGAATTCCATCATAACCTTCCCTCGTAACATATAGAAAGGATCTTAAAAGTTTCGTATAATTTCGAACAATCCTCGATATAATTTGATATTTGACAGAAACTAGTATAGAATTGTGCATAATATACTACGATTTTTGACAGAAACGAGTATTTCAAAAAGTTTCATAGAATCTAATTTTGAGATGATTGTTTGCATGGACTTCCATCATAACCTTCCCTTGTACCATATAGATATGATCTTAAACGTTTCGTAGAAATTTGAATAATCCTCGATATTATTTAATTTTTGACCGAAACTAGTATAGAGTTGTTTATTTGATACTACGATTTTTTGACCAAAACTAGTATTTCAAAAAGTTTCATAGAATCTAGTTTTGAGATCATTTTTTGCAAGGACTTCCATCATAACCTTCCCTCGTAACATATAGAGAGGATCTTAAAAGTTGCGTAGCATTTCGAACAATCCTCGACTTAATTTGAGTTTTGATCGAAACTAGTATAAAATTGTGTATAATATACTACAATTTTTTGACCAAAACTAGTATTTCAAAAAGTCTCATAGAATATAGTTTTGAGATAATTTTTTGCAAGGACTTCCATCATAACCTTCCCTCATAATTAATTTCTAAAATTGTAGTATTTAATTTGATTTTTGATCGAAACTAGTATAGAATTGTGCATAATATACTACGATTTTTGACCGAAACTAGTATTTCAAAATTTTTATAGAATCTAATTTTGAGATAATTTTTGCATGGACTTCCATCATAACCTTCCCTTTTAACATATAGATATGATCTTAAAAGTTACGTAGAATTTCGAACAATCCTCAATATAATTTGATTTTTGACCGAAACTATTATAGAATTGTGTATAATATACTACAATTTTTGACCAAAACTAGTATTTCAAAAAGTTTCATAGAATCTAATTTTAAAATGACTGTTTGCATGGACTTCCATCATAACCTTCCCTCGTAACATATAGAGAGGATCTTAAAAGTTGCGTAGCATTTCGAACAATCCTCGACTTAATTTGATTTTTGATCGAAACTAGTATAAAATTGTGTATAATATACTACAATTTTTTGACCAAAACAAGTATTTCAAAAAGTCTCATAGAATCTAATTTTGAGATAATTTTTTGCAAGGACTTCCATCATAACCTTCCCTCATAATTAATAGAGAGGATCTTAAAAGTTTCGTAAAATTTCGAACAATCCTCAATATAATTTAATTTTTGACCGAATCTCTTATAGAATTGTGTATAATATACTACGATTTTTTACCAAAACTTGTATTTCAAAAAGTTTCATAGAATCTAATTTTGAGATAATCTTTTGCAAGTACTTTCATCATAACCTTCCCTCGTAATTAATATAGAGGATCTTAAAAGTTTCGTAAAATTTCAAACAATCCTCGATATAATTTGATTTTTCACCGAAACTAGTATAAAATTGTGTATAATATACTAAGATTTTTTGACCGAAACTAGTCTGTAAAAAAGTCTCATAGATTCTAAATTTTAGATTATTTTTTGCATGGATTTCCATCATAACCTTCCCTCGTAATATATAGAAAGGAACTTAAAACTTTCGTAGAATTTCGAACAATCCTCGATTTAATTTTATTTTTGATCGAAACTAGTATAGAATTGTGCATAATATACTATGATTTTTTTTACCGAAACTAGTATTTCAAAAAGTTTCATAGAATCTAATGTTGAGATGATTTTTTACATGGACTTCCATAATAACCTTCCATTATGTATATTATACTACGATTGTTTGACCAAAACTAGTATTTCAAAAAGTTTCATAGAATCTAATTTTGAGATCATTTTTTGCAAGGACTTCCAACATAACCTTCCCTCGTAATTAATAGAGAGGATCTTAAAAGTTTCGCAAAATTTCTAACAATCATCGATATAATTTGATTTTTGACCGAAACTATTATAGAATTGTGTATAAGATGTTCGAAATTTTTGACTGAAACTAGTATTTCAAAAAGTTTCATAGCATCTAATTTTGAGATTATTGTTTGCATGGACTTCCATCATAACCTTCCCTCGTAATATATAGGGAGGATCTTAAAAGTTTCGTAGAATTTCGAACAATCCTCGATATAATTTGATTTTTGACCGAAACTAGTCTAAAATTGTGTATATTATACTACGATTTATTGAAAAAAACTACTATTTCAAAAAGTTTCATAGAATCTAATTTTTAGATGATTGTTTGCATGGACTTCCATCATAACCTTCCCTCGTAACATATAGAAATGATCTTAAAAGTTTCGTAGAATTTCGAACAATCCTCGATTTAATTTGATTTTTGATCGAAACTAGTATTGAATTATGCATAATATACTACTATTTTTTACCGAAACTAGTATTTCAAAGAGTTTCATAGAATCTAATTTTGAGATGATTTTTTGTATGGACTTCCATCATAACCTTCCCTTGTAACATATAGATATGATCTTAAAAGTTTCGTAGAATTTCGAACAATCCTCGATATAATTTGATTTTTGACAGAAACTAGTATAGAATTGTGTATATTATACTACGATTTTATACCAAAACTAGTATTTCAAAAAGTTTCATAGAATCTAATTTTGAGATGATTGTTTGCATGGACTTCCATCATAACCTTCCCTCGTAACATATAGAGAGGATCTTAAAAGTTGTGTAGCATTTCGAACAATCCTCGACTTAATTTGATTTTTGATCGAAACTAGTATAACATTGTGTATAATATACTACGATTTTTTAACCAAAACTAGTATTTCAAAAAGTTTCATTGAATCTAATTTTGAGATTATTTTTTGCAAGGACTTCCATCATAACCTTCCCTCGTAATTAATAGAGAGTATCTTAAAAGTTTCGTAAAAGTTTGAACAATCCTCGATATAATTTGATTTTTGACCGAAACTATTATAAAATTGTGTATAATATACTACGATTTTTTGACCAAAAATAGTATTTCAAAAAGTTTCATAGAATCTAATTTTGAGATAATTTTTTGCAAGGACTTCCATCATAACCTTCCCTCGTAATTAATATAGAGGATCTTAAAAGTTTCGTAAAATTTCGAACAATCTTCGATATAATTTGATTTTTTACCGAAACTAGTATAAAATTGTGTATAATATACTAAGATTTTTGACCGAAACTAGTATTTCAAAACGTTTCATAGAATCTAATTTTGAGATGATTTTTTGCATGGTATTCCATCATAACCTTCCCTCGTAACATATATAAAGAATCTTAAAAGTATCGTAGAATTTTGAACAATCCTCGATTTAATTTGATTTTTGATCGAAACTAGTACAAAATTGTGCATAATATACTAAGATTCTTTTACCGAAACTAGTATTTCAAAAAGTTTCATAGAATCTAATTTTGAAATCATTTTTTGCAAGGACATCCAACATAACCTTCCCTCGTAATTAATAGAGAGGATCTTAAAAGTTTCGCAAAATTTCTAACAATCATCGATATAATTTGATTTTTGACCGAAACTATTATAGAATTGTGTATAATATACTACAATTTTTACCGAAACTAGTATTTCAAAAAGTTTCATAGAATCTAATTTTGAGATGATTTTTTGCATGGACTTCCATTATAACCTTCCCTTGTAACATATAGATATGATCTTAAAAGTTTCATAGAATTTCGAACAATCCTCGATATAATTTGATTTTTGACAGAAACTAGTATAGAATTGTGTATATTATACTACGATTTTTGTACAAAAACTAGTATTTCAAAAAGTTTCATAGAATCTAATTTTGAGATGATTGTTTGCATGGACTTCCATCATAACCTTCCCTCGTAACATATAGAAAGGATCTTAAAAGTTGTGTAGCATTTCGAACAATCCTCGACTTAATTTGATTTTTAATCGAAACTAGTATAACATTGTGTATAATATACTACGATTTTTTGACCAAAACTAGT
This sequence comes from Lathyrus aphaca, assembly GCA_963966055.1. Taxonomy (NCBI): domain Eukaryota; kingdom Viridiplantae; phylum Streptophyta; class Magnoliopsida; order Fabales; family Fabaceae; genus Lathyrus; species Lathyrus aphaca. The sequence goes on from OZ014523.1 coordinate 39,417,284, forward strand.
ATTTCAAAAAGTTTCATAGAATCTAATTTTGAGATTATTTTTTGCAAGGACTTCCATCATAAGCTTCCCTCGTAATTAATAGAGAGTATCTTAAAAGTTTCGTAAAAGTTTGAACAATCATCGATATAATTTTATTTTTGACCGATACTATTATAAAATTGTGTATAATATACTACGATTTTTTGACCAAAAATAGTATTTCAAAAAGTTTCATAGAATCTAATTTTGAGATAATTTTAAGCAAGGACTTCCATCATAACCTTCCCTCGTAATTAATATAGAGGATCTTAAAAGTTTCGTAAAATTTCGAACAATCTTCGATATAATTTGATTTTTGACCGAAATTAGTATAAAATTGTGTATAATATACTATGATTTTTTGACCGAAACTAGTATTTCAAAACGTTTCATAGAATCTAATTTTGAGATGCTTTTTTGCATGGTATTCCATCATAACCTTCCATCGTAACATATAGAAAGGATATTAAAAGTTTCGTAGAGTTTGCGAACAATCCACGATTTAATTTGATTTTTGATCGAAACTAATATAGAATTGTGCATAATATATAGAGGATCTTAAAAGTTTCGTAGCATTTCGAACAATCCTTGTAAAATATATAGAGGATATTAAAAGTTTCGTAGCATTTCGAACAATCCTTGATTTTATTTGATTTTTGACCAAAACTTGTATAGAATTGTGTATAATATACTACGATTTTTTGACCAAAACTAGTATTTCAAAAAGTTTCATAGAATCTAATTTTGAGATAATTTTTTGCAAGGACTTCCATTATAACCTTCCCTCGTAATTAATATAAGGGATCTTAAAAGTTACGTAAAATTTCGAACAATCCTCAATATAATATGATTTTTGACCGAAACTAGTTAAAATTGTGTATAATATACTAAGATTTTTTGACCGAAACTAGTATTTCTAAAAGTTTCATAGAATCTAATTTTGTGATGATTTTTTTCATGGACTTCCATCATAACCTTCCCTTGTAACATATATAAAGAATCTTAAAAGTTTCGTAAAATTTCGAACAATCCTCGATATAATTTGATTTCTGACCGAAACTATTATAGAATTGTGTATAATACACAACGATTTTTTACCGAAACTAGTTTTTCAAAAAGTTTCATAGAATCTAATTTTGAGATGATTTTTTGCATGAACTTCTATCATAACCTTCCCTCGTACCATATAAAGAGGATCTTAAAAGTATCGTAGAATTTCGAACAATCCTCGATATAATTTGATATTTGACAGAAACTAGTATAGAATTGTGCATAATATACTACGAAATTTGACGGAAACTAGTATTTCAAAAAGTTTCATAGAATCTAATTTGATTTTTGATCGAGACTAGTATAAAATTGTGTATAATATATTACGATTTTTTGACCAAAACTAGTATCTCAAAAAGTTTCATAGAATCTAATTTTGAGATAATTTTTTGCAAGGACTTCCATCATAACCTTCCCTCGTAATTAATAAAGAGGATCTTAAAAGTTTCGTAAAATTTCGAACAATCCTCAATATAATTTTATTTTTGACCGAAACTATTATAGAATTGTGTATAATATACTACGATTTTTGACCGAAACTAGTATTTCAAAAAGTTTCATAGAATCTAATTTTGAGATGATTTTTTGCATGGACTTCCATCATAACCTTCCCTCGTAACATATAGAGAGGATCTTAAAAGTTTCGTAGAATTTCGAACAATCCTCGATATAATTTTATTTTTGACCGAAACATGTATAGAATTGTGTATATTTTACTACTATTTTTTGACCAAAACTAGTATTTCATAAAGTATCATAGAATCTAATTTTGAGATAATTTTATGCAAGGACTTCCATAATAATCTTCCCTCATAACATATAGAGAGGGTCTTAAAATTTGCGTAGCATTTCGAACAATCCTCGGCTTAATTTGATTTTTGATCGAAACTAGTATAAAATTGTGTATAATATACTACGATTTTTTGACAAAAACTAGTATTTCAAAAGGTTTCATAGAATATAATTTTTAGATAATTTTTTGCAAGAACTTCCATCATAACCTTCCCTCGTAATTAATAGAGAGGATCTTAAAAGTTTCGTAAAATTTCGAACAATCCTCGATATAATTTGATTTTTGACCGAAACAATTATAGAATTGTGTATAATACACAACGATTTTTTACCGAAACTAGTATTTCAAAAAGTTTCATAGAATCTAATTTTGAGATTATTTTTTGCATGAACTTCTATCATAACCTTCCCTCGTACCATATAAAGAGGATCTTAAAAGTTTCATAGCATTTCGAACAGTCCTCGACTTAATTTGATTTTTGATCGAAACTAGTATAACATTGTGTATACTATACTAAGATTTTTTGACCAAAACTAGTATTTCAAAAAGTTTAATAGAATCTAATTTTGAGATAATATTTTGCAAGGACTTCCATCATAACCTTCCCTCGTAATTAATTTAGAGGATCTTAAAAGTTTCATAAAATTTCGAACAATCCTCGATATAATTTGATTTATGACCGAAACTAGTATAAAATTGTGTATAATATACTAAGATTTTTTGACCGAAACTAGTCTTTAAAAAAGTTTCATAGAGTCTAATTTTGAGATGATTTTTTACATGGACTTCCATCATAACCTTCCCTCGTAACATATAGAAAGGATCTTAAAAGTTTCGTAGAATTTCAAACAATCCTCGATATAATTTGATATTTGACAGAAACTAGTATAGAATTGTGCATAATATACTACGATTATTTACAGAAACTAGTATTTCAAAAAGTTTCATAGAATCTAATTTTGAGATGATTGTTTGCATGGACTTCCATCATAACCTTCCCTTGTAACATATAGATATGATTTTAAAAGTTTCGTAGAATTTCGAATAATCCTCGATATTATTAAATTTTTGACCGAAACTAGTATAGAATTGTGTATATTATACTACGATTTTTTGACCAAAACTAGTATTTCAAAAAGTTTCATAGAATCTAATTTTGAGATTATTGTTTGCATATACTTCCATCATAACCTTCCCTCATAACATATAGAAAGGATCTTAAAAGTTTCGTAGAATTTCAAACAATCCTCGATTTAATTTGATTTTTGATCGAAACTACCATATAGAAAGGAACTTAAAAGTTTCGTAGAATTTCGAACAATCCTCGATAAAATTTTATTTTTGATCGAAACTAGTATAGAATTGTGCATAATATACTAAGATTTTTTTACCGAAACTATTAATTCAAAAAGTTTCATAGATTCTAATTTTGAGATGATTTTTTGCATGGACTTCCATCATAACCTTCCCTCGTAACATATAGAAAGGATTTTAAAAGTTTCGTAGATTTTCGAACAATCCTCGATATAATTTGATATTTGACAGAAACTAGTATAGAACTGTGCATAATATACTACGATTTTTGACGGAAACTAGTATTTCAAAAAGTTTCATAGAATCTTATTTTGAGATGATTGTTTGCATGGACTTCCATCATAACCTTCCCTTGTAACATATAGATATGATCTTAAAAGTTTCATAGAAATTTGAATAATCCTCTATATTATTTAATTTTTGACCGAAACTAGTATAGAATTTTTTATTTGATACTATGATTTTTTTACCAAAACTAGTATTTCAAAAAGTTTCATAGAATCTAGTTTTGAGATCATTTTTTGCAAGGACTTCCATCATAACCTTCCCTCGTAATTAATAGAGAGGATCTTAAAAGTTTCGTAAAATTTCGAACAATCCTCAATATAATTTGATTTTTGACCGAAACTATTATAGAATTGTGTATAATATACTACGATTTTTGACCGAAACTAGTATTTCAAAAAGTTTCATAGAATCTAATTTTGAGATGATTTTTTGCATGGACTTCCATCATAACCTTCCCTCGTAACATATAGAGAGGATCTTAAAAGTTTCATAGAATTTCGAACAATCCTCGATATAATTTTATTTTTGACCGAAACAAGTATAGAATTGTGTATATTTTACTACGATTTTTTGACCAAAACTAGTATTTCAAAAAGTTTCATAGAATCTAATTTTGAGATAATTTTTTGCAAGGACTTCCATCATAACCTTCCCTCAAAACATATAGAGAGGGTCTTAAAAGTTGCGTAGCATTTCGAACAATCCTCGGCTTAATTTGATTATTGATCGAAACTAGTATAAAATTGTGTATAATATACTACGATTTTTTGACAAAAACTAGTATTTCAAAAAGTTTCATAGAATCTAATTTTGAGATATTTTTTTGCAAGGACTTCTATCATAACCTTCCCTCGTAATTAATAGAGAGGATCTTAAAAGTTTCATAAAATTTCGAACAATCCTCAATATAATTTGATTTTTGACCGAAACTATTATAGAATTGTGTATAATATACTATAATTTTTGACCGAAACTAGTATTTCAAAAAGTTTCATAGAATCTAATTTTGAGATGATTTTTTGCATGGACTTCCATCATAACCTTACCTCGTAACATATAGAGAGGATCTTAAAAGGATCGTAGAATTTCGAACAATCCTCGATATAATTTTATTTTTGACCGAAACAAGTATAGAATTGTGTATATTTTACTACGATTTTTTGACCAAAACTAGTATTTCAAAAAGTTTCATAGAATCTAATTTTGAGATAATTTTTTGCAAGGACTTCCATCATAACCTTCCCTCAAAACATATAGAGAGGGTCTTAAAAGTTGCGTAGCATTTCGATCAATCCTCGACTTAATTTGATTATTGATCGAAACTAGTATAAAATTGTGTAAAATATACTACGATTTTTTGACAAAAACTAGTATTTCAAAAAGTTTCATAGAATCTAATTTTGAGATATTTTTTGGCAAGGACTTCCATCATAACCTTCCCTCGTAATTAATAGAGAGGATCTTAAAAGTTTCGTAAAATTTCGAACAATCCTCAATATAATTTGATTTTTGACCGAAACTATTATAGAATTGTGTATAATATACTACAATTTTTGACCGAAACTAGTATTTCCAAAAAAGTTTCATAGAATCTAATTTTGAGATGATTTTTTGCATGGACTTCCATCATAACCTTACCTCGTAACATATAGAGAGGATCTTAAAAGGATCGTAGAATTTCGAACAATCCTCGATATAATTTTATTTTTGACCGAAACAAGTATAGAATTGTGTATATTTTACTACGATTTTTTAACCAAAACTAGTATTTCAAAAAGTATCATAGAATCTAATTTTGAGATAATTTTTTGCAAGGACTTCCATAATAACCTTCCCTCATAACATATAGAGAGGGTCTTAAAAGTTGCGTAGCATTTCGAACAATCCTCGGCTTAATTTGATTTTTGATCGAAACTAATATAAAATTGTGTATAATATACTACGATTTTTTGACAAAACTAGTATTTCAAAAGGTTTCTTAGAATATAATTTTGAGATAATTTTTTGCAATAACTTCCATCATAACCTTCCCTCGTAATTAATAGAGAGGATCTTAAAAGTTTCGTAAAATTTCGAACAATCCTCGATATAATTTGATTTTTGACCGAAACTATTATAGAATTGTGTATAATACACAACGATTTTTTACCGAAACTAGTTTTTCAAAAAGTTTCATAGAATCTAATTTTGAGATGATTTTTTGCATGAACTTCTATCATAACCTTCCCTCGTACCATATAAAGAGGATCTTAAAAGTATCGTAGCATTTCGAACAGTCCTCGACTTAATTTGATTTTTGATCGAAACTAGTATAACATTGTGTATACTATACTAAGATTTTTTGACCAAAACTAGTATTTCAAAAAGTTTCATAGAATCTAATTTTGAGATAATATTTTGCAAGGACTTCCATCATAACCTTCCCTCGTAATTAATATAGAGGATCTTAAAAGTTTCATAAAATTTCGAACAATCCTCGATATAATTTGATTTTTGACCGAAACTAGTATAAAATTGTGTATAATATACTAAGATTTTTTGACCGAAACTAGTATTTTGAAAAATTTTCATAGAATCTAATTTTGAGATGATTTTTTACATGGACTTCCATCATAACCTTCCCTCATAACATATAGAAAGGATCTTAAAAGTTTCGTAGAATTTCGAACAATCCTCGATATAATTTGATATTTGACAGAAACTAGTATAGAATTGTGCATAATATACTACGATTTTTTACAGAAACTAGTATTTCAAAAAGTTTCCTAGAATCTAATTTTGAGATGATTGTTTGCATGGACTTCCATCATAACCTTCCCTTGTAACATATAGATATGATTTTAAAAGTTTCGTAGAATTTCGACCAATCCTCGATACTATTAAATTTTTGACCGAAACTAGTATAGAATTGTGTATATTATACTACGATTTTTTGACCAAAACTAGTATTTCAAAAAGATTCATAGAATCTAATTTTGAGATTATTGTTTGCATATACTTCCATCATAACCTTCCCTCAAAACATATAAAAAGGATCTTAAAAGTTTCGTAGAATTTCAAATAATCCTCGATTTAATTTGATATTTGATCTAAACTACCATATAGAAAGGTACTTAAAAGTTTCAAAAAATTTCGAACAATCCTCGATATAATTTGATTTTTGACCGAAAGTAGTATCAAATTGTGTATAATATACTAAGATTTTTTTACTGAAACTAGTCTTTAAAAAAGTTTCATAGAATCTAATTTTGAGATGATTTTTTACATGGACTTCCATCATAACCTTCCCTCGTAACATATAGAAAGGATCTTAAAAGTTTCGTAGAATTTCGAACAATCCTCGATATAATTTGATATTTGACAGAAACTAGTATAGAATTGTGCATAATATACTACGATTTTTGACGGAAACTAGTATTTCAAAAAGTTTCATAGAATCTAATTTTGAGATGATTGTTTGCATGGACTTCCATCATAACCTTCCCTTGTAACATATAGATATGATCTTAAAGGTTTCGTAGAAATTTGAATAATCCTTTATATTATTTAATTGTTGACCGAAACTAGTATAGAATTTTTTATTTATACTATGATTTTTTTTTACCAAAACTAGTATTTCAAAAAGTTTCATAGAATCTAGTTTTGAGATCATTTTTTCCAAGGACTTCCATCATAACCTTCCCTCGTAATTAATAGAGAGGATCTTAAAAGTTTCGTAAAATTTCGAACAATCCTCAATATAATTTGATTTTTGACCGAAACTATTATAGAATTGTGTATAATATACTACGATTTTTGACCGAAACTAGTATTTCAAAAAGTTTCATAGAATCTAATTTTGAGATGATTTTTTGCATGGACTTCCATCATAACCTTCCCTCGTAACATATAGAGAGGATCTTAAAAGTTTCATAGAATTTCGAACAATCCTCGATATAATTTTAATTTTGACCGAAACAAGTATAGAATTGTGTATATTTTACTACGATTTTTTGACCAAAACTAGTATTTCAAAAAGTTTCATAGAATCTAATTTTGAGATAATTTTTTGCAAGGACTTCCATCATAACCTTCCCTCAAAACATATAGAGAGGGTCTTAAAAGTTGCGTAGCATTTCGAACAATCCTCGACTTAATTTGATTATTGATCGAAACTTGTATAAAATTGTGTATAATATACTACGATTTTTTGACAAAAACTAGTATTTCAAAAAGTTTCATATAATCTAATTTTGAGATATTTTTTTGCAAGGACTTCGATCATAACCTTCCCTCGTAATTAATAGAGAGGATCTTAAAAGTTTCGTAAAATTTCGAACAATCCTCAATATAATTTGATTTTTGACCGAAACTATTATAGAATTGTGTATAATATACTACAATTTTTGACCGAAACTAGTATTTCATAAAGTTTCATAGAATCTAATTTTGAGATGATTTTTTGCATGGACTTCCATCATAACCTTACCTCGTAACATATAGAGAGGATCTTAAAAGGCTCGTAGAATTTCGAACAATCCTCGATATAATTTTATTTTTGACCGAAACAAGTATAGAATTGTGTATATTTTACTACGATTTTTTGACCAAAACTAGTATTTCAAAAAGTTTCATAGAATCTAATTTTGAGATAATTTTTTGCAAGGACTTCCATCATAACCTTCCCTAAAAACATATAGAGAGGGTCTTAAAAGTTGCGTAACATTTCGATCAATCCTCGACTTAATTTGATTATTGATCGAAACTAGTATAAAATTGTGTATAATATACTACGATTTTTTGACAAAAACTAGTATTTCAAAAAGTTTCATAGAATCTAATTTTGAGATATTTTTTTGCAAGGACTTCCATCATAACCTTCCCTCGTAATTAATAGAGAGGATCTTAAAAGTTTCGTAAAATTTGGAACAATCCTCAATATAATTTGATTTTTGACCGAAACTATTATAGAATAGTGTATAATATACTACAATTTTTGACCGAAACTAGTATTTCAAAAAGTTTCATAGAATCTAATTTTGAGATGATTTTTTGCATGGACTTCCATCATAACCTTACCTCGTAACATATAGAGAGGATCTTAAAAGGCTCGTAGAATTTCGAACAATCCTCGATATAATTTTATTTTTGACCGAAACAAGTATAGAATTGTGTATATTTTACTACGATTTTTTAACCAAAACTAGTATTTCAAAAAGTTTCATAGAATCTAATTTTGAGATAATTTTTTGCAAGGACTTCCATCATAATCTTCCCTCATAACATATAGAGAGGGTCTTAAAAGTTGCGTAGCATTTCGAACAATCCTCGGCTTAATTTGATTTTTGATCGAAACTAGTATAAAATTGTGTATAATATACTACGATTTTTTGACAAAAACTAGTATTTCAAAAAGTTTCATAGAATCTAATTTTGAGATAATATTTTGCATGGACTTCCATCATAACCTTCCCTCGTAATTAATATAGAGGATCTTAAAAGTTTCAAAAAATTTCGAACAATCCTCGATATAATTTGATTTTTGACCGAAAGTAGTATAAAATTGTGTATAATATACTAAGATTTTTAGACTGAAACTAGTCTTTAAAAAAGTTTCATAGAATCTAATTTTGAGATGATTTTTTACATAGACTTCCATCATAACCTTCCCTCGTAACATATAGAAAGGATCTTAAAAGTTTCGTAGAATTTCGAACAATCCTCGATATAATTTGATATTTGACAGAAACTAGTATAGAATTGTGCATAATATACTACGATTTTTGACGGAAACTAGTATTTCAAAAAGTTTCATAGAATCTAATTTTGAGATGATTGTTTGCATGGACTTCCATCATAACCTTCCCTTGTAACATATAGATATGATCTTAAAAGTTTCGTAGAAATTTGAATAATCCTCTATATTATTTAATTTTTGAGCGAAACTAGTATAGAATTTTTTATTTGATACTACGATTTTTTGACCAAAACTAGTATTTCAAAAAGTTTCATAGAATCTAGTTTTGAGATCATTTTTTGCAAGGACTTCCATCATAACCTTCCCTCGTAATTAATAGAGAGGATCTTAAAAGTTTCATAAAATTTCGAACAATCCTCAATATAATTTTATTTTTGACCGAAACTATTATAGAATTGTGTATAATATACTACGATTTTTGACCGAAACTAGTATTTCAAAAAGTTTCATAGAATCTAATTTTGAGATGATTTTTAGCATGAACGTCCATCATAACCTTCCCTCGTAACATATAGAGAGGATCTTAAAAGTTTCATAGAATTTCGAACAATCCTCGATATAATTTTATTTTTGACCGAAACAAGTATAGAATTGTGTATATTTTACTACGATTTTTTGACCAAAACTAGTATTTCAAAAAGTTTCATAGAATCTAATTTTGAGATAATTTTTTGCAAGGACTTCCATCATAACCTTCCCTCAAAACATATAGAGAGGGTCTTAAAAGTTGCGTAGCATTTCGAACAATCCTCGACTTAATTTGATTATTGATCGAAACTAGTATAAAATTGTGTATAATATACTACGATTTTTTGACAAAAACTAGTATTTCAAAAAGTTTCATAGAATCTAATTTTGAGATATTTTTTTGCAAGGACTTCCATCATAACCTTCCCTCGTAATTAATAGAGAGGATCTTAAAAGTTTCGTAAAATTTCGAACAATCCTCAATATAATTTGATTTTTGACCGAAACTATTATAGAATTGTGTATAATATACTACAATTTTTGACCGAAACTAGTATTTCAAAAAGTTTCATAGAATCTAATTTTGAGATGATTTTTTGCATGGACTTCCATCATAACCTAACCTCGTAACATATAGAGAGGATCTTAAAAGGCTCGTAGAATTTCGAACAATCCTCGATATAATTTTATTTTTGACCGAAACAAGTATAGAATTGTGTATATTTTACTACGATTTTTTGACCAAAACTAGTATTTCAAAAAGTATCATAGAATCTAATTTTGAGATAATTTTTTGCAAGGACTTCCATAATAACCTTCCCTCATAATATATAGAGAGGGTCTTAAAAGTTGCGTAGCATTTCGAACAAGCCTCGGCTTAATTTGATTTTTGATCGAAACTAGTATAAAATTGTGTATAATATACTACGATTTTTTGACAAAAACTAGAATTTCAAAAGGATTCTTAGAATATAATTTTGAGATAATTTTTTGCAAGAACTTCCATCATAACCTTCCCTCGTAATTAATAGAGAGGATCTTAAAAGTTTCATAAAATTTCGAACAATCCTCGATATAATTTTATTTTTGACCGAAACTATTATAGAATTGTGTATAATACACAACGATTTTTTATCGAAACTAGTATTTCAAAAAGTTTCATAGAATCTAATTTTGAGATGATTTTTTGCATGAACTTCTATCATAACCTTCCCTCGTACCATATAAAGAGGATCTTAAAAGTATCGTAGCATTTCGAACAGTCCTCGACTTAATTTGATTTTTGATCGAAACTAGTATAACATTGTGTATACTATACTAAGATTTTTTGACCAAAACTAGTATTTCAAAAAGTTTCATAGAATCTAATTTTGAGATAATATTTTGCAAGGACTTCCATCATAACCTTCCCTCGTAATTAAAATAGAGGATCTTAAAAGTTTCATAAAATTTCGAACAATCCTCGATATAATTTGATTTTTGACCGAAACTAGTATAAAATTGTGTATAATATACTAAGATTTTTTGACCGAAACTATTCTTTAAAAAAGTTTCATAGAGTCTAATTTTGAGATGATTTTTTACATGGACTTCCATCATAACCTTCCCTCGTAACATATAGAAAGGATCTTAAAAGTTTCGTAGAATTTCGAACAATCCTCGATATAGTTTGATATTTGACAGAAACTAGTATAGAATTGTGCATAATATACTACGATTGTTTTACAGAAACTAGTATTTCAAAAAGTTTCATAGAATCTAATTTTGAGATGATTGGTTGCATGGACTTCCATCATAACCTTCCCTTGTAACATATAGATATGATTTTAAAAGTTTCGTAGAATTTCGAACAATCCTCGATACTATTAAATTTTTGACCGAAACTAGTATAGAATTGTGTATATTATACTACGATTTTTTGACCAAAACTAGTATTTCAAAAAGTTTCATAGAATCTAATTTTGAGATTATTGTTTGCATATACTTCCATCATAACCTTCCCTAATAACATATAGAAAGGATCTTAAAAGTTTCGTAGAATTTCGAACAATCCTCGATATAATTTTATTTTTGATCGAAACTAGTATAGAATTGTGCATAATATACTAAGATTTTTTTACCGAAACTATTAATTCAAAAAGTTTTATAGAATCTAATTTTGAGATGATTTTTTGCATGGACTTCCATCATAACCTTCCCTCGTAACATATAGAAAGGATCTTAAAAATTTCGTAGAATTTCGAACAATCCTCGATATAATTTGATATTTGACAGAAACTAGTATAGAATTGTACATAATATACTACGATATTTGACGGAAACTAGTATTTCAAAAAGTTTCATAGAATCTAATTTTGAGATGATTGTTTGCATGGACTTCCATCATAACCTTCCCTTGTAACATATAGATATGATCTTTAAAGTTTTGTAGAAATTTGAATAATCCTCTATATTATTTAATTTTTGACCGAAACTAGCATAGAATTGTTTATATGATACTACGATTTTTTGACCAAAACTAGTATTTCAAAAAGTTTCATAGAATCTAGTTTTGAGATCATTTTTTGCAAGGACTTCCATCATAACCTTCCCTAGTAATTAATAGAGAGGATCTTAAAAGTTTTGCAAAAGTTTTAACAATCAACGATATAATTTGATTTTTGACCGAAACTATTATAGAATTGTGTATAATAAACTTCAATTTTTGACCGAAACTACTAGTATTTCAAAAATTTTCATAGAATCTAATTTTTAGATAATTTTTTGCATGGACTTCCATCATAACCTTCCTTCGTCACATATAGAGAGGATCTTAATATTTTCGTAAAATTTCGAACAATCCTCGATATAATTTGATTATTGACCGAAATTAGTCTAAATTTGTGTATAATATACTACGATTTTTTGACCAAAACTAGTATTTCAAAAAGTTTCATAGAATCTAATTTTGAGATGATTGTTTGCATGGACTTCTATCATAACCTTCCCTCATAACATATAGAAAGGATCTTAAAAGTTTCATAGAATTTCGAACAATCCTCGATTTAATTTGATTTTTGATCGAAACTAGTATAGAATTGTGCATACTATACTACGATTTTTGACCGAAACTAGTATTTCAAAAATTTTATAGAATCTAATTTTGAGATGATTTTTGCATGGACTTCCATCATAACCTTCCCTTTTAACATATAGATATGATCTTAAAAGTTACGTAGAATTTCGAACAATCATCGATATTATTTAATTTTTGACCGAAACTAGTATAGAATTGTGTATAAATATACTACATTTTTTTGACCAAAACTAGTATTTCAAAAAGTTTCATAGAATCTAATTTTAAAATGATTGTTTGCATGGACTTCCATCATAACCTTCCCTTTTAACATATAGATATGATCTTAAAAGTTACGTAGAATTTTGAAAAATCCTCGATATTATTTAATTTTTGACCGAAACTAGTATAGAATTGTGTATATTATACTACAATTTTTTGACCAAAACTAGTATTTCAAAAAGTTTCATAGAATCTAATTTTAAAATGATTGTTTGCATGGACTTCCATCATAACCTTCGCTCGTAACATATAGAGAGGATCTTGAAAGTTGCGTAGCATTTCGAACAATCCTCAACTTAATTTGATTTTTGATCGAAACTAGTATAAAATTGTTTATAATATACTACAATATTTTGACCAAAACTAGTATTTCAAAAAGTTTGATAGAATCTAATTTTGAGATAATTTTTTGCAAGGACTTCCATCATAACCTTCCCTCATAATTAATATAGAGGATCTTAAAAGTTTCGTAAAATTTCGAACAATCCTCAATATAATTTGATTTTTGACCCAAACTATTATAGAATTGTGTATATTATACTACAATTTTTTGACCAAAACTAGTATTTCAAAAAGTTTCATAGAATCTAATTTTAAAATGATTGTTTGCATGGACTTCCATCATAACCTTCCCTCGTAACATATAGAGAGGATCTTGAAAGTTGCGTAGCATTTCGAACAATCCTCAACTTAATTTGATTTTTGATCGAAACTAGTATAAAATTGTGTATAATATACTACGATTTTTTGACAAAAACTAGTATTTCAAAAAGTTTCATAGAATCTAATTTTGAGATAATATTTTGCAAGGACTTCCATCATAACCTTCCATAGTAATTAATATAGAGGATCTTAAAAGTTTCGTAAAATTTCGAACAATCCTCGATATAATTTGATTTTTGACCGAAACTAGTATAAAATTGTGTAAAATATACTAAGATTTTTTTACCGAAACTAGTATTTCAAAAAGTTTCATAGAATCTAATTTTGAGATGATTTTTTACATGGACTTCCATCATAACCTTCCCTCGTAACATATAGAAAGGATCTTAAAAGTTTCGTAGAATTTCGAACAATCCTCGATATAATTTGATATTTGACAGTAACTAGTATAGAATTGTGCAAATATACAACGATTTTTGATGGAAACTAGTATTTCAAAAAGTTTCAAAGAATCTAATTTGATTTTTGATCGAAACTAGTATAAAATGGTGTATAATATACTACGATATTTTGACCAAAACTAGTATTTCAAAAAGTTTCATTGAATATAATTTTGAGATAATTTTTTGCAAGGACTTCCATCATAACCTTCCCTCATAATTAATAGAGAGGTTCTTAAAAGTTTCGTAAAATTTCGAACAATCCTCAATATAATTTGATTTTTGACCGAAACTATTATAGAATTGTGTATAATATACTACGATTTTTGACCGAAACTAGTATTTCAAAAAGTTTCATAGAATCTAATTTTGAGATGATTTATTGCATGGACTTCCATCATAACCTTACCTCGTAACATATAGAGAGGATCTTAAAAGGCTCATAGAATTTCGAACAATTCTCGATATAATTTTATTTTTTGACTGAAACAAGTATAGAATTGTGTATATTTTACTACGATTTTTTGACCAAAACTAGTATTTCAAAAAGTTTCATAGAATCTAATTTTGAGATAATTTTTTGCAAGGACTTCCATCATACTCTTCCCTCATAACATATAGAGAGGGTCTTAAAAGTTGCGTAGCATTTCGAACAATCCTCGGCTTAATTTGATTTTTGATCGAAACTAGTATAAAATTGTGTATAATATACTACGATTTTTTGACAAAAACTAGTATTTTAAAAAGTTTCATAGAATCTAATTTTGAGATAATATTTTGCAAGGACTTCCATCATAACCTTCCCTCGTAATTAATATAGAGGATCTTAAAAGTTTCATAAAATTTCGAACAATCCTCGATATAATTTGATTTTTGACCGAAAGTAGTATAAAATTGTGTATAATATACTAAGATTTTTTGACTGAAACTAGTCTTTAAAAAAGTTTCATAGAATCTAATTTTGAGATGATTTTTTACATGGACTTCCATCATAACCTTCCCTCGTAACATATAGAAAGGATCTTAAAAGTTTCGTAGAATTTCGAACAATCCTCGATATAATTTGATATTTGACAGTAACTAGTATAGAATTGTGCAATTATACAACGATTTTTGACGGAAACTAGTATTTCAAAAAGTTTCAAAGAATCTAATTTGATTTTTGATCGAAACTAGTATAAAATTGTGTATAATATACTACGATATTTTGACCAAAACTAGTATTTCAAAAAGTTTCATAGAATCTAATTTTGAGATAATTTTTTGCAAGGACTTCCATCATAACCTTCCCTCGTAATTAATAGAGAGGTTCTTAAAAGTTTCGTAAAATTTCGAACAATCCTCAATATAATTTGATTTTTGACCGAAACTATTATAGAATTATGTATAATATACTACGATTTTTTACCGAAACTAGTATTTCAAAAAGTTTCATAGAATCTAATTTTGAGATGATTTATTGCATGGACTTCCATCATAACCTTACCTCGTAACATATAGAGAGGATCTTAAAAGGCTCATAGAATTTCGAACAATTCTCGATATAATTTTATTTTTTGACCGAAACAAGTATAGAATTGTGTATATTTTACTACGATTTTTTGACCAAAACTAGTATTTCAAAAAGTTTCATAGAATTTAATTTTGAGATAATTTTTTGCAAGGACTTCCATCATAATCTTCCCTCATAACATATAGAGAGGGTCTTAAAAGTTGCGTAGCATTTCGAACAATCCTCGGCTTAATTTGATTTTTGATCTAAACTAGTATAAAATTGTGTATAATATACTACGATTTTTTGACAAAAACTAGTATTTTAAAAAGTTTCATAGAATCTAATTTTGAGATAATATTTTGCAAGGACTTCCATCATAACCTTCCCTCGTAATTAATATAGAGGATCTTAAAAGTTTCATAAAATTTCGAACAATCCTCGATATAATTTGATTTTTGACCGAAAGTAGTATAAAATTGTGTATAATATACTAAGATTTTTTGACTGAAACTAGTCTTTAAAAAAGTTTCATAGAATCTAATTTTGAGATGATTTTTTACATGGACTTCCATCATAACCTTCCCTCGTAACATATAGAAAGGATCTTAAAAGTTTCGTAGAATTTCAAACAATCCTCGATATAATTTGATATTTGACAGAAACAAGTATAGAATTGTGCATAATATACTACGATTTTTGACAGAAACTAGTATTTCAAAAAGTTTCATAGAATTTAATTTTGAGATGATTGTTTGCATGGACTTCCATCATAACCTTCCCTTGTAACATATAGATATGATTTTCAAAGTTTCGTAGAATTTCAAACAATCCTCGATATTATTTAATTTTTGACCGAAACTAGTATAGAATTGTGTATATTATACTACGATTTTTTGACCAAAACTAGTATTTCAAAAAGTTTCATAGAATCTAATTTTAAAATGATTGTTTGCAAGGACTTCCATCATAACCTTCCCTCGTAACATATAGAGAGGATCTTAAAATTTGCATAGCATTTCGAACAATCCTCGAATTAATTTGCTTTTTGATCGAAACTAGTATAAAATTGTGTATAATATACTACAATATTTTGACCAAAACTAGTATTTCAAAAAGTTAGATAGAATCTAATTTTGAGATAATTTTTTGCAAGGACTTCCATCATAACCTTCCCTCATAATTAATAGAGAGGATCTTAAAAGTTTCGTAAAATTTCGAACAATCCTCAATATTATTTGATTTTTGACCGAAACTATTATAGAATTGTGTGTAATATACTACGATTTTTTACAACAACTAGTATTTCAAAAAGTTTCATAGAATCTAATTTTGAGATAATATTTTGCAAGGACTTCCATCATAACCTTCCCTCGTAATTAATATAGAGGATCTTAAAAGTTTCGTAAAATTTCGAACAATCCTCGATATAATTTGATTTTTGACCGAAACTAGTATACAATTGTGTATAATATACTAAGAATTTTTGACCGAAACTAGTCTTTAAAAAAGTTTCATAGAATCTAATTTTGAGATAATTTTTTGCATGGATTTCCATCATAACCTTCCCTCGTAATATATAGAAAGGAACTTAAAACTTTCGTAGAATTTTGAACAATCCTCGATTTAATTTGATTTTTGATCGAAACTAGTATAAAATTGTGCATAATATACTATGATTTTTTTTACCGAAACTAGTATTTCAAAAAGTTTCATAGAATCTAATTTTGAGATGATTTTTTACATGGAATTCCATCATAACCTTCCCTCATAACATATAGAAAGGATCTTACAAGTTTCGTAGAATTTTGAACAATCCTCGATATCATTTGATTTGTGACAGAAACTAGTATAGAATTGTGCATAATATACTATGATTTTTGACCGAAACTAGTATTTCAAAAAGTTTCATACAATCTAATTTTGAGATGATTGTTTGCATGGACTTACATCATAACCTTCCCTTGTAACATTAAGATATGCTCTTAAAAGTTTCGTAGAATTTCGAACAATCCTCGATTTAATTTGATATTTGATCGAAACTAGTATAGAATTATGCATAATATACTACGATTTTTGACCGAAACTAGTATTTCAAAAAGTTTCATGGAATCTAATTTTGAGATGATTTTTTGCATGGACTTCCATCATAACCTTCCCTTGTAACATATAGATATGATCTTAAAAGTTTCTTAGAATTTCGAACAATCCTCGATATTATTTAATTTTTGACCGAAACTAGTATAGAATTGTGTATATTGTACTACAATTTTTTGACCAAAACTAGTATTTCAAAAAGTTTCATAGAATCTAATTCTAAAATGATTGTTTGCATGGACTTCCATCATAACCTTCCCTCATAACATATAGAGAGGATCATAAAAGTTGCGTAGCATTTCGAACAATCCTCGACTTAATTTGATTTTTTATCGAAACTAATATAAAATTGTGTATAATTTACTAAGATTTTTTGACCAAAACTAGTATTTCAAAAAAGTTTCATAGAATCTAATTTTGAGATAATTTTTTGCAAGGACTTCCATCATAACCTTCCCTCGTAATTAATAGAGAGGATCTTAAAAGTTTCATAAAAGTTCGATCAATCCTCGATTTAATTTGATTTTTGACTGAAACTATTATAAAATTGTGTATTATACTACGATTTTTTTGACCAAAACAAGTATTTCAAAAAGTTTCATAGAATCTAATTTTGAGATAATTTTTTGCAAGGACTTCCATCATAACCTTCCCTCATAATTAATAGAGAGGATCTTAAAAGTTTCGTAAAATTTCGAACAATCCTCAATATAATTTGATTTTTGTCCGAAACTATTATAGAATTGTGTATAATATACTACGATTTTTTGACATAAACTAGTATTTCAAAAAGTTTCCTAGAATCTAATTTTGAGATAATTTTTTGCAAGGACTTCCATCATAACCTTCCCTCGTAATTAATCGAGAGGATCATAAAATTTTCGAAAAATTTCGAACAATCCTCGATATTATTTGATTTTTGACCGAAACTATTATAGAATTGTGTATAATATTCTACGATTTTTTACCGAAACTAGTATTTCAAAAAGTTTCATAGAATCTAATTTTGAGATAATATTTTGCATGGACTTCAATCATAACCTTCCCTCGTAACATATAGGGAGGATCTTAAAAGATTCTTAGAATTTCGAACAATCCTCGATATAATTTGATTTTTGACCGAAACAAGTATAGAATTGTGTATAATATACTACGATTATTTGACCAAAACTAGTATTTCAAAAAGTTTCATAGAATCTAATTTTGAGATAATTTTTTGCAAGGACTTCCATCATAACCTTCCCTCGTAATTAATAGAGAGGTTCTTAAAAGTTTCGTAAAATTTCGAACAATCCTCAATATAATTTGATTTTTGACCGAAACTATTATAGAATTGTGTATAATATACTACGATTTTTGACCGAAACTAGTATTTCAAAAAGTTTCATAGAATCTAATTTTGAGATGATTTATTGCATGGACTTCCATCATAACCTTACCTCGTAACATATAGAGAGGATCTTAAAAGGCTCATAGAATTTCGAACAATTCTCGATATAATTTTATTTTTTGACCGAAACAAGTATAGAATTGTGTATATTTTACTACGATTTTTTGACCAAAACTAGTATTTCAAAAAGTTTCATAGAATTTAATTTTGAGATAATTTTTTGCAAGGACTTCCATCATAATCTTCCCTCATAACATATAGAGAGGGTCTTAAAAGTTGCGTAGCATTTCGAACAATCCTCGGCTTAATTTGATTTTTGATCTAAACTAGTATAAAATTGTGTATAATATACTACGATTTTTTGACAAAAACTAGTATTTTAAAAAGTTTCATAGAATCTAATTTTGAGATAATATTTTGCAAGGACTTCCATCATAACCTTCCCTCGTAATTAATATAGAGGATCTTAAAAGTTTCATAAAATTTCGAACAATCCTCGATATAATTTGATTTTTGACCGAAAGTAGTATAAAATTGTGTATAATATACTAAGATTTTTTGACTGAAACTAGTCTTTAAAAAAGTTTCATAGAATCTAATTTTGAGATGATTTTTTACATGGACTTCCATCATAACCTTCCCTCGTAACATATAGAAAGGATCTTAAAAGTTTCGTAGAATTTCAAACAATCCTCGATATAATTTGATATTTGACAGAAACAAGTATAGAATTGTGCATAATATACTACGATTTTTGACAGAAACTAGTATTTCAAAAAGTTTCATAGAATTTAATTTTGAGATGATTGTTTGCATGGACTTCCATCATAACCTTCCCTTGTAACATATAGATATGATTTTCAAAGTTTCGTAGAATTTCAAACAATCCTCGATATTATTTAATTTTTGACCGAAACTAGTATAGAATTGTGTATATTATACTACGATTTTTTGACCAAAACTAGTATTTCAAAAAGTTTCATAGAATCTAATTTTAAAATGATTGTTTGCAAGGACTTCCATCATAACCTTCCATCGTAACATATAGAGAGGATCTTAAAATTTGCATAGCATTTCGAACAATCCTCGAATTAATTTGCTTTTTGATCGAAACTAGTATAAAATTGTGTATAATATACTACAATATTTTGACCAAAACTAGTATTTCAAAAAGTTAGATAGAATCTAATTTTGAGATAATTTTTTGCAAGGACTTCCATCATAACCTTCCCTCATAATTAATAGAGAGGATCTTAAAAGTTTCGTAAAATTTCGAACAATCCTCAATATTATTTGATTTTTGACCGAAACTATTATAGAATTGTGTGTAATATACTACGATTTTTTACAACAACTAGTATTTCAAAAAGTTTCATAGAATCTAATTTTGAGATAATATTTTGCAAGGACTTCCATCATAACCTTCCCTCGTAATTAATATAGAGGATCTTAAAAGTTTCGTAAAATTTCGAACAATCCTCGATATAATTTGATTTTTGACCGAAACTAGTATACAATTGTGTATAATATACTAAGAATTTTTGACCGAAACTAGTCTTTAAAAAAGTTTCATAGAATCTAATTTTGAGATAATTTTTTGCATGGATTTCCATCATAACCTTCCCTCGTAATATATAGAAAGGAACTTAAAACTTTCGTAGAATTTTGAACAATCCTCGATTTAATTTGATTTTTGATCGAAACTAGTATAAAATTGTGCATAATATACTATGATTTTTTTTACCGAAACTAGTATTTCAAAAAGTTTCATAGAATCTAATTTTGAGATGATTTTTTACATGGAATTCCATCATAACCTTCCCTCATAACATATAGAAAGGATCTTACAAGTTTCGTAGAATTTTGAACAATCCTCGATATCATTTGATTTGTGACAGAAACTAGTATAGAATTGTGCATAATATACTATGATTTTTGACCGAAACTAGTATTTCAAAAAGTTTCATACAATCTAATTTTGAGATGATTGTTTGCATGGACTTACATCATAACCTTCCCTTGTAACATTAAGATATGCTCATAAAAGTTTCGTAGAATTTCGAACAATCCTCGATTTAATTTGATATTTGATCGAAACTAGTATAGAATTATGCATAATATACTACGATTTTTGACCGAAACTAGTATTTCAAAAAGTTTCATGGAATCTAATTTTGAGATGATTTTTTGCATGGACTTCCATCATAACCTTCCCTTGTAACATATAGATATGATCTTAAAAGTTTCTTAGAATTTCGAACAATCCTCGATATTATTTAATTTTTGACCGAAACTAGTATAGAATTGTGTATATTATACTACAATTTTTTGACCAAAACTAGTATTTCAAAAAGTTTCATAGAATCTAATTCTAAAATGATTGTTTGCATGGACTTCCATCATAACCTTCCCTCATAACATATAGAGAGGATCATAAAAGTTGCGTAGCATTTCGAACAATCCTCGACTTAATTTGATTTTTTATCGAAACTAATATAAAATTGTGTATAATTTACTAAGATTTTTTGACCAAAACTAGTATTTCAAAAAAGTTTCATAGAATCTAATTTTGAGATAATTTTTTGCAAGGACTTCCATCATAACCTTCCCTCGTAATTAATAGAGAGGATCTTAAAAGTTTCATAAAAGTTCGATCAATCCTCGATTTAATTTGATTTTTGACTGAAACTATTATAAAATTGTGTATTATACTACGATTTTTTTGACCAAAACAAGTATTTCAAAAAGTTTCATAGAATCTAATTTTGAGATAATTTTTTGCAAGGACTTCCATCATAACCTTCCCTCATAATTAATAGAGAGGATCTTAAAAGTTTCGTAAAATTTCGAACAATCCTCAATATAATTTGATTTTTGTCCGAAACTATTATAGAATTGTGTATAATATACTACGATTTTTTGACATAAACTAGTATTTCAAAAAGTTTCCTAGAATCTAATTTTGAGATAATTTTTTGCAAGGACTTCCATCATAACCTTCCCTCGTAATTAATCGAGAGGATCATAAAATTTTCGAAAAATTTCGAACAATCCTCGATATTATTTGATTTTTGACCGAAACTATTATAGAATTGTGTATAATATTCTACGATTTTTTACCGAAACTAGTATTTCAAAAAGTTTCATAGAATCTAATTTTGAGATAATATTTTGCATGGACTTCAATCATAACCTTCCCTCGTAACATATAGGGAGGATCTTAAAAGTTTCTTAGAATTTCGAACAATCCTCGATATAATTTGATTTTTGACCGAAACAAGTATAGAATTGTGTATAATATACTACGATTATTTGACCAAAACTAGTATTTCAAAAAGTCTCATAGAATCTAATTCTGAGATAATTATTTGCAAGGACTTCCATCATAACCTTCCCTCGTAATTAATATAGAGGATCTTAAAAGTTTCATCAAATTTCGAACAATCCTCGATATAATTTGATTTTTGACCGAAACTAGTATAAAATTGTGTATAATATACTAAGATTTTTTGACCGAAACTAGTATTTCAAAACGTTTCATAGAATCTAATTTTGAGGTGATTTTTTGCATGGTATTCCATCAAAACCTTCCCTCGTAACATATATAAAGAATCTTAAAAGTTTCGTAGAATTTCGAACAATCCTCGATATAATTTGATTTTTGACAGAAACTAGTATAGAATTGTGCATAATATACTACGAGTTTTGACTGAAACTAGTATTTCAAAAAGTTTCATAGAATCTAATTTTGAGATAATTGTTTGCATGGACTTCCATCATAACCTTACCTTGTAACATATAAATATGATCTTAAAAGTTTCGTATAATTTTGAACAATCCTCGAATTTATTTAATTTTTGACCGAAACTAGTATAGAATTGCGTATATTATACTACGATTTTTTGACCAAAACTAGTATTTTAAAATGTTTCATAGAATCTAATTTTGAAATCATTTTTTGCAAGGACATCCAACATAACCTTCCCTCGTAATTAATAGAGAGGATCTTAAAAGTTTCGGAAAATTTCTAACAATCATCGATATAATTTGATTTTAGACCGAAACTATTATAGAATTGTGTATAATATACTACAATTTTTGACCGAAACTAGTATTTCAAAAAGTTTCATAGAATCTAATTTTGAGATGATTTTTTGTATGGACTTCCATCATAACCTTCCCTTGTAACATATAGACAAGATCTTAAAAGTTTCGTAAAATTTCGAACAATCATCGATATAATTTGATTTTTGACCGAAACTAGTCTAAAATTGTGTATAATATACTACAATTTTTTGACCAAAACTAGTATTTCAAAAATTTTCATAGAATCTAATTTTAGGATTATTGTTTGCATAGACTTCCATCATAACCTTCCCTCGTAACATATAAAAAGGATCTTAAAAGTTTCGTAGAATTTCGAACAATCCTCGATTTAATAGAATCTAATTTTGAAATGGTTTTTTGCATGGACTTCCATCATAACCTTCCCAATTAACATATAGATATGATCTTAAAAGTTTCGTAGAATTTCGAACAATCCTCTTAATAATTTGATTTTTGACAGAAACTAGTATAGAATTGTGTATATTATACTACGATTTTTTGACCAAAACAAGTATTTCAAAAAGTTTCATAGAATCTAATTTTGAGATTATTTTTTGCATGGACTTCCATCATAACCTTCCCTCGTAACATATAGAGAGGATCTTAAAAGTTGTGTAGCATTTCGAACAATCCTCGACTTAATTTGAATTTTGATCCAAACTAGTATAACATTGTGTATAATATACTACGATTTTTTGACCAAAACTAGTATTTCAAAAAGTTTCATAGAATCAAATTTTGAGATAATTTTTGGCAAGGACTTCCATCATAACCTTCCCTCGCAATTAATATAGAGGATCTTAAAATTTTCGAAAATTTTCGAACAATCCTCGATATAATTTGATTTTTGACCGAAACTAGTATAAAATTGTGTATAATATACTAAGATTTTTTGACCGAAACTAGTATTTCAAAAAGTTTCATAGAATCTAATTTTGATATGATTTTTTGCATGGACTTCCATCATGACCTTCCATCGTAACATATAGAAAGGATATTAAATGTTTCGTAGAGTTTGCGAACAATCCACGATTTAATTTTATTTTTGATCGAAACTAGTATAGAATTGTGCATAATATACTACGATTTTTGACCGAAACTAGTATTTCAAAAAGTTTCATAGAATCTAATTTTGAGATGATTTTTTGCATGGACTTCCATCATAACCTTCCCTTGTAACATATAGATATTATCTTAAAAGTTTCGTAGAATTTCGAACAATCCTCGATATTATTTAAATTTTGACCGAAACTGGTATAGAATTGTGAATATTATACTACAATTTTTTGACCCAAACTAGTATTTCAAAATGTTTCATAGAATCTAATTTTGAGATGATTGTTTGCATGGACTTCCATCATAACCTTACCTCATAAAATATAGAGAGGATCTTAAACGTTGCGTAGCATTTCGAACAATCCTCGACTTAATTTTATTTTTGATCGAAACTAGTATAAAATTGTGTATAATCCTCGACTTAATTTTATTTTTGATCGAAACTAGCATTTCGAACAATCTAATTTTGAGATAATTTTTTGTAAGGACTTCCATCATAACCTTCCCTCGTAACATATAGAGAGGATCTTAAAAGTTTCGTAGAATTTTGAACAACCCTCGATATAATTTTATTTTTGACCGAAAACAGTATAGAATTATGTATATTTTACTACGATTTTTTGACCAAAACTAGTATTTCAAAAAGTTTCATAGAATCTAATTTTGAGATGATTTTTTGCAAGGACTTCCATTCTAACCTTCCCTCGTAATTAATATAGAGGATCTTAAAAGTTTTGTAAAATTTCGAACAATCCTCGATATAATTTGATTTTTGACCGAAACTAGTATAAAATTGTATATAATATACTAGGATTTTTTGACCGAAACTAGTATTTCAAAAAGTTTCATAGAATCTAATTTTGTGATGATTTTTTGCATGGACTTCCATCATAACCTTCTCTCGTAACATATATAAAGAATCTTAATAGTTTCATAGAATTTCGAACAATCCTCGATTTAATTTGATTTTTGATCGAAACTAGTATAGGAATTGTGTATAATATACTAAGATGTTTTTACCGAAACTATTAATTCAAAAAGTTTCTTAGAATCTAATTTTGAGATGATTTTATGCATGGACTTCCATCATAACCTTCCCTCGTAACATATAGAAAGGATCTTAAAAGTTTCTCAGAATTTCGAACAATCCTCGATATAATTTGATATTTGACAGAAACTAGTATAGAATTGTGCATAATATACTACGATTTTTGACCGAAACTAGTATTTCAAAAAGTTCCATAGAATCTAATTTTGAGATGATTGTTTGCATGGACTTCCATCATAACCTTCCCTCGTAACATATAGAGGATCTTAAAAGTTGAGTAGCATTTCGAACAATCCTCGACTTAATTTGATTTTTGATCGAAACTAGTATAACATTGTGTATAATATACTACGATTTTATGACCAAAACTAGTATTTCAAAAAGTTCCATAGAATCTAATTTTGAGATTATTTTTTGCAAGGACTTCCATCATAACCTTCCCTCGTAATTAATAGAGAGGATCTTAAAATTTTCGTAAAATTTTGAACAACCCTCGATATTATTTGATTTTTGACCGAAAACAGTATAGAATTATGTATATTTTACTACGATTTTTTGACCAAAACTAGTATTTCAAAAAGTTTCATAGAATCTAATTTTGGGATGATTTTTTGCAAGGACTTCCATTCTAACCTTCCCTCGTAATTAATATAGAGGATCTTTAAAGTTTCGTAAAATTTCGAACAATCCTCGATATAATTTGATTTTTAACCGAAACTAGTATAAAATTTTGTATAATATACTAAGATTTTTTGACAAAAACTAGTCTTTAAAAAAGTTTCATAGAATCTAATTTTTAGATTATTTTTTGCATGAATTTCCATCATAACCTTCCCTCGTAACATATAGAAAGGAACTTAAAAGTTTCGTAGAATTTCGAACAATCCTCGCTTTAATTTTATTTTTGATCGAAACTAGTATAGAATTGTGCATAATATACTATGATTTTTGACCGAAACTAGTATTTCAAAAAGTTTCATAGAATCTAATTTTGAGATGATTTTTTGCATGGACTCCCATCATAACCTTCCCTTGTAATATATAGATATGATCTTAAAAGTTTCGTAAAATTTCGAACAATCCTCGATATAATTTTATTTTTGACAGAAACTAGTATAGAATTGTTTATATTATACTACAATATTTTGACCAAAACTAGTATTTCAAAACGTTTCATAGAATCTAATTTCGAGATGATTGTTTGCATGGACTTCCATCATAACCTTCCCTCGTAACATAGAGAGGATCTTAAAAGTTGAGTAGCATTTCGAACAATCCTCGACTTAATTTGATTTTTGATCGAAACTAGTATAACATTGTGTATAATATACTACGATTTTATGACCAAAACTATATTTCAAAAAGTTCCATAGAATCTAATTTTGAGATCATTTTTTGCAAGGACATCCATCATAATCTTCCCTCGTAATTAATAGAGAGGATTTTAAAATTTTCGCAAAAAATTTAACAATCATCGATATAATTTGATTTTTGACCGAAACTATTATAGAATTGTGTATAATATACTACAATTTTTGACCGAAACTAGTATTTCTAAAAGTTTCATAAAATCTAATTTTGAGATGATTTTTTGCATGGACTTCCATCATAACCTTCCCTCGTAACATATAGAGAGGATCTTAAAAGTTTCGTAAAATTTCGAACAATCCTCGATATAATTTGATTTTTGACCGAAACTAGTATAAAATTGTGTATAATATACTACGATTTTTTGACCAAAACTAGTATTTCAAAAAGATTCGTAGAATCTAATTTTGAGATAATTTTTTGCAAGGACTTCCATCATAACCTTCCCTCATAATTAATAGAGAGGATCTTCAAAGTTTCGTAAAATTTCGAACAACCCTCGATATAATTTGATTTTTGACCGAAACTATTATAGAATTGTGTATAATACACTACGATTTTTGACCGAAACTAGTATTTCGAAAAGTTTAATAGAATCTAATTTTGAGATGATTTTTTGCATGGACTTCCATCATAGCCTTCCCTCGTACCATATAGAGAGGATCTTAAAAGTTTCGTAGCATTTCGAACAGTCCTCGACTTAATTTGATTTTTGATAGAAACTAATATAACATTGTTTATAATATACTACGATTTTTTGACCAAAACTAGTATTTGAAAAAGTTTCATAGAATCTAATTGTGAGATAATTTTTTGCAAGGACTTCCATCATAACCTTCCCTCGTAATTAATATAGAGGATCTTAAAAGTTTCGTAAAATTTCGAACAATCCTCTATATAATTTGATTTTTGACCGAAACTAGTATATAATTTTGTATAATATACTATGATTTTTGACCGAAACTAGTATTTCAAAAAGTTTCATAGAATCTAATTTTGAGATGATTTTTTGCATGGACTTCCATCATAACCTTCCCTTGTAATATATAGATATGATCTTAAAAGTTTCGTAAAATTTCGAACAATCCTCGATATAATTTGATTTTTGACAGAAACTAGTATAGAATTGTGTATATTATACTACGATTTTTTGACCAAAACAAGTATTTCAAAAAGTTTCATAGAATCTAATTTTGAGATAATTGTTTGCATGGACTTCCATCATAACCTTCCCTCGTAACATAGAGAGGATCTAAAAACTTGAGTAGAATTTCGAACAATCCTCGACTTAATTTGATTTTTGATCAAAACTAGTATACCATTGTGTATAATATACTACGATTTGATGACCAAAACTAGTATTTCAAAAAGTTTCATAGAATCTAATTTTGAGATTATTTTTTGCAAGGACCTCCATCATAACCTTCCCTCGTAATTTATAGAGAGGATCTTAAACGTTTCGTAAAATTTTGAACAATCCTCGATATTATTTGATTTTTGACCGAAACTATTATAGAATTGTGTATAATATATTACGGTTTTTTACAGAAACTAGTATTTCAAAAACTTTCATAGAATCTAATTTTGAGATTATTTTTTGCATGGACTTCCATCATAACATTCCCTCGTAACATATAGAGAGGATATAAAAAGTTTCGTAGCATTTCGAACAGTCCTCGACTTAATTTGATTTTTGATGAAAACTAGTATAACATTGTGTATAATATACTACGATTTTTTGACCAAAACTAGTATTTCAAAAAGTTTCATAGAATCTAATTTTGAGATCATTTTTTGCAAGGACTTCCATCATAACCTTACCTCGTAATTAATAGAGAGGATCATAAAAGTTTCGCAAAAATTTTAACAATCATCGATATAATTTGATTTTTGACCGAAACTATTATAGAATTGTGTATAATATAGTACAATTTTTGACCGAAACTAGTATTTCTAAAAGTTTCATGGAATCTAATTTTGAGATGATTTTTTGCATGGACTTCCATCAATTACCTTCCCTTGTAACATATAGAGAGGATCTTAAAAGTTTCGTAAAATTTCGAACAATCCTCGATATAATTTGATTTTTGACCGAAACTAGTCTAAAATTGTGTATAATATACTATGATTTTTTGACCAAAACTAGTATTTCAAAAATTTTCATAGAATCTAATTTTGAGATGATTGTTTGCATGGACTTCCATCATAACCTTCCCTCGTAACATATAGAAAGGATCTTAAAAGTTTCTTAGAATTTCGAACAATCTTCGATATAATTTTAGTTTTGACCGAAACAATTATAGAATTGTGTATATTTTACTACGATTTTTTGACCAAAACTAGTATTTCATAAGTTTCATAGAATCTAATTTTAAGATGATTGTTTGCATGAACTTCCGTCATAACCTTCCCTCATAACATATAGAGAGGGTCTTAAAAGTTACGTAGCATTTCGAACAATACTCGGCTTAATTTGATTTTTGATCGAAACATGTATAAAATTGTGTATAATATACTACGATTTTTTGACAAAAACTAGTATTTCAAAAAGTTTCATAGAATCTAATTTTGAGATAATTTTTTGCAAGGACTTCCATCATAACCTTCCCTCGTAATTAATAGAGAGGATCTTAAAAGTTTCGTAAAATTTCGAACAATCCTCGATATAATTTGATTTTTGACCGAAACAATTATAGAATTGTGTATAATACACTACGATTTTTGACCGAAACTAGTATTTCAAAAAGTTTCATAGAATCTAATTTTGAGATGATTTTTTGCATGGACTTCCATCATAGCCTTCCCTCTTACCATATAGAGAGGATCTTAAAAGTTTCGTAGCATTTCGAACAATCCTCGACTTAATTTGATTTTTGATCGAAACTAGTATAACATTGTTTATAATATACTACGATTTTTTTACCAAAACTAGTTTTTCAAAAAGTTTCATAGAATCTAATTTTGAGATATTTTTTTGCAAGGACTTCCATCATAACCTTCCCTCGTAATTAATATTGAGGATCTTAAAAGTTTCGTAAAATTTCGAACAATCCTCGATATAATTTGATTTTTGACAGAAACTAGTATAAAATTTTGTATAATGCACTAAGATTTTTTGACCAAAACTAGTCTTTAAAAAAGTTTCATAGAATCTAATTTTTAGATTATTTTTTGCATGGATTTCCATCATAACCTTCCCTCGTAACATATAGAAAGGAACTTAAAAGTTTCGTAGAATTTCGAACAATCCTAGCTTTAATTTGATTTTTGATCGAAACCAGTATAGAATTGTGCATAATATACTATGATTTTTGACCGAAATCAGTATTTTTCAAAAATTTTCATAGAATCTAATTTTGAGATGATTTTTTGCATGGACTTCCATCATAACCTTCCCTTGTAATATATAGATATGATCTTAAAAGTTTCGTAAAATTTCGAACAATCCTCGATATAATTTGATTTTTGACAGAAACTAGTATAGAATTGTGTATATTATACTACGATTTTTTGACCAAAACAAGTATTTCAAAAAGTTTCATAGAATCTAATTTCGAGATGATTGTTTGCATGGACTTCCATCATAACCTTCACTCGTAACATAGAGAGGGTCTTAAAAGTTGAGTAGCATTTCGAACAATCCTCGACTTAATTTGATTTTTGATCGAAACTAGTATAACATTGTGTATAATATACTACGATTTTATGACCAAAACTAGTATTTCAAAAAGTTTCATAGAATCTAATTTTGAGATTATTTTTTGCAGGGACCTCCATCATAACCTTCCTTCGTAATTAATAGAGAGGATCTTAAAAGTTTCGTAAAATTTTGAACAATCCTCGATATTATTTGATTTTTGACCGAAACTATTATAGAATTGTGTATAATATATTACGATTCTTGACAGAAACTAGTATTTCAAAAACTTTCATAGAATCGAATTTTGAGATTATTTTTTGCATGGACTTCCATCATAACATTCCCTCGTAACTACGATTTTTTGACCAAAACTAGTATTTCAAAAAGTTCCATAGAATCTAATTTTAAGATCTTTTTTTGCTAGGACTTCCATCATAACCATCCCTCGTAATTAATAGAGAGGATCTTAAAAGTTTCGCAAAAATCTTAACAATCATCGATATAATTTGATTTTTGACCGAAACTATTATAGAATTGTGTATAATATACTACAATTTTTGACCGAAAGTAGTATTTCTAAAAGTTTCATGGAATCTAATTTTGAGATGATTTTTTGCATGGACTTCCATCATAACCTTCCCTTGTAACATATAGTGAGGATCTTAAAAGTTTCGTAAAATTTCGAACAATCCTAGATATAATTTGATTTTTGACCGAAACTAGTCTAAAATTGTGTATAATATACTACGATTTTTTGACCAAAACTAGTATTTCAAAAATTTCATAGAATCTAATTTGAGATGATTGTTTGCATGGACTTCCATCATAACCTTCCCTCGTAACATATTGAAAGGATCTTAAAAGTTTCGTAGAATTTCGAACAATCCTCGATTTAATTTGATTTTTGATCGAAACTAGTATATAATTGTGCATAATATACTACGATTTTTGACCGAAACTAGTATTTCAAAAAGTTTCATAGAATCTAATTTTGAGATGATTAATTCCATTGACTTCCATCATAACCTTCCCTTGTAACATATAGATATGATCTTAAAAGTTTCGTAGAATTTCGAACAATCCTCGATATTATTTAATTTTTGACCAAAACTAGTATAGAATTGTGTATATTATACTACAATTATTTGACGAAAACTAGTATTTCAAAAAGATTCATAGATTCTAATTTTAAGATGATTGTTTGCATGGACTTCCATCACAACCTTCCCTCATAACATATAGAGAGGATCTTATAAGTTGCGTAGCATTTCGAACAATCCTCGACTTAATTTGATTTTTGATCAAAACTAGTATAAAATTAGGTTTAATATACTACGATGTTTTGACCAAAACTAGAATTTCAAAAAGTTTCATAGAATCTAATTTTGAGATAATTTTTTGCAAGGACTTCCATCATAACCTTCCCTCGTAACATATAGAGAGGATCTTAAAAGTTTCGTAGAATTTCGAACAATCCTCGATATAATTTTATATTTGACTGAAATAAATATATAATTATGTATATTTTACTACGATTTTTTGACCGAAACTAGTATTTCAAAAAGTTTCATAGAATCTAATTTTGTGATGATTTTTTGCAAGGACTTCCATCATAACCTTCCCTCGTAATTAATATAGAGGATCTTAAACGTTTCGTAAAATTTAGAACAATCATCGATAGAATTATATTTTTTACCGAAACTAGTATAAAATTGTGTATAATATACTAAGATTTTTTTACCGAAACTAGTATTTCAAAAAGTTTCATAGAATCTAACTTTGTGATGATTTTTTGCATGGACTTCCATCATAACCTTCCCTCGTAATTAATAGAGAGGATCTTAAAAGTTTCTTAAAATTTCGAACAATCCTCGATATAATTTGATTTTTGACCGAAACTATTATAGAATTGTGCATAATATACTACGATTTTTGACCGAAACTAGTATTTCAAAAAGTTTCATAGAATCTAATTTTGAGATGATTTTTTTCATAGATTTCCATCATAACCTTCCCTCGTAACATATAGAGATGATCTTAAAAATTTCGTAGAATTTAGAAAAATCCTCGATATAATTTTATTTTTGACCGAAACAAGTATAGAATTGTCTATATTTTACTACGATTTTTTGACCAAAACTAGTATTTCAAAAAGTTTCATAGAATCTAAATTTGAGATGATTGTTTGCATGAACTTCCATCATAACCTTCCCTCGTAATATATAGAGAGGGTCTTAAAAGTTGCAAACAATGCTCGGCTTAATTTGATTTTTGATCGAAACTAGTAAAAAATTGTGTATAATATACTACGATTTTTTGACCAAAACTAGTATTTCAAAAAGTTTCATAGAATCTAATTTTGAGATAATTTTTTGAAAGGACTTCCATCATAACTTTCCCTCGTAATTAATAGAGAATCTTAAAATTTTCGTAACATTCGAACAATCCTCGATATAATTTAATTTTTTACCGAAACTATTATAGAATTGTGTATAATACACTACGATTTTTGACAGAAACTAGTATTTCAAAAAGTTTCATAGAATCTAATTTTCAGATGATTTTTTTGCATGGACTTCCATCATAACCTTCCCTCGTAATTAATATAGAGGATCTTAAAAGTTTCGTAAAATTTCGAATAATCCTCGATATAATTTGATTTTTGACCGAAACTAGTATAAAATTTTGTATAATATACTAGTCTTTAAAAAAGTTTCATAGAATCTAATTTTTAGATTATTTTTTGCATGGATTTCCATCATAACCTTCCCTCGTAACATATAGAAAGGAACTTAAAAGTTTCGTAGAATTTCGAACAATCCTCGCTTTAATTTGATTTTTTATCGAAACTAGTATAGAATTGTGCATAATATACTATGATTTTTGACCGAAACTAGTATTTCAAAAAGTTTCATAGAATCTAATTTTGAGATGATTTTTTGCATGGACTTCCATCATAACCTTCCCTCGTAACATATAGAAAGGATCTTAAATGTTTCATAGAATTTCGAACAATCCTCGATTTTATTTGATTTTTGATAGAAACTAGTATAGAATTTTGCATAATATACTATAATTTTTGACCGAAACTAGTATTTCAAAAAGTTTCATAGAATCTAATTTTGAGATGATTTTTTGCATGGACTTCCATCATAACCTTCCCTTGTAATATATAGATATGATCTTAAAAGTTTCGTAAAATTTCGAACAATCCTCGATATAATTTGATTTTTGACAGAAATTAGTATAGAATTGTGTATATTATACTACGATTTTTTGACGAAAAGTTGTATTTCAAAAAGTTTCATAGAATCTAATTTCGAGATGATTGTTTGCATGAACTTCCATCATAACCTTCCCTCGTAACATAGAGAGGATCTTAAAAGTTGAGTAGCATTTCGAACAATCCTCGACGTAATTTGATTTTTGATCGAAACTAGTATAACATTGTGTATTATATACTACGATTTTATGACCAAAATTAGTATTTCAAAAAGTTTCATAGAATCTAATTTTGAGATTTGTTTTTCCAAGGACTTCCATCATAACCTTCCCTCGTAATTAATAGAAAGGATCTTAAAAGTTTCGTTAAATTTCGAACAATTCTCGATATAATTTGATTTTTGACCGAAACTACTACGATTTTTGACCGAAACTAGTATTTCAAAAAGTTTCATAGAATCTAATTTTGAGATTATTTTTTGCATGGACTTCCATCATAACCTTCCCTCGTAACATATAGAGAGGATATAAAAAGTTTCGTAGCATTTCGAACAGTCTTCGACTTAATTTGATTTTTGATCGAAACTAGTATAACATTGTGTATAATATACTACGATTTTTTGACCAAAACTAGTATTTCAAAAAGATTCATAGAATCTAATTTTGAGATCATTTTTTGCAAGGACTTCCATCATAACCTTCCCTCGTAATTAATAGAGAGAATCTTTAAAGTTTCGCAAAAATCAAATCATCGATATAATTTGAGTTTTGACCAAAACTATTATAGAATTGTGTATAATATACTACAATTTTTGACCGAAACTAGTATTTAAAAAAGTATCATATAATCTAATTTTGAGATGATTTTTTGCATGGACTTCCATCATAACCTTCCCTCGTAACATATAGAAAGGATCTTAAAAGTTTCATAGAATTTCGAACAATCCTCGATTTTATTTGATTTTTGATAGAAACTAGTATAGAATTTTGCATAATATACTACAATTTTTGACCGAAACTAGTATTTCAAAAAGTTTCATAGAATCTAATTTTGAGATGATTTTTTGCATGGACTTCCATCATAACCTTCCCTTGTAATATATAGATATGATCTTAAAAGTTTCGTAAAATTTCGAACAATCCTCGATATAATTTGTTTTTTGACAGAAACTAGTATAGAATTGTGTATATTATACTACGATTTTTTGACCAAAAGTTGTATTTCAAAAAGTTTCATAGAATCTAATTTCGAGATGATTGTTTGCATGAACTTCCATCATAACCTTCCCTCGTAACATAGAGAGGATCTTAAAAGTTGAGTAGCATTTCGAACAATCCTCGACTTAATTTGATTTTTGATCGAAACTAGTATAACATTGTGTATTATATACTACGATTTTATGACCAAAACTAGTATTTCAAAAAGTTTCATAGAATCTAATTTTGAGATTAGTTTTTGCAAGGACTTCCATCATAACCTTCCCTCGTAATTAATAGAGAGGATCTTAAAAGTTTCGTAAAATTTCGAACAATTCTCGATATAATTTGATTTTTGACCGAAACTACTACGATTTTTGACCGAAACTAGTATTTCAAAAAGTTTCATAGAATCTAATTTTGAGATTATTTTTTGCATGGACTTCCATCATAACCTTCCCTCGTAACATATAGAGAGGATATAAAAAGTTTCGTAGCATTTCGAACAGTCTTCGACTTAATTTGATTTTTGATCGAAACTAGTATAACATTGTGTATAATATACTATGATTTTTTGACCAAAACTAGTATTTCAAAAAGATTCATAGAATCTAATTTTGAGATCATTTTTTGCAAGGACTTCCATCATAACCTTCCCTCGTAATTAATAGAGAGAATCTTAAAAGTTTCGCAAAAATCAAATCATCGATATAATTTGAGTTTTGACCAAAACTATTATAGAATTGTGTATAATATACTACAATTTTTGACCGAAACTAGTATTTAAAAAAGTTTCATATAATCTAATTTTGAGATGATTTTTTGCATGGACTTCCATCATAACCTTCCCTCGTAACATATAGAGAGGATCTTAAAATTTTTGTAGCATTTCCAACAGTCCTCGACTTAATTTGATTTTTGATCGAAACTAGTATAACATTGTGTATAATATAGTACGATTTTTTAACCAAAACAGGTATTTCAAAAAGTTTCATAGAATCTAATTTTGAGATAATTTTTTGCATGGACTTCCATCATAACCTTCCCTTGTAACATATAGATATGAACTTAAAAGTTTCGTAAAATTTCGAACAATCCTCGATATTATTTAATTTTTGACTGAAACTAGTATAGAATTGTGTATATTATACTACATTATTTTGACCAAAACTAGTATTTCAAAAAGTTTCATAAAATCTAATTTTAATATGATTGTTTGCATGGACTTCCATAATAACCTTCCCTCATAACATATAGAGAGGATCTTAAAAGTTGCGTAGCATTTCGAACAATCCTCGGCTTAATTTGATTTTTGATCGAAACTAGTATAAAATCAGGTATAATATACTACGAGTTTTTGACCAAAACTAGTATTTCAAAAAAGTTCAATAGAATCTAATTTTGAGATAATTTTTTACAAGGACTTCCATCATAACCTTCCCTCGTAATTAATAGAGAGAATCTTAAAAGTTTCTTAAAATTTCGAATAATCCTCGATATAATTTGATTTTTGACCGAAACTATTATAGAATTGTGTATAATATACTACGATTTTTGACCGAAACTAGTATTTCAAAAAGTTTCATAGAATCTAATTTTGAGATGATTTTTTGCATGGACTTCCATCATAACCTAGCCTCGTAACATATAGAGAGGATATTAAAAGTTTCGTAGAATTTCGAACAATCCTCGATATAATTTTATTTTTGACCGAAACAAGTATAGAATTGTGTACATTTTACTACGATTTTTTGACCAAAACTAGTATTTCAAAATGTTTCATAGAATCTAATTTTGAGATGATTGTTTACATGAACTTCCATCAAAACCTTCCCTCGTAACATATAGAGAGGGTCTTAAAAGTTGCGTAGCATTTCGAACAATCCTCGGCTTAATTTGATTTTTGATCGAAACTAGTATAAAATTGTGTATAATATATACTACGATTTTTTGACCAAAACTAATATTTCAAAAAGTTTCATAGAATCTAATTTTGAGATAATTTTTTGCAAGGACTTCCATCATAACTTTCCCTCGTAATTAATAGAGAGGATCTTAAAAGTTTCGTAAAATTTCTAACAATCCTCGATATAATTTGATTTTTGACCGAAACTATTATAGAATTGTGTATAATACACTACAATTTTTGACCGAAACTAGTATTTCAAAAAGTTTCATAGAATCTAATTTTGAGATGATTTTTTGCATGGACTTCCATCAAACCTTCCCTCGTAACATATAGAGAGGATCTTAAAATTTTCGTAGCATTTCCAACAGTCCTCGACTTAATTTGATTTTTGATCGAAACTAGTATAACATTGTGTATAATATAGTACGATTTTTTGACCAAAACAAGTATTTCAAAAAGTTTCATAGAATCTAATTTTGAGATAATTTTTTGCAAGGACTTCAATCATAACCTTCCCTCGTAATTAATATAGAGGATCTTCAAAGTTTCGTAAAATTTCAAACAATCCTCGATATAATTTGATTTTTGAACGAAACTAGTAAAAAATTGTGTATAATATATTAAGATTTTTTGACCAAAACTAGTATTTAAAAAAGTTTCATAGAATCTAATTTTTAGATTATTGTTTGCATGGATTTCCATCATAACCTTCCCTCGTAACATATAGAAAGGATCTTAAAAGTTTCGTAGAATTTCGAACAATCCTCGATTTAATTTGATTTTTTATCAAAACTAGTATAGAATTGTGCATAATATACTATGATTTTTGACCGAAACTAGTATTTCAAAAAGTTTCATAGAATCTAATTTTGAGATGATTTTTTGCATGAACTTCCATCATGACCTTCCCTTGTAACATATAGATATGATCTTAAAAGTTTCATAGAATTTCGAACAATCCTCGATATAATTTGATTTTTGACAGAAACTAGTATAGAATTATGTATATTATACTACGATTTTTTGACCAAAACTAGTATTTCAAAAAGTTTAATAGAATCTAATTTTGAGATGATTGTTTGCATGGACTTCCATCATAACCTTCCCTCGTAACATAGAGAGGATCTTAAAAGTTGAGTAGCATTTCGAACAATCCTCGACTTAATTTGATTTTTGATCGAAACTAGTATAACATTGTGTATAATATATTACGATTTTATGACCAAAACTAGTATTTCAAAAAGTTTCATAGAATCTAATTTTGAGATTATTTTTTGCAAGGACTTCCATCATAACCTTCCCTCGTAATTAATAGAGAGGATCTTAAAATTTTCTTAAAATTTCGAACAATCCTCGATATAATTTATTTTTGACCGAAACTATTATAATATTGTGTATAATATACTAAGATTTTTTTACCGAAACTAGTATTTCAAAAAGTTTCATAGAATCTAATTTTGAGATGATTTTTTGCATGGACTTCAATCATAACCTTCCATCGTAACATATAGAAATGATCTTAAAAGTTTCATAGAGTTTCGAACTATCCTCGATTCAATTTGATTTTTGATCGAAACTAGTATAGAATTGTGCATAATATACTACAATTTTTGACCGAAACTAGTGTTAGAACAATTATGGTTCTAAACCTCTAAGATTTTTGATGATTACAAATAATATTATGCAAGAATAGAAGTTCTAATGACTCTCTTTTTTATATGTGTAGAAGAGGAAGTTATTTAAAGGAGACATGCATTATTAGAAGATACATTGAGCCGTATATAGAAGATACATTTATTGAAGAATCCTTCATTTAATGACATGGTTAATAGTTGCGCCTCAAGACTTTATTATCTCTGATTTACGTCTAGAAGATGATGATCTTCATAATGAAGGCATTAATTAAAGAATATATTAATTAATGGTCAAGACAAGTATCTCTTGTTATGGAAGGAATTTATGGTATTAACTAATATCCTAAATTAGCTGAAGATGTCTCCAACGGCTACAATATTCAAGAACTATATAAAGGAATCAAATTGAAGATTTGATACAACACTCACGAGAAAAGACTCACTCATTTGTGCTAAACTCTTGTAACATTCACTTAGTGATCATAGCTTTATTAGAAGCAAAATAGTTACTTTATTATTATTATTGTAATAGTTAAGTAAAATCCCTTGAGTGACTAGTTTCAGTCAGAAGAGTCAAGAGGACATTGACTGTAGGTCAGTGTGTGTATTCAATTATTGAATAGTGGATTAAGACCTCGGTGATAGAGGCAAAATCACCTTGGCGGGTGGACTGGACGTAGTTTGAGTTCAAACGAACCAGGATAAATTAACTTGTCATAGAAGTAAATTTTAAGTTGTTAAGAAAACCCAATTCCAACCCCCCTTCCTTGTGTTTTACGCACCTTCAATTGGCATCAGAGTGCTAGGTTCTGAGAAATACACTTAACCGTGTCAGTAAAAGATCCAGAAGTTAAAACACATGGCAGACGCTGGCAATAACAACAATGACTACCAAAATGACAAGATCAACGTAAAACCTCCAGCGTTCAATGGTGACAACTTTGACTACTGGAAGGATGTTCTGAAAAGTTTCTTTCTAGCTCTGGATGGAGATCTTTGGGACATGGTGACATATGGATACACTCATCCTGTTGGAGCAGATGGTCAGAAGATGGAAAGAAAAAATATGACAGCTCAACAGAAAAAGTAATTCAGAAATCATCACAAAGCTAGAACCATACTTCTGAGTGCTATTTCATATACAGAATATGAGAAAATTACTAACAGAGACTCAGCCAAACACATGTTTGATTCCCTGAGGATGACACATGAAGGCAACACTCAAGTCAAGGAGACTAAAGCTCTAGCCCTCATCCAGAAGTATGAAGCTTTCAAAATGGAAGAAGATGAGACAATTGAAAAAATGTTCTCAAGGTTCCAAATTCTGGTAGCTGGACTGAAAGTTCTGGACAAAGGCTACTCAACAGCAAATCATGTAAAGAAAATCATCAGAAGCTTGCCAAAGGCTTGGAGGCCCATGGTCACTGCTCTAAAGCTATCTAAAAATCTGAATGAAATATCTTTAGAAGAACTGATCAGCTCCTTGAGAAGTCATGAGATAGAACTAGAAGAAGATGAACCCTAGAAGAAAGCTAAGTCTGTAGCTCTTAAATCTAACAAATCTGTTTCTAAAGCTTTACAGGCAGAAGAAGAAGAAAGTTCTGGATGCTCATCAGAAGAAGATGAATTATCTCTTTTATCCAGAAGAGTCCAACAACTCTGGAAGCATCGTCAGAAGAAGTTCAGAAATACCAGAAGAACAAGCAATCACTCTGAAGCAACATCTGGTCACAAGAAACCTAGAAGCAAAGAAGTTGTGTGCTATGAATGCAAAGAACCAGGACACTACAAGAGTGAATGTCCAAAACTCCAGAAAGAGAAACCCAGAAACAAATTCAACAGAGAAAAGAAAAAGAGTCTCATGGCAACATGGGATGATTCTGAATCATCTGAAGCAGAGTCAGACTCAGAAGATGAACATGCTAACATTGCATTAATGGCAAAAATACCAGAAGATGATCACTCATCAGAATCAGAATCAGACTCAGATACAGAAGAGGTATTCTCTAAACTTTCTAGATCTCAATTAGAAGCTAGCCTCTCAGAAATTCTTGAAAAATATCAGAAGCTTCAATTCAAATACAAAGAAATGAAACATAGTCTGGTATCTGAATTAGAAGAAGTTAGAAAACTAAAAACAGAAAACTCTGAGCTGAAAGAAAATATTTTTGAATGCAAAAACTCTCTTGAAAAACTTAAAGCTCAGAATAATCTGAATTAGAAGATCTAATCAATTCTGATAGTATCATAAAACAATATGACTATGGTTTTCAAAATTTTCTAGCTAAAAGCATAGATAGAAGCAAAATTGCATCTATGATCTATGGAGTTAGCAGAAATGATAGAAGAGGCATAGGCTATATGAAAACTAAAGAAACTCTGAAGTTTAAAAAGATTGATGACATTGTCATAAAAACTAATACTCCTCTAAGTTCATATTTTACCTATGGTCATAACCATGACTTAATATATACTAGTGAGTTATCTTGTTCCACAAGTTCTGATTTGAAACCTAAAATAAATCAAAAGTTTGTGAAAACTAACAAACATGGACCCAGAAAAATATGGGTACCCAAAGATAAAATTGTGTATGTTGCAGATGTCTTTAACAGCAAATCTGAAACACCAATCATGGTACCTGGACTCTGGATGCTCACGACACATGACGGGAAGAAAGCATATGTTCCAAAGTCTTGAATTAAAAGATGGAGGCCACGTAGGTTTTGGAGGCAACCAAAAAGGAAAAATAATTGGCTCTAGAACTATTGGTAATGGAAACCTTCCCTCTATCTCTAATGTTCTATTGCTAGAAGGATTAATGCATAATCTATTATCCATAAGTCAATTAAGTGATAATGGCTATGACATAATCTTTAATCAAAAGTTCGGTAAAGCTGTTAGTCAGATAGATGGAACAATCCTCTTCAGTGGAAAGAGAAAGAACAACATATATAAAATAAAACTTTCTGAATTAAAAAATCAGGATGTAAAATGTCTAATGTCTGTGGAAACTGAGCAATGGGTCTGGCACAGAAGATTGGGACATGTTAATATGAGAAGATTATCTCAACTTAACAAACTCAATCTGGTCAGAGGACTTCCAAACTTGAAGTTCAACTCAGAAGCTCTGTGTGAAGCATGTCAGAAAGGCAAATTTTCAAAACCTGCCTTTAAGGCTAAAAATGTTGTATCTTCCTCTAGACCATTAAAACTTCTACACATTGACTTGTTTGGACCAGTGAAAACTGCTTCAGTCAGTGGCAAGAAGTATGGATTGGTGATCGTAGATGACTTCAGCAGATGGGAATGGGTAAAGTTCCTTAGACACAAGGATGAGTCAATTGCTATATTTTCTAACTTCTGCAAACAAGTTCAAAATGAAAAAGAATTTAAAATTATTAAAGTCAGAAGTGATCATGGTGGAGAATTTGAAAACAAAAAATTAGAATCATTTTTTATTGAAAATGACATCTCTCATGATTTTCTTGTCCTAGAACTCCACAACAAAATGGGGTTGTAGAACGTAAGAATAGAACATTGCAAGAGATGGCCAAAACCATGATCAATGAGACTAACATGGCTAAACATTTTTGGGCAGAAGCAGTAAATACAGCATGCTATATTCAGAATAGAATCTCTATAAGACCTATTCTTGAAAAGACTCCTTATGAATTGTGGAAGAACAGAAAGCCCAACATTTCATATTTTCATCCTTTTGGGTGCAAATGTTTTATTCTGAATACTAATGATCCTCTGAATAAATTTGACTCTAAGGCACAAAAGTGTTATATGTTAGGATACTCTGAATGTTCAAAGGGATACAGAGTATACAACACAGAAACACGTATAGTCATAGAATCTATTTATGTCAGATTTCATGATAAGCTTGGTTCTGAAAAACCAAAGCAGCATGAATCTCTTGCAGATATAGAAGTTGAAATTTCTACAAACAGAACATCAGAAGAACAATCACCTACAGAAAAAAACAAGACAATCACTCCAACAAGCTCCGAAGAACCCACTCAGAAGAAACTATCCATAAGCAAGCTGAATCATCCAAAAGAAAAAATCTTGGGAAAGAAGGATGAATCAATTAGAACAAGATCATCATTCAGAAACTCTGAAGAATCTCTAATGGGACTAGTCTCCCTGATTGAACCAACTTCTGTAGAAGAAGCTCTCTCAGAAAATGATTGGATTCTGGCTATGCAAGAAGAACTTAATCAATTCACCAGAAATGATGTATGGGATCTAGTTCCTAGGCCCAGCGGATTCAACATCATTAGCACCAAGTGGGTATTCAGAAACAAGCTAAATGAGCAAGGAGAAGTTGTCAGAAACAAAGCAAGACTGGTTGCACAAGGTTATAGTCAACAAGAAGGAATTGACTACACAGAAACCTATGCCCCAGTCGCTAGGTTAGAATCAATCAGACTTCTAATTTCATTTGCTGTAAACCATGATATCATTCTATATCAAATGGATGTCAAGAGTGCATTTTTAAATGGTTATATTGATGAAGAAGTGTATGTACACCAACCCCCTGGCTTTGAAAATACAAAATTTCCAGAACATGTTTTCAAACTCAAAAAATCTTTATATGGTCTGAAGCAAGCTCCCAGAGCTTGGTATGAAAGATTAAGCACTTTTCTTCTGGAAAATTATTTCATCAGAGGGAAAGTGGATACAACACTTTTCAGTAAAAACATTAAAAATGATCTTCTGATATGCCAAATTTATGTAGATGATATAATATTTGGTTCTACTAAAAGTGCCTTGGGAAAGGAGTTTTCTAAGTCTATGCAGGTAGAATTTGAAATGAGCATGATGGGAGAATTAAAGTTCTTTTTGGGAATCCAAATAAATCAAACATCAGAAGGAACATATATCCATCAAAGCAAATATGTCAAAGAACTTCTGAAGAAATTTGATTTATCAGAAAGTATCATCTTTAAAACTCATATGCATCCTACATGTATTCTGGAGAAAGAAGAGGTAAGTAAGAAAGTAGATCAGAAACTCTACAGAGGTATGATTGGCTCTCTCCTCTATCTAACTGCTTCTAGACCATATATTCTATACAGTGTATGTTTATGTGCTAGATTCCAATCAGATCCTAGAGAAACTCACTTAACAGCAGTTAAGAGAATTTTTAGGTATCTGAAAGGTACTACTAATCTTGGTTTATACTACAGAAGATCCAAAGATTACAAACTTGTAGGATACTGTGATGCTGATTTTGCTGGAGACAGAACAGAAAGAAAAAGTATTTCTGGAAGTTGTCAATTTCTGGGAGATAATATAATTTCTTGGTCTAGCAAAAGGCAGTCAACCATAGCATTATCAACTGCAGAAGCTGAATACATTGCAGCAGCTGGATGCAGTACTCAGATGCTCTGGATGAAAAATCAGCTTG
Source organism: Lathyrus aphaca (assembly GCA_963966055.1). Classification (NCBI taxonomy): domain Eukaryota; kingdom Viridiplantae; phylum Streptophyta; class Magnoliopsida; order Fabales; family Fabaceae; genus Lathyrus; species Lathyrus aphaca. The sequence continues at coordinate 39,460,968 of OZ014523.1, forward strand.
AGGATTTCAACATTTATGAGAGTAACATTCCCATCCTCTGTGATAATACTTCTGCTATATGTCTCTCTAAAAATCCAATTTTACATTCTAGAGCTAAACACATAAAAGTTAAACATCATTTCATTAGGGACTATACTCAGAAGGGAATTTTAATGTTAAAATTCATAGATACAAATCACCAATGGGCTGATATTTTTACAAAACCCCTTCCTGAAGATAGATTTAATTTCATTCTAACCAACCTTAGCATGAAATTATGTCCAGAATGAAAATGCTTTAATTATATGTCTTTAACTCTCAGAAGTTCTGAACTTAATCCTCTATTTTATTCTTTCAGAAGATATTATTTTCTAATTGTTTAATTCTGAGAACTTCTGTTCAAAGGAATAACATGCAGATCTTTACATCAACATGTGTCAACAAGGCTCTAAGGAATCCTATCAGAATCAGAACAAGTGTCCAAATTCTGAAGAGTGACAGAACATGCATTGGACAACTGTCCTCTACAGAAGGACATCTGTTAAAATTCTGGGAAACTGAAACGACTGACTTGACACCATAAAGGCAAATATCTTTTTGGTAACTGTTCCAAATCTTCACGCCTTCCCCTATGTCTGCTGCATTAATTACATTCCATCATTATGTTTTTTTAATTAATTTTACCCACAAATTTCTCATTTTATTCAATGAAATTTTTTTCTATATAAACAACTTTTTACTTTCACTTTAATCTTTTACCTTCATTGTCCTTTTACTGCAAAAAATTTTCACTTTCACTTTTTCGTCCTCTCTGAATTTTTCTTAAAACCCTAAAACCTAAAAACTCATCTTAGTAACAATGGCTTCCTCCACTCAACAACAACAACAAGACTCAACAGATGTGCTCTTTGTTGAACCTGTGAAGACCCTTCTCACTCCAACTGACAAACTTGAAGTTCTGTGTGAGCTTTTTGTGGATTTTGATAGCCTGAAAGAAAATGGTTTTGACCTACTTCCAGCCGTCGAAGCTCAAGGTTGGGAGAAGTATTTTGATCGTCTCATGGGACCAGTTTTCCCAAAATTGGTTAAGGCGTTTTGGGTGTATGCAAGTTCTTCTAACACTCATGTTACGTCATATGTGCTGGGGAAAATAATCATAATCTCTGAAGACCACATTGCTAGGCTCATTGAATCTTATGGCAATGGGATCAAGTGTAGTGAAATGGAAAAACTGTCAGATACCAAACTGATAGCTAAATAAATCTTCACTTCTGGCCAACCTTCTAACAAGATAAAGGATCTGAAGATCCATCTTAGAATTTGGGCCAAGATCATTCTTGGAAGCATCTGCCACAGGAAAGCAACAAACTCTCCAGATTATATCAACATGGATCAGCAGTTCCTGCTGTACTTCATTGCTAAGCAGAAGAAGGTTAACCTTGCACACTCTCTATTTAATCATCTGAAAAACAGTGTGAAGGAAACTAGAGAGGGAGAGAAGACAAAGAGGGATTGGATTCCTTTAGGGCGTTTAATCTCTGACATTCTCAATGAGAATAAATTGGTGGACTATCTGGCTGAAGTCAAGCAGATAGAGCTTCTAGAAACAGATGTTGGTAAGCCTCTAAATGATAAGAATCTGAAGAAGATGAATTTCATAACTTCTATCAAGAAAGACCCCATTCTCTACTCCAGAGATGTCATAACCACAAGGAAGATTCCTCTGCAGAACTTCCCACTCTTTTCTTCTGACACACCTCCAGAGGTTGTGGTCAGATACTTGGATTCCTGCAAGCAACATGGTGTGGATCCAATGTTCAAGGCAACAGAACTTACTCAACAAACACCAGATGCTGCATCAGCAAGGAGCAAGAAAAGAAAGGCTGGAGAAGGAATGTCTCAGAAGGCTCCTAAGACTACCAGAAGAACAGGTAATACTTCTGCTTCTAACTCTGATTTTATTTCTGTAGTAGAAGCAGTAACAGTAGAAATGTTTGAAGCACCCTCTGACCCAACACCTTCTGATAAAATTCCTTCTGCACCAACTCCTTCTGAACCAATCCCATCATCTAAACCAACCCCATCCTTTGAACCTATTCCACCTTCTAACCCTATTCCCTCTGTCATACCTGCAACCTCTGCTGTCTCCTCCATATTATCTTCACTTTATCTACCAGAAAATGAACCCCATCAACCACAAACCCTATCATACTTTGATATCCCCATAGATACAACACCCCTATCTGATGTAGACCGTTCACCATCAGCTGAAACACACACTGCCCTTCAACATGTTCTTTCTGACATTGATGATTTCCAACCCCCTAAATCTCATCAAATCCCATCTTCTCAAACACTTGAAACAAACCTCTATAGTAGTTTCCAACCACTAAATACTGATGGCCATGTTTTTAATCTTTCACCAATAAGAGAAAGCTCCTTGTCTTCCTATGAATCTACCCCTCCTAACTCACCAACTTTCATCACCATCCCTGACACACCACCAGAAGACACTGAACCAGAAAATCCCCTTAGAACTTCTGTTAACATAGAAGCTCTACAGAAATTATCCTCTGTTTCAAATAAAACTGCCATACCAGCACCAAAACCAAAACCCACGAAAACAGACATTTATGCACTGCTGATTGCTTTTGAAACAGAAATGAAATTCAGGATAGAGGATCTGAAGGCTGCTTGCTCAGAGCTTCCTGATCTAGCTGCTTCTGACTTTCTGTGGGCCAAGTTCAGAAAATGGTTCAATGCTGAAACCAAATAGCTAAAGGATATCTGCTATGACATTGCTCATCAGAACTTCTGTGAGTATCTCAAAGCAGTTGTTTCAAACATTGAACAGAATAAACCATTTCTTCTGGACAACAAACCCTGGACAGAGTCAGAACCTCTGGATTCAAACTCTGGACTTCAGATGGTCTTAGTTCCTTCTGATGAAGGTCAGGATGTTGATTCTGCTCAAACACCAGCAACTGAAGAATATTCTGAAAATCAAGATGCTCCAGAAGCTGAAGAATCTCTGCCAACCACTCTTGTTCTGAAGACCTTGGAAGAATTAAAGAAGGAAAATGAGATGGTTAAGCAAAGGCTGGATAAACAAGAAGAAACCAATGCTGAGTTGAAGACGATGATTGGAAAGCAAGTGGAATCATCCTCTAAGATCAAGTCTCTGCTAAAGGCTTTAGTTACTAAGATGCATCCCTGATTTTCTATTTTATCTTCTGATTATCATTTTCTGTTTTTCTCTTCTGTTTATCATGATTGTTTAAGTACTACTGGTTATTTTCTTGTTGGCTTTTGATTTTGTTTAATGAAAACTTATTTTGCTTCTACACTCTTGCATTTTTTCTGCATTTATACTTTTTGATTATGACAAAAAGGGGGAGAAACGTAGAAGATCTTGATCTATAGCAGTTTATCAAAATTTGCCTCTAACATATAAATTCTAAAAAAACTATTTGAGTTGTGATTCTAAAAATAGAAACAGGTCAAGTAATCAACTCAAGGGGAGTTAAAGCTAATGAAACTTCTGAAGGATAAAACTTCTGAAAAAACCTCTAATAGAAATATCTGATTTAATTTAATCAAAGGGAGTTCTTCTAATCCTATTAAACTCTATTCTTAAAATCTAAATAAATGTTTTGTCATCATCAAAAAGGGGGAGATTGTTAGAACAATTATGTTTCTAAACCTCTAAGAGTTTTGATGATAACAAATATTATTATGCAAGAATAGAAGTTCTAATGACTCTCTTTATTATATGTGTAGAAGAGGAAGTTATTTAAAGGAGACGTGCTTTATTAGAAGATACATTGAGACTTATATAGAACATACACTTATTGAAGAATCCTTCATTTAATGACATGGTTAATAGCTGCGCATCAAGACTTTATTATCTCTGATTTACGTCTAGAAGATGATGATCTTCATAATGAAGGCATTAATTAAAGAATATATTAATTAATGGTCAAGACAAGTATCTGTTGTTATGGAAGGAATTTATGGTATTAACTAATATCCTAAATTAGCTTAAGATGTCTCCAACGGCTACAATATTCAAGAACTATATAAAGGAATCAAATTGAAGATTTGATACAACACTCACGAGAAAAGACTCACTCATTTGTGCTAAACTCTTGTAACATTCACTTAGTGATCATAGCTTTATTAGAAGCAAAATAGTTACTTTATTATTATTATTGTAATAGTTAAGTAAAATCCCTTGAGTGACTAGTTTCAGTCAGAAGAGTCAAGAGGACATTGACTGTAGGTCAGTGTGTGTATTCAATTATTGAATAGTGGATTAAGACCTCAATGATAGAGGCAAAGTCACCTTGGCGGGTGGACTGGACGTAGTTTGAGTTTAAACGAACCAGGATAAATTAACTTGTCATAGAAGTTAATTTTAAGTTGTTAAGAAAACCCAATTCTAAGCCCCCCCCCCCCCCCCTTCCTTGTGTTTTACGCACCTTCAACTAGTATTTCAAAAATTTCATAGAATCTAATTTTGAGATGATTTTTTGCATGGACTTCCATCATAACCTTCCCTTGTGACATATAGATATGATCTTAAAAGTTTCGTAAAATTTCGAACAATCCTCGATATAATTTGATTTTTGACAGAAACTAGTATAGAATTGTGTATATTATACTACGATTTTTTTACCAAAACTAGTATTTCAAAAAGTTTCATAGAATCTAATTTCGAGATAATTATTTGCATGGACTTCCATCATAACCTTCCCTCGTAACATAGAGAGGATCTTAAAAGTTGAGTAGCATTTCGAACAATCCTCGACTTAATTTGATTTTTGATCGAAACTAGTATAAAATTGTGTATAATATACTACGATTTTATGACCAAAACTAGTATTTCAAAAAGTTTCATAGAATCTAATTTTGAGACTATTTTTTGCAAGGACTTCCATCATAACCTTCCCTAGTAATTAAAAGAGAGGATCTTAAAAGTTTCGTAAAATTTCGAACAATCCTCGATATAATTTGATTTTTGACCGAAACTATTATAGAATTGTCTATAATATATTATGATTTTTGACAAAAACTAGTATTTCAAAAACTTTCATAAAATCTAATTTTGAGATTATTTTTTGCATGGACTTCCATCATAACCTTACCTCATAACATATAGAGAGGATATAAAAAGTTTCGTAGCATTTCGAACAGTCCTCGACTTAATTTAATTTTTGATCAAAACTAGTATAACATTGTGTATAATATACTACGATTTTTTGACCAAAACTAGTATTTCAAAAAGTTTCATAGAATCTAATTTTGAGATGATTGTTTGCATGGACTTCCATTATAACCTTCCCTCGTAACATATAGAAAGGATCTTAAAAGTTTCGTAGAATTTCGAACAATCCTCGATTTAATTTGATTTTTGATCGAAACTAGTATAGAATTGTGCATAATATACTACGATTTTTTACCGAAACAAGTATTTCAAAAAGTATCATAGAATCTAATTTTGAGATGATTTTTTGCATTGACTTCCATCATAACCTTCCCTTGTAACATATAGATATGATCTTAAAAGTTTCATAGAATTTCGAACAATCCTCGATATAATTTGATTTTTGACCGAAACTAGTATAGAATTGTGTATATTATACTACAATTTTTAGACCAAAACTAGTATTTCATAAAGTTTCATAGAATCTAATTTTAAGATGATTATTTGCATGGACTTCCATCATAAACTTCCCTCGTAACATATAGAGAGGATCTTAAAAGTTGCGTAGCATTTCGAACAATCCTCGACTTAATTTGATTTTTGATCGAAACTAGTATAAAATTAGGTATAATATACTACGATTTTTTGACCAAAACTAGTATTTCAAAAAGTTTCATAGAATCTATTTTTGAGATAATTTTTTGCAAGGACTTCCATCATAACCTTCCCTCTTAATTAACAGACAGGATCTTAAAAGTTTCTTAAAATTTCGAACAATCCTCAATATAATTTGATTTTTGACCGAAACTATTATAGAATTGTATATAATATACTACGATTTTTGACCGAAACTAGTATTTCAAAAAGTTTCATAGAATCTAATTTTGAGATGATTTTTTGAATGGACTTCCATCATAACCTTCCCTCATAACATATAGAGAGGATCTTAAAAGTTTCGTAGAATTTAGAACAATCCTCGATATAATTTTATTTTTGACCGAAACAAGTATAGAATTGTGTATATTTTACTACGATTTTTTGACCAAAACTAGTATTTCAAAAAGTTTCATAGAATCAAATTTTGAGTTAATTTTTTGCAAGGACTTCCATCATAACCTTCCCTCATAATTAATATAGAGGATCTTAAACGTTTCGTAAAATTTCGAACAATCCTCGATATAATTTGATTTTTGAACGAAACTAGTATAAAATTGGGTATAATATACTAAGATTTTTTTGACCGAAACTAGTATTTAAAAAAGTTTCATAGAATCTAATTTTTAGATTATTTTTTGCATGGATTTCCTTCATAAACTTCCCTAGTAACATATAGAAAGGATCTTAAAAGTTTCGTAGAATTTCGAACAATCCTCGATTTAATTTGATTTTTTATCGAAACTAGTATAGAATTGTGCATAATATACTATGATTTTTGACCGAAACTAGTATTTCAAAAAGTTTCATAGAATCTAATTTTGAGATGATTTTTTGCATGTAATTCCATCATAACATTCCCTTGTAACATATAGATATGATTTTAAAAGTTTCGTAAAATTTCGAACAATTCTCGATATAATTTGATTTTTGCAGAAACTAGTATAGAATTGTGTATATGATACTATGATTTTTTGACCAAAACTTTTATTTCAAAAAGTTTCATAGAATCTAATTTCGAGATGATTGTTTGCATGGACTTCCACCATAACCTTCCCTCGTAACATAGAGAGGATCTTAAAAGTTGAGTAGCATTTTGAACAATCCTTGACTTAATTTGATTTTTGATCGAACCTAGTATAACATTGTATATAATATACTACGATTTTATGAAAAAAAACTAGTATTTCAAAAAGTTTCATAGAATCTAATTTTGTGATCATTTTTTGCAAGGACTTCCATCATAACCTTCCCTCGTAATTAATAGAGAGGATCTTAAAAGTTTCGCAAAAATTTTAACAATCCTCGATATAATTTGATATTTGACCGAAACTATTATAGAATTGTGTATAATATACTACGATTTTTGACCGAAACTAGTATTTCAAAAAGTTTCATAGAATCTAATTTTGAGATTATTTTTTGCATGGACTTCCATAATAACCTTCCCTCGTAACATATAGAGAGGATCTTAAAAGTTTCGTAGCATTTCGAACAATCCTCGATATAATTTGATTTTTGACCGAAACTAGTCTAAAATTGTGTATAATATACTACGATTTTTTGACAAAAACTAGTATTTCAAAAAGTTTCATAAAATCAAATTTTGAGATGATTGTTTGCATGGACTTCCATCATAACCTTCCCTCGTAGAATTTCGAACAATCCTCGATTTTATTTGATTTTTGATCGAAACTAGTATAGAATTATGCATAATATACTACGATTTTTGACCGAAACTAGTATTTCAAAAAGTTTCATAGAATCTAATTTTGAGATGATTTTTTGCATGGACATCCATCATAACCTTCCCTTGTAACATATATATATGATCATAAAAGTTTCGTAGAATTTCGAACAATCCTCGATATTATTTAATTTTTGACCGAAACAAGTATAGAATTGTGTATATTATACTACAATTTTTTGACCAAAACTAGTATTTCAAAAAGTTTCATAGAATCTAATTTTAAGATGATTGTTTGCATGGACTTCCATCATAACCTTCCCTCGTAACATATACAGAGGATCTTAAAAGTTGCGTAGCATTTCGAACAATCCTCGACTTAATTTGATTTTTGATCGAAACTAGTATAAAATTAGGTATAATATACTACGATTTTTTGACCAAAACTAGTATTTCAAAAAGTTTCATTGAATCTAATTTTGAGATAATTTTTTGCAAGGACTTCCATCATAACCTTCCCTCGTAATTAATAGATAGGATCTTAAAAGTTTCTTAAAATTTCGAATAATCTTCAATATTATTTTTATTTTTGACCGAAACTATTATAGAATTGTGTATAATATACTACAATTTTTTCCCAAAACTAGTATTTCAAAAAGTTTCATAGAATCTAATTTTGAGATGATTTTTTGCATGGACTTCAATCATAAACTTCCCTCGTAACATATAGAGAGGATCTTAAAAGTTTCGTAGAATTTCGAACAATCCTCGATATAATTTTAATTTTGACCTAAACAAGTATAGAATTATGTATATTTTACTACGATTTTTTGACCAAAATTAGTATTTCAAAAAGTTTTATAGAATCTAATTTTGAGATAATTTTTTGCCAGGACTTCCATCATAACCTTCCCTCGTAATTAATATAGAGGATCTTAAACGTTTCGTAAAATTTCGAACAATCCTCGATATAATTTGATTTTTGACCGAAACTAGTATAAAATTGTGTATAATATACTAAGATTTTTTTATCAAAACTAGTATTTCAAAATGTTTCATAGAATCTAATATTATGATAATTTTTTGCATGGACTTCCATCATTACCTTCCCTCGTAATTAATAGAGAGGATCTTAAAAAAATTTCTTAAAATTTTGAACAATCCTCGATATAATACGATTTTTGACCGAAACTAGTATTTCAAAAAGTTTTATAGAATCTAATTTTGAGATGATTTTTTGCATGGACTTCCATCATAACCTTCCCTGGTAACATATAGAGAGGATCTTAAAAGTTTCATAGAATTTAGAACAATCCTTGATATAATTTAATTTTTGACCGAAACTAGTATAGAATTGTGTATATTTTACTACGATTTTTTGACCAAAACTAGTATTTCAAAAGGTTTCATAGAATCGAAATTTGAGATGATTGTTTGCATGAACTTCCATCAAAACCTTCCCTCGTAACATATAGAGAGGGTTTTAAAAGTTGCGGAGCATTTCGAACAATCCTCGGCTTAATTTGATTTTTGATCGAAACTAGTATAAAATTGTGTATAATATACTACGATTTTTTGACCAAAACTAGTATTTCAAAAAGTTTCATAGAATCTAATTTTGAGATTATTTTTTGCAAAGACTTCCATCATAACCTTCCCTCGTAATTAATAGAGAGGATCTTAAAAGTTTCGTAAGATTTCCAACAATCCTCGATATAATTTGATTTTTGACCAAAACTAGTATTTCAAAAAGTTTCATAGAATCAAATTTTGAGATCATTTTTTGCAAGTACTTCCATCATAACCTTCCCTCGTAATTAATAGAGAGGATCTTAAATGTTTCGCAAAAATTTTAACAATCATCGATATAATTTTATTTTTGACCGAAACTATTATAGAATTGTGTATCATATACTACAATTTTTGACCGAAACTAGTATTTCAAAAAGTTTCATATCATCTAATTTTGAGATGATTTTTTGCATGGAATTCCATAATAACCTTCCCTCGTAACATATAGAGATGATCTTAAAAGTTTCGTAAAAGTTTGAACAATCCTCGATATAATTTGATTTTTGACCGGAACTAGTCTAAAATTGTGTATAATATACTACGATTTTTTGACCAAAACTAGTAATTCAAAAAGTTTCATAGAATCTAATTTTGAGATGATTGTTTGCATGGACTTCCATCATAACCTTCCCTCGTAACATATATAAAGGATGTTAAAAGTTTCGTAGAATTTCGAACAATCCTCGATTTTATTTGGTTTTTGATCGAAACTAGTATAGAATTGTGCATAATATACTACGATTTTTGACCGAAACTAGTATTTCAAAAAGTTTCATATAATCTAATTTTGAGATGATTTTTTGCATAGCCTTCCATCATAACCTTCCCTTGTAACATATAGATATGATCTTAAAAGTTTCGTAGAATTTCGAACAATCTTCGATATTATTTAATTTTTGACCGAAACTAGTATAGAATTGTGTATATTATACTACAATTTCTGACCAAAACTAGTATTTCAAAAAGTTTCATAGAATCTAATTTTATGATTGTTTGCATGGACTTCCATCATAACCTTCCCTCGTAACATATAGAGAGGATCTTAAAATTTGCGTAGCATTTCGAACAATCCTCGACTTAATTTGATTTTTGATCGAAACTAGTATAAAATTAGGTATAATATACTACGATTTTTTGACCAAAACTAGTATTTCAAAAATTTCATAGAATCTAATTTTGAGATAATTTTTTGCAAGGACTTCCATCATAACCTTCCCTCGTAATTAATAGAGAGGATCTTAAAAGTTTCGCAAAATTTCGAACAATCCTCGATATAATTTGATTTTTGACCGAAACTATTATAAAATTGTGTATAATAAACTACGATATTTTTCCGAAACTAGTATTTCAAAAAGTTTCATAGAATCTAATTTTGAGATTATTTTTGCATGGACTTCAATCATAACCTTCCCTCGTAACATATAGAGAGGATATTAAAAGTTTCGTAGAATTTCGAACAATCCTCGATATAATTTTATTTTTGACCGAAACAAGTATAGAATTGTGTATATTTTACTACAATTTTTTGACCAAAACTAGTATTTCAAAACGTTTCATAGAATCTAATTTTGAGATGATTGTTTGCATGAACTTCCATAAAAACCTTCCCTCGTAACATATAGAGAGGGTCTTAAAAGTTGCGTAGAATTTCGAACAATCCTCGGCTTAATTTGATTTTTGATCGAAACTAGTATAAAATTAGGTATAATATACTACGATTTTTTTACCAAAACTAGTATTTCAAAAAGTTTCATAGAATCTAATTTTGAGATAATTTTTTACAAGGACTTCCATCATAACCTTCCCTCGAATTAATAGAGAGGATCTTAAAAGTTTCTTAAAATTTCGAACAATCTTCGATATAATTTGATTTTTGACCGAAACTATTACAGAATTATGTATAATATACTACGATTTTTGACCGAAACTAGTATTTCAAAAAGTTTCATAGAATCAAATTTTGAGATGATTTTTTGCATGGACTTCCATCATAACCTTGCCTCGTAACATATAGAGAGGATCTTAAAAGTTTCGTAGAATTTTGAACAATCCTCGATATAATTTTATTTTTGACTGAAACAAGTATAGAGTTGTGTATATTTTACTACGATTTTTTGACCAAAACTAGTATTTCAAAAAGTTTCATAGAATCTAATTTTGAGATGATTGTTTGCATGAACTTCCATCAAAACCTTCCCTCGTAACATATAGAGAGGGTCTTAAAAGTTGCGTAGCATTTCGAACAATCCTCGGCTTAAGTTGATTTTTGATCGAAACTAGTATAAAATTGTGTATAATATACTACGATTTTTTGACCAAAACTAGTATTTCAAAAAGTTTCATAGAATCTAATTTTGAGATTATTTTTTGCAAAGACTTCCATCATAACCTTCCCTCGTAATTAATAGAGAGGATCTTAAAAGTTTCGTAAGATTTCGAACAATCCTCGATATAATTTGATTTTTGACCAAAACTAGTATTTCAAAAAGTTTCATAGAATCAAATTTTGAGATCATTTTTTGCAAGTACTTCCATCATAACCTTCCCTCGTAATTAATAGAGAGGATCTTAAAAGTTTCGCAAAAATTTTAACAATCATCGATATAATTTTATTTTTGACCGAAACTATTATAGAATTGTGTATCATATTCTACAATTTTTGACCGAAACTAGTATTTCAAAAAGTTTCATATAATCTAATTTTGAGATGATTTTTTGCATGGACTTCCATAATAACCTTCCCTCGTAACATATAGAGAGGATCTTAAAAGTTTCGTAAAAGTTTGAACAATCCTCGATATAATTTGATTTTTGACCGAAACTAGTCTAAAATTGTGTATAATATACTACGCTTTTTTGACCAAAACTAGTAATTCAAAAAGTTTCATAGAATCTAATTTTGAGATGATTGTTTGCATGGACTTCCATCATAACCTTCCATCGTAACATATATAAAGGATCTTAAAAGTTTCGTAGAATTTCGAACAATCCTCGATTTTATTTGGTTTTTGATCGAAACTAGTATAGAATTGTGCATAATATACTATGATTTTTAACCGAAACTAGTATTTCAAAAAGTTTCATAAAATCTAATTTTGAGATGATTTTTTGCATAGCCTTCCGTCATAACCTTCCCTTGTAACATATAGATATGATCTTAAAAGTTTCGTAGAATTTCGAACAATCTTCGATGTTATTTAATTTTTGACCGAAACTAGTATAGAATTGTGTATATTATACTACAATTTTCTGACCAAAACTAGTATTTCAAAAAGTTTCATAGAATCTAATTTTAAGATGATTGTTTGCATGGACTTCCATCATAACCTTCCCTCGTAACATATAGAGAGGATCTTAAAAGTTGCGTAGCATTTCGAACAATCCTCGACTTAATTTGATTTTTGATCGAAACTAGTATAAAATTAGGTATAATATACTAGGATTTTTTGACCAAAACTAGTATTTCAAAAAGTTTCATAGAATCTAATTTTGAGATAATTTTTTGCAAGGACTTCCATCATAACCTTCCCACGTAATTAATAGAGAGGATCTTAAAAGTTTCTTAAAATTTCGAACAATCCTCGATATAATTTGATTTTTGACCGAAACTATTATAAAATTGTGTATAATAAACTACGATATTTTTCCAAAACTAGTATTTCGAAAAGTTTCATAGAATCTAATTTTGAGATTATTTTTGCATGGACTTCCATCATAACCTTCCCTCGTAACATATAGAGAGGATATTAAAAGTTTCGTAGAATTTCGAACAATCCTCGATATAATTTTATTTTTGACCGAAACAAGTATAGAATTGTGTTTATTTTACTACAATTTTTTGACCAAAACTAGTATTTCAAAACGTTTCATAGAATCTAATTTTGAGATGATTGTTTGCATAAACTTCCATAAAAACCTTCCCTCGTAACATATAGAGAGGGTCTTAAAAGTTGCGTAGAATTTCGAACAATCCTCGGCTTAATTTGATTTTTGATCGAAACTAGTATAAAATTAGGTATAATATACTACGATTTTTTGACCAAAACTAGTATTTCAAAAAGTTTCATAGAATCTAATTTTGAGATAATTTTATACAAGGACTTCCATCATAACCTTCCCTCGAATTAATAGAGAGGATCTTAAAAGTTTCTTAAAATTTCGAACAATCCTCGATATAATTTGATTTTTGACCGAAACTATTATAGAATTGTGTATAATATACTATGATTTTTGACCGAAACTAGTATTTCAAAAAGTTTCATAGAATCAAATTTTGAGATGATTTTTTGCATGGACTTCCATCATAACCTTGCCTCGTAACATATAGAGAGGATCTTAAAAGTTTCGTAGAATTTTGAACAATCCTCGATATAATTTTATTTTTGACTGAAACAAGTATAGAGTTGTGTATATTTTACTACGATTTTTTGACCAAAACTAGTATTTCAAAAAGTTTCATAGAATCTAATTTTGAGATGATTGTTTGCATGAACTTCCATCAAAACCTTCCCTCGTAACATATAGAGAGGGTCTTAAAAGTTGCGTAGCATTTCGAACAATCCTCGGCTTAAGTTGATTTTTGATCGAAACTAGTATAAAATTGTATATAATATACTACGATTTTTTGACCAAAACTAGTATTTCAAAAAGTTTCATAGAATCTAATTTTGAGATTATTTTTTGCAAAGACTTCCATCATAACCTTCCCTCGTAATTAATAGAGAGGATCTTAAAAGTTTCGTAAGATTTCGAACAATCCTCGATATAATTTGATTTTTGACCAAAACTAGTATTTCAAAAAGTTTCATAGAATCAAATTTTGAGATCATTTTTTGCAAGGACTTCCATCATAACCTTCCCTCGTAATTAATAGAGAGGATCTTAAAAGTTTCGCAAAAATTTTAACAATCATCGATATAATTTTATTTTTGACCGAAACTATTATAGAATTGTGTATCATATACTACAATTTTTTGACCGAAACTAGTATTTCAAAAAGTTTCATATAATCTAATTTTGAGATGATTTTTTGCATGGACTTCCATAATAACCTTCCCTCGTAACATATAGAGAGGATCTTAAAAGTTTCGTAAAAGTTTGAACAATCCTCGATATAATTTGATTTTTGACCGAAACTAGTCTAAAATTGTGTATAATATACTACGCTTTTTTGACCAAAACTAGTAATTCAATAAGTTTCATAGAATCTAATTTTGAGATGATTGTTTGCATGGACTTCCATCATAACCTTCCCTCGTAACATATATAAAGGATCTTAAAAGTTTCGTAGAATTTCGAACAATCCTCGATTTTATTTGGTTTTTGATCGAAACTAGTATAGAATTGTGCATAATATACTACGATTTTTGACCGAAACTAGTATTTCAAAAAGTTTCATAAAATCTAATTTTGAGATGATTTTTTGCATAGCCTTCCATCAAAACCTTCCCTTGTAACATATAGATATGATCTTAAAAGTTTCGTAGAATTTCGAACAATCTTCGATATTATTTAATTTTTGACCGAAACTAGTATAGAATTGTGTATATTATACTACAATTTTCTGACCAAAACTAGTATTTCAAAAAGTTTCATAGAATCTAATTTTAAGATGATTGTTTGCATGGACTTCCATCATAACCTTCCCTCGTAACATATAGAGAGGATCTTAAAAGTTGCGTAGCATTTCGAACAATCCTCGACTTAATTTGATTTTTGATCGAAACTAGTATAAAATTAGGTATAATATACTACGATTTTTTGACCAAAACTAGTATTTCAAAAAGTTTCATAGAATCTAATTTTGAGATAAGTTTTTTGCAAGGACTTCCATCATAACCTTCCCACGTAATTAATAGAGAGGATCTTAAAAGTTTCTTAAAATTTCGAACAATCCTCGATATAATTTGATTTTTGACCGAAACTGTTATAAAATTGTTTATAATAAACTACGATTTTTTTCCGAAACTAGTATTTCAAAAAGTTTCATAGAATCTAATTTTGAGATTATTTTTGCATGGACTACCATCATAACCTTCCCTCGTAACATATAGAGAGGATATTAAAAGTTTCGTAGAATTTCGAACAATCCTCGAAATAATTTTATTTTTAACCGAAACAAGTATAGAATTGTGTATATTTTACTACAATTTTTTGACCAAAACTAGTATTTCAAAACATTTCATAGAATCTAATTTTGAGATGATTGTTTGCATGAACTTCCATAAAAACCTTCCCTCGTAACATATAGAGATGGTCTTAAAGGTTAGGTAGAATTTCGAACAATCCTCGGCTTAATTTGATTTTTGATCGAAACTAGTATAAAATTAGGTAAAATATACTACGATTTTTTGACCAAAACTAGTATTTCAAAAAGTTTCATAGAATCTAATTTTGAGATAATTTTTTACAAGGACATCCATCATAACCTTCCCTCGTAATTAATAGAGAGGATCTTAAAAGTTTCTTAAAATTTCGAACAATCCTCAATATAATTTGATTTTTGACCGAAACTATTATAGAATTATGTATAATATACTACGATTTTTGACCGAAACTAGTATTTCAAAAAGTTTCATAGAATCAAATTTTGAGATGATTTTTTGCATGGACTTCCATCATAACCTTGCCTCGTAACATATAGAGAGGATCTTAAAAGTTTCGTAGAATTTTGAACAATCCTCGATATAATTTTATTTTTGACTGAAACAAGTATAGAGTTGTGTATATTTTACTACGATTTTTTGACCAAAACTAGTATTTCAAAAAGTTTCATAGAATCTAATTTTGAGATGATTGTTTGCATGAACTTCCATCAAAACCTTCCCTCGTAACATATAGAGAGGGTCTAAAAAGTTGCGTAGCATTTCGAACAATCTTCGGCTTAAGTTGATTTTTGATCGAAACTAGTATAAAATTGTGTATAATATACTACGATTTTTTGACCAAAACTAGTATTTCAAAAAGTTTCATAGAATCTAATTTTGAGATTATTTTTTGCAAAGACTTCCATCATAACCTTCCCTCGTAATTAATAGAGAGGATCTTAAAAGTTTCGTAAGATTTCGAACAATCCTCGATATAATTTGATTTTTGACCAAAACTAGTATTTCAAAATGTTTCATAGAATCAAATTTTGAGATCATTTTTTGCAAGGACATCCATCATAACCTTCCCTCGTAATTAATAGAGAGGATCTTAAAAGTTTCGCAAAAATTTTAACAATCATCGATATAATTTTATTTTTGACCGAAACTATTATAGAATTGTGTATCATATACTACAATTTTTGACCGAAACTAGTATTTCAAAAAGTTTCATATAATCTAATTTTGAGATGATTTTTTGCATGGACTTCCATAATAACCTTCCCTCGTAACATATAGAGAGGATCTTAAAAGTTTCGTAAAAGTTTGAACAATCCTCGATATAATTTGATTTTTGACCGAAACTAGTCTAAAATTGTGTATAATATACTACGCTTTTTTGACCAAAATTAGTAATTCAAAAAGTTTCATAGAATCTAATTTTGAGATGATTGTTTGCATGAACTTCCATCAAAACCTTCCCTCGTAACATATAGAGAGGGTCTTAAAAGTTGCGTAGCATTTCGAACAATCCTCAGCTTAATTTGATTTTTGATCGAAACTAGTATAAAATTGTGTATAAGATACTACGATTTTTTGACCGAAACTAGTATTTTAAAAAGTTTCATAGAATCTAATTTTTAGATTATTTTTTGCATGGATTTCCATCATAACCTTCCCTCGTAACATATAGAAAGGTTCTTAAAAGTTTCGTAGAATTTCGAACAATCCTCGATTTAATTTGATTTTTGATCGAAACTAGTATAGAATTGTGCATAATATACTATGATTTTTGACGGAAACTAGTATTTCAAAAGGTTTCATAGAATCTAATATTGAGATGATTTTTTGCATGGACTTCCATCATAACCTTCCCTTGTAACATATAGATATGATCTTAAAAGTTTCGTAGAAATTCGAACAATGCTCGATATAATTTGATTTTTGACAGAAACTTGTATAGAATTGTGTATATTATACTACGATTTTTTGACCAAAATTAGTATTTCAAAAAGTTTCATAGAATCTAATTTTGAGATGATTGTTTGCATGGACTTCCATCATAACCTTCCCTCGTAACATAGAGACGATCTTAAAAGTTGCGTAGCATTTCAAACAATCCTCAACTTAATTTGATTTTTGATCGAAACTAGTATAACATTGTGTATAATATACTACGATTTTTGACCAAAACTAGTATTTCAAAAAGTTTCATAGAATCTAATTTTGAGATTATTTTTTGCATGGACTTCCATCATAACCTTCCCTCGTAACATATAGAGAGGATATAAAAAGTTACATGGCCACGTCATGGCTGATTCCATGGGGCCAGCCATGGTGGATGCCGTAAGTGTAAAAAGCTGAATTTCTTGATTTTTGTCCGTTTCAGCTCCTTTTTCGCTACTTTTCTCGATTAAGGCCCCGATTACATAAAAAAACCTGAAAATAAAGAAAAACAAAGTAATAACATAACAAAATAGCAATAAAAACTAAGAATGCATGCGAAATCGGAGTCAGAAATACGATGAAATTTAGTGTTATCAATAATTTACACATAGTCTCATACTTCCATCTTTCTTCTTTACTAACAACACTGGAGCTCCCCACGGCGATACACTCGGCCTTACAAACCTTTTCTCAAGTAACTCTTCTAACTACTTCTTCAACTCTGACAATTCTGATGTAGACATCTGATACGGTGCCATAGAAATAGGTCTAGTTCCAGGTACAATATCAATCGTAAATTCAAATTCCCTTTCTGGCGGCACATCATGGATTTTATCAGGAAAACCGTCGGGAAAATCACTTACCACTTGCAGTTCCTCAATCTTAGCTTTGTTTTCAATAGACAACATCGCCATCAATGAAAACACATAAGCTTCCTCTTTCATCAATTTCTGCAACTCTCTGCAACAAAGAAATCTTTACCGAAGATCGACAAAGGACATTTCAAACACACGAGAGAAGTAGTCACTGATCCTATTACCAGAATCTCGACGATTAACTCTCCATTCATAGTAGACAACGTAAGACCCAATCTCTTAACACAATCAGCAGAAACAAAATAATGTGTTGCACCAGTATCAATAATAGTAATTAAATGAATACTATTAATGAAACATGTACCTATAATAAGCCTGTCCTCAGTAGTGGTCTGAGTTCCTACCAACGCGAACACTTTTCCCTTCTGAGCTTTCTTTGGCTTCTGACACTTGCTACCAATGTGTCCCGCTTCACCGCAATTAAAACATACTACATCTTTATGCTTACAGTCATTCACTGTATGCCCAATCTTTCCAGATCGTAAACACCTCTTAACCTCAGCAGTACAAACATTACTTTTGTGACCAGCTTGGCCACACTTGTAACAAACAATACTAGCAGGAGTATCTCTCCCACTAGCTCTCTGACACGGAGCAACCTTCTGTTTACCCTTTCCATCCGAAACATCATAAGCCTTGCCACAATTCTGTTGGTGCTTGCCTCTCCTTTCATTCACAATCTTATAATGAGCATTACTATCTTCCTCGAAGATCCTGCAACTATCAACCAGATCATAAAACATTCGAATCTTCTGGTACCCCACATCCTTCTTAACCTCGGAATGTAACACATTCTCAAACTTGATGCACTTAGAGAATTATGTTTCAGCCCCATCATAATGCGGATAAAACTTAGACAATTTAGTGAACTTTGCAGCATAGTCAGTCACTGACATATTTCCCTACTTCAGCTCAAGGAATTCAACTTCTTTCTTACCACGAACATCTTCAGGGTAATACTTCCTCATAAACTCCCTGCAAAAAACAACCCAAGTGAACTCCTCACCTTCCGCTTCCAATCTTGCACGAGTCTCTAACCACCAATCGTTAGCCTCAAGCACCAACATGTGTGTACCACATCAAACCTTCTGTGCTACCGTAAATTCTATCACTCGGAAGATACTTTCAATCACTTTCAACCATTCCAATGTTGCATCCGGGTCATACTTACCCTTGAAAGTAAGCAGATTCTACCTCTGAAAAGTTGCCAAACTACGAGATCCCTCACTCTCGCCAACATTCGGTAGGTTTTTCACAGCTTGAGCCATTGCTTGCATTGCAGCAGCCATAAAAGCGTCATTTCTTCTATCCATCTCAAATAAACACCACCACAAGATCAAAGATCAGCACAAAAATAACAATACTCGATTGTTAAACAACTACGAATCGATAACATGACCGGACAGACCGACCTTCTCTGATACCACTAATGTAACACCCCATTTCTACCCACAAACAATTATAAATAAATCATAGTTCAACAAAATAGGGTATCACATTTATTCTTCTCTAAACATCATCATAATATATTAAATAACGATTTATATCTTTCACTATGCAGCAAAATCATTTAATTAAAACATCATCTTCTAAAAGAGACATCTTAAATCCAATCATAAACAAAACAAAATTCAATCAAATTCATGAATTCGCTAAATCCTCTCGAAGTGCTACGTATCAGAGCGACCAACGACTCAAACCATCTAACGGAACTCCTTGCTACTCAGGATTACCTGTACATTACCAACCAAGGGTAACATTCAAACAGAAGGGGTGAGATATCGACAATTATAAAACAAGATATAATAATCAGCATGTACAAGTTAAAGTTCATTCAATCACCCATTCACATCATATTCATCATAAACATCCTATCATCATACCATCCATAACATCTCTACAATCATTCAATAATGCAATTCGAATGTTACTCGATAATGCATGCATGTGGTATCATTCGGACCCATCTTTAAAATTCATGCCAATTAGGTGGGCATCTGCAAGACATAGGTCTTCATCTTGATTTTTTCCAATCCAGGCCATCGTGTTTGCCAATCCAGTCCATCTTAATAATTCATATGTATGCGATATGAAAAACGGCATACAACATAATCAAACATCGTAAACATCGCTCAATCACATTATCTTACATCGTTGCAACATCATTGGTCATTAGACCTACATCCAAATATGCCTATCATAGCGGGATAAATAATTCAACCATCTCGGTTCAACATTTATCAATTCATCATCTAATACATTCAACAACATTCGTTAAATCATAATATTACTAACCTCTAATTACACCTATCATCAATTATTAATTCTCAGTCATCTTACGGAACATCGGAAAAAGGAACAGACGCGAATCGGTAGGCGAAACACTTCAGATTCACAAAAATACCTCACTGCTGCCCAAACACGTACCTCACGCGTAACAATGTACACCCTTACGCGTACCTTACACAATTAGCCAGAGGGGCCTAAAACTCACCTTCATTACGCGTAACAGGCAACGTAACTACCAGATTTTACGCGTAATGCCTGGTCTCCACGGAAAGCAAAGAGGCTTCATTGGTACTCGATTTCTACATGGTCCTGAATTGAGTATATTCCAATTGCAATCTTCACAATCAGATTTATTAAAATTAGGGCCTACATATATGTCAAACGAATGTGTTTGGCTTCTCCATGAAAAGGAACAGGAAAATACCGTATCGTCAAAAGCAATTTTAGGTCTAAATGTAAAACCATAACTGTCACTGTGATGCACAAGATGAACTCCGAGATCATCTTGATTAGATTTGCAATGAACAGTTAAATCCAAATTATTTTCCAAAGAGTTGATCATATTCAGACATACTCCAGTAACTTTGTGTATAAACAACAATGTTAACACACATGTGATAAATTTTTTGACGAATGAAGGTATTGTAATATCGATAAATCTTTTTGTTGAGGGTTTGTGATATTTGATATTTGAATAATGAAACACATATATTTTAGGAGCATATTTGTAAACAAAAGTAATACTTTAAATTTATAAAAATATTTTAAACATTAATTATATATAGAATTGATGAAGGTAAGAATAAGTCAAATTTTTACTGTCATCCAAATTTTTATTGTCATTCATTTAATATTTTCATATTGTCCTACAATTATTGTCTTTTTTAGAAAATAATATAAACAAAAATAAATTAACTATGGAAAAATATATTATACAATAATATAATATACATATAATACCCACAAAAATTTAATATTTAATTTTTTATTTTGTTTAATTAATTGAATCATATAATATTTATTAAATAAATATTTTATTTATTACCATTATTATCAAATAAAAAGAGAATAACACATATGGACAAAAAAAGTTTAAAAAAAAGTCTTTATTCTAATCAAATATTCACATAACATATTTTGAACTTTAAATTTAATATTTCATTATCAATTTCAAAATGAGATAATTTTAAGCCCATGAATTTTTGAGAAATCATATAACTTTAAAAATTGGTATTTTCTTTTTACGTGAAAAACATTCATTCACAATATGTCTTATTTTATCAAAATCAATTATGTGATGACTATGAATGTAAATAAGAATTCATCTTGGATGTTTAAAGGGATTATGAAAACAAGACAAACTATTCCTGAAATTCAGAATCAATGGAACAAAAGCTTGAGGGAGGAAAAGTTCAAAATGGGAGTGTTCTATAAAACTTGCACTTGTAGACTGGTTCCCTGTTCTTTCGGGAAGCAGACCTGGGCCTAGAGCTATGTTCTTTTTATGGTTTGTCTACCACAAGAAGATGGCTACAAAGGCCATGCTATCAAATTGGGGTATTATGGCTAATAGGATTTGATGTTTTTGTTAGGACTAGGAGGACATTGACCACTTATTCTTTGCCTGCAATATTATGAGAGATATTTGGCTCAAAGTTCTTTAATGGCTGCAGATCACACATAGTCCAAGTATTTGGGTGAATGAAATCAAATGGATGAGCACATATTGTAAAGGCAAATGGAAGAAAGATGGAATTATGAAGATAGTAATTGCTTAGGTTGTGTAACAATGTTTGATGTTCAGAAACAATATTTGTTTTAAAAGTAAACATTGTATAGGAAAAGATGAAGTTGTAAATAACATCATAGAAACAATTATTCATAGGGGATGGTGTAACACCCCATTTCTACCCACAAACAATTATAAATAAATCAGAGTTCAACAAAATAGGGTATCACATTTATTATTCTCTAAACATCATCATAATATATTAAATAATGATTTATATCTTTCACTACGCATCGAAATCATTTAATTATAAAAACTCATCTCCAATCAACTTCGTAAATAATTCATCATAATCCAAAACATCATCTTCTAACAGAAACATCTTAAATCTAATCATAAACAAAACAAAATTCAATCAAATTCATGCATTCGCTAAATCCCCTCGAAGTGCTACGTATCAGAGCAATCAACGACTCAAACCATCTAACGGGACTCCTCGCTACTCAGGATTACTTGCACGTTATCAACCAAGGGTAACATTCAAACATAAGGGGTGAGATATCGACAATTATAAACAGGATATAATAATCAACATGTACAAGTTAAAGTTCATTCAATCACCCATTCACATCATATTCATCATAAACATCGTATCATCATACCATCCATAACATCTCTAAAATCATTCAATAATGCAATTTGAATGCGACTCAAAAATGCATGCATGTGGTACCATTCGGAGCAAACTCCCATCTTTAAAATTCATGCCAATTAGGTGGACATCTGTAAGACATAAGTCTTCATCTTAATTTTTTCCAATCTAAGCCATCGTGTTTGCCAATCCAGGTCATCTTAATAATGCATATGTATGTGATATGAAAAACGGCATACAACACAATCAAACATCGTAAACATCGCTCAATCTCATCATCTTACATCGTTGCAACATCATTAGTCATCAGACCTATATCCAAATATGCATATCATAGCGGGATAAATAATTTAACCATCTTGGTTCAACATTTATCAACTCATCATCTAAATCCATTCAACAACATTCGTTAAATCATAATATTATTAACCTCTAATTACACTTATTATCAATTATTAATTCTCATTCATCTTACGAAACATCGGAAAAAGGAACAGACGCGAATCGGTAGGCGAAACGCTTCAAATTCACATAAATACCTCACTGTTGCCCAGACGCGTATCTCACGCGTATCAAGGCTTCCCTTACGCGTACCTTACTCAATTGGCCAGATGGGCCTAAAACTCACCTTCATTACGCGTAACAGGCAGCGTAACTACCAGGTGTTACGCGTAAGACCAGATCCCTTACGCAAACTAGCAGAGGCCTTCTCATTTCAATCTCTTCTACGAGTTCATCATCTTATCACTCCAATGCAGTCCTAATTGAGTTTCTATCATGTTTTAGACTCCTAATTCATCATCTTGTTACTCGTATATCATTACTATACCAGCTTATCATCTTAATATCATCATCTAATTCAAATTCGTCACAGTTCAATCTCACATATCAGAATATCTTCCCAAAAATATATGCATAACAACAATAACAGAGGACTCTCAGCAATTATTCAATCATCGATTCATCATATTCATATGAAATCATACAGCAACATCGTATAATCAACAACAAAAGAAAGCGAAACAACCCTCATCAATACATACAAATTATTGTCCCGGTTATAAGATATGAATCCCACCCTTACCTTTGGATTGAATGCAGCTCGAATCTACGGGTGAAAGTTCCTACGAAAATCTTCTCGAAATTCCTTAGCCCTAGCTCTTGATCTCCCTAAACTTGTTCTTCTCTCAAATTCTGACTATGGTCTAAAATTCTCTTTAAACCCTTACTAATCTTCTTTTCCTTATTTTAATTAAAATTCCTTAAAAATAATACTAATATTATTATTACTAAATTCATTTAATTAATTCACTAATGGGCTTCTATCTACACCTCTCAACATTATTACCAATACCTCCCTAAATAAGCCTAACTCACACATCAACTTAAAACAACTTAAATCGATTAACCATCTTATCATCAAACATTATACATCACAATTAACAACAAATCTACTTAAATTAATTAATTAAATCGGGGTGTTACAACTCTCCCCCACTAGAATATTTTCGTCCTCAAAAATCTTGCCTCGATCAAACAACCCAGGATAAGACTCCTGCATCTTGCTTTCTAATTCCCATGTCGTACTCTCTCCAGTAGCTCCCAGTCAAACAACTTTCACTAATGCGATCTCCTTGCCTCGCAAGGCTTTCATCTCTCAATCCTCAATACGTACCGGCATAGTCTTCACAGTTAGATTATTCCGTACTTGTATATCATTCATACTAACAACATGAGATGGATCGGGAACGTACTTCCGGAGTTGCGAAACATAGAACACGTTATGCAAATTCGACAAATTAGGAGGTAAAGCCCTTGATAAGCAACTTTTCCAATTTTGTCCAAAATCGTATACGGACCAATAAATCTCGGAGTAAGCTTCTTAGATTTCAACGCCCTTCCAACACCGGTTACATACGTAACTCTCAGAAACACATGCTCACCAGCTTGGAATTCTAAATCTTTTCTTCTCTTATCATGGTAACTTTTCTGTCTACTCTGAGACGTTTTCATCTTTTCTCTGATCAACCTGATCTTCTCTGTAGTCTCTCAAACTATCTTAGGTCCAAGCACTACACCTTCACCAGATTCTTGCCAACATAACGGAGTCCTACATCTCCGACCATACAATGCCTCAAAAGTTGCCATCCCTATACTAGAATGATAACTGTTTTTATATGTGAATTCTATCAACGGAAGATAAGTATCCCATAAACCTCCCTGCTCAAGAACACATGCTCTCAAAAAATCTTCCAACGACTGAATAGTCCTCTCAGTTTATCCATCTGTCTGAGGATGATAAGTTAAACTCAACCTCAACTTAGTACCCAATTCCTCTTGCAAACTCTTCCAAAACTCTGACGTAAACCTCAGATCTCTATCTGACACAATACTCAACGGAACACCATGCAGTTTCACAATTACTCTAACATAGATCTCTGCCAACTTAGACACTGGAAAACTGATATTGATAGGAATGAAGTGAGTCAACTTCGTTAACCTATCAATAACTACCCAAATCGAATCGTGTCCTCTTGCAGTATTAGGCAACCCTGTAACAAAATCCATAGAAATGTTATCCCATTTCCATTTTGAAATCTTCAACGGTTGCATCAACCCAGCAGGCCTTTGATGCTCAACCTTCGACTTCTGACAAGTCAAACAGGCATACACAAAACGTGTTATATCTTCCTTCATACCAGACCACCAAAACAGCTTCTTCAAATCCTGATACATCTTTGTAGCTCTCGGGTGAATACTCAAATTACTTCTATAACCCTCTTCAAGAATACTCTTTTTCATATATGAATCATCAGGAATGCAAATTAGATCATGCAATCTCAAAACACCATTTGCATCCATCTTGAAATCACTCTTCTTTGATTTACCACATCCAACCATAATATCTACCAGCTTTACATCTAACTTCTGGGCCTCTCTGATATTATCCAGAAAATCATTATTAATCTTCAGCATACCCAACTTTACACTCTGCAATGTCACTTTGCAAACCAAACTCATATCATGGAATTGCTCGATCAACTTTATCTCTTTAATCATCATTGTCGACATATGCAAAGTTGTTCGACTTAAAGCATCAGCTACAACATTAACTTTACCTGGATGGTAATTCAAACCAAAATCATAATCCTTCAATAATTGCAACCACCTGTGTTGCCTCATATTCAATTCTTTCTGATCGAACAGATACTTTAGATTCTTATGATCGCTAAACACTTCAAATCGAGAACCATAAAGATAATGCCTCCAAATCTTCAGTATGAAAACAACTGCAGTAAATTCCAAATCGTGTGTAGGATAATTCCTTTCACGCACTCACAACTGCCTCGTTGCATACTGTAACACCCTAATTTTTGCCCTAAGATTTCTTTGCATATCATATGCATTTTGCACAAACAAGATCGCACTGGCTTTCGAGTTTCTTCTCAGATGTAGGGTCTATGCTTCGCCGGGGATCACCTTTGTTTTTATTTTTTTATATTTATTTATATTTACTGATCTCTAACCAAAATACCAAAAAATATGTTGCAGTGTTCTTCTTCTTCTCTGTGTTGCAGGTTTTCAAAGACAGGGCGGTAATTTTAACTCAGATGCGTTTGTTCAGTCACAATTCGATTTCAGATGGATGTTTGACCTAATATTGGTCAAACTATCAAAAGATTGTGTTGACTGCCAGTTGTGTGTGCCAGTAGTTCATTCATCAGGCAATGCGTTTTCAAAGTACAAGTTGGGTTGTGTGACAGTGTTTTTGGTGCGAAGTTTGGTTTGTTCATCAGTTCACCAGTGATTCATCTGAGGATTTATTTTTCTCAGTATGAATTCAGTTTATCAGGAAATAATCAGACAATTTTCAGATGACAGTTGTGGCTTGAGTTGCAATTTATTCAACTGTACAATGGTTCTTTGGTTGGCTGTGTCCATTTCATTAGAGGCTTGTGAAAGAGAAATCGAGATTTGTTGTGGGCTTGAAAACCAAATTCCATCCATTATCCATTTTCTTTCCGATTAAACCATTTTTTATCCATTTATCCATCCGTATACCTTTTTTATGACCATTTTTCATTATCCACTTTTTTCGATTCTTTTTTACCAAACCACATTATCCAAATATTATTCATATGTCCGTTATCCATTTTTTTTATCTGACTAAATCATTTCCAATTTTTTTTTATCCTTCCTTTTTTTTATATCTTTATTGTTTTTTCTAATTTTTTCTCTTATCAATTCCATTTTTTTTACCAAAATAATAAATATAATAAAAAAATCCAATCAAGTCATTTTAATTTCCAATTGATTTTATTTTCTTTCTCATTTTTTTATTACAAATTTTGGTATAATGTTCTTCTATTTTTTTTTAGGCCCATTGGCCCATCCATACTTCAAGCCATTGTTTCCAACTCTTACAACAAGCAACAACATCATCCAAGGCCCCACAAGCCTTCCAAGCCAATTTCCAACCTCCTAGCTTGCACACCCAGCCTCACAATAAAGCCTATTGTACAACATCATGTGACAAGCCTAACATCAGCTTCCAAAAACAACTCCCTTGCCCACAAGCCATTTCCCACAAAACTTGCCAAGTCTCACTACAACAGCCCTCAGCCGAACAACAAAAACAATATGCCGCATCAAAGCATCTCACTCCAGCCTTCACATCACCTGGCCCCATAAAACCTCACTTCAGCCTAAGCCTTTCGCAGGCTTTTGTACAACATCCCACATGCCAAAAGCCTCAACAAGCAGTCCCGTACGCCGCACGTACCTCCCAGCTTGCACGCCCACATCCCAGCTTCATGCGCTAGCCCAAGCAAAACAAAGCCAACACTTTACGCCGCCTACGAACAACCAGCCGCCAAGCAAAATACTTCAGTTTGTACGCAACATTTTCAAGCTGAAGCCTAAGCAAGAAACAATCCTCAGCTCTACACAAAACATCAAGCCATTTGCCTTCAATCCTTCACGCGCATAGCCTCTCTCGCACACAGATTTCTCACGCACATCAATCCAAGCCAACATCCAAATATTTGCCAAGCCGTATCAATCCCTGCAACAAGCTGCCTAGCATCAGGCCCACACAACAATTTCACGCTTCCCGCACGAGTTTATCACGAATCCGTCACGAGCAACAAACGCACCTGTTTCACAAACACAATCAAAACGCAAACAACCAAACAACAAAACACAAAAATTCAGAAACGAAATCTCAAATGAACACGAGAATTTCGTGAACCTTCCAAATGCCCAAAATTAATTCAAAACGCAGCAAATAATTTCCTCTTCCTCTTCTTTAAATAGAACCCCTCACTCTCACAAAGATCAAGCTTCAATTAGCCTCTAGAAACCCTGCCAAAACCAAATTTCATCTCAATTCCAAACTTCCAAATACTCACCATACCTGCAATTGGAAATTTCATCCGAATCAAATAAAACTTTCAACCTAACTTCTATCCTCAACTCACTGTTAGCACGAAAATCAATTCTGAATCATGAAGATTTGAGAAGGAAACCGAATTGATTGAGAGAGGGTTTCGAGAAAGAAGAAGAAGAGCTCGTGTTCGGAAGTGAAAGGAGAAGAAGAACGAAAATCGCGGAAGGAGAAGAGAGGAAGCGTTTCTAGTTTTCTTTTGATTTTGAAGGTGAGGATACCTACTGAGCCGCCGTACCTTTGCCCTGTTTCTGCCGTGCGTATGCGTGAAGAAGAAGAACATTGCATTTTGTTCTTTCTGATTTCTTTTGTTTTTTTTAATAATTAATTTATTTTATTATATGTAAAAATGAGTTTGAATTGGGCTTTTGAACTTGGATCCTGCTATTCATATTGTAACCCGCGGATCCTATATCTTCCCCCCTCTCCTTTCCACTCTTTTTTATATATATTCTTTAGTTTGTTTTTTTAAATAGATTTTGTGATAATTTATTTTTTTTATAAGAAAAGTTTTTTTAGAGATATATCCTAGGAAAAATTTTAGAATTATATTTTAGAAAAGAATTTTAGAAAAGAGATTTAGAAAAGTGTTTTAGAAAATAATTTAGAAAAAAGAGTTTTAGAAAATGATTTAAAAATATTCTAATTCTTTTATGGATCTACTTTTAGATCCATTTATTCTTCATCTTTTTTTTTATTTTTGGTCGATGACAATCTCCGATTCGGGATTGTTGATTTCCGATTGGTTTAATCTTCATTATTTCAAATCTATGGATGAATGATCATTTGGATCATTCTCCATACTTTGAGATCGTGATAGGTTGCTTTTCGATAAAATCAACGAAAATCTCGATTAAGATTAGACCGTTCTCTTTCTTTTAGTGTGGCATGTTTTCGGAGAACGATCCATTATATCGTTTCTCTAACATGTATTAACACGAATATTTTCCACTTTAATTAGTGGTGACCGGCCTCATTTGTAGGGTAATTACTTCGTAAATTACTCGATGATTGCTTAACATAGACCTAAAGTTGTCCCGATTCGAATTAAGATCCACTTGGATCCGGTTGCTTCGATTTTATTATTCCTTGTTGTGGTTGTGCTTGATTAAGTTCATCATACCACTTATTATTGTAAATATTATAATAATGTGAATATAATTTGTTTAAATTTAATCTCTCGCACCTTATCCTTTTATTTTAATCTCTTGCTCCTTTGTCTCCTTTATTATGCTTTATCATATAATATCATATATCATTTGTTTATAGTTATATTGTTATTTGTGGTTTTCATTTTGTCCATTTGGATATCAAAACACTAATAAAGGATTAAACACTTAAAAGACTTGTGACTTCTAACTTCGGACTATGGTTACTATCCCTTGCTTTTGGAGAATGGACTTAGACTTTAAGATCTTCCCCCTTGCTCAAGTTGGAATGGATTAGAAACCTCGGCCTCAAGTTATTTCCTTAGCCTTTGAAGATGGAATTCCGAACTTTGAAGATGTGTGCATATTTTGGTTTGGTAAACTCTTCTCTTAACTTTTAATTCAAGTATTAGGATTAGTCCCTTCATCTCCTCCCCATTCTTTAATTTTCAAAACTTCTCCCTATTTCAAAAATCTTCTTGTTTTCTAAACTTCAAACACTTTCATAATCAAACCTTGACTTCGGTCAAGCGATTTTTAATCTTTTCACTTTATTTCCTTAAACAAATGTTAATTCATGTAAATATATCAAAAATCATTTTCTCATATACTTTAAAAAACTCAAAACTCACTCAATTGTTTTTGTGCCTTGTGCACCTTTTCTTTTCACATGTTTAGATATGATTCATCTTTTCTAGCGGAATTATTCGCTAAAGGATGACGACTTATCTCTACATTTTAAAATCAATTCAACTCATTTGTTTCTTTTCAAATTTTGTACCACGAACTACGAGGTTTTGATCTCGCATTGCACTTTGTGGGTACGTAGGCATGAGGCGTTAAAACCTCATCAAACACAAAATCATAAAAAAAATATTCTTCTCCTCATCCCTTCAATCATTTTCAAGCAAACCAATTTCAGACCAAAAAGCAATAAATATTTCAAAGGGCTCCCGTGGAGTACCACGGACGAGTTGGGTGCCTAAAACCTTCCCGGTTCGTAACCAATCCCCTTACCCATTCTCTGTTTGTTTCTTTTAGCTTTTGCTTTTAGACTCCTAGTTTTTTGTTCGTTCTTTTACATTTTTCCTTTCGGAAATAAACAAAAGCGCGGTGGCGACTCTGTGTACATCGAGTTAAGCTAATCAATAGCTTACACTCACGATTTTACTGCTACAGAAAAGTGGCGACTCTGCTGGGGAGTAATCTCTAAGCGGATTTAGCCTACTTTGATTTATTTATTGCTTTGGTTTGATTTGTTGTTATTTGATTGTTCTGTTTTGGTTTTGGTGATCCTCTGTGTGAGATAGATTCTAACCCGGATCTGAGTTGAAACTTATGATAGGACGGCGATGTTCGAAGCGATATGCGATGGAGTAGTCCAAAGCAATATCAATTTGATAATCTCCACTCGGTTAGGCTCTCTTGGACTATTAATGTCATGACGAGTAATCGTGCGTGGCATTATTTTCCGACCTTGAGCTGATCATACTGAGGACTTTAGAACCCTTAACCCATCTAAGCCAATTTAGGAACATAGTGCGGAAATTGTCTGGGTGTAAACCTAAGGTGATTGTCACGCGATACTACACTCGGACGAGGTCTATTTTAAGGATGTTATCGGTTGGGGAGTAATCCAACGTACCGATGATATTCTAAAGATGGCTGTTAACTCCGGGCACCTCTGTTAGCACCCTTTTGGTTTTCTGCAGGTACAATGAAGACAAAACCTTAGTACCTACCTGTGTGGGTTGGTGTTCTGTTACCTTGACTTCATGCTCGTGACTTGGAACCTAAGCCTGTGTGCCTTGTGTGATCTTGTTTGTGTTTGTTGCATACATGCCATCATACATTCATGAGCATTGTTCGTAAGATTTCAAAGGACTTATAAGGAACTTTTGCAAAATTTCAGATGTCCATGGCTATGACTTTTGAAAGGAGGAACACAAAGAAGTACACTTTCAAGAATCCTAATGTTGTAGAGTTGAGAAAGCTAGGAGCTTTGGTTGTTGATACCCAAGAGTTCCGAAGATGTCATGGGAAGCTTTTGTATATGTTGGATATTGATGTGCCTGAGGGGATTCTCCCTACTTTAGCACAGTTCTATGATCCGTTGCACCATTGTTTCACTTTTCCGGATTATCAGTTTGTGCCTACTTTGGAGGAGTATTCTCATTGGTTAGGTTTGCCTATTCTGGACAAGGAGATTCTTTTTACTGGTTTAGAGAAGGAGCTTACTATCAAGGTCATCACCAAAGCACTTTTTCTTAAGGAGTCCGATCTTAATGGGAAGTTTCTTCCAAAGAGGAGTGTTCGTGGTATTAATGCTAAGTTCTTGATGGGAAAGGCTTCTACTTCACTTGCTTTGGGTCATAAGGATGCATTTGAGGCTATTCTTATTTTGCTTATTTACGGGATTGTCTTGTTTCCGAACTTGGATGGTATTGTGGATGAGAATGCTATTCAGATCTTCTTGAAGAAGAACCCGGTGCCTACTTTGCTTGGAGATATGTATCATGATTTTCATTATAGGACCTCCAAAGGTGACAGAGAGATTGTATGTTGTGCGCCTCTTCTTTATAGGTGGTTTATTTCGCACCTACCGAAGTCGGATGTTTTCAAGGACAATAGAGAGAATCGAAGATGGTCTCAAAGGTTGATGTCGCTTTCTCATAAAGACATGACATGGTATAGTTCTCATTATGACACTGGAGTTCTTATTGATAGTTGTGGAGAATTTTCTAATGTACCTCTTCTTGGTACACGTGGGGGAATTAGCTACAACCCCATTTTGGCTAGACGACAGTTCGGTTATTGTTTGAAGGACCTACCAAACAATCTTGCCTTATCCCGTTTCTTCTTTCTTAATGGTGCTGATCATATAGAGATGAAGAAAAGGATTGCTCATTCTTGGCATGCTGTTCACCGGAAAGAGAAGGGTCAGTTGGGTAGACAACACCTTCCTCCTTCCGAATGTTATATTCAGTGGGTTCGATCTAGAGCTTCCAAGCTCAAGATGCCTTATCCACCTGAGGAGCCTATGTTTCCCATATTGCCTTTGTCTTCTTTTCTTCCTCCCGTTGATGAGAAGGTGGTTCTTCAAGAAGAGTTAGAGAAGATGAAGAAAGAGAAAGAAGAATGGCTACTTGAGAGGACTACTATGCAGGAGAAGCTGAAGGAGAAGGATGATCTTATCGAGCTACTTGAGCGGCGTGTCACGAAGAGACCAAGAGAGGATTTATTTTCCTCTAGTACTCCAGCTACTATTCCTCCTACTTCTGGTGCTTGGAAGGCCATTGTCGACAAGTTGGTGAAGGATAAGGAAGATATGGAAGAGCGGTACAAGAATGAGATCAAGAGGATTCGTACGAAGTATCAGCCAGGATTCGGAGCTTCTTCGGATATGATTCCTTAGGCCTAGTTTACTCTTTCTCTTATGTATTAGGATTATTGACGTTTGTACTTTGTTTGTAATCCTCACTTTGATCTTAATGAGAATGAGTTTTTAAGTATTTCAAAAATGTCTCTTTATAAATATTGCAAGTTATCTTATAATTCTTTGAAATCTTTGCATTTGCATACGCATAGCATGCATCATACTCGCATCTTGTCTTGCTTTTTGAGTGTTCTCCAGGGATCTTATTGTTGTTTCTTGGTCTTCATTTAGTTCTCCTGTCAAGCTGATTCACCGATTTGATACTCGAGCTAATCGAAGAAGAGTGATGGAAACTTTGCAACAAGAGAATCGCGAGCTGCGTGAAGAGGTTACTTATCTAAGGGAAAGCTTGGAAAGAGTGTCTGCTATGATGGAAAGTTTGGTGGCTGCTCAGAATCAGCCACCTCCTTCTCCTGTTCAGAATACTGTTATCTCAGAGGTTGTTACCGCATCCATTCCTGTTGAGACTGTTGTTTCTCCTCGCTATCGTATGCCCTCTAGCACACCTTGGGGCATGCCAGTTGACTTTTTTCCTGTTGGTTATCGTCCTCCTCATCAGCCTGAGACTGCTGCATTTAACACTCTCCCACCACCAGTTTGGACTACTCTTCCTCCAGTTGTGACTACTGTACCGCCTGTTGTGCATACTATTCCGCATCATGATGAAATGATTTACCATGCTGAGCCCAGTGAAGGTGCTGGAGTGGCTGAAAGACTTGATGACTTCCAAGGACGCTTTGTTGAGATCCAGAGGGAGATGAGAGCTTTGAAGCATAAGGATTTGTTCGGAAAAGATGCCTATGACCTTTGTCTGGTCCCAAATGTTAAAGTTCCTTACAAATTCAAGCTACTTGAGTTTGAGAAGTACAAAGGCAACCCTTGTCCGTTGAGCCATTTGACGATGTATGCAAGGAAGATGTCTGCTCAGACTGATAATGATAAGCTGTTGATTCACTATTTCCAGGACAGTTTGACCGGTGCACCCATGAGGTGGTATATGAGTCTGGATAATAGACAAATCAAGACCTTCAATGATTTGGGAGAAGCTTTTGTGAGGCAGTACAAGTACAACGTTGATATGGCGCCTGATAGAGATCAACTTCGTGTTATGTCCCAGAAGGACAAAGAGACTTTTAAAGAATATGCGCAGAGATGGAGAGAGCTGGAAGCCCAGATTGTTCCTCCGCTGGAATAAAAAGAAATGACGAAGATCTTCTTGAAGACGTTGGGTTCTTTTTATTATGAGAGGATGATAGCAAGCGCTCCTTCCAATTTCACTGAAATGGTGAGTATGGGGATGCGTTTAGAAGAAGGTGTCCGTGAGGGACGATTAAGTCAAGAGAACGGTAATGGTTCAAGCTCTAGAAGGTTCAACTTCGGGAAAAAGAAAGAAAATGAGACTAATGCATTATCCCGTGAAAGTTATAGAAGACCTCACAGTCGTGGAAATCACCATTCGCAGCATGTGGCTTCTGTAACACCGATGATTAACGTGGCTCCAACTGTGCCAGCAATTCCAAAGTATCAACCTCGCTATCAGCAACCTTCGGTGCAACAAGGTGGTAATCAACAAGCTCGGGCTAAGCCCAGTTTTGATCCTATTCCGATGCCGTATGTAGACTTGCTTCCGTCTTTGATTGCGAAGAATCTTGTGCAAACTCGTCCTCCACCTCCAGTTCCAGAGACTAGTCCATGGTTGTATAAGCCAGAGGCTCACTGTGCTTTTCATCAAGGTGCCCCGGGGCATGATGTTGAGAATTGTTATCCATTGAAGTTTGAAGTACAGAAGTTGATGAGGAACAATGTTCTGTATTTCAATGATGTTAATCCAAATGTGCAGAAGAACCCGTTGCCGAAGCATGGTAATGCGTCTATGAATATGGTTGATGGTTGTCCTGGGTTGTTCAAAATGTATGAGGTCCGTCATATTCGGAGATCTTTGGTTGAGATGCATGCTTTCTTGAGTGAATATCACGATATTGATCACGACTATGTTGGATGTTGTATTTGCTCGGTGAATCCTCGTGGTTGTGTGATTGTTAAGAGGGATATCCAAAGGATGATGGATGATAAGCTGATCGAAGTAACAGCAAAAAGAGATGAATATGAGAATGAAGTAAATGTTATTATGCCTCAGTTCAATCTTCCTGAGAGGGCTGCTCCTGAGAGGGTAGTTATTTCTTTTGATAGTCGCAAGACTGCTGTTACTCCATTGGTGATTAATGTTCCTGGTCCAATGCCATATGAGTCCGATAAAGTTGTTCTGTATAGGTATAATGCTACGATGATAGAGAATGGTAGGGAAGTCCCTCTTCCTACTCCAAAGTCTGTGGTTAGCATTGCTGATGTGACGAAGGTTACCCGAAGTGGTAGAGTGTATGCTTCAGATCCTCCGAAGAGAGTTGAAGATACAAATGCAAGTAAGCAGATTATGGATGTTGTTGCCCAATCAGGCCAATCTGGTAATAGTGAATATGAGGTGCTAAAATTGATAAAGAAGAGTGAGTACAATATTACTGAGCAGTTATTGCATACTCCCTCGAAGATATCAGTTTTGTCTCTTTTGATGAGTTCTGAGGCTCATAGGCAGTCATTGCAGAAGATTCTGGATCAAGCTTATGTTGACCATGATGTGACTGTAGATTAATTTGATAGTATTGTGGCAAATATCACGTCATGCAACAATTTGAGCTTCTGTGATGAGGATCTGCCTGAAGAAGGAAGAAATCATAACTTGGCGTTGCATATTTCGGTGAATTGTCAGGAAGATGCCATGTCCAAGGTGCTAGTTGATACTGGATCGTCTCTGAATGTTATGCCAAAGTCGACTTTGTCAAAGCTTGCGTTTCAAGGTGCTCCTATGAGACACAGTGGGATTATTGTAAAAGCATTTGATGGGTCGAAGAAGACAGTGATTGGTGAGGTGGATCTTCCTATTCTTATTGGAACGTTTATATTCAAGATTACCTTTCAAGTAATAGATATACGTCCCGCATACAGTTGTCTCCTCGGAAGACCATGGATCCACGAGGCAGGAGCTGTAACATCCACTCTTCATCAGAAGTTGAAGTTTGTGAGAGAAGGTAAATTGGTGACCATTGAAGGTGAAAGGGTGATGCTTGTGAGCAATTTGTCTTCTTTCTCCTATATTGATGCCGAAGAAGAGGTAGGAACTTCGTTTCGAGCTCTTTCTGTGGTGGATAATGTTGCTAAGA
Organism: Lathyrus aphaca; assembly: GCA_963966055.1. Classification (NCBI taxonomy): domain Eukaryota; kingdom Viridiplantae; phylum Streptophyta; class Magnoliopsida; order Fabales; family Fabaceae; genus Lathyrus; species Lathyrus aphaca. The sequence goes on from OZ014523.1 coordinate 39,496,889, forward strand.
AGAATGCCATGCCCATGTCTTCTTTCAAAGACGCTCTGCGAGTGCTTGAAGTTGGCCAATCTAATGTTTGGGGGCGAATTATTGATGTTGTCGACAACAAGGAAGGTTTTGGTATCGGCTTTGCACCAGGTGCAGTTATCCAAGACCCAAAGACTATTCAAGAAGGCTTCAGAAGTGCTGGATTTATCAACGATCATTCCGCTGTTGCCATCATTGATGATGATGAAGATGAAGAAATGCCTGACTTCGTTACGCATGGAAAGATTTGCCAGAACTGGATCGCTGTTGATGTTCCTTTTATCGTTCATTCTTCAAAGTAATTTGTTTTTATTTTCTTTCAAAAATCCTTTCACTCTGCCCAAGGTGAAAGTGATGATTGTCGGGCATTGTTTCAAATTTTATCATCATCAATAAAATGTTATTTTGTTATTTCCATGTGTGTTTTTCCTTTTTGCTTTATTCTGAAAAATGGTAACATAAAAAACCCAAAATATAATAATTGTTTATCTGCATAATGTTTGCACTTTTGTTCATATTCTAAAATAAAAATAAAATTATTATGCAGATTGATTGATAAACCCATTGAAAACAATGATCCTATGCCCTCTCCCAACTTTGAATTCCCTGTGTTTGAAGCTGAGGAAGAGGATGTTGAAGAGATTCCCGATGAAATTTCTCGGTTGCTTGAGCACGAGGAGAAGATTGTTCAGCCTCATGGTGAGTCTATAGAGATGGTCAACTTGGGTTCTGAAGATGAAAAGAAAGAAGTCAAAGTTGGAGCATTGCTTGGTCCTGATGTTCAGAAGAGGATTGTAGAGCTTCTCAGAGAATATGTTGATGTATTTGCTTGGTCTTATCAAGACATGCCAGGTCTTGATACTGATATTGTGGAGCATAGATTGCCGTTGAAGCCTGAATGTCCACCTATAAAGCAGAAGCTGAGAAGAACTCATCCAGACATGGCAGTAAAAATCAAAGAGGAGGTTCAAAAGCAGATTGATGTCGGTTTTCTTGTGACGTCAACTTATCCTGAATGGGTGGCCAATATCGTTCCTGTTCCGAAGAAAGACGGAAAAGTCCGAATGTGCGTTGATTACAGAGATTTGAACAAAGCCAGTCCGAAAGATGATTTTCCATTGCCACACATTGATATGTTGGTAGATAATACGGCTAAGTTTGATGTGTTCTCTTTTATGGACGAATTTTCCGGTTATAATCAAATAAAGATGGCACCCGAGGACATGGAAAAAACCACATTTATTACACCATGGGGAACATTCTGCTACAGAGTGATGCCCTTTGGATTGAAGAATGCTGGTGCGACGTACCAAAGAGCTATGACCACACTTTTCCATGATATGATGCACAAAGAAATCGAAGTATATGTTGATGATATGATCGCCAAGTCAAAGACTGAAGAGGATCATGTTGAACATTTGTTGAAGTTGTTTCAGAGATTAAGGAAGTATAAGCTTCGTTTGAATCCGAACAAGTGCATATTTGGTGTACGTTCTGGAAAGTTGCTAGGTTTCATTGTCAGCCAAAGAGGCATTGAAGTTGATCCTGATAAAGTGAAAGCTATTCAGGAAATGCCTGCTCCAAGAACCGAAAAGCAAGTAAGAGGATTCTTGGGCCGCTTGAACTATATTTCGAGGTTTATCTCTCACATGACTGCCACATGTGCTCCGATTTTCAAGTTGCTTCGGAAAGATAAAGGTTGTGTCTGGACGGATGATTGTCAGAAGGCATTCGAAAGTATCAAAGAATATCTGCTTGAACCTCCTATCTTGTCTCCTCTGGTGGAAGGTAGACCGATGATCATGTATTTGACTGTGTTGGAAGATTCCATGGGTTGTGTGCTTGGTCAGCAAGATGAATCTGGAAGAAAAGAACATGCAATTTACTACTTGAGTAAGAAATTCACTGATTGTGAGTCTCGGTATTCCATGCTTGAAAAAACTTTTTGTGCCTTAGCTTGGGCTGCAAAACGTCTTCGCCAGTATATGCTGAATCATACAACTTGGTTGATCTCTAAAATGGATCCAATCAAGTATATATTTGAAAAGCCTGCTTTGACTGGGAGGATTGCTCGTTGGCAAATGTTGTTATCAAAATATGATATCGAGTACCGAACTCAAAAAGCTATAAAAAGTAGTATCTTGGCTGACTATTTGCACATCAACCGATCGATGATTACCAACCTATCAAGTTTGACTTTCCAGATGAAGATGTGATGTTCTTGAAAGTAAAAGATTGTGATGAACCTTTGATTGAGGAAGGGCCGGAGCCTGGATCTCGGTGGGGTTTATTTTTTGATGGTGCCGTGAATGCACGTGGAAGAGGAATTGGGGCAATGATCATTACTCCCCATGGTTCACATATTCCTTTTGCCGCAAGGTTGACTTTTCCTTGTACCAATAATGAAGCTGAGTATGAAGCCTGCATTATGGGTCTTGAGGAAGCTATTGATTTAAGGATTAAGCATCTTGATGTGTATGGAGATTTTGCCTTGGTGATTAACCAGATTCAGGGCATGTGGGTAACTCATCAACCCCACTTGATCCCTTATAGAGATTATGCCAGGAAGATATCAACTTTCTTCACCAAAGTTGAGTTTCATTATGTTCCTCGTGATGAGAATCAGATGGCAGATGCTTTGGCAACTATAGCTTCTATGATAAAAGTGCACCAGTGGAATGATGTTCCCATGATCAGTGTGATGCGACTGGAAAGACCAGCTCATGTGTTTCAAGTTGAAGAGGTCCATGATGACAAGCCTTGGTATCACAATATTAAATGTTTTCTCCAGAGTCAGGAATACCCGCTTGGGGCATCCGATAAAGATAAGAGGACTTTGAGGAGATTGGCAGGCAATTTTTTCCTGAATGGAAATGTGCTTTACAAGAGAAATTTTGACATGGTCTTGCTCAGATGCGTGGATAGACACGAAGCAGACATGTTAATGAAAGAAATTCATGAAGGATCTTTTGGCACTCATGCCAATGGGCATGCAATGGCTAAAAAGATGTTGAGAGAAGGTTACTATTGGCTGACAATGGAATCTGATTGTTGCAAGTATGTGAAAAAGTGCCATAAGTGTCAAGTGTATGCTGATAAGATTCATGTGCCACCAGCTTATCTCAATGTGATTTCTTCCCCATGGCCTTTCTCTATGTGGGGAATTGATATGATTGGTATGATTGAACCCAAGGCTTCGAATGGACATCGTTTTATTCTTGTGGCAATTGACTACTTCACCAAGTGGGTTGAAGCGGTATCGTATGTTAATGTGACCAAGCAAGTTGTGGTTCGGTTTATTAAGAATAATCTTATCTGCAGATATGGTGTTCCGAATAGAATCATTACTGATAATGGTTCGAACTTGAACAATAAGATGATGAAAGAGCTTTGTGAAGATTTCAAGATTCAACACCATAATTCCTCTCCTTATAGACCGAAGATGAATGGGGCTGTTGAAGCTGCAAATAAGAACATTAAAAAGATCATTCAGAAGATGGTTGTAACGTATAAGGACTGGCATGACATGCTCCCTTTTGCTTTGCATGGGTATCGTACATTTGTCCGCACTTCAACAGGGGCAACCCCTTTCTCACTTGTTTATGGTACAGAAGCAGTGCTCTCCGTCGAAGTTGAGATCCCATCAATGAGAGTTCTGATGGAAGCCAAGTTGACTGAGGCTGAATGGTGTCAAAGTAGATTTGATCAGTTGAATTTGATTGAAGAAAAGAGAATTACAGCTTTGTGTCATGGTCGGTTGTACCAGCAAAGAATGAAGAAAGCTTTTGACAAGAAGGTCAAACCTCGTGTATTCAGAGAAGGCGACCTCGTGCTCAAAAATATTCAGTCTTTCCTTAAAGATTCTCGGGGCAAGTGGACTCCGAACTATGATGGCCCATATGTTATTAAGAAAGCCTTCTCTGGCGGTTCATTAATTCTTGCAACTATGGATGGTGAGGAGATCACTCACCCTGTGAATGCGGATGCAGTCAAGAAATACTTCGCCTAAAAAAAAATAAAAGAACAGCTCGCTAAGTTGAAAACCCGAAAGGGCGGCTTAGGCAAAAATGAGCGTCTCGGTGGATTGAAAACCCGAAAGGGCGGTCCAGGCAAAAATTAGAGACAAAAACAGAAATAATTATCCCGGTAGATTGAAAACCCGAAAGGGCAATCTAGGAAAAAGTTAGGGATCATGGCAAGTAATTGCATCGACAGACTGAATCACTTGTAGTAACCGAGGATTTCAGATTCTATTCCTCAGAAGAATTTCCCATCAAAGATTCTTATTCACTCATCCTTGACTGAAGTTTCGGACACAGTGGAGTTCAAAGTTGATAGGGAGAATAGTGATCATTGTATCTCAATGTAGCCCTTTTCCATGTATTTACCATTTTTCAAACTTGTAATGATCCATGGAGTCATGCCATTTGCTGACTACCATTCTATCAATGAATTTGAGCCTTTATCCAATTGTTTGCAATTCTTTATATTGTTTCTGTTTACAAAATTTCAATTTATTGTTGATGATGATTTTTGAAACAAATTTAATAAATTTAATCTTTGAAGATTTTAAAAAACATTTTTCTTTTGATATATGAACAAAGAAAGGATATCAATAGTGATTCCAAGAATGGTAAAGTCTGGATGTGTGTAGCTTGTCTCTCCCAAAGCAGGGTTTGATTCGGTTGTGTCCATGCGAAGTTCCTGGATATACTTGACGGATTGATGTTAATGATGGTTTGTTCCCCAACAATGATGTTGAACGGAGATTGTATGTATTCCCCAGAAGAGTTGTTGGAAGGGATGTTCTTAAGAATCCCTAGCTGAGTTGTGATCTCTTCCTCAGCATGTTATCTTTAAATTGAGAAGTATTGGGAATCCCCATCTGAGCTCTTGTTCATCAGCTTGATTTGTTTGCATCCTTGAATATAGAAGTATTGATATAGCAGTCAGTTTAGAGGTTTTCTTTTACCCGATGGTGGGTACTGATTTAAAATCCCTCATAACTGTGTTTTGGCTATAATGTTAACTTCTGAGATCCCCATATGGATCCCCAGTAGGTCTGCATGTGTTGATTTCCAGCAGGTTCCTATGTGATTTTTAGCAGGTCTTGCACTCTATCCCCAAGAGGAACAGGAGTGGTATAACAGTTATTCCTCGTTTGATTTTTATCAAGAATAATTCCATCCTCATCAGATTATTACCTTTTCTCAGCAGGATGATATTCCTAGCAGATGCTGTCTTATTATGATTTAAGCCTTGTAGTAGGATTTTATTCCTTTGATGGCTTATGATATTCCCCTGCAGATTTTAAGTTGAATCTCTAGTATGTTTCCCTGCTTTGTTGCCTTGGGATTAGCCGAGTATCCGGTGGTTGTGGTGTTCATGTCACCCGTTTCTTATCTTTATGTTTGTTTTGTCAGCATATTCATAAGCATATTCATACGCATAAGCATAGCATTGTTTGCTTGCATTCTTGCGTTTATCATTGTTATCTGCTCTTTGGTGTGGACTTTCCCCACGGAGTGTGTGTGTCGTCTTCCTCTCAAGTTTAGAGTGTCGACCATTAAGCAGAAAGTGTTAATCCTTTCTAATTCCCCACTGAGTTTGTTTCTCGTGGATGATGTTGATTCAGTTTCCTCCCCAGTTTATTATCTGGATGGAATTTTCCCCAGTTGAGATATTTCCTCCTCGGGATGAGTCTTGTTTGACTGTTTCTTTCCAATTTATTCTTGGATTGAACTTTGGTCCCCTTTTATGGATATATTGCTTTGGAATTAAGTTATCACTGTTTGATAGTGGGCAACATTTTCTCTAGCTTGAGTATGTTACTTTGGAATTAAGCTATCAGTAAATCGATAGTGGGTAATATTACCAATTTGATCAAGTTCTTTTACTTGTACTCCTACCCAGTAAATCCGGTAGTCGAGATTTTATCCTCTTACCCAGTAAAAAGGTAATAGAGTTTGTTTTCCTTTGCTTAAGCTCCTACCCAGTAAATCAGGTAGTTGAGAATTTTTCTACCCAGTAAATTCAGTAGTCGAGATTTCTTCCTCTTACCCAGTAAAAAGGTAATAGAGATTTGTTTTCCGTTGCTTAAGCTCCTACCCAGTAAATCAGGTAGTCGAGAATTGTTCTACCCAGTAAATCCGGTAGTCAAGTTATTTTCCTATTACCCAGTAAAAAGGTAATAGAATCAGATATTTTCATCTTACTCAGTAAAAAGGTAATTTGATTGAGTTTCTACCCAGTAAATCAGGTAGTTGATCATACTCCTATCCAGTAAATCGATAGTCGAGTCCTTTATATTTTTTCTACCTAGTAAATCAGGTAGTTGGAAATTTTTCTTACCCAGTAAAAAGGTAATTGAGGTCATCCCTCTTTATTTTGTTCCTATCCAGTAAATTGATAGTCGAGTCCTTTTTATCTTACCCAGTAAAAAGGTAATTGAGGATATCCCTCTGTATTTTGCTCCTATCCAATAAATTGATAGTCGAGTCTGTTATATTTCCTACCCAGTAAACAGGTAGTTGATGATTTCTTTTCCAACTCAGTATTTCTCCATTTCTGGAATCAAATATTTTGTTTGATTAATGTTCTTGGCAGGATGTTTATTTTTCCCTGGTTGAATCTGTTCCTTGATGTATCATATCTTTTCCCAAGTGGAGTCTGTTATACAGTGATTTATTTTCCTGGTAACTCTTTGGTTGTCTGTTGTTTCCCCAGCGGGATTTTCTTCTGTGTCCCCAAGTTTTTCCTTTCTCTGGTGGTCATTATTTTCCCCACAGAGATCTTGGGTTTGCATATCATATTCATATCATATCATTGTTCTCTTAGGACAAAAATTGGGTATTCTGTATTTAAGTCTCTTCCATCTTGTAGAGATGAAGATGTCAATCTTCATATCTCCGGATTGAAGAAACTTAAATAGGGGCAGCTGTAACACCCTAATTTTTGCCCTAAGATTTCTTTGCATATCATCTGCATTTTGCACAAACAAGATCGCACTGGCTTTCGAGTTTCTTCTCAGATGTAGGGTCTATGCTTCGCCGGGGATCACCTTTGTTTTTATTTTTTTATATTTATTTATATTTACTGATCTCTAACCAAAATACCAAAAAATATGTTGCATTGTTCTTCTTCTTCTCTGTGTTGCAGGTTTTCAAAGACAGGGCGGTAATTTTAACTCAGATGCGTTTGTTCAGTCACAATTCGATTTCAGATGGATGTTTGACCTAATATTGGTCAAACTATCAAAAGATTGTGTTGACTGCCAGTTGTGTGTGCCAGTAGTTCATTCATCAGGCAATGCGTTTTCAAAGTACAAGTTGGGTTGTGTGACAGTGTTTTTGGTGCGAAGTTTGGTTTGTTCATCAGTTCACCAGTGATTCATCTGAGGATTTATTTTCCTCAGTATGAATTCAGTTTATCAGGAAATAATTAGACAATTTTCAGATGACAGTTGTGGCTTGAGTTGCAATTTATTCAACTATACAATGGTTCTTTGGTTGGCTGTGTCCATTTCATTAGAGGCTTGTGAAAGAGAAATCGAGATTTGTTGTGGGCTTGAAAACCAAATTCCATCCATTATCCATTTTCTTTCCGATTAAACCATTTTTTATCCATTTATCCATCCGTATACCTTTTTTATGACCATTTTTCATTATCCACTTTTTTCGATTCTTTTTTACCAAACCACATTATCCAAATATTATTCATATGTCCGTTATCCATTTTTTTTATCTGACTAAATCATTTCCAATTTTTTTTTATCCTTCCTTTTTTTTATATCTTTATTGTTTTTTCTAATTTTTTCTCTTATCAATTCCATTTTTTTTACCAAAATAATAAATATAATAAAAAAATCCAATCAAGTCATTTTAATTTCCAATTGATTTTATTTTCTTTCTCATTTTTTTATTACAAATTTTGGTATAATGTTCTTCATTTTTTTTAGGCCCATTGGCCCATCCATACTTCAAGCCATTGTTTCCAACTCTTACAACAAGCAACAACATCATCCAAGGCCCCACAAGCCTTCCAAGCCAATTTCCAACCTCCCAGCTTGCACACCCAGCCTCACAATAAAGCCTACCGTACAACATCATGTGACAAGCCTAACATCAGCTTCCAAAAACAACTCCCTTGCCCACAAGCCATTTCCCACAAAACTTGCCAAGTCTCACTACAACAGCCCTCAGCCGAACAACAAAAACAATATGCTGCATCAAAGCATCTCACTCCAGCCTTCACATCACCTGGCCCCATAAAACCTCACTTCAGCCTAAGCCTTTCGCAGGCTTTTGTACAACATCCCACATGCCAAAAGCCTCAACAAGCAGTCCCGTACGCTGCACGTACCTCCCAGCTTGCACGCCCACATCCCAGCTTCATGCGCTAGCCCAAGCAAAACAAAGCCAACACTTTACGCCGCCTACGAACAACCAGCCGCCAAGCAAAATACTTCAGTTTGTACGCAACATTTTCAAGCTGAAACCTAACCAAGAAACAATCCTCAGCTCTACACAAAACATCAAGCCATTTGCCTTCAATCCTTCACGCGCATAGCCTCTCTCGCACACAGACTTCTCACGCACATCAATCCAAGCCAACATCCAAATATTTGCCAAGCCGTATCAATCCCTGCAACAAGCTGCCTAGCATCAGGCCCACACAACAATTTCACGCTTCCCGCACGAGTTTATCACGAATCTGTCACGAGCAACAAACGCACCTGTTTCACAAACACAATCAAAACGCAAACAACCAAACAACAAAACGCAAAAATTCAGAAACGAAATCTCAAATGAACACGAGAATTTCGTGAACCTTCCAAACGCCCAAAATTAATTCAAAACGCAGCAAATAATTTCCTCTTCCTCTTCTTTAAATAGAACCCCTCACTCTCACAAAGATCAAGCTTCAATTAGCCTCTAGAAACCCTGCCAAAACCAAATTTCATCTCAATTCCAAACTTCCAAATACTCACCATACCTGCAATTGGAAATTTCATCCGAATCAAATAAAACTTTCAACCTAACTTCTATCCTCAACTCACTGTTAGCACGAAAATCAATTCTGAATCATGAAGATTTGAGAAGGAAACCGAATTGATTGAGAGAGGGTTTCGAGAAAGAAGAAGAAGAGCTCGTGTTCGGAAGTGAAAGGAGAAGAAGAACGAAAATCGCGGAAGGAGAAGAGAGGAAGCGTTTCTAGTTTTCTTTTGATTTTGAAGGTGAGGATACCTACTGAGCCGCCGTACCTTTGTGTCATACCCTAAATTTTGACCAGAAATTTTCCGATTTTTGTTCATTTTTACGCGTTTTCGTCAATACGTCGGAAATCAATCATTTTAACTTTTTTTTTAGTTTTTGCGTCTCATTATTCTTTAGATTGTACTTTTTTGATCAATTGTATTATCCAAAGTATTTTTTTTTTTTTTTTAATTTTTGATCTCGGAACTTATTTATATTTTTTGTCTCATTTTTAAAAAAATCATCAGTTATATTTTGTTTACTTTAAAAAATATATATTAGAGTTATTTAGGGTTAATATTAGTTTGAACTCTTGAATATTAGTTTGATTAATTAATTTTTGTAAATTTAATTTATATCTTAAATTTTCTAATTAGATAAGTTTAATGTATTTTAATTTAGTCATAATATCATTTTTATATAATTCACCTTGAATTTAATTCGGTCACAGTTAATTTTCTTTTGTTAGATTAATTTAGTTTTAATTATATTTTTGATAGTATATTTCTTTATAGTTTAAATTTTATATTATGATTTGTGTTTGTCTGAAAAATCCAAAAATTTGTAACTTTTCCCAAGCCACAAAAACCACAGCAGTGATACAGCCCATATGAAATGACTAATCCTTTAGCTCATCCCCAAAAAACTGTACAAACTAGCAGCTATAGACTAAACACCAAAATGGTACTCTGCTTGTACACACAATGTCTGTGGACTGCACCCTTTCTCCTTTCTTCTGCAGTTGTATTGTCGAAAATGACAATACACTTCTTGACACTGGCACGCTGCCATATCCTGCAATAGACAGCAATTGATCAACAAAAAGAAATCATTGAAAACAGGACGAAGGAGAGGATTTTGAAAAAAAAAAGAGCTGATAACAGAGGAGGGCGGAAACAGACCTTTCAACAATTTCTCAACAACAAAAACCTTCAACGAACTTTCAAAAAGAAAAAAACCACCAATCGCGACTTCACCATCATCAACAACGCCAACCACCGAAATCTGGAAATCAAAAAGGGGAGAAAACAAACTCATCCCAAATCCACTACCACTCAACAAACCGAACGAAAATCAAAAGCACAACATAAACGAATCAGAAGCAAAAACACCGAACCTTTTCTTCATCACCTGTGAAAACCAGACCTCATCGCAAACCCTCCGAAAACTCTCCTTCAGTTTACTAAATCAACCACCGCAAAACTTCAAACTCGTCCGCCTTAACCCTCATCTTCTGTCTTCACCGCCATCCCATTCAAAACATTCAAGATCAACCTTCTTCATCACCCGTGAAGACCAAACCTTACACAGTAACCACTGACCCGCCGCGAACCGTCGCTCACCAACCGCGAACCGTCGCTCACCAACCGCGAAACCAAACCACAAATTCGTCTGCCATCCTTCCAAACAACCACCTCAACCCAAACTCACCGTCAATCTCGCCGATCCAAAACGCAGTAAGAGCCGAAATCAGCCAGCCACCGCCGTGTGAGGATGATGAAACGAAAGGGATGGAGATCGTCACACATCATGGCTGAATCGGAGGAGTTTTGAGAGAGAGACGACATCGTTTTGTGAAGAAGACGATGAGAGACGAAGCCGGTGAGAATAAGAAGGAGAAAAGGTAAAAAAGGAGACCGTATTTGTGGTGGTTGTTGACTGACATCGTTTTTTTTCTTTCATTAAATTTTATTTACGTTTTATATTTTAACCTACCCTCTTTATTTTATTTTTTCCATTAATGTTATAGAAGGATTTTGTTACCATTGGGCTCTAAAGCCATTCCAGGCCCACCGATTTGCTAATCAGCAATCCTACACCCACAGAATACACCCTGCTGGTTTTCTTTTGTTTTACTAATTTCTCTTATTTATTTTCTTTAATTTAACACCTACATATGTTTTAGATAATTAAATTTCTATTAGTTTTTTTGCTAGGATTTTTGATTAATTTTCTTGTAGAAATTTGGAGTTAAATTTGTGTTTGAGTTTTCTTGATTAAATTTCATGTTAGATAATCTTTCTTGAGGATAATTGTTTTTAGACTTCTTGATTAAGAATTAGCTAATCTCGGGCGTAAATTTGTGATGTTGAAAACTTGAGGACCTTTATTAACATTCTGAAGCTTATACAAATTTTATGTTGGATGCTTAAATCTGCTTGCGAGTATTGAAGAGGCAACGGACCTACTCCGTTAGGTATCATTAAAATTCGATGTTACCTATTTTATGCCTCATTATAATCCTAATGCTCCATTTGCGTTTATCCGATTATTTGTACGTCACCCTCGGGTCGAAACCATAAAACACTTTTAAAAATACACCGGATATTTTCATAAATCCCTTTCATTCACACACACGTAAGTCGATCACTCGTGTGATCGCCATCTGCACTACTTTCGTATATCTTAAATAATTTAACAAAGAATAGAACTCCGGAGTCTAGCACTCCGCACCTTCTAGAACGAACTGCAAATGGGCTAGCCCCACGCGTAATGTTTCGCTCACTCCTTTGTTATTTAAATAAATAAACCTAAAGAACAATTTAAAAAAAAAACAACAATTAACTACCTTATTAATTAAATTACGAAAAAGGAACTCCGGGGTCTAGCATTCCGCACGTTCTGGATTGAACCGCAAATGGGCTAGCCCCACGCGTTGGTTCAATCACCGTTCGTATAAAAACAATTCAATTCATTTAAATTAACTTATGGAAAAAAGGAACTCCGGAGTCTAGCATTCCGCACATTCTGGATTGAACCGCAAATGGGCTAGCCTCACGCGATGGTCCAATCATCATTCGTATTCAAAACAATTCAACAATCTTAAAGGATCAGGCATGATTCATCTCTATAGGAAAGTTGTTCCTCCTATCCCCACAAACACAAACAAAAATCTTACAAACAATTATTTTCAAAGGAAGAACGTGGCATTGCTTGTCGATCTTATATCCAAGTTTAAAGCTTCTTCCGATTTTATTTATTTTTCAATGAAAGAATGTGGCATTGCTTGTCGATCTTATATCCAAGTTTAAAGCTTCTTTCGATTTCTCATTTCTCAAACGTTTGTGGTGGAATAGGTGAGATACTTCTCTTAAAGATGACGACTTGTCTCTTTCTTTCAAATACAACTTAAAACTCACCAACCAATTTAAACTATTTTAAATTAAATCACGAAAGACAGAACTCCGGAGTCTAGCATTCCGCACGATCTGGAATGCAACCGCAACATGGGCTAGCCCCACGCGTGGTTCATTCGCCCTCTCGTTTTAAAACACCCTTAACAAGGATCAAACATCTTTTCTCAAAACGAACATTGTTTAGATCATTCTATCTCTCAAACAAGCTAGCGCTACAGCCTCCTATCGTGAGCAGATAAGCCAACGCTTAGCAGTAGAATGCATTTTCAAACAATCGTTCAATTAAAAAACACAAATCGTAGTAGCACGAACTACGAAGCTCTGACTTTCCCATTGCACAAGGGAATACGTAGGCACGGGGATTTTAATCCTTCGCGAGCACAATAATAAAAAATTAACTATCTCTCCATCACAATAATAAAAAATTAACTATCTCTCCATCACAATAATAAAAAATTAACTATCTCTCCATCACAATAATAAAAAATTAACTATCTCTCCATCACAATAATAAAAAATTAACTATCTCTCCATCACAATAATAAAAAATTAACTATCTCTCCATCACAATAATAAAAAATTAACTATCTCTCCATCACAATAATAAAAAATTAACTATCTCTCCATCACAATAATAAAAAATTAACTATCTCTCCATCACAATAATAAAAAATTAACTATTTCTCCATAACCAATAATAAAAAACTTAACCTTTCCCTCATAATAATAATTAAAATGTTAACAAACTTTAATCATTAAAAGAAGACAATAATAACAAGTTAACGTTTAAGCGCAAATTAGACTAAGAGGTTCCCGTTGAGTACAACGGACGTGAGGGGTGCCTAACACCTTCCCCTTGCGTAACTGACTCCCGAACTTAGATTAGTGGTTTCGTTGACCATTCTTATCCTTTATTTAGGTTGTGTCTATATCTCCCTTTTCTCCCGTAGAATAAATAGAATTAGGTGGCGACTCTGTTGTTTATTTCAGGACAGTATTTTTCGAGGTGCGACAGCTGGCGACTCTGCTGGGGACGTAGAATGCTTTATGCATAAGAGAGTCGAGCCTAGCTTAGGATAGTTTGCGTTTGTTTGCTGACTTGTTTGATTTGTCTTCTTTATTTACTGTTGATATTCTATCGCTTCCTTCTTTATTATCTGCTCATTACTATTGCCTGTTGGATCTCGGGATATCACAGGGTTTGAATTTGTACTTGAGTTTTGAAAAAGAAGAGGGAACACCTAAGTTAGAATTGGATGTTATTAGTGTTAGTCTCCAAGGACTCGCTCCTTGCACGCCTAACATGAAAGCTCCCCCAGATAGTTAGACCTTTCATAGATCTTGTCGCAACGCAGCTAGCCTGTCGCGGGACCTGATTCATGAAAGGGCTGTGATTCTGGGACCCCCCTAGAACCTGTTTCAATTTTGGTAGTTGTGTAATGTTAGGCTCCAAGGACTCGCTCCTTGCACGCCTAGCATGAGAACTCCACTCAAGGTAGACCTTATCGTTATTATCGTCACAATGCAGCTAGCCTGCGGCGGGGCGTTAGTACGATAAACGTCCGTGACCTTGAGTATCCTTATACCATCACCATAGAAGCTACCCTGTGAGTGGGCTTTATGGGTAAAAGAAATTAGAACTCTCCACTTAAGGCTTACCAGTTAGGAGATTCCGAGTTACTTGTACCTTGGGTCCAACACCTTTCCTTTATATCCAAATCCGGAGCTGTTTATGTTTGTGATTTTGAGTATTCTGAGCTTTGCATTCATTCGCATATCATTTGCATTTGCATTGCATATCATTCTCCCACCAAACAAAAAGCTCACTCATCTGTCTTTCTACCAGTTTGTTGACTTTTAGACGTCTCTTTCAAGCCTGAAGTAGTCACTGAAGAACAACAGATATGGCAGAGAATGCTGATTCCATGTCAGGCTTTACTGTAATGACCAACCCGATGTACGATTTTCCTCTCGACAAAGATGCTCAGCAAGTGGATGTTCCCCAATCTCAGAATGTCCATCATGTGACAAAGGTGAATAATCTTAAGGTGGTGAAAATTGAGGAAGGAATTCGTGATCTCGAGGAACAACTAAAGATGGTGAAAGAACTCAATGCATTTGGTTTAAAAGCTCATAACTTGTGTCTGGTCCCGGGCGTGATTATTCCCCCAGATTTCAAAATTCCTACTTTTGAAATATACAAGGGTGTAAGTTGTCCAAGATATCATTTGACGATGTTTTGTCGAAAAATGACTGCTCATGCCGATGACGATAAGCTGATGATTCATTACTTTCAAGAAAGTCTGTATGGGGCATCTTTGATGTGGTATACGAAGCTAGAAAGAAACCATATACAGACTTGGGAAGACCTAGCCGGCGCTTTTGTGAAGCAATATGACTACAATTTAGACATGGCTCCCGACTGTGACCAGTTGATAGGAATGAGTCAGAGAGACAATGAATCTTTTAGGGAGTATGCACAAAGATGGAAGGAATTGGCAGCCCAAGTTCATCCACCACTCTTAGAGAAAGAACTTGCCAAAGTGTTTCTAAAAACATTGTCAGACTCTTATTATATCAGAATGGTAGGCGTTGTGCCATTAGAGTTCTCCAAAATTGTGGAAGTTGGAGTGAACATTGAAAACGCATTCAAATGTGGAAGAATCCAAGAGGGGTCAGATTGCCAAATTGTTGAGGAGAAGTCTGTGTGTGATTCCCAAGAGGAAGGAAATTTTGAAGTTAATGCAATTAGGGATTCTCCTAAAATCTTGCAAGCTCCAGTGCCTTATGGAGAACGTCAAAATCAGCGCCATAATCAACAGAGATCTCAGGATAGACCAACAAGAGAGACTCCTCAGTTCGATCCAATCCCAATGACTTACGGTCAACTGTGGACTTGTTTCGCCAAGAATTCAGTGATAGCACCCAGGAAGACAAGAGCCATGAGGTCTCGCCCTCATTGGTTCAATCCAAATACCAGTTGTGAATTTCATGGTGGAGTACAGGGGCATCCGATTGAAGAGTGCAAAGTCTTCCAAGAAAAGGTTCAAGAGATGATCGACTACGGGGTGTTGGCCTTCAATGAAGGAATCCCATCTGTGGACGGAGTGCCTTTGTGCTGATAAAAACTCAAGAGAGTCTTGTCTAAGTCAATCTGTTGCTGGAGCATACGACGAGGTCCTGAATGCACGTGATCATTCGATGTTTTGGAGCTATCCTCTCAGATGTTTAGCTCGATTACTGCTTTTCATATGTATTTTGCTATGTTTTGTTAACGCATTTGTTTTGGCATGTAAGAACTTATTTGTTTTGAATGATTAATGCAATGAATATGTTTGTCTTGAAGTAATCCATTCGTATTCACTCATAATGCTTTTTCAACTTTATAATGCCAATATTATCCCATCTCTTGCCTAAGCAGAGAATTGGACGGAGGATGACGAAATTGAAACACAAATCCTCTAGCTGAATGCTTTTGATTAAAACCCTACTGACGATGTACAGGCATTGTTTCAAATTCCCAAACACTGGAGAAATAAGGAGTTAATCCCTAGTCAACCACTTCGAGCCTAGAAGTAGGAGTTTCTTTCAGATATTTCAAAACCCTTACGCTTAACCTGGGGCAGGGTAGTGTTCAGTTAATCTGGTTACACAGTCAAATCATAAGATGAAACATCCCATCAGGGAATCCACTACAATTAATGACTTGACAGTCACAACTTTCAGCCTTCCAATGATTTTTTTTAAAAAAAAAAGAGAAAATAAAATCCCGCTAAGTCAAGCACCCAAAAGGAGACTTAGGCAAAAATCAGGGACCAAAGAGAAATTCGAGTTAGAAAAGGCCTTTAAATCCTCAACCTCAAATACATAAGATTTAGTGACCGCCATACCAAAATCAAAGGGTCGCTGATATCCATAGAGGACAAATAAGTTGACTGTCATTTCAAGCAAACCCTGGATCTTCATCTCTACGCTATCAAGACAAATGTATGTGTCAATTAGCTGAACCTAGGATTGGAGAACATCACGGAGAGTGGGTGGGTACCAAATAAACTTTGAGCCTTTATCCTTTGTTTCTAAAACCGTGAACCAAACCACGTTACAACCCTCAAAAGTCCTAATTGAAGTAGGGTTTATTTCGAAAGCACACTCGATGAGAAAGTGTTTCCCGACTCCCATGATCTTGGCTCAAAATTTTGTGTTGGCTTTATAAAAAAAAATGAATATCACCTCCTAGCTAGTGATTCAGTCACAAGCTATTGAGAAAATCTTTTCAAAAAAATATATAACAAAAAGCTTCGAGACAAACATGTGTGTTGCATTAGCAGTCTCAACATCGATAATTTTTGCTTGTTAAGCATTTGCTTGGCATCATAGAAGCCTATGTATGAGCACCAGTGATGAGCTTAATCTCTCGAGATTTGAAACTCTGATGAGTAGTTGAATAACCATTTCAGAGAATGATCACCCCCAAGGGCATGTTGTTTGAAAACTTTTCCAGACAGGGGAAATTTACTTGAAGACTCTGCTAGACAGGGGCACGTTGTTGGAATACTTTGCTAGTCAGGGGCAAGTTACTTGAAAACTTATCCAGCCAGGGGCATTTTGCTTAAAGACTCTGCTAGACAGGGGGCACGTTGTTGGAATACTTTGCCAGCCAGGGGCAGGTTGCCTTAATACTTTTCCAGATAGGGGCATGTTGCTTGAAGACTTTGCTAAACAGGGGCAAGTCGTTTCCCAATTTGTGCTTACACATTCTTATCATCCCTAAAAGGATAAGTATTGAAGACTCATTTGTGCCAAGTACAGTTAATCTGAGGCAGTGACGTCGAGATTCGACGAATCTCTACAAGAGTTTGAAGACACTGGGGCATCTTGAATGCCAAGCCTTCTATAAAATCCTCTTGAGATGATCTTTTCTCACAAAATATTTCGTGGGCGCATGACCACCTATTCCCCTAAGCAAGACGCTCTTGAGGCTTGCCTTGCAAGTACCTCCAGATATTGGGGTCCTCACGCCAAGTTGCTATGGTATGTCAGAGGCATGACTCATTATTTTCTGGTGGATTTCTTACTACTTAGTGCTTCCAGTGAGTTACTAAGTCTAGTACCCCCAATTGAGCCTTGATTCTAGCTTCTCCAGCTGAATCTGATTTTCTTCCCCCCAACGGAGTACAAATTTACTTCACCCTAAGCAAACGTAGTTTGTATGATCGCTTCCTCCTGATAGATGTTGAAGTTAGAAGATTTGCCTGGGTTTATTTCCGAAATGAAGCATCTTTCTCTCCTCGACGAGATTCGCGTTTTGTTGCAGGACTTTGTTCCATGGATGGCTCTTTACCCTATCCTCAGTGTTTGTGTACCCTTTGACGAGATTGGTCGAGTATTCGTTTGTTGTGATGTTTATTTCATCACCAGTTTATCTCTTGTGTCTGTTTTGTCTGTTTGTCAGCATAAACATAACGCATATACATACATGTACATCATAAATGAATTCATATTCATATGCATATTCATGTCGCATTCATTAATGCATACCTCCTTCACCTTGGTCGTGTTTATCCCCAAGTGATGTATCTCTCTCAAAATAGAATTGTCAGCCTTAGGCAGAAAAAGTACATTCTTTCTAATTCCCCACTGAGTTCTTACCCTCGTGGAAGATTTTGCTTTAGTTCTCCTTTCCACAGTTGGATAGAATAAGACCCCATTTGAGTTCATTCCTCGTGGGCTGGTGTCTTGCTTGACAGTTTCTTTCCAGCTCGTTCCTGGATTGAATTTTGGTCGTTGGCAATTTGTGAGGATTGAACTACCAATTGGAAAGTGCATTTATTTTGCACCTTTGGATGCTTAGTTTCCCAGGAGGAATTTGTTGGAAGCTTCCTTTGAAGACCAATTTTGCTCCCCAGCAGTGTTGCTACAACATTCCCTTGGATTACTTATACCCAACAACAAGTGGCCATCTCTTTATTCGAGAAGCTTGTTTCGTCCTAGAACTTCTAAGTGGAATCAACAAGTGGCCGTCTCTTTATTTGAGAAGCTTGTTTTGTCTTCGAACTTTTGAGTAAATCAACAGATGACGGTCTCTTTCCGAGCAGTCATTCCATCCCCAGCAATTCCAGATGGAAAGTGGATTCATTTTGCACCGTCGGATGTTTAGTTTCCCAGAAGAATTTATTGAAGGCTACCATTGAAGACAAACTTTGTTTTCCAGCAGTGTTGTCGCAACATCCTCTTGGAATACTTATACATGACGACAAGTGGCAGTCTCCTTATTGGAGAAGCTTGTTCTTATCCCCGGACCTCTAATCGGAATAAACAAGTGGCCGTCTCCTTATTTGAGAAGCTTGTTTCTTATCCACGGATTTCTCAGTGAATCAACAGATGACATTCTCTTTTCAAGCAATTTGTTCATCCTCAGCAAAGTTTATGTTCTATCAAATGGCATCTCCCCTGTTCAGCGGAGAAGTTTGGTATGAATTTATTTTTCAACAAACGGCATCTCATCCAGACAAGGTGAGAAGTTTGTTCGGCAAATGGCATCTCATCTAGACACGGTGGGAAGTTTGTCGTGATTCCAACTTTCGGCAAATGGCATCTCATCTAGACACGGTGGGAAGTTTGTCGTGATTCCAATTTTCAACAAATGGCATCTCATCTAGACAAGGTGAGAAGTCTGTTCGGCAAATGGCATCTCATCTAGACACGGTGGGAAGTTTGTCGTGATTCCAACTTTCGGCAAATGGCATCTCATCTAGACACGGTGGGAAGTTTGTCGTGATTCCAATTTTCAACAAATGGCATCTCATCTAGACAAGGTGAGAAGTCTGTTCGGCAAATGGCATCTCATCTAGACACGGTGGGAAGTTTGTCGTGATTCCAATTTTCAACAAATGGCATCTCATCCAGACAAGGTGGGAAGTTTGTCGTGATTCCAATTTTCAACAAATGGCATCTCATCTAGACAAGGTGAGAAGTTTGTTCGGCAAATGGCATCTCTTCCAGACAAGTTGAGAAGTTTGTTGTGAATTTTTCCAATTTCCGTCAAATGGCCATCTCTTCCATACAGGTTTGAGAAGTTTGAGCGTGAAGTTTTGTTTTCTCCATCATATGGCTGTCTCTTTCAGAAGAAGGGAAGTATGGTGAGAGTTCTGTTCAATGGCATCCTTAGTTGAATCTCGGCAGAAGATTTAACAACAGGTGATTTCTTTTATTTCTGGCAAGTCTCGGCAGAAGATTTCCAGTCTACCTCGGCAGAAGGTATTTACTTTTATGATCTCAACAATAGCATCCTTAGTTAAATCTCGGCAGGAGATTTGGCAACGGATGTATCATCAGTTTAATCCTCGGCAGTAGGAACTTCATTTTGATACCTCGGCAGAAGGTATCTCATTCTTAGAATCTCTGGTAATCTCGGCAGTAGACTTCCTGCAGACTTCAACATGATGTATTTCCGTTCCAAGATCTCGGCAGTAGATTTTTGGTTCATTTTGATACCTCGGCAGAAGGTATCTCATTCATAGATCTCTGGTAATCTCGGCAGCAGATCTCCAGCAGATTTCAAAAGAATTTGTTTTCTTACCAAGATCTCGGCAGTAGATTGTTGGTTCGTTTCGATACCTCGGCAGAAGGTATCTCATTCTTAGATTTCTCTGGTAATCTCGGCAGTAGACCTCCAGCAGATTTCGATAGAATTTGTTTTCTTACCAAGATCTCGGCAGTAGATTTTTGGTTTATTTTGATACCTCGGCAGAAGGTATCTCGTTCTTAGAATCTCTGGTAATCTCGGCAGTAGATCTCCAGCATGACTTCAACAGAATTTGTTTTCTTATCAAGATCTCGGCAGTAGATTTTTGGTTTATTTACTATACCTCAGGCAGAAGGTATTCCATTTTTAGATTCTCTGGTCATCTCGGCAGTTAGATTTCCAGTAGACTTCAGAAGAATTGGTTTTCGTTTCAGAAACTCGGCAGTAGATTTCTGTTTCGTTATTGATACACCAACAAAAGGTTTTTTCCAAATGAGGTTTCAAATCTCGGCAGTAGATTTCCTCAAAGTGGATTTTTGTTCAAAGATCTCGAGTCATCTTAAGACCTGTAGACAATCGTCGTCTTAGCTCCACTCAAGAAAAACTCCCTTGTGTGGTCTGTACTCCAGTCATGTGTGTCTAATCCCCAATAGGGTCAACTTTTCTCCCCGGCAGCGTTGTAGCTTTTGTCTCGCATCTTCGCATCGCATATCATATCATTGTCATCTACATTTTCGGTCAAAATTTTAGGTATTCTGATATTTAATCATCTTCCACCATGAATGTCCAAAATTCTTCGTTACTCGTACATTCAGGTTTAGGATGATTAAATAGGGGCAGCTGTCATACCCTAAATTTTGACCAGAAATTTTCCGATTTTTGTTCATTTTTACGCGTTTTCGTCAATACGTCGGAAATCAATCATTTTAACTTTTTTTTTAGTTTTTGCGTCTCATTATTCTTTAGATTGTACTTTTTTGATCAATTGTATTATCCAAAGTATTTTTTTTTTTTTTTAATTTTTGATCTCGGAACTTATTTATATTTTTTGTCTCATTTTTAAAAAAATCATCAGTTATATTTTGTTTACTTTAAAAAATATATATTAGAGTTATTTAGGGTTAATATTAGTTTGAACTCTTGAATATTAGTTTGATTAATTAATTTTTGTAAATTTAATTTATATCTTAAATTTTCTAATTAGATAAGTTTAATGTATTTTAATTTAGTCATAATATCATTTTTATATAATTCACCTTGAATTTAATTCGGTCACAGTTAATTTTCTTTTGTTAGATTAATTTAGTTTTAATTATATTTTTGATAGTATATTTCTTTATAGTTTAAATTTTATATTATGATTTGTGTTTGTCTGAAAAATCCAAAAATTTGTAACTTTTCCCAAGCCACAAAAACCACAGCAGTGATACAGCCCATATGAAATGACTAATCCTTTAGCTCATCCCCAAAAAACTGTACAAACTAGCAGCTATAGACTAAACACCAAAATGGTACTCTGCTTGTACACACAATGTCTGTGGACTGCACCCTTTCTCCTTTCTTCTGCAGTTGTATTGTCGAAAATGACAATACACTTCTTGACACTGGCACGCTGCCATATCCTGCAATAGACAGCAATTGATCAACAAAAAGAAATCATTGAAAACAGGACGAAGGAGAGGATTTTGAAAAAAAAAAGAGCTGATAACAGAGGAGGGCGGAAACAGACCTTTCAACAATTTCTCAACAACAAAAACCTTCAACGAACTTTCAAAAAGAAAAAAACCACCAATCGCGACTTCACCATCATCAACAACGCCAACCACCGAAATCTGGAAATCAAAAAGGGGAGAAAACAAACTCATCCCAAATCCACTACCACTCAACAAACCGAACGAAAATCAAAAGCACAACATAAACGAATCAGAAGCAAAAACACCGAACCTTTTCTTCATCACCTGTGAAAACCAGACCTCATCGCAAACCCTCCGAAAACTCTCCTTCAGTTTACTAAATCAACCACCGCAAAACTTCAAACTCGTCCGCCTTAACCCTCATCTTCTGTCTTCACCGCCATCCCATTCAAAACATTCAAGATCAACCTTCTTCATCACCCGTGAAGACCAAACCTTACACAGTAACCACTGACCCGCCGCGAACCGTCGCTCACCAACCGCGAACCGTCGCTCACCAACCGCGAAACCAAACCACAAATTCGTCCGCCATCCTTCCAAACAACCACCTCAACCCAAACTCACCGTCAATCTCGCCGATCCAAAACGCAGTAAGAGCCGAAATCAGCCAGCCACCGCCGTGTGAGGATGATGAAACGAAAGGGATGGAGATCGTCACACATCATGGCTGAATCGGAGGAGTTTTGAGAGAGAGACAACATCGTTTTGTGAAGAAGACGATGAGAGACGAAGCCGGTGAGAATAAGAAGGAGAAAAGGTAAAAAAGGAGACCGTATTTGTGGTGGTTGTTGACTGACATCGTTTTTTTTCTTTCATTAAATTTTATTTACGTTTTATATTTTAACCTACCCTCTTTATTTTATTTTTTCCATTAATGTTATAGAAGGATTTTGTTACCATTGGGCTCTAAAGCCATTCCAGGCCCACCGATTTGCTAATCAGCAATCCTACACCCACAGAATACACCCTGCTGGTTTTCTTTTGTTTTACTAATTTCTCTTATTTATTTTCTTTAATTTAACACCTACATATGTTTTAGATAATTAAATTTCTATTAGTTTTTTTGCTAGGATTTTTGATTAATTTTCTTGTAGAAATTTGGAGTTAAATTTGTGTTTGAGTTTTCTTGATTAAATTTCATGTTAGATAATCTTTCTTGAGGATAATTGTTTTTAGACTTCTTGATTAAGAATTAGCTAATCTCGGGCGTAAATTTGTGATGTTGAAAACTTGAGGACCTTTATTGACATTCTGAAGCTTATACAAATTTTATGTTGGATGCTTAAATCTGCTTGCGAGTATTGAAGAGGCAACGGACCTACTCCGTTAGGTATCATTAAAATTCGATGTTACCTATTTTATGCCTCATTATAATCCTAATGCTCCATTTGCGTTTATCCGATTATTTGTACGTCACCCTCGGGTCGAAACCATAAAACACTTTTAAAAATACACCGGATATTTTCATAAATCCCTTTCATTTACACACACGTAAGTCGATCACTCGTGTGATCGCCATCTGCACTACTTTCGTATATCTTAAATAATTTAACAAAGAATAGAACTCCGGAGTCTAGCACTCCGCACCTTCTAGAACGAACTGCAAATGGGCTAGCCCCACGCGTAATGTTTCGCTCACTCCTTTGTTATTTAAATAAATAAACCTAAAGAACAATTTAAAAAAAAAACAACAATTAACTACCTTATTAATTAAATTACGAAAAAGGAACTCCGGGGTCTAGCATTCCGCACGTTCTGGATTGAACCGCAAATGGGCTAGCCCCACGCGTTGGTTCAATCACCGTTCGTATAAAAACAATTCAATTCATTTAAATTAACTTATGGAAAAAAGGAACTCCGGAGTCTAGCATTCCGCACATTCTGGATTGAACCGCAAATGGGCTAGCCTCACGCGATGGTCCAATCATCATTCGTATTCAAAACAATTCAACAATCTTAAAGGATCAGGCATGATTCATCTCTATAGGAAAGTTGTTCCTCCTATCCCCACAAACACAAACAAAAATCTTACAAACAATTATTTTCAAAGGAAGAACGTGGCATTGCTTGTCGATCTTATATCCAAGTTTAAAGCTTCTTCCGATTTTATTTATTTTTCAAAGAAAGAATGTGGCATTGCTTGTCGATCTTATATCCAAGTTTAAAGCTTCTTTCGATTTCTCATTTCTCAAACGTTTGTGGTGGAATAGGTGAGATACTTCTCTTAAAGATGACGACTTGTCTCTTTCTTTCAAATACAACTTAAAACTCACCAACCAATTTAAACTATTTTAAATTAAATCACGAAAGACAGAACTCCGGAGTCTAGCATTCCGCACGATCTGGAATGCAACCGCAACATGGGCTAGCCCCACGCGTGGTTCATTCGCCCTCTCGTTTTAAAACACCCTTAACAAGGATCAAACATCTTTTCTCAAAATGAACATTGTTTAGATCATTCTATCTCTCAAACAAGCTAGCGCTACAGCCTCCTATCGTGAGCAGATAAGCCAACGCTTAGCAGTAGAATGCATTTTCAAACAATCGTTCAATTAAAAAACACAAATCGTAGTAGCACGAACTACGAAGCTCTGACTTTCCCATTGCACAAGGGAATACGTAGGCACGGGGATTTTAATCCTTCGCGAGCACAATAATAAAAAATTAACTATCTCTCCATCACAATAATAAAAAATTAACTATCTCTCCATCACAATAATAAAAAATTAACTATCTCTCCATCACAATAATAAAAAATTAACTATCTCTCCATCACAATAATAAAAAATTAACTATCTCTCCATCACAATAATAAAAAATTAACTATCTCTCCATCACAATAATAAAAAATTAACTATCTCTCCATCACAATAATAAAAAATTAACTATCTCTCCATCACAATAATAAAAAATTAACTATCTCTCCATCACAATAATAAAAAATTAACTATTTCTCCATAACCAATAATAAAAAACTTAACCTTTCCCTCATAATAATAATTAAAATGTTAACAAACTTTAATCATTAAAAGAAGACAATAATAACAAGTTAACGTTTAAGCGCAAATTAGACTAAGAGGTTCCCGTTGAGTACAACGGACGTGAGGGGTGCCTAACACCTTCCCCTTGCGTAACTGACTCCCGAACTTAGATTAGTGGTTTCGTTGACCATTCTTATCCTTTATTTAGGTTGTGTCTATATCTCCCTTTTCTCCCGTAGAATAAATAGAATTAGGTGGCGACTCTGTTGTTTATTTCAGGACAGTATTTTTCGAGGTGCGACACTTTGCCCTGTTTCTGCCGTGCGTATGCGTGAAGAAGAAGAACATTGCATTTTGTTCTTTCTGATTTCTTTTGTTTTTTTTAATAATTAATTTATTTTATTATATGTAAAAATGAGTTTGAATTGGGCTTTTGAACTTGGATCCTGCTATTCATATTGTAACCCGCGGATCCTATATCTTCCCCCCTCTCCTTTCCACTCTTTTTTATATATATTCTTTAGTTTGTTTTTTTAAATAGATTTTGTGATAATTTATTATTTTTATAAGAAAAGTTTTTTTAGAGATATATCCTAGGAAAAATTTTAGAATTATATTTTAGAAAAGAATTTTAGAAAAGAGATTTAGAAAAGTGTTTTAGAAAATAATTTAGAAAAAAGAGTTTTAGAAAATGATTTAAAAATATTCTAATTCTTTTATGGATCTACTTTTAGATCCATTTATTCTTCATCTTTTTTTTTATTTTTGGTCGATGACAATCTCCGATTCGGGATTGTTGATTTCCGATTGGTTTAATCTTCATTATTTCAAATCTATGGATGAATGATCATTTGGATCATTCTCCATACTTTGAGATCGTGATAGGTTGCTTTTCGATAAAATCAACGAAAATCTCGATTAAGATTAGACCGTTCTCTTTCTTTTAGTGTGGCATGTTTTCGGAGAACGATCCATTATATCGTTTCTCTAACATGTATTAACACGAATATTTTCCACTTTAATTAGTGGTGACCGGCCTCATTTGTAGGGTAATTACTTCGTAAATTACTCGGCGATTGCTTAACATAGACCTAAAGTTGTCCCGATTCGAATTAAGATCCACTTGGATCCGGTTGCTTCGATTTTATTATTCCTTGTTGTGGTTGTGCTTGATTAAGTTCATCATACCACTTATTATTGTAAATATTATAATAATGTGAATATAATTTGTTTAAATTTAATCTCTCGCACCTTATCCTTTTATTTTAATCTCTTGCTCCTTTGTCTCCTTTATTATGCTTTATCATATAATATCATATATCATTTGTTTATAGTTATATTGTTATTTGTGGTTTTCATTTTGTCCATTTGGATATCAAAACACTAATAAAGGATTAAACACTTAAAAGACTTGTGACTTCTAACTTCGGACTATGGTTACTATCCCTTGCTTTTGGAGAATGGACTTAGACTTTAAGATCTTCCCCCTTGCTCAAGTTGGAATGGATTAGAAACCTCGGCCTCAAGTTATTTCCTTAGCCTTTGAAGATGGAATTCCGAACTTTGAAGATGTGTGCATATTTTGGTTTGGTAAACTCTTCTCTTAACTTTTAATTCAAGTATTAGGATTAGTCCCTTCATCTCCTCCCCATTCTTTAATTTTCAAAACTTCTCCCTATTTCAAAAATCTTCTTGTTTTCTAAACTTCAAACACTTTCATAATCAAACCTTGACTTCGGTCAAGCGATTTTTAATCTTTTCACTTTATTTCCTTAAACAAATGTTAATTCATGTAAATATATCAAAAATCATTTTCTCATATACTTTAAAAAAACTCAAAACTCACTCAATTGTTTTTGTGCCTTGTGCACCTTTTCTTTTCACATGTTTAGATATGATTCATCTTTTCTAGCGGAATTATTCGCTAAAGGATGACGACTTATCTCTACATTTTAAAATCAATTCAACTCATTTGTTTCTTTTCAAATTTTGTACCACGAACTACGAGGTTTTGATCTCGCATTGCACTTTGTGGGTACGTAGGCATGAGGCGTTAAAACCTCATCAAACACAAAATCATAAAAAAAAATATTCTTCTCCTCATCCCTTCAATCATTTTCAAGCAAACCAATTTCAGACCAAAAAGCAATAAATATTTCAAAGGGCTCCCGTGGAGTACCACGGACGAGTTGGGTGCCTAAAACCTTCCCGGTTCGTAACCAATCCCCTTACCCATTCTCTATTTGTTTCTTTTAGCTTTTGCTTTTAGACTCCTAGGTTTTTGTTCGTTCTTTTACCTTTTTCCTTTCGGAAATAAACAAAAGCGCGGTGGCGACTCTGTGTACATCGACTTAAAGTTAATCAATAGCTTACACTCACGATTTTACCGCTACACATACGCAATAACCTTATTATTCTACATAAGCACACCTCCTAAACCCATCAATGAAGCATCACAATACACCACAAACGGTTCATCTGGATTAGGAAATGTCAAAATCGGAGCTGACTTTAACCTCTTCTTTAACTCTGTAAAACTCTCTTCACAATGGATATCCCAAACAAAAGCTTTACTCTTGCAAGTCAATCTAGTCAACGGAAGTGCCATCTTAGAGAATCCTTCAATGAATCTCCTGTAATAACCAGCCAACCCCAAAAAGCTCCTAATTTATTTAGCCGATCTTAGAGTTTCCAACTGTAACACAGCTTCTACTTTAGAAGGATCCACTGAAATACCACTACCTGAAATTACATGACCAAGAAAATTGACTTCTTTCAACCAAAATTCACACTTGGATAACTTCGCATATAACTTCTTCTCTCTCAAAACTTCTAACACAATCTTCAAATACTTTTTATGTTCATATTCTGACTTAGAGTAAATCAGAATATCATCAATACACACAACCACAAAACGATCCACATTACATATGAAAAATACGATTCATGTACTCCATGAATACTCCTGGCAAGTTGGTAACACCGAAAGGCATCACCGAATACTCGTAATGTCCATATCGTGTTCTGAACGCAGTCTTCTGAATATCCTCATCTTTTACTTTGATCTGATGGTAACCCGACCTCAAATCTATTTTGCTGAATACACAAGCACCTACCAACTGATCCATCAAATCATCAATCCTCAAAAGCGAATACTTATTCTTTATCGTTACTTCATTCAACTATCTATAATCTACACATAGTCTCATACTTCCATCTTTCTTCTTTACTAACAACACTGGATCTCCCCACAGCGATACACTCGGCCTTACAAACCTTTTCTTAAGTAACTCTTCTAATTGCTTCTTCAACTCTGACAATTCTGATGCAGACATCTGATACAATGCCATAGAAATAGGTCTAGTTCCAGGTACAAGATCAATCGTAAATTCAAATTCCCTTTCTGGCGGCACATCAGGGATTTCATCAGGAAAACCCTCGGGAAAATCACTTACCACTTGTAGCTCCTCAATCTTAGCTTTGTTTTCAATAGACAACATCGCCATCAATGAAAACATATGAGCTTCCTCTTTCATCAATTTCTACAACTCTCTACAAGACAATAACCCAACTCCTTCCTCTTCCGGGGTAGAAAACCTCACTAACTTACGATAACAATTTATATGAACATAGTTATACTCTAACCAGTTCATACCTAGGATTGCATCCATCCCAGTCAACACTAGACAAACCAAATCAACAAAGAAATCTTTATCTAAGATCGACAAAGGACATTTCTAACACACGAGAGAAGTAGTCATTGATCCTATTACAAGAATCTCGACGATTAACTCTCCATTCATAGTAGACAACGTAAGACCCAATCTCTTAACACAATCAGCAGAAACAAAACAATGTGTTGCACCAGTATCAATAATAGTAATTAAAGGAATACTATTAATGAAACATGTACCTATAATAAGCATGTCCTCGCTAGTGGTCTGAGTTCCTACCAACGCGAACACTTTTCCCTTATGAGCTTTCTATGGCTTCTGACACTTGCTACCAATGTGTACCTCTTCACCGCAATTAAAATAGACTACATCTTTATGCTTACAGTCATTCATTGTATGCCTAATCTTGCCAGATCGTAAACACCTCTTAACCTCAGCAGTACAAACATTACTTTTGTGACCAGCTTGGCCACACTTGTAACAAACAATACTAGCAGGAGCATCTCCCCCACTAGTTCTCTGACTCGGAGCAACCTTCTGTTTACCCTTTCCATCCGAAACATCATAAGGCTTGCCACGATTCTGTTGGTGCTTTCCTCTCCTTTCATTCACAATCTTATAATAAGCATTACTATCTTCCTCGAAGATCCTGCAACTATCAACCAAATCATAAAACATTCGAATCTTCTGGTACACCACATCCTTTTTAACCTCAGAGTGTAACACATGCTCAAACTTGATGCACTTAGAGAATTCTTCTCCAGCCCCATCATAATGCGGATAAAACTTAGACAATTTAGTGAACTTTGCAGCATAGTCAGTCACTGACATATTTCCCTACTTCAGCTCAAGGAATTCAACTTCTTTCTTACCGTGAACATCTTCAAGGTAATACTTCCTCATAAACTCCCTGCAGAA
Source organism: Lathyrus aphaca (assembly GCA_963966055.1). Taxonomy (NCBI): domain Eukaryota; kingdom Viridiplantae; phylum Streptophyta; class Magnoliopsida; order Fabales; family Fabaceae; genus Lathyrus; species Lathyrus aphaca. The sequence goes on from OZ014523.1 coordinate 39,526,090, forward strand.
AACAACCCAAGTGACCTCCTCACCTACCGCTTCCAATCTTGCACGAGTCTCTAACCACCAATCGTTAGCCTCAAGCACCAACATATATGTACCACATCAAACCTTTTATGCTACCGTACAATCCATCACTCGGAAGATCCTTTCAATCTCTTTCAACCATTCCAATGATGCATCCGGGTCATACTTACCCTTGAAAGTAGGCAGATTCTACCTCTGAAAAGTTGCCAAACTACGAGATCCATCACTCTCGCCAACATTCGGTAGGTGTTGCACAGCTTGAGCCATTGCTTGCATTGCAGCATCCATAACAACGTCATTTCTTCTATCCATCTCAACTAAACACCACCACAAGAGCAAAGATCAGCACAAAAATAACAATACTCGATTATTAAACAACTACGACTCGATAACATGACCGGACAGACCGACCTGCTCTGATACCACTAATGTAACACCTCATTTCTACCCACAAACTTATAAATAAATCAGAGTTCAACAAAATAGGGTATCACATTTATTCTTCTCTAAACATCATTATAATATATTAAATAACGATTTATATCTTTTACTATGCAGCAGAATCATTTAATTATAAAAACTCATCTTCAATCAACTTCGTAAATAATTCATCGTAATCCAAAACATCATCTTCTAAAAGAGACATCTTAAATCCAATCATAAACAAAACAAAATTCAATCAAATTCATGATATTCGCTAAATCCCCCCGAAGTGCTACGTATCAGAGTGACCAACGACTCAAACCATCTAACAACACTCCTTGCTACTCAGGATTACCTGCACATTACCAACTGTCGCTCCCACCTGAATGACACATGGTCAGAAGGGGTACAGACGCGAACGGTCGGCGAAAGGAGAATGAATGAATAGAGTCGCCAGCTAGGCATTTTTATCCCGAAGGAAAGGTAATGCTGCATAGACCTAAGAAAAGGTGGATAAGACGGTTGCGAACCAGAGAAACTGAGAAAGGGGGTTGGTTACAACCTGGGAAGGTATTAGCACCCAGATTGTCCGTCGTACTCGACGGGATCCACGCTTGAAAGTTTGTGTTTAAAGGGGTACTGTCAGTGCTATTTTGTGTGAAAAAGCTGGAAACGAATGCAAGTGTCAGTGTAAAAGAAGTGTGAAATGAATAAGAGAAGTGTCAGTACTGGAAAGAAGTGCAAAGCCCAAGACTATGAGGCTTAAAGAACAATGCTGGAAGAGGGGGGAATATACAAAGACTTTTGTTCGATAACTGTTAAGTTATGCCTACGTATCCTCTCGTGCAATGAGGAAGTCAGAACACCGTAGTTCGACTCAAAGAGACTGAAAGATAAATTGACTTGTGAACTGCTTACATGTCTATGCTCAAGTGTATGACCTGTCTGGCTCAGGTGCAAACTGTCTTGCATTAGACGGAAGAAGCGAGTTCTCGTTTATGAATGAGTGTGATGAGAAAAGAATCCCGAAGGAGACGATTATTGTTTGTTTTTGAGTTTTCAGTCTTTTATTGCTTTTTGAAGTTTGTCATAAGTTAATGAGCTTAAGCCTAAACCAATGGGTTAGTAAACTCATCACATCCTCCCTCTGATTAGGGGTAATGAGAATACCTTAAGTGTGAAGTCAGCATCTCACACTTAATTACCATGATGTAGGATTAAGATCATTAACCTACTTGTGATTATTTAGATGTTTTTGTCTTTGTTTAGTGTTAAGTAATGAGTTTAAGCCATAATCAAGGATTTAATGGACTCATTACACCATCCTAATAGAAGGATAATAAATGAGAACATTTAAGCTGAGGAAGGCTCCTCAACTTAACCCATGATTAGGGATTAACCTCATGACAAAACAAAGCCTTTATTAAATGGATTTTTAGTTAATGATAAGATGAAGAAATGATTTTTATGGTTTGTAAGACAGCTTGAGGGGGACTTGTCCATTAACACTAGGGTTAGTCCTTCTTAACCAATTAAGGAAGAATTAGAACCCTAATGCAAGGCCCAAGTTACAAGCTTGATGTCTTGATTGGTTATTAAGTGAATTGATTAAAGGATTTAAACACATTAAGGGTTTAACACTTAGGATTAAAGTTATACACTCCATCCTAATAGAAGGATGTAGGCATAAGCTTAATCACAAAGCCTTAAAACCTTTAGGGTTTAGTCCCTGATTATGGGATGAGAAGAGAAGACTCAAAGATGACTCAAAGGTAAAAGCTAAATGGGGAGACTAATAAGGCCCTAATTGTTATCATGCTTGGTTATTCCTAGGGTTTATGAGGCTTGCATGAAGATCTTCAGAGAAAACCACCAGGAAGGAAGCAGATGGAAGGAGCAAAGAGAAGCAAAATGAAGTAAGACAACTTGCTTCACTTAAGAAGACAAGTTGCTTGAAGAAAGAAGGTAAGATGAACAAGAGTGAGCAAGCTCAATCCAATACACATACAAAAATGCAGCCATGATGCATAGGAGATATGAAAAGAGATTGTGAGAAGTGAAGGCAAATTCACTTCTCAAAACAACTTACCACCTGAAAAGTTAGTAAAGAAATGAAATGCAATGCAAATGAGATGCAATGTCATGATGCAAACCAAAACCAGAAGCATAAGTATTATGTTAATGATGCCAAGAGATGATGCAAACATGAGGCAAGGCATGATAATGATCATACAAACATATGGATGCAAAAGAAACATGCTTTGAACCATGAATGTTCATGAAAAGTTATGGAATGCAAAAGACATATAACATGGCAAATGAAAGGTGCAATGATCAAACATGATTCTAATATGTCCTAAGATGTATTATGAATCAAATGGATGCACAAAATGTCATGGCAAGTCATGGTATGCAAGCAAATGGAAGATGGATGCAAAGGAAGGCATAAATTAGGGTTTATGCTCAACACACAAAGCAAAATCCAAAACCAGAAGCAAGAGACATGATAAAAATTTGAAATTGCAATCAAAGATACCCTAAACCTATACAAACTCACTGCCCAAAGGAGAGGATCCAACTCTTAACCTAATGAAAGTTATGAATTTCCTAAGATTGCTAGGGTTTTGGGATACCTCACAATGAAAAATGAAAAACAAATTGAAAATGAAAGATAAATTCAAACCAAATTTATCCTATAAACTACATGATATGCAAGATACAATGCAAGAAGAATCATCGTCCAATTCTCAAGGGTTAGGCAGAAATGAATTTTTGAAGTTTGACATAAAATATTGCCTTGAAATGAAATTAAATCCAATGAAAATGATCAAAAGGCATCAAGAACAAAAAAGAAATTTGGTTTGAGAGTTGGACAATGTTTCTAAATGTTTCTAAATGCTATGTGAATTTTTTGGTGATTTTTAAATACCTAAATGTATTTTTAATTAATTAATTCTCATTAATTAATTAAAAATAAACATTTAAATGATTTAAAAATAATTTTTAATGCAAAAAAATAAAAATAAAAATATTTTTGTGTTCTGAAAATTCATGAAACCTTTGACAGAAATTTTCATAATTTTTTAATGATTTTAGCTATTTTAAATAAAATGTACAAATTAAATGACAAGAAAATAAAATAAATATGCACAAAAAGAAAAGTCAGCGCATCCTGAGGCTGACGTTCAAACTAGGAGTGGAGGGAAAGACTGGCGCGCTATCCTACGGCTCTCATTCAAACTGGTCCAATTAAATTAAACTGGATTAATTAAATTAATTAAGTGAGATTAGGGTTTTAATGACACATCCTGACCATTGAAACGCGCGGGAGTCAACAAAAGTCCACTGAATCAAGGGTCCACATTCAAACTTTGCCCTAAACGCAATTAAGGCTCTAATCACTTTCAGGTGGCCGGAAAAGACCTCTGGTCGTCTTCTCCGGCCACACCTCCCCTGAGCAAAACCAAAACCTCACTTCTAGGTTATTTCTGGAGCTCTAAAGCTCCAGATCAACTCTCTTCATCCCCCTGAACCTGAATCTAACCTCAAAACTCATTTCTTTTTGCTCAAAACCATGATTCGAATCAAAAACATAAAAATGGCCAAACTTTCAGAGATGCAATACATACTCAATACTCAATCATTTTCAAAACTACAAAGTGCAAAACAATCAGGGGAACATGTAGATCATTTCAGTAACTTAAAACAAGGTTTCTGGAAAAAATAATTTTCGAAGCTACCTGAAGTGAAGCTTTCCGTTTGGAGCTTTCAGCTTGCTTCTTTGCTTCCAATCAACTCTAATGACTCTCCTCAGATGTTTGCAAGCCTTGTTTGGAGTTTATTTGGGCTAGTTTGAGAGATTGATGGGGTTCTGATCAGAGAAGGGAGGAAATCGTGTTTTGATTTCAGGGGTTTTCAGGGCAAGGTGAAGGGTTAGGGATGATCAGTGAGAGATGCTGAGATGTTCTATGAAGTTTGTTTTTATGTTTGATGCTTGTGCTGTGTGATTCGAAGCAAAATGCATAAGAGGCATAAACTTGGAACTATGGCTTGGGGAGTGTTTCAACATGAGTTGTCTGTTGTGTTGTGATGCATTTGGTCCACTTATCAATCTTGGGTAGGTCAGAAGAGTGGTTGTGCCCTATTGTGATTGGTATGGGTCTTTATGCAAAAAGTCAAGCTTTGTGTAAGAGAGGTATGGGCCAATGGCTAGTCAAGTACAGGGGTGTCCTGCGCAGCAAGGAATGAGGAGGACCATGGAATCAGTTTTGAAGCCAGCCAGCAAGTGGGTTAGGGTTTGAATGATGTTTTGCAACTTTGTTCCACTTTGCCCCTTTTGAAATTTCTTGATCCACAAGTCATGAAAATGAGTAAACTTTTGATGCATTCTGAATTTTATGCCTTGGTTCATGTTTGTACAAAGATTAGAGGTCCATTTGAAAGCTCATTTTGTCTTGGCAAGAGATTTTGCAACTTTGCCCCTTTGGTGCATAACTTGAAATTATGTGATTTTTCCCAACTTTGACAAGCCATAACTTTTGATCCAAAATTAATTAGAAGGAGTTCTTGTACTTTTTGAAAAGGGAACGATCCATTCTACAACTTTCATGACCAAAGTTTTCCCATTTGAAGCATTTTTGAATCAAAAAGAAAGGGTTGAAAAAGTTTCCCAAAATGGCAAGTTTCCATTACAAGTCATTTTCCCAAAAAGGCAACTTTGCAAATGGCTTGAAATTCTTCAATTTTGTGAACTTTTAACATCTTCTATGATCAAATAAAGATCATACACATTCAAAATGATGAAGGACACCCTTTGGTTGGGTCATTGGGGGCCTCAGATGCCCTGATTTCACACTGACTTGCCCAAGAAGTCAACTCTTGCTTAGATGCCTTCCCCATGGAATTTCTTCATGCAAATTGATATGCATGATCCTCATAACATATAGAGACCCATAGAAATAAGAATGACCAAAAAATTTGGAGTTATGGCCTCTGAAACCAAAACCCTAATTTCATGTCATCTGTGCAGTTAAACCTGGCTCTGCTTCCATGCCAATCCCAGATCTTCTGATTCTTTGGCTTCTTTGACTTTGAGAGGATATAATATGATGTTTGAACATACATGAAACCCTTTGAAGTGATTGGAGACCTTTGGAGTGGCTCAAATGGCTCAGGGATAGCTTAGGTCACAAACCCTAGATGCATATGACTTTTGAATCAATGCAGTGAATCAAAAATGTGGTATGAGATGCTATGATTGAATTTATGCATATGGAAAGATCACAAGCCATGGTGTGAATGGGTGAGGGCAAATTTGGGGTGTTTACACCAACCAATGGTAACATTCAAACTGAAGGGGTGAGATATCGGCAATTATAAAACAGGATATAATAATCAACATGTACAAGTTAAAGTTCATTCAATCACCCATTCACATCATATTCATCATAAACATCATATCATCATACCATCCATAACATATCTACAATCATTCAATAATGCAATTCAAATGTTACTCGATAATGCATGCATATGGTATCATTCGGAGCGAACTCCCATCTTTAAAATTCATGCCAATTAGGTGGGCATCTGCGAGACATAAGTCTTCATCTTGATTTTTGCCAATCCATGCCATCGTATTTGCCAATCCAGTCCATCTTAATAATGCATATGTATGCGATATGAAAAATGGCATACAAAATAATCAAACATCGTAAACATCGCTCAATCACATCATCTTACATCATTGCAACATCATTGGTCATCAGACCTACATCCAAATATGCCTATCATAGTTGGATAAATAATTTAACCATCTCGGTTCAACATTTATCAATTCATCATCTAATCCATTCAACAAAATTCGTTAAATCATAATATTATTAACCTCTAATTACACCTATCATCAATTATTAATTCTCAGTCATCTTACGGAACATCAGAAAAAGGAACAGACGCGAATCGGTAGGCGAAACACTTCAGATTCACAAAAATACCTCACTGCTTCCTAAACATGTACCTCACGTGTAACAATGTACGCCCTTACGCGTACCTTACACAATTGGCCAGAGGGGTATAAAACTCACTTTCATTACGCGTAACAGGCAACATAACTACCAGATGTTACGCGTAATTCCTGGTCTCTTACGCGTAAGACCATATCCCTTACGCAAACCAGCAGAGGCCTTCTCAGTTCAATCTTTGCTACGAGTTCATCATCCTATCACTCCAATTCAGTCCTAATTGAGTTTTTATCATGTTTTAGACTCCTAATTCATCATCTTGTTACTCATCTATCATTACTACACCAGTTTATCATCCTAATATCATCATCTAATTCAAATTCATCACAGTTCAATCTCACATCTCAGAACATCATCCCAGAAATATATGCATAACAATAATCACAGAGGACTCTCGGCAATTATTCAATCATCGATTCATCATATTCATACGAAATCACACAGCAACATCATACAATCAGCAATAATGGAATGTTAAACAACCCTCACCAATACATACAGATTATTGTCCCGGTTATAAGATACGAATCTCACCCTTACCTTTGGATTGAATGCAGCTCGAATCTACGGGTGAAAGTTCCTACGAAAATCTTCTCGAAATTCCTTAATTAAATATAAGTGTATTGTGTTGTGTTGATTTGCGATGTTTTGTGTATTTGAAGTTGATTTAAGTTGATTTCTGAAATATCAGAATATTCCGTTGATGTTCATAAGTTGGTTCGAGTTGAATTGATTAATTAAGTTGATATAAGTTGTGATAGACGATATGAAGTATCTTCGTTTATTGTTGGATATGTCGATCAGGTCGTTGGACCATTTGGTTAATAATCGGAAGATAATCTAATTAAGTCCGGAGAAAATAATTATATAGTGAATTATTAAATTAAATTTTGGTGTTGTGGTGAATTAAGTCGTTAAGTCAGAAAAATAAGTCGGAAGGCGTAGAAATAATATCGGAGTTAATATTATCGTTGTTGTAGTGGATTTAATTAGTGGGCTTGAACCGTCTTGGAAATAGCAATTAAGGGGGTGTTGTAGTTAGGCCCATTAGTTATAATTGGATTATTATTATTATTATAATAAAGAGAAAATAAAAGAGAATTAGTCAAGAGGAGAAGTTGGAATCAGTAGAAGTTGAGAAAAGGGAATCGTGGAAATTAGGGAAAACGAGGAAAAAGTCTTAGAGAAAAATAAAGGTTTTAGAGGAGAGAAAACAGGTTGGGAGAAAAGAAGGAGAAAGAAGGATTCATGTTCATATCTTAATTTTCGCACATTCGGTACAGCTTCCACTAAACAGGAACTCAATGGCAGCGTGTTCATATTTCTAATCTCCATGGATGAAAGAGGAGAGGAAAAGGGCCACATATGCAAAGGGGTTGGAAAATCGATCGGAGATTCGAATCGGCCACCGATTAAGGTAAGGGTGGGGTTCGAACTCTATAATCGGGATTATGATGATTAATATGCGGAATTGGGATTTTATAATTTCTATACTATCGAATGTTGATTGTGTGTTAATCGTGTTGTGTTGATTTGTCGTAAAGAACATAATTTTATGATAATTGAATAATCGAATTTTCATGATTGTGGCTGGATTAGTTGTCAAGGAATTGTTGTTAATTCGTGGATTCTGAAAAATTGAAATTTGAGGACGACGAACAGGACCGATAGCATAAACTGAGAGATATGGCGCAGGCCACACCTGTATTGGACACATGGCGCAGGCCATGTGGCAAGAAACCAATTCATGACGCAGGCCATGGTAGTTGGGAGAAGGCCATGTGTGGCTACTTAAGGGTGGTGCAGGCCATAGGGATCCCTTTCTCACCTATGGCACAGGCCATAGTGATGGAGAGTGAAGGGTGGCGCAGGCCACCCTGTAGTTAATGAGGGAGTTCTCTAATTTTTGTATTAATCCCTATTTTATTTTATTAAATAATTTTATGGACTCATCCTAAATTATATAATTTCTAAATCATAAATTATTAGAATTAGGAAGAAGTATAATTAGTAATGGTTGCTTAACATTTTAATTATTGTAAAAGGAACAATAAGAAACCAGTTTTCAGAATAACACTGAATTATGGAAATTAGCAGAAAGTGCAGGTTAAGAGGTTAGCAGAAAACAATTGCAGGTATAATCAGAAAATGAAATTTAGCAGGTAATAATATTGTAGTAGGATTGAATTAGGTAGAAGTTAAGATATAGTAGCAGAGAAATGCAGATATTGGTAAATTGGAATTTAGTAGAATAAGTGTAGTTTATCAGTAGTTTTAGCAAATTAAGTTGTGCCGACTTAGCCGATTTAAGCGGAAAAATTAGTTGTCCAGAATTTAATGAAAATCGTCGAGTTAGTATGGAATAATGAATAGGTGATTTTAGTTGGTGTATCTTGTTAATTAGTGTTGAATGTGTGAGTTTTCTAGTATAGGTGCTTATGTCGTTTTGTCCCAGTTTGGGAGCATTTTTAAGTTGAAGGTCGAAGGACCCATGTTGATTATTTGAGTTGTAGGTCGTAAGACCAATGTTGATGTTAAAGTTGTAGGTCGTATGACCAACGTTGAAAGTTGTAGGCCTATGGCCAAAGTTGAATCGGTGTTGAATTAAAGTTGCAATGTTATTTGTTGTATGTTGTTGGAGTTGATTGTTGTGATGTGTTGAGTCGTTGTATCATGGCATACATTGCATTTCTAAGTTAGAGCGGATGCTCACCACGTTGGCCTGGATTGGCAAATTTATTAAGTTGAAGGCTTATGCCTTGCAGATACCTCGATAACCTGGTATATTTTAAGTTGGGAGTTTAACTCCAATGGTACCACATGCATATGCACAGTCGAGTCACATTCTGTGTCGCGTTAATTATGTTGTTTGTGTTGTTTATGTTGTCGAGTTGATAAAGTTGTTCTTGTTGCTTACATTGATACAGTTGTGTACGTTGCTCAAGTTGAATAAGTTGTTTATGTATATTTAAGTGGATTTTGTGGTTTAAGTTGATTATGTCGAGTAAGTGGTTCATGCTAAGTTGATTATATTATTATGTTGGACAAGTTGATTATGTTGCTAAGTTGATTATATTATTATGATGGATGAGTTGATTATAGGATTATGTTGCCTGAGTTGTTTATATATTTATGTTTGTAATGTCGATTATGCTGATATTGAAGGAGTTGAATATGTTGTAAACGTTCGTCGAAGTTGATGAAGTTGTGTATGCTAAGGTTATAGTTGGAATTGATTATGTTGATGTGTGAATTAAGATGATAAAATATGTTGGTTGTTTGGGGTGTTTAGTAAGACGTTGTTGTGGATAGTGTGAAAATTGTATGATTCTATATAGCGTATTAATTATCATACTCTTGTTTATATGGTTCGATATCTCACCCCTTTCTGTTGTTGAATGTTACATTGATTGGTAACGTGCAGGTATTCCAGATTAGCGTTGCTTACTTTCATAGTAAAGTCGGTGTCGTCGCTCTGATACGTAACACTCAGGGGGATGAACGCTTAATTGTTTTGTTGTTATATTTAGTTGTTGTTATTTTAAGTTGTCTCAAAGAAAAACATGTTATTACTAAGTGTTAGGTTGAAAAAGTTGTTAATTGATGCAAAGTTGAATATTTGTGGATCCGCTGCCTATTTGTAAAAGTTGTTTTGTTTTAAGGAATTGAATAAGAGTTGACATTATAGTTTCATACTATTTGAAAGTGTTATGTAATGATGTTCATGAAATTAAATGAACTTGTTAAAGTTGAAAAATGTAGTATCCTGTTTTATGGTTGAATTCTGAAACTCTGATTTATGATTTTCCGCCGGGTAGATTTGGGGTGTTACGAATCTCACCCTTACCTTTGGATTGAATGCAGCTCGAATCTACGGGTGAAAGTTCCTACGAAAATCTTCTCGAAATTCCTTAGCCCTAACTCTTGATCTCCCCAAACTTGTTATTCTCTTAAATTATGATTATGCCCTAAAATTCTCTCTAAATCCTTACTAATCTACTTTTCCTTATTTTAATTAAAATGCCTTAAAAATAATACTAATATTATAATTACTAAAATCATTTAATTAAATTACTAATGGGCTTCTATCCACACCTCTCAACATTACTACCAATACCTCCCCAAATAAGCCTAACTCATACATCAACTTAAAAAACACTTAAATCGATTAATCATCTTATCATCAAACATTATACATCGCAATTAACAACAAATCTAGTTAAAATAATTTAATTAAATAAATTAAATTGGGGTGTTATAGTTGGTATAGTAGAAAGTATAGGAAGCATATAGCTATGCTCATGATGTAAGGGTTGTTATAGGTGGTTGGATCTTTTTATATCACCCTTGTTTTTATAGCTTTTTGAATTAATAAAATTTTTATTGATAATAATAATAATAATAATAATAATAATAATAATAATAATAATAATAATAATTAATCCAAATAAAGAACTATAAGTTATTTAAAGATAAAAAAGATGAGATGTTACATTCATTAAAATTAATATAAGTTTATTTGTCATGCATATAATAATATTAAGAAATTGCTATTAAATATAACACAATACATTAAGTTCTCAGTGCATGAGAACAACATCTATTGAAATAAAATAAAAAACTAATATGATTATTTTTTTTAATTCCACGGAAAGCAAAGAGGCTTCATTGGTACTCGATTTCTACATGTTCCAATTGCAATCTTCACAATCAGATTTATTAAAATCAGGGCCTACATATATGTCAAACGAATGTGTTTGGCTTCTCCATGAAAAGGAACAGGAAAATAGCAATTTTAGGTCTAAATGTAAAACCATAACTGCCACTGTGATGCACAAGATGAACTCCGAGATCATCTTGATTAGATTTGCAAACAGTTAAATCCAAATTATTTTCCAAAGAGTTGATCATATTCACACATACTCCAGTAACATTGTGTATAAACAACAATGTTAACACACATGTGATAAATTTTTTGACGAATGGAGGCATTGTAATATCGATAAATCTTTTTGTTGAGGGTTTGTGATATTTGATATTTGAATAATGAAACACATATATTTTAGGAGCATATTTGTAAACAAAAGTAATACTTTAAATTTATAAAAATATTTTAAACATTAATTATATATAGAATTGATGAAGGTTAGAATAAGTCAAATTTTTACTGTCATCCAAATTTTTATTGTCATTCATTTAATATTTTCATATTGTCCTACAATTATTGTCTTTTTTAGAAAATAATATAAACAAAAATAAATTAACTATGGAAAAATATATTATACAATAATATAATATATATATATATATATATATATATATATATATATATATATATATATATATATATATATATATATATATATATATATATATATATATATATATATATATATATATATATATATATATATATATATATATATATATATATATATATATATAATACACACAAAAATTTAATATTTAATTTTTTATTTTGTTTAATTAATTGAATCATATAATATTTATTAAATAAGTATTTTATTTATTACCATTATTATCAAATAAAAAGAGAATAACACATATGGATAAAAAAAGTTTAAAAAAAAGTCTTTATTCTAATCAAATATTCACATAACATATTTTGAACTTTGAATTTAATATTTCACTATCAATTTTAAAATGAGATAATTTTAAGCCCATAAATTTTTGAGAAATCATATAACTTTAAAAATTGGTATTTTCTTTTTACGTGAAAAACATTCATTACAATATGTCTTATTTTATCAAAATCAATTATGTGATGACTATGGATGTAAATAAGAATTCATCCTGGGTGTTTAAAGGGATTATGAAAACAAGACAAACTATTCCTGAAATTCAGAATCAATGGAACAAAAGCTTGAGGGAGGGAAAGTTCAAAATGGGAGTGTTCTATAAAACTTGCACTTGTAGACTGATTCCCTGTTCTTTCGGGAAGCAGACCTAGGCCTAGAGCTATGTTATTTTTATGGTTTGTCTACCACAAGAAGATGGCTACCAAGGCCATGCTATCAAATTGGGGTATTATGGCTAATAGGATTTGATGTTTTTGTTAGGACTAGGAGGACATTGACCACTTGTACTTTGCCTGCAATATTATAAGAGATATTTGGCTCAAAGTTCTTTAATGGCTGCAGATCACACATAGTTCAAGTATTTGGGTGAATGAAATCAAATGGATGAGCACATATTGTAAAGGCAAATGGAAGAAAGATGGAATTATGAAGATAGCAATTGCTTAGGTTGTGTAACAATGTTTGATGTTCAGAAACAATATTTGTTTTAAAAGTAAACATTGTATAGGAAAAGATGAAGTTGTAAATAACATCATAGAAACAATTATTCATAGGGGTTGGTGTAACACCCCATTTCTACCCACAAACAATTATAAATAAATCAGAGTTCAACAAAATAGGGTATCACATTTATTATTCTCTAAACATCATCATAATATATTAAATAACGATTTATATCTTTCACTACGCATCGAAATCATTTAATTATAAAAACTCATCTCCAATCAACTTCGTAAATAATTCATCATAATCCAAAACAACATCTTCTAACAGAAACATCTTCTAACAGAAACATCTTAAATCTAATCATAAATAAAACAAAATTCAATCAAATTCATGCATTCGCTAAATTCCCTCGAAGTGCTACGTATCAGAGCAATCAACGACTCAAACCATCTAACGGGACTCCTCGCTACTCAGGATTACTTGCACGTTATCAACCAAGGGTAACATTCAAACATAACGGGTGAGATATCAACAATTATAAACAGGATATAGCAATCAACATGTACAAGTTAAAGTTCATTCAATCAACCTTTCACATCATATTCATCATAAACATCGTATCATCATACCATCCATAACATCTCTAAAATCATTCAATAATGCAATTTGAATGCGACTCGAAAATGCATGCATGTGGTACCATTCGGAGCAAACTCCCATCTTTAAAATTCATGCCAATTAGGTGGACATCTGCAAGACATAAGTCTTCATCTTAATTTTTGCCAATCTAGGCCATCGTGTTTGCCAATCCATGCCATCTTAATAATGCATATGTATGTGATATGAAAAACGGCATACAACACAATCAAACATCGTAAACATCGCTCAATCACATCATCTTACATCGTTGCAACATCAGTAGTCATCAGACCTACATCCAAATATGCATATCATAGCGGGATAAATAATTTAACCATCTCGGTTCAACATTTATCAACTCATCATCTAAATCCATTCAACAACATTCGTTAAATCATAATATTATTAAGCTCTAATTACACTTATTATCAATTATTAATTCTCATTCATCTTACGAAACATCGGAAAAAGGAACAGACGCGAATCGGTAGGCGAAACGCTTCAAATTCACATAAATACCTCACTGTTGCCCAGACGCGTATCTCACGCGTATCAAGGCTTCCCTTACGTGTACCTTACTCAATTGGCCAGATGGGCCTAAAACTCACCTTCATTACGCGTAACAGGAAGCGTAACTACCAGGTGTTACGCGTAAGACCAGATCCCTTACGCAAACTAGCAGAAGCCTTCTCATTTCAATCTCTTCTACGAGTTCATCATCTTATTACTCCAATGCAGTCCTAATTGAGTTTCTATCATGTTTTAGACTCCTAATTCATCATCTTGTTACTCGTCTATCATTACTATACCATCTTATCATTTTAATATTATCATCTAATTCAAATTCGTCACAGTTCAATCTCACATATCAGAATATCTTCCCAAAAATATATGCATAACAACAATAACAGAGGACTCTCAGCAATTATTCAATCATCGATTCATCATATTCATATGAAATCATACAGCAACATCGTATAATCAGCAACAAAAGAAAGCTAAACAACCCTCATCAATACATACAAATCATTGTCCCGGTTATAAGATATGAATCCCACCCTTACCTTTGGATTGAATGCAGCTCGAATCTACGGGTGAAAGTTCGTACAAAAATCTTCTCGAAATTCCTTAGCCCTAGCTCTTGATCTCCCTAAACTTGTTCTTCTCTCAAATTCTGATTATGCTCTAAAATTCTCTCTAAACCCTTACTAATCTTCTTTTCCTTATTTTAATTAAAATTCCTTAAAAATAATACTAATATTATTATTACTAAAATCATTTAATTAATTCACTAATGGGCTTCTATCTACACCTCTCAACATTACTACCAATACCTCCCCAAATAAGCCTAACTCGCACATCAACTTAAAATAACTTAAATCGATTAACCATCTTATCATCAAACATTATACATCATAATTAACGACAAATCTACTTAAATTAATTAATTAAATCGGGGTGTTACAACTCTCCCCCACTAGAACATTTTCGTCCTCAAAAATCTTACCTCGATCAAACAACCCAGGATAAGACTCCTGCATCTTGCTTTCTAATTCCCACGTCGTACTCTCTCCAGTAGCTCCCAGTCAAACAACTTTCACTAATGCGATCTCCTTGCCTCGCAAGGCTTTCATCTCTCAATCCTCAATACGTACCGGCATAGTCTTCACAGTTAGATTATTTCGTACTTGTATATCATTCATACTAACAACATGAGATGGATCGGGAACGTACTTCCGGAGTTGCCAAACATAGAACACGTTATGCAAATTCGACAAATTAGGCGGTAAAGCCCTTGATAAGCAAATTTTCCAATTTTGTCCAAAATCAGATACGGACCAATAAATCTCGGAGTAAGCTTCTTAGATTTCAACGCCCTTCCAACACCGGTTACATACGTAACTCTCAGAAACACATGCTCACCAGCTTGGAATTCTAAATCTTTTCTTCTCTTATCATGGTAACTTTTTTGTCTACTCTGAGACGTTTTCATCTTTTCTCTGATCAACCTGATCTTCTCTGTAGTCTCTCGAACTATCTCAGGTCCAAGCACTACACCTTCACCAGATTCTTGCCAACATAACGGAGTCCTACATCTCCGACCATACAATGCCTCAAAAGTTGCCATCCCTATACTAGAATGACAACTGTTTTTATATGTGAATTCTATCAACGGAAGATAAGTATCCCATAAACCTCCCTGCTCAAGAACACATGCTCTCAAAAAATCTTCCAACGACTGAATAGTCCTCTCAGTTTATCCATCTGTCTGAGGATGATAAGTTAAACTCAACCTCAACTTAGTACCCAATTCCTCTTGCAAACTCTTCCAAAACTCTGACGTAAACCTCAGATCTCTATCTGACACAATACTCAACGAAACACCATGTAGTTTCACAATTACTCTAACATAGATCTCTGCCAACTTAGACACTGGAAAACTGATATTGATAGGAATGAAGTGAGTCAACTTTGTTAACCTATCAATAACTACCCAAATCGAATCGTGTCCTTTTGCAGTATTAGGCAACCCTGTAACAAAATCCATAGAAATGTTATCCCATTTCCATTTTGAAATCTTCAACGGTTGCATCAACCCAACAGGCCTTTGATGCTCAACCTTCGACTTCTGACAAGTCAAACAGGCATACACAAAACGTGTTATATCTTCCTTCATACCAGACCACCAAAACAGTTTCTTCAAATCCTAATACATCTTTTTAGCTCTCGGGTGAATACTCAAATTACTTCTATAACCCTCTTCAAGAATACTCTTTTTCATATATGAATCATTAGGAATGCAAATTAGATCATGCAATCTCAAAACCCCATTTGCATCCTTCTTGAAATCACTCTTCTTTGATTTACCACATCCAACCATAATATCTACCAGCTTTACATCTAACTTCTGGGCCTCTCTGATATTATCCAGAAAATCATTATTAATCTTCAGCATACCCAACTTTACACTCTGCAATGTCACTTTGCAAACCAAACTCATATCACGGAATTGCTCGATCAACTTTATCACTTTAATCATCATTGTCGACATATGTAAAGTTGTTCGACTTAAAGCATACAACATTAAATTTACCTGGATGGTAATTCAAACCAAAATCATAATCCTTCAATAATTGCAACCACATGTGTTGCCTCATATTCAATTCTTTCTGATCGAACAGATACTTTAGATTCTTATGATCGCTAAACACTTCAAATTGAGAACCATAAAGATAATGCCTCCAAATCTTCAGTATGAAAACAACTGCAGTAAATTCCAAATCGTGTGTAGGATAATTCCTTTCATGCACTCACACTGCCTCGTTGCATACGCACTAACCTTATTATTCTACATAAGCATACCTCCTAAACCCATCAATGAAGCATCACAATACACCACAAACGGTTCATCTGGATTAGGCAATGTCAAAACTGGAGCTGACTTTAACCTCTTCTTTAACTCTGTAAAACTCTCTTCACAATGGATATCCCAAACAAAAGCTTTACTCTTGCAAATCAATCTAGTCAACGGAAGTGCCATCTTAGAGAATCCTTCAATGAATCTCCTGTAATAACCAGCCAACCCCAAAAAGCTCCTAATTTATGTAGCCGATCTTGGAGTTTCCCACTGTAACACAACTTCTACTTTAGAAGGATCCACTGAAATACCACTACCTGAAATTACATGACCAAGAAAATTGACTTCTTTCAACCAAAATTCACACTTGGATAACTTCGCATATAACTTCTTCTCTCTCAAAACTTCTAACACAATCTTCAAATACTTTTTATGTTCATCTTCTGACTTAGAGTAAATCAGAATATCATCAATACACACAACCACAAAACGATCCACATTACATATGAAAAATACGATTCATGTACTCCATGAATACTCCTGGCAAGTTGGTAACACCGAAAGGCATCACCGAATACTCGTAATGTCCATATTGTGTTCTGAACGCAGTCTTCTGAATATCTTCATCTTTTACTTTGATCTGATGGTAACCCGACCTCAAATCTATTTTGCTGAATACACAAGCACCTACCAACTGATCCATCAAATCATCAATCCTCAAAAGCGAATACTTATTCTTTATCGTTACTTCATTCAACTATCTATAATCTATACATAGTCTCATACTTCCATCTTTCTTCTTTACTAACAACACTGGATCTCCCCACGGCGATACACTCGGCCTTACAAACCTTTTCTTAAGTAACTCTTCTAATTGCTTCTTCAACTCTGACAATTCTGATGCAGACATCTGATACGGTGCCATAGAAATAGGTCTAGTTCCAGGTACAAGATCAATCGTAAATTCAAATTCCCTTTCTGGCGGCACATCAGGGATTTCATCAGGAAAACCCTCGGGAAAATCACTTACCACTTGCAGCTCCTCAATCTTAGCTTTGTTTTCAATAGACAACATTGCCATCAATGAAAACATTTGAGCTTCCTCTTTCATCAATTTCTGCAACTCTCTGCAAGACAATAACCCAACTCCTTCCTCTTCCGGGGTAGAAAACCTCACTGACTTACGATAACAATTTATATGAACATAGTTATACTCTAACCAGTTCATACCTAGGATTATATCCATCCCAGTCAATAGTAGACAAACCAAATCAACAAAGAAATCTTTATCGAAGATCGACAAAGGACATTTCAAACACACGAGAGAAGTAGTCACTGATCCTATTACAAGAATCTCGACGATTAACTCTCCATTCATAGTAGAAAACGTAAGACCCAATCTCTTAACACAATCAGTAGAAACAAAACAATGTGTTGCACCAGTATCAATAATAGTAATTAAAGGAATACTATTAATGAAACATGTACCTATAATAAGCATGTCCTCGCTAGTGGTCTGGGTTCCTACCAACGCGAACATATTTCCCTTCTGAGCTTTCAAGGTAATACTTCCTCATAAAATCCCTGCAGAAAACAACCCAAGTGACCTCCTCACCTGCCGCTTCCAATCTTGCACGAGTCTCTAACCACCAATCGTTAGCCTCAAGCACCAACATATATGTACCACATCAAACCTTTTGTGCTACCGTACAATCCATCACTCGGAAGATCCTTTCAATCTCTTTCAACCATTCCAATGATGCATCCGGTTCATACTTAAGCTTGAAAGTAGGCAGATTCTACCTCTGAAAAGTTGCCAAACTACGAGATCCATCACTCTCGCCAACATTTGGTAGGTGTTGCACAGCTTGAGCCATTGCTTGCATTGCAGCATCCATAACAAAGTCATTTCTTCAATCCATCTCAACTAAACACCACCACAAGAGCAAAGATCAGCACAAAAATAACAATACTCGATTTTTAAATAACTACGACTCGATAACATGACCGGATAGACCGACCTGCTCTGATACCACTAATGTAACACCTCATTTCTACCCACAAACTTATAAATAAATCAGAGTTCAACAAAATAGGGTATCACATTTATTCTTCTCTAAACATCATCATAATATATTAAATAACGATTTATATCTTTTACTATGCAGCATAATCATTTAATTATAAAAACTCATCTTCAATCAACTTCGTAAATAATTCATCGTAATCCAAAACATCATCTTCTAAAAGAGACATCTTAAATCCAATCATAAACAAAACAAAATTCAATCAAATTCATGAATTCGCTAAATCCCCCCGAAGTGCTACGTATCAGAGCGACCAACGACTCAAACCATCTAACGGCACTCCTTGCTACTCAGGATTACCTGCACATTACCAACCAAGGGTAACATTCAAACTGAAGGGGTGAGATATTGGCAATTATAAAACAAGATATAATAATCAGCATGTACAAGTTAAAGTTCATTCAATCACTCATTCACATCATATTCATCATACACATCATATCATCATACCATCCATAACATATCTACAATCATTCAATAATGCAATTCAAATGTTACTCGATAATGCATGCATGTGGTATCATTCGGAGCGAACTCCCAT
Organism: Lathyrus aphaca; assembly: GCA_963966055.1. Classification (NCBI taxonomy): domain Eukaryota; kingdom Viridiplantae; phylum Streptophyta; class Magnoliopsida; order Fabales; family Fabaceae; genus Lathyrus; species Lathyrus aphaca. The sequence continues at coordinate 39,545,445 of OZ014523.1, forward strand.
CTTTAAAATTCATGCCAATTAGGTAGGCATCTGCGAGACATAAGTCTTCATCTTGATTTTTGCCAATCCATGCCATCGTATTTGCCAATCCAGGCCAATCACATCGTAAACATCACTCAATCACATCATCTTACATTATTGCAACATCATTGGTCATCAGACCTACATCCAAATATGCCTATCATAGCGGGATAAATAATTTAACCATCTCGGTTCAACATTTATCAATTCATCATCTAATCCATTCAACAACATTCGTTAAATCATAATATTATCAACCTCTAATTACACCTATCATCAATTATTAATTCTCAGTCATCTTACGGAACATCAGAAAAAGGAACAGACGCGAATCGGTAGGCGAAACACTTCAGATTCACAAAAATACCTCACTGTTTCCTAAACATGTACCTCACGTGTAACAATGTACGCCCTTACGCGTACCTTACACAATTGGCCAGAGGGGCCTAAAACTCACATTCATTACGCGTAACAGGCAACATAACTACCAGATGTTACGCGTAATGCCTGGTCTCTTACGCGTAAGACCATATCCCTTACGCAAACCAGCAGAGGCCTTCTCAGTTCAATCTTTGCTACGAGTTCATCATCCTATCACTCCAATTCGGTCCTAATTTAGTTTTTATCATGTTTTAGACTCCTAATTCATCATCTTGTTACTCATCTATCATTACTACACCAGTTTATCATCATCTAATTCAAATTCATCATAGTTCAATCTCACATCTCAGAACATCATCCCAGAAATATATGCATAACAACAATCACAGAGGACTCTCGGCAATTATTCAATCATCGATTCATAATATTCATATGAAATCAGACAGCAACATCATACAATCAGCAATAATGGAATGTTAAACAGCCCTCACCAATACATACAGATTACTGTCCCAGTTATAAGATATGAATCTCACCCTTACATTTGGATTGAATGCAGCTCGAATCTACGGGTGAAAGTTCCTACGAAAATCTTCTCGAAATTCCTTAGCCCTAGCTCTTGATCTCCCCAAACTTGTTATTCTCTTAAATTATGATTATGTCCTAAAATTCTCTCTAAATCCTTACTAATCTACTTTTCCTTATTTTAATTAAAATGCCTTAAAAATAATACTAATATTATAATTACTAAAATCATTTAATTAAATTACTAATGGGCTTCTATCCACACCTCTCAATATTACTACCAATACCTCCCAAAATAAACCTAACTCATACATCAATTTAAAAAACACTTAAATTGATTAATCATCTTATCATCAAACATTATACATCGCAATTAACAACATATTTAATAAAATAATTTAATTAAATAAATTAAATTGGAGTGTTATAGTTGGTATAGTAGAAAGTATAGGAAGTATATAGCTATGCTCATGATGTAAGGGTTGTTATAGGTTGTTGGATCTTTTTATATCACCCTTGTTTTTATAACTTTATGAATTAATCAAATTTTTATTGATAATAATAATAATAATAATAATAATAATAATAATAATAATAATTAATCCTAATAAAGAACTAAAAGTTATTTAAAGATAAAAAAGATGAGATGTTACATTCATTAAAATTACTATAAGTTTATTTGTCATGCATATAATAATATTAAGAAATTGCTTTTAAATATAACACAATACATTAAGTTCTCAGTGCATGAGAACAACATCTATTGAAATAAATAAAAAAACTAATATGACTATTTGTTCTAATTCCACGGAAAGCAAAGGGGCTTCATTGGTATTCGATTTCTACATGGTCCTGAATTGAATATATTCCAATTGCAATCTTCACGATCAGATTTATTAAAATCAGGGCTTACATATATGTCAAACGAATGTGTTTGGCTTCTCCATGAAAAGGAACAGGAAAATACCGTATCGTCAAAAACAATTTTAGGTCTAAATGTAAAACCATAACTGCCACTGTGATGTACAAGATGAACTCCGAGATCATCTTGATTAGATTTACAATGAACAGTTAAATCCAAATTATTTTCTAAAGAGTTGATCATATTCACACGTACTCCGGTAACATTGTGTATAAACAACAATGTTAACACACATGTGATAAAAAAAATTGACGAATGGAGACATTGTAATATCGATAAATCTTTTTGTTGAGGGTTTGTGATATTTGATATTTGAATAATGAAACACATATATTTATAGGAGCATATTTGTAAATAAAAATAATACTTTAAATTTATAAAAATATTTTAAACATTAATTATATATAGAATTGATGAAGGTAAGAATAAGTCAAATTTTTATTGTCATCCAAATTTTTATTGTCATTCATTTAATATTTTCATATTGTCCTACAATTATTGTCTTTTTTAGAAAATAATATAAACAAAAATAAATTAATTATGGAAAAATATATTACACAATAATATAATATACATATAATACACACAAAAAATTAATATGCAATTTTTTATTTTGTTTAATTAATTGAAACATATAATATTTATTAAATAAGTATTTTATTTATTACCATGCATTATTATCAAATAAAAAGAAAATAACACATATGGATAAAAAAAAAGTCTTTATTCTAATCAAATATTCACATAACATATTTTGAACTTTGAATTTAATATTTCATTATCACTTTAAAAATGAGATAATTTTAAGCCCATAAATTTTGAGAAATCATATAACTTTAAAAATTGGTATTTTCTTTTTACGTGAAAAACATTCATTCACAATATGTCTTATTTTATCAAAATCAATTATGTGATGACTATGGATGTAAACAAGAATTCATCTTGGGTGTTTAAAGGGATTATGAAAACAAGACAAACTATTCCTGAAATTCAGAATCAATGGAACAAAAGCTTGAGGGAGGGAAAGTTCAAGATGGGAGTGTTCTATAAAACTTGCACTTGTAGATTTGTTCCCTGTTCTTTCGGGAAACAAACCTAGGCCTAGAGCTATGTTCTTTTTATGGCTTGTCTACCACAAGAAGATGGCTACAAAGGCCATGCTATCAAATTGAGGTATTGTGGCTAATAGGATTTGTTGTTTTTGTTAGGACTAGGAGGACATTGACCACTTGTTCTTTGCCTGCAATATTATGAGAGATATTTGGCTCAAAGTTCTTTAATGGCTGCAGATCACACATAGTCCAAGTATTCGGGTGAATGAAATCAAATGGATGAGCACATATTGTAAAGGAAAATGGAAGAAAGATGGAATTATGAAGATAACAATTGCTGAGGTTGTGTAACAATGTTTGATGTTCAGAAACAATATTTGTTTTAAAAGTAAACATTGTATAGGAAAAGATGAAGTTGTAAATAACATCATAGAAACAATTATTCATAGGGGTTGGTGTAACACCCCATTTCTACCCACAAACAATTATAAATAAATCAGAGTTCAACAAAATAGGGTATCACATTTATTATTCTCTAAACATCATCATAATATATTAAATAACGATTTATATCTTTCACTACGCATCAAAATCATTTAATTATAAAAACTCATCTCCAATCAACTTCGTAAATAATTCATCATAATCCAAAAGAGCATCTTCTAACAGAAACATCTTAAATTCAATCATACACAAAACAAAATTCAATCAAATTCATGCATTCACGAAATCCCCTCGAAGTGCTACGTATCAGAGCAATCAACGACTCAAACCATCTAACGGGACTCCTCGCTACTCAGGATTACTTGCACGTTATCAACCAAGGGTAACATTCAAACATAAGGGGTGAGATATTAACAATTATAAACAGGATATAACAATTAATATGTACAAGTTAAAGTTCATTCAATCACCCATTCACATCATATTCATCATAAACATCGTATCTTCATACCATCCATAACATCTCTAAAATCATTCAATAATGCAATTTGAATGCGACTCGAAAATGCATGCTTGTGGTACCATTCGGAGCAAACTCTCATCTTTAAAATTCATGCCAATTAGGTTGACATCTGCAAGACATAAGTCTTCATCTTAATTTTGGTCAATCCAGGCCATCGTGTTTGTCAATTCAGGCCATCTTAATAATGCATATGTATGCGATATGAAAAACGGAATACAACATAATCAAACATCGTAAACATCGCTCAATCACATCATCTTACATCGTTGCAACATCATTGGTCATCAGACCTACATCCAAATATCCCTATCATAGCGGGATAAATAATTTAACCATCTCGGTTCAACATTTATCAATTCATCATCTAATCCATTCTACAATATTCGTTAAATCATAATATTATTAACCTCTAATTACACCTGTCATCAATTATTAATTCTCATTCATCTTATGGAACATCAGAAAAAGAAACAGACGCGAATCGGTAGGCGAAACACTTCAGATTCACAAAAATACATCACTGCTGCCCAAACACGTACCTCACGCGTAACAATGTACGCCCTTACGCGTACCTTACACAATTGGCCAGAGGGGCCTAAAACTCACCTTCATTACGCGTAACAGGCAACATAACTACCAGATGTTACGCGTAATGCCTGGTCTCTTACACGTAAGACCATATCCCTTACGCAAACCAACAAAGGCCTTCTCAGTTCAATCTTTGCTACGAGTTCATCATCCTATCACTCCAATTCAGTCCTAATTGAGTTTCTATCATGTTTTAGACTCCTAATTCATCATCTTGTTACTAATCTATCATTACTACACCAGTTTATCATCCTAATATCATCATTTAATTCAAATTCGTTACAGTTCAATCTCACATCTCAGAACATCATCCCAGAAATATATGCATAACAACAATCATAGAGGACTCTCGACAATTATTCAATCATCGATTCATCATATTCATATGAAATCAGACATCAACATCATACAATCAGCAACAATGGAAAGCTAAACAACCATCACCAATACATACAGAATATTGTCCCGGTTATAAGATACGAATCCCCCCCTTACCTTTGGATTGAATGCAGCTCGAATCTACGGGTGAAAGTTCCTACGAAAATCTTCTCGAAATTCCTCAGCCCTAGCTCTTGATCTCCCCAAACTTGTTCTTCTCTTAAATTATGATTATGCCCTAAAATTCTCTCTAAATCCTTACTAATCTTCTTTTCCTTATTTTAATTAAAATGCCTTAAAAATAATACTAATATTGTTATTACTAAAATCATTTAATTAAATCACTAATGGGCTTCTATCCACACCTCTCAACATTACTACCAATACCTCCCCAAATAAGCCTAACTCATACATCAACTTAAAAAACACTTAAATCGATTAATCATCTTATCATCATATAAGTTTATTTGTCATGCATATAATAATATTAAGAAATTGCTTTTAAATATAACACAATACATTAAGTTCTCCGTGCATGAGAACAACATTTATTGAAATAAAAAAAACTAATATGATCATTTGTTCTAATTCCACGGAAAGCAAAGAGGCTTCATTGGTACTCGATTTCTACATGGTCCTGAATTGAGTATATTCCAATTGCAATCTTCACAATCAGATTTATTAAAATCAGGGCCCACATATATGTCAAACGAATGTGTTTGGCTTCTCCATGAAAAGGAACAGGAAAATACCGTATCGTCAAAAACAATTTTAGGTCTAAATGTAAAACCATAACTGCCACTGTGATGCACAAGATGAACTCCGAGATCATCTTGATTAGATTTGCAATGAACAGTTAAATCCAAATTGTTTTCCAAAGAGTTGATCATATTCACACGTACTCCAGTAACATTGTGTATAAACAACAATGTTAACACACATGTGATAAATTTTTTGACGAATGGAGACATTGTAATATCGATAAATCTTTTTGTTGAGGGTTTGTGATATTTGATATTTGAATAATGAAACACATATATTTATAGGAGCATATTTGTAAACAAAAATAATACTTTAAATTTATAAAAATATTTTAAACATTAATTATATATAGAATTGATGAAGTTAAGAATAAGTCAAATTTTTATTGTCATCCAAATTTTTAATGTCATTCATTTTAATATTTTCATATTGTCCTACAATTATTGTCTTTTTTAGAAAATAATATAAACAAAAATAAATTAATTATGGAAAAATATATTACACAATAATATAATATACATATAATACACAAAAATTAATATGCAAATTTTTATTTTGTTTAATTAATTGAATCATATAATATGTATTAAATAAGTATTTTATTTATTACCATTATTATCAAATAAAAAGAGAATAACACATATGGATAAAAAAAGTATAAAAAAAAAAAATCTTTTTTTCAGATCAAATATTCACATAACATATTTTGAACTTCAAATTTATTAATTGATTATAACTTTAAAAATGAGATAATTTTAACCCTCAAAATTTTGAGAAATCATATAACTTTAAAAATTGGTTTTTATCTTTTTACGTGAAAAACATTCATTCACATCTGCCTTTTTAATAATTTTTTAGGTAAATATATTTTTATCCCTCTAGAAGGACTAAAACTTCGTTCAAAAATCATTTTTATATGTACTAAAATTCGACTTATTTTTATAAGGACTAAAAACATACTAAACCTTTAATTTTTCTATCGTATTTTAATAAAAGTATTTGATATTAATCCATAATAAAAGTCTTTAAATCATGTGATTATCTTTCCATCAATTTGAATGAAAGCCTTTTAATTATCATCGTTCTAAATTCCATTCTTTTACGGTGCACAATGGTCAATTACATTAACGTTAAAAAACATAATTGATACATAGTATTGAAGTTTTAATATTCCAATTTGAAATTTAAAAAATATATATATATATATATATATATATATATATATATATATATATATATATATATATATATATATATATATATATATATATATATATATATATATATATATTATGGAAATTAAATGACATTTTAATTTTTTTGAATACCAGTCAAAATACTATTGCGTTAATAATTAATAAATGAAATTTAAAATAAATAAATCAAAGTATGCTTTATTTATCAAATATTATTTAGATAATACGAATAATAATTATTTTTTAAATAATATTTTCATATTGTCTCACAGTTATTGCCTTTTATAGAAAATAATATAAAAATTAATTAATTAATTAATTAATTAATTATGGAATAATATATTACAAAATAATATAATATACATATAATACACAAAAATTTAATATGTAATTTTTTATTTTATTTAATTAATTGATTCATATAATATTGATTAAATAAGTATTTTATTTATTACCAATATTATCAAATAAAAAGAGAATAACACATGGATAAAAAAATAAAAATAAATATTTTTTTTCTAATCAAATATTCACATAACATATTTTGAACTTCGAATTTAATAATTGATTATCACTTTATAAATGAGATAATTTTAAACCCAAAAATTTTGAAAAATCATATAACTTTAAAAATTGGTATTTTTTTTTACGTGAAAACATTCATTCACAATATGCCATTTTATTAATTATTTTATCCTCCCTTTATAAAATAATTCGATATTAATCCATAATAAAAGTCTTTAAATCCTTTTATTATCTTTCCATCAATTTGAATGAAAGTCTTTAAATTCTAAATTCCATTTTTTTACTGTTGGGATAATCAAAAGTATTATAACCGCATTGTTGGTCACTTGATCAAGCTTTGATCAAGGGTTTGGAGGTGGAAGAATCAACACAAAACAATAGGGTTTTTGGGGGTTTACATTCTTCATCTCTTGTATAAACGATTTTGCAAAGAAAAGGTTAATTGCAAGTATCTCAATTCAATTTTGAATTGAGGGAAGGCATACATATAACGAGGCCGATTTGGGAACTGCCTAAACAAATCTCTTTGTCTCTCTCTCTCACACTCTCTTATCTCTTTATCGCTTTAATTGTTGATTTCACAATTTATCGAGTTCATCGTTTTTCCGCTGCACCATATTTTTGAAAATAGATTTTCGCCAAAGTTTTTAGTTGTAAAATTTGTGATATATTCACCCATCTAGATTGAAGCCTATCTTCTAACAACATGAAGTGATACCGGTCGAAGGTGACAAGGTTGAAGGACGTTGTGAGGAACTTAGTGACTTAGTGAAATTCAATACTATGCTATGTTGGTTAAGGTTGAAGTTCATCACTATAATGGAAGCGATGTCGGCTCAGCCACCACATGTGAAATTCATGACTATAATGGAAACAATGTTGACTTGAATGCTACTTGTGGAGTTCATCATTACAATGGACAAAATAATATCGTATGTTGCCTTAACAGGGTTGATATCGAAGACTTCGACACGGCTAGTCAATTCTTGGCGCCCAATAAGATAGTTAGTATATTCAAATAGTTTTGCAAGGTAGGAACTGAGTTAGTAGTGACGATTATTCAGATACACGTGGGGACTCGTCGAGAGAAACCACTGCATGGGTTTTGAGACGTGTCATCATAGGAGTAGTCTACCATTCTTAGACAATTATTTTAGAGTATTATATAAGGATACTTAGGTTCATTTTGTAAAGGGTCCGCAATCGTACACATATTTATGATAACTCAAAGTACATGCGTGTTGAGAAACGAGTGAGAAAAAATGTACATATGTGTTCCACCATTTTCTAAATTTCAAGCAATTTTACTTTAAAGCTCTTTTATGAGTTACACTTCCTTTCAATTCACTTTATGTTTCTTGTCATTCTATGTTATTTGCATTTCAATTTCATGTCTATTCTTTACTTGCCCTTTCGATTTTAAAGTCTTTTTCTTTTCTCTTATTTAAATAGCCGTTTACTTCTAAACCTTTACCTTTTAGAGCTTTTCTTATTTCAATTGGTCACAACAAACGTTTTTGAAGAAGTTCACCTTGACTTCGACAATATCATGGTTTTCACTAATCATAAATGCACACAAAAAATGTCAGTGAGATTTTCGAGTTTGATCCCTTAAATATTAATAGAAACTTGTGTTTGCTTACCAAATTTCAGATGAAACAATTGCGTATTTTACAATATTTAAAGTCTAGCCCAACTTTGGGCCTACTCTATCTGGATCAAACTGATTTATCTCTTTTTGATTTTGCAGATAGTGATTGAGCTACTTGCCCTACAACAAGACAATCAGTGACATGATTAACAATTTTTCAAGAAAAATATTTAATCTCCCAGAAGTCAAGAAACTATCCACCATTTACCATTCGAGTTCCAATGTTGAGTATTGCGCACTTGCTAATCTCACCTGTGAAGTCCAATGGTTGTGCATTACTTGTTCAAGGATCTCTTTGCGTTACTTTTTCCAAATCAACATCTCTCTACTGTTACAACAACTCTACTATTTATCTTGCCACAATCCAGCTTTTACAATACATCGACGTATATAGAGGTTGACAGTCATCTCATAAGAAAAATTGGAATCTGATATCATCAAAATGTTCCCTATTCCATCCACTACTCATATGGCTAACATTTTCACTAAGTTTATGTCCAATCCTCCATTTTCTTCTTTTCTTTTCAACCTAACTTTGTCACATTGCACGTATGCACAACTCAACTTGTGGGGGAGTATTAAAAAATAAGTAGATTAATTAGTTTGTTTAGATATCTTCTAATATTTAGGAGAGTTAATTTTCTCTATCTTGTAAATAAATATTAGCCCCTTTCTCTTTGTATAACAAGATATATTGAATATAAGTCGTGACAATGCTTATAATCTATAGTCTTCAATACAAAACGACTAAAATGCGGTGTTAATTTTGAATGTATTACTACATCAAGACCAACATTAAACTAACATTTAAAATTGTGGTGTTAACTTTATGAGGAAAAAAAACTAAATGGACTAATATCATTCAATTTTTAAGAACTAAATTGTTATTTCACATATTTGAAGTATTAAATTAACCCATCCTTATAATGGAAGCTCCTCTATGATGGACCCTTTTGGGGTAACTAGGCCCAAAGCCCACTAAGTAGCTCATGTTCATTGGGTTTGAGCCCAAAATGTAGTCTATTTGTGATTTGGCAAAAGATAGAATTTCTTCATGGTGCACTAGGCCTTCATGACATGTGAGGTTTTGATTTGTGGTTTTGAGGAAGTCAGAGTATAGGGGCAAATTGATTATTTAACTTATATTCATTTTTATTACAGATATTTGCATTTATATTAATCAGAGATGAGATAAGTAAATAATCACTCTTTAAGTAAAATAAAGGAAAGTAACAATACATAAGTTCTCTTGATTAATGAAACCCCTTCCAATTGCAGCATTTTCAAATGTTGGCAAATAACCCACTCAATGCTGATACTATGATCTGAAATATATTTGTAAACCTGAGTATCAAATTTAAATACTAAAATTGCATAAGTATAAAGTAATGAAAAATATTTATAAAAAAAAAAGTAAATGAAATTCAATCGAGCAATAGAGATGTTAAGGATTCCCAAAGATAAACCTGAAATTTTATCTTGTATTATTAGAGAAAATATACTAATAGGTTTTAGTTTTTTAATTCATTTTTATTTATGTTATTTTGGAGGTAACAGTTTATAAGTTTGATCAATTATAAGAGTTTTTTTATCTTGCCTGAATCCTGGTGCACTCGAGTAAATAGAGGTCAATGCAACACTAAAGTGTATTCATAAATATATATTAATATTAACTTGTGATGATTTAATTATTAATATGTGAAATTATTAAAACATAATATTACTAAGAAAATACTAATCATTCAAATAAGATATTATATTGCAAGAGGAATGTCAAGGACTGCAATGGCGTTGGAAATATGCCGCTCACGACTTGCTGCCTTGGTTATTAGTAATGTCATTATCAGGCTAATTTGCAAGGATGATGTTTCCAATCCCCAAAGCCTCTTTACCACCGAAAATTTTCCGTTTCCACTGCCAAGGACATTAAACCAAGCACTATTGAATTAATCAAAAGTCCCAATGCTCCCTTTTCCACTCCAATCATGTATGTCACAACTCCTGTTTTTCCACCGTACACTTCATGACCCATCAAATCAGTGTCGAACAAAAAAAATGGGAACCACGCAACCCAATTTATAGCAGTCACTTACATCAGCATCCACATTGATTGTTGTAGTCCACTTAATGCACCTAGCAACCTTTCAAAAGAAACTTGAGAAGTTGTGTGTGACTGGAATGGTGTCAGTGGGATGTCTTCTACAAAAAGTAGAGCGGCAGCTGAAATCATATTTACTCGAACGCTTATAAGCACACATATTATTTTTCAATTAGCAGGGTCCAAGTTTATGGCATGATACAAATTTCAATAAAATTTATATGATATTAATAACTTGAATATTATATTTCTATAGTCTTACGGTCAAAATTAGAAAAATTCAAATTACTCAAATTCAATTTACTAGAATGCACGCACGCACACATATTATTTTTCAATTAGCGGGGTCAAAGTTTATGACATGAGACAAATTTCTATAATATTATTAATTTGGATATTTTAGATGAGTGTATATATAAAAAGTTTGAATTTTTAAATTCACAACATGGGATAAACCTTTAGAAAGAATCTGAGGGAGAGTATACCTCAAAGATATATTGAAGAAGAAGACATGTCATAAATTGCCTTACCTGAAACCTAATCAACGCGAACAAACCCAGATTTGAAAATAACATTATGAAGAGTGAACACCAAAATTTTGAAATCGTTAACATCATCATCATCCTCAGTACTTGACATGTTCCCTAATCTGCATTAGAGAAGCCTTTGATGCGGAGATAAGAAACTGAGTTGAAGAAGGAGGCCATGGTGAAGAGTATCTTGTTAGTATCTTATCCAATGACTCTCAAGAGGTTGAAAGCGAGTTTGACATGCCTTATTAACTTCATATCTTATTTCAGGTCGGGTTATAGTGGCAAATTGATTATTTAACTTATATTCATTTTGATTACAGATATTTGCATTTATATTAATCAGAGATGAGATAAGTAAATAATCACTCTTTAAGTAAAATAAAGGAAAGTAACAATACATAAGTTCTCTTGATTAATGAAACCCCTTCCAACTGCAGCATTTTCCGTTTCATTTGGATTTGGAGTAGGTAGAAGAACAATTGCTAATATTGCACAGATGAATGCCGCAACAGCACCGACCAAAAATGTCGGCAAGTTGCCGCCACCAAACAAAGAATCCCACAACCCACTCAATGCTGATACTATGATCTGAAATATATTTGTATACCTGAGTATCAAATTTAAATACTAAAATTGCATAAGTATAAAGTAATGAAAAATATAAAAAAAAAAGTAAATGAAATTCAATCGGGCAATAGAGATGTTAAGGATTCCCAAAGATAAACCTGAAAATTTATCTTGTATTATTAGAGAATTTATACTAGTAGGTTTTAGTTTTTTAATTCATTTTTATTTATGTTATTTTGGAGGTAACAGTTTATAAGTTTGATCAATTATATGAGTTTTTTTTTTATCTTGCCTGAATCCTGGTGCACTCGACTAAATAGAGGCCAATGCAACACTAAAGTGTATTCATAAAAATATATTAATATTAACTTGTGATGATTTAATTATTAATAGGTGAAATTATAAAAACATAATATTACTAAGAAAATACTAATCATTCAAATAAGATATTATATTGCAAGAGGAATGTCAAGGACTGCAATGGCGTTGGAAATATGTCGCTCACGACTTGCTGCCTTGGTTATTAGTAATGTCATTATCAGGCTAATTTGCAAGGATGATGTTTCCAATCCCCAAAGCCTCTTTACCACCAAATATTTTCCGGTTCCACCGCCAAGGACATTAAACCAAGCACTATTGAATTAATCACAAGTCCCAATGCTCCCTTTTCCACTCCAATCATGTACGTCACATCTCCTGTTTTTCCACCGTACACTTCATGACCCATCCAATCAGTGTCGAACAAAAAAAATGGGAACCACGCAACCCAATTTATAGCAGTCACTTACATCAGCATCCACATTGATTGTTGTAGTTCACTTAATGCACCTAGCAACCTTTCAAAAGAAACCTGAGATGTTGTGTGTGACTCGAATGGTGTCAGTGGGATGTCTTCTACAAAAAGTAGAGCGGCAGCTGAAATCATATTTACTCGAACGCTTATACGCACACATATTATTTTTGAATTAGCAGGGTCCAAGTTTATGGCATGATACAAATTTCAATAATATTTATATGATATTATTAACTTGAATATTATATTTCTATAGTCTTAGGGTCAAAATTCAAAAAATTCAAATTACTCAAATTCAATTTACTCGAATGCACGCACGCACAAATATTATTTTTCAATTAGCGGGCTCAAAGTTTATGGCATGAGACAAATTTCTATAATATTTTTAATTTGGCTATTTTAGATGAGTATATATATAAAAAGTTTGAATTTTTAAATTCACAACATGGGATAAAACCTTTAGAAAGAATCTGAGGGAGAGTATACCTCAAAGATATGTTGAAGAAGAAGACACGTCATCAATTGTCTTACCTGAAACATAATCAACGCGAACAAACCCAGATTTGAAAATAACATTATGAAGAGTGAACACAAAAATTTTGAAATCGTTAACATCATCATCATCCTCAGTACTTGACATGTTCCCTAATCTGCATTAGAGAAGCCTTTGATGCGGAGATAAGAAACTGAGTTGAAGAAGGAGGCCATGGTGAAGAGTATCTTGTTAGTATCTTATCCAATGACTCTCAAGAGGTTGAAAGCGAGTTTGACATGCCTTATTAACTTCATATCTTATTTCAGGTCGGGTTATAGTGGCAAATTGATTATTTAACTTATATTCATTTTGATTACAGATATTTGCATTTATATTAATCAGAGATGAGATAAGTAAATAATCACTCTTTAAGTAAAATAAAGGAAAGTAACAATACATAAGTTCTCTTGATTAATGAAACCCCTTCCAACTGCAGCATTTTCCGTTTCATTTGGATTTGGAGTAGGTAGAAGAACAATTGCTAATATTGCATGCCGCAACAGCACCGACCAAAAATGTCGGCATGTTGCCGCCACCAAACAAAGAATCCCACAACCCAATCAATGCTGATACTATAATCTGAAATATATTTGTATACCTGAGTATCAAATTTAAATACTAAAATTGCATAAGTATAAAGTAATGAAAAATATAAATAAAAAAAAAAGTAAATGAAATTCAACCAGAGTAAGGGCAATAGAGATGTTAAGGATTCCCAATGATAAACCTGAAAATATATTTTGTATTATTAGAGAAAATATACTAGTGGTTTTAGTTTTTTATTTCATTTTTATTTATGTTATTTTGGAGGTAACAGTTTATAAGTTTGATCAATTATAATAGTTTTTTTTTATCTTGCCTGAATCCTGGTGCACTCGAGTAAATAGAGGCCAATGCAACACTAAAGTTTATATGCATATGTATTCATAAAAATATATTAATATTAACTTGGGATGATTTAATTGTTAAAATGTGAAATTATAAAAACATAATATTACTAAGAAAATACTAATCATTCAAATAAGATATTATATTGCAAGAGGAATGCCAAGGATTGCAAAAAGTGAATGCAACAACCTTAACACCAGTAGAAGGTGTCCTGGTGTTGGTAATATGGCGCTCACGACTTTCTGCCTTTGTTATTAGTAATGTCATTATCAGGCTAATTTGCAAGGATGATGTTTCCAATCCCCAAAGCCTCTTTACCACCGAAAATTTTCCGGTTCCACTGCCAAGGACATTAAACCAAGCACTATTGAATTAATCACAAGTCCCAATGCTCCCTTTCCACTCGAATCATGTACGTCACATCTCCTGTTTTTCCACCGTACACTTCATGACCCATCCAATCAGTGTCGAACAAAAAAAATAGGAACCACGCAACCCAATTTATAGCAGTCACTTACATCAGCATCCACATTGATTGTTGTAGTCCACTTAATGCACCTAGCAACCTTTCAAAAGAAACCTGAGATGTTGTGTGTGACTCGGATGGTGTCAGTGGGATGTCTTCTACAAAAAGTAGAGTGGCAGCTGAAATCATATTTACTTGAACACTTATACGCACACATATTATTTTTCAATTAGCAGGGTCCAAGTTTATGGCATGATACAAATTTCAATAATATTTATACGATATTATTAACTTGAATATTATATTTCTATAGTCTTAGGGTCAAAATTCAAAAAATTCAAATGCACGCACGCACACATATTATTTTTCAATTAGTGGGGTCAAAGTTTATGGCATGAGACAAATTTCTATAATATTATTAATTTGGCTATTTTAGATGAGTGTATATATAAAATTTTTGAATTTATAAAATTACAACATGGGATAAACCTTTTGAAAGAATCTGAGGGAGAGTATATCTCAAAGATATATTGAAGAAGAAGACACGTCATAAATTGCCTTGCCTAAAACCTAATCAACACGAACAAACCCAGATTTGAAAATAACAACATGAACCGTGAACACCAAAAGTTTGAAATCGTTAACATCGTCATCAGCCTCAATACTTGACTTATTCCCTAATCTGCATCAGAGAAGCCTTTGATGCGGAGATAAGTAACTGAGTTGAAGAAGGAGGCCATGGTGAAGAGTATCTTATTAGTATCTTATCCAATGACTCTCAAGAGGTTGAAAGCGAGTTTGACATGCGTTATTGACTTCATATCTTATTTCAGGTCGGGTTATAGTGGCAAATTGATTATTTAACTTATATTTTCTTTTTTATTACAGATATTTGCATTTATATTAATTAGAGATGAGATAAGTAAATAATCACTCTTTAAGTAAAATAAAGGAAAGTAACAATACATAAGTTTTCTTGATTAATGAAACCCCTTCCAACTGCAGCATTTTCCGTTTCATTTGGATTTGGAGTAGGTAGAAGAACAATTGCTAATATTGCACAGATGAATGCCGCAACAGCACCGACCAAAAATGTCGGCAAGTTGCCGCCACCAAACAAAGAATACCACAACCCACTCAATGCTGATACTATGATCTGAAATATATTTGTATACCTGAGTATCAAATTTAAATACTAAAATAGCATAAGTATAAAGTAATGAAAAATATAAAAAAAAGTAAATGAAATTCAATCGGGCAATAGAGATGTTAAGGATTCCCAAAGATAAACCTGAAAATTTATCTTGTATTATTAGAGAATTTATACTAGTAGGTTTTAGTTTTTTAATTCATTTTTATTTATGTTATTTTGGAGGTAACAGTTTATAAGTTTGATCAATTATATGAGTTTTTTTTTATCTTGCCTGAATCCTGGTGCACTCGACTAAATAGAGGCCAATGCAACACTAAAGTGTATTCATAAAAATATATTAATATTAACTTGTGATGATTTAATTATTAATAGGTGAAATTATAAAAACATAATATTACTAAGAAAATACTAATCATTCAAATAAGATATTATATTGCAAGAGGAATGTCAAGGACTGCAATGGCGTTGGAAATATGTCGCTCACGACTTGCTGCCTTGGTTATTAGTAATGTCATTATCAGGGTAATTTGCAAGGATGATGTTTCCAATCCCCAAAGCCTCTTTACCACCAAAAATTTGGTTCCACCGCCAAGGACATTAAACCAAGCACTATTGAATTAATCACAAGTCCCAATGCTCCCTTTTCCACTCCAATCATGTACGTCACATCTCCTGTTTTTCCACCGTACACTTCATGACCCATCCAATCAGTGTCGAACAAAAAAAATGGGAACCACGCAACCCAATTTATAGCAGTCACTTACATCAGCATCCACATTGATTGTTGTAGTTCACTTAATGCACCTAGCAACCTTTCAAAAGAAACCTGAGATGTTGTATGTGACTCGAATGGTGTCAGTGGGATGTCTTCTACAAAAAGTAGAGCGGCAGCTGAAATCATATTTACTCGAACGCTTATACGCACACATATTATTTTTGAATTAGCAGGGTCCAAGTTTATGGCAAGATACAAATTTCAATAATATTTATATGATATTATTAACTTGAATATTATATTTCTATAGTCTTAGGGTCAAAATTCAAAAAATTCAAATTACTCAAATTCAATTTACTCGAATGCACGCACGCACACATATTACTTTTCAATTAGCGGGCTCAAAGTTTATGGCATGAGACAAATTTCTATAATATTTTTAATTTGGCTATTTTAGATGAGTATATATATAAAAAGTTTGAATTTTTAAATTCACAACATGGGATAAAACCTTTAGAAAGAATCTGAGGGAGAGTATACCTCAAAGATATGTTGAAGAAGAAGACACGTCATCAATTGTCTTACCTGAAACTTAATCAACACGAACAAACCCAGATTTGAAAATAACAACATGAACCGTGAACACTAAAAGTTTGAAATCGTTAACATCATCATCAGCCTCAGTACTTGACATGTTCCCTAATCTGCATCAGAGAAGCCTTTGATGCGGAGATAAGAAACAGAGTTGAAGAAGGAGGCCATGGTGACGAGTATCTTGTTAGTATCTTATCCAATGACACTCAAGAGGTTGAAAGCGAGTTTGACATGCCTTATTAACTTCATATCTTATTTCAGGTCGGGTTATAGTGGCAAATTGATTATTTAACTTATATTCATTTTTATTACAGATATTTGCAGTTATATTAATCAGAGATGAGATAAATAAATAATCACTCTTTAAGTAAAATAAAGGAAAGTAACAATACATAAGTTCTCTTGATTAATGAAACCCCTTCCAACTGCAGCATTTTCCGTTTCATTTGGATTTGGAGTAGGTAGAAGAACAATTACTAATATTGCACAGATGAATGCCGTGACAGCACCGACAAAAAATGTCGGCAAGTTGCCGCCACCAAACAAAGAATCCCACAACCCACTAAATGTTGATACTATGATCTGAAATATATTTGTATACCTGAGTATTAAATTTAAATACTAAAATTGCATAAGTATAAAGTAATGAAAAATATAAAAAAAAAAGTAAATGAAATTCAACCAGAGTAAGGGCAATAGAGATGTTAAGGATTCCCAATGATAAACCTGGAAATATATTTTGTATTATTAGAGAAAATATACTAGTGATTTTAGTTTTTTATTTCATTTTTATTTATGTTATTTTGGAGGTAACAGTTTATAAGTTTGATCAATTATAATAGTTTTTTTTATCTTGCCTGAATCCTGGTGCACTCGAGTAAATAGAGGCCAATGCAACACTAAAGTTTATATGCATATGTATTCATAAAAATATATTAATATTAACTTGGGATGATTTAATTGTTAAAATGTGAAATTATAAAAACATAATATTACTAAGAAAATACTAATCATTCAAATAAGATATTATATTGCAAGAGGAATGCCAAGGATTGCAAAAAGTGAATGCAACAACCTTAACACCAGTAGAAGGTGTCCTGGTGTTGGTAATATGGCGCTCACGACTTGCTGCCTTTGTTATTAGTAATGTCATTATCAGGCTAATTTGCAAGGATGATGTTTCCAATCCCCAAAGCCTCTTTACCACCGAAAATTTTCCGGTTCCACCGCCAAGGACATTAAACCAAGCACTATTGAATTAGTCACAAGTCCCAATTCTCCCTTTCCACTCGAATCATGTACGTCACATCTCCTGTTTTTCCACCGTACACTTCATGACCCATCCAATCAGTGTCGAACAAAAAAAATAGGAACCACGCAACCCAATTTATAGCAGTCACTTACATCAGCATCCACATTGATTGTTGTAGTCCACTTAATGCACCTAGCAACCTTTCAAAAGAAACCTGAGATGTTGTGTGTGACTCGGATGGTGTCAGTGGGATGTCTTCTACAAAAAGTAGAGTGGCAGCTGAAATCATATTTACTCGAACGCTTAGACGCACACATATTATTTTTCAATTAGCAGGGTCCAAGTTTATGGCATGATACAAATTTCAATAATATTTATACGATATTATTAACTTGAATATTATATTTCTATAGTCTTAGGGTCAAAATTCAAAAAATTCAAATTACTCAAATTCAATTTACTCGAATGCACGCACGCACACATATTATTTTTCAATCAGTGGGGTCAAAGTTTATGGCATGAGACAAATTTCTATAATATTATTAATTTGGCTATTTTAGATGAGTGTATATATAAAATGTTTGAATTTTTAAAATTACAACATGGGATAAACCTTTTGAAAGAATCTGAGGGAGAGTATATCTCAAAGATATATTGAAGAAGAAGACACGTCATAAATTGCCTTACCTAAAACCTAATCAACACGAACAAATCCAGATTTGAAAATAACAACATGAACCGTGAACACCAAAAGTTTGAAATCCTTAACATCATCATCAGCCTCAATACTTGACCTGTTCCCTAATCTGCATCAGAGAAGCCTTTGATGCGGAGATAAGTAACTGAGTTGAAGAAGGAGGCCATGGTGAAGAGTATCTTATTAGTATCTTATCCAATGACTCTCAAGAGGTTGAAAGCGAGTTTGGCATGCGTTATTAACTTCATATCTTATTTCAGGTCGGGTTATAGTGGCAAATTGATTATTTAACTTATATTCATTTTTATTACAGATATTTGCATTTATATTAATCAGAGATGAGATAAGTAAATAATCACTCTTTAAGTAAAATAAAGGAAAGTAACAATACATAAGTTCTCTTGATTAATGAAACCCCTTCCAACTGCAGCATTTTCCATTTTATTTGGATTTGGAGTAAGTAGAAGAACAATTGCTAATATTGCACAGATGAATGCCACAACAGCACCGACCAAAAATGTCGGCAAGTTGCCGCCACCAAACAAAGAATCCCACAACCCACTCATTGCTGATACTATGATCTGAAATATATTTGTATACCTGATTATCAAATTTAAATACTAAAATTGCATAAGTATAAAGTAATGAAAAATATAAATAAAAGTAAATGAAATTCAATCGGGCAATAGAGATGTTAAGGATTCCCAAAGATAAACCTGAAAATTTATCTTGTATTATTAGAGAATTTATACTAGTAGGTTTTAATTTTTTAATTCATTTTTATTTATGTTATTTTGGAGGTAACAGTTTATAAGTTTGATCAATTATATGAGTTTTTTTTATCTTGCCTGAATCCTGGTGCACTCGAGTAAATAGAGGCCAATGCAACACTAGAGTATATTCATAAAAATATATTAATATTAACTTGTGATGATTTAATTATTAATAGGTGAAATTATAAAAACATAATCTTACTAAGAAAATACTAATCATTCAAATAAGATAATATATTGCAAGAGGAATGTCAAGGACTGCAATGGCGTTGGAAATATGCCGCTCACGACTTGCTGCCTTGGTTATTAGTAATGTCATTATCAGGCTAATTTGCAAGGATGATGTTTCCAATCCCCAAAGCCTCTTTACCACCGAAAATTTTCCGGTTCCACCGCCAAGGACATTAAACCAAGCACTATTGTATTAATCACAAGTCCCAATGCTCCCTTTTCCACTCCAATCACGTACGTCACATCTCCTGTTTTTCCACCGTACACTTCATGACCCATCCAATCAGTGTCGAACAAAAAAAATATGAACCACGCAACCCAATTTATAGCAGTCACTTACATCAGCATCCACATTGATTGTTGTAGTCCACTTAATGCACCTAGAAACCTTTTAAAAGAAACCTGAGATGTTGTGTGTGACTCGGATGGTGTCAGTGGGATGTCTTCTACAAAAAGTAGAGTGGCAGCTGAAATCATATTTACTCGAACGCTTATACGCACACATATTATTTTTCAATTAGCAGGGTCCAAGTTTATGGCATGATACAAATTTCAATAATATTTATACGATATTATTAACTTGAATATTATATTTCTATAGTCTTAGGGTCAAAATTCAAAAAACTCAAATTACTCAAATTCAATTTACTCGAATGCACGCACACACACATATTATTTTTCAATTAGTGGGGTCAAAGTTTATGGCATGAGACAAATTTCTATAATATTATTAATTTGGCTATTTTAGATGAGTATATATATAAAAAGTTTGAATTTTTAAATTCACATCATGGGATAAACCTTTAGAAAGAATCTGAGGGAGAATATACCTCAAAGATATGTTGAAGAAAAAGACACGTCATAAATTGCCTTACCTGAAACTTAATCAACACGAACAAACCCAGATTTGAAAATAACAACATGAACCATGAACAAAAAAAGTTTGAAATCGTTAACATCATCATCAGCCTCAGTACTTGACCTGTTCCCTAATTTGCATCAGAGAAGCCTTTGATGCGGAGATAAGAAACTGAGTTGAAGAAGGAGGCCATGGTGAAGAGTATCTTGTTAGTATCTTATCCAATGACTCTCAAGAGGTTGTAAACACCCCAAATTTTCCCTCACCCATTCACACCATGGCTTGTGATCATTTCATATGCATAAACACAATCATAACATCTCATACCACAATTTTGAGTCTTTGCATTGGTTCTAAGTCATCTGCATCTAGGGTTTGTGATCTGAGCAATCCAAGAGCTTCTTGAGCCACTCCAAAGGTCAACAATCACTTCAAATGGGTCCATGTGTGTTCAAGTATCACATTATATCCTCTCAAAGTCAAGAATGCCAAAGAATCACAAGAACTGGGTTTGGTATGGAAGCAGAGCCACGCTTGACTGCACAGATGACCTGAAATTAGGGTTTTGGTTTCAGAGGCCATAACTTCAAATTTTTTGGTCATTCTTGTTTCTATTGGTCTCTATATGGTATAGGGAGTATGCATATCAATTTTCATGAAGAAATTCCATGGGGAAGTCATCTGATCAAGAGTTGACTTTCTGGACAAGTCAGTGCAAAATCAGGGCATCTGAGGCCCCCAATGACCCAACCAAGGGGTGATCTTCATCATTTTGAGTGTATATGATCTTTATTTGATCATGGAAGAAGTTGTAAGTTCACAAAATTCAAGAATTACAAGTTTTTGCAAAGTTGACTTCTTGGGGCAAGGTTGACTTTTAAGGAATTTGTCATTTTAGGCAACTTTTCAATCCTTACTTTTTGATCCAAAAATGTTTCAAATGGAAAAACTTTGGTCATGAAAGTTGTAGAATAGATCTTTCCCTTTTCAAAAAGTACAAGAACATGACCTAATTCATTTTGGATCAAAAGTTATGGTTTGTCAAAGTTGGCAAAAATCACTAAAATTCAAGTTATGCACCAAATGGAAAACTTGCAAATTCTTGTACCAAGCATTCTATTGACTTCAAAATGACTTCAAAACTTCATCACATGATCACACAACATTCAAAAATCATAATGGGCCAAGAGATCATTCACTTTTGAGGCCTATGGAGCAAGACTTTTTCATGAAAAGCAAAGGCAAGCCAAGTTGCAAAATCAATCATAACATCTCATCCACTTGCTGCTTTGGTTGCTGAACCACCCTAGCCCTCTCCTCACCTCATGCTGCGCAAGACAAGCCCCTTGTACCAAGCTAGCAAAGTAGCCCATGCCTTCCTTACACAAAGTTGACAATTTGCAAAAAGCACCCATACCTATCACAAAAGGACATGTCATGTCATCTGACCAATAGGATTAGTTTATACAAACAAAATGCAAGCCAAACCACACAAGAGGCAAGCCTGAAACTCACCACAACTCAGCATCCACAAACTCTCTCCAACTTGCATTTTCCTTCGAAACACTCTCCACAGGCCACAAACATACAAACAAACTTCACCAATCATCTCACCATGCTTCACTGAACACAAACCAACACTCAAAACAGCCTGAAAGCCATTGAATCAAAAACACGATTCCTTCACTCCACTGAACAGAACTTGTTCAAACTTCCAAACCAGCCATTCTAAACTCCAACTAAGCACTGCAAGCTTCTCAGGAAGTCCATTAGAGGCATTTTGGATCAAAGGGCCAGCCAGAAAGTGTCAGAAATCAAAGCTCCAGTTCAGGTGAGCTCAAGAACATTTTTTCCAGAAACTTGTTTTTAAGTTCTTAAATGATTCTCTATGTTCCACTGATCATGCTGATATGTTTTGTTTCGAAAATAATTGAGTATTGAGCATGTATGTTGTTCCTGAAACTTTTTTGACCTAAACCCCTTTTGCTTCGATTCAGCTTTGTTGTGTAAAATAAATGTGTTTTGGCTGTTGATTCTTGCTCTATGATGTTTGGGGTTGGATTCTGGGCAGAGAGATTAGGTTTTAGTGAGCTAGGGAGGAAGATAGCAATTTTCAGGGAGGATGCTGGCCGGAGAAGATGACCGGAAGTCTTCTCCGGCCACCTGAAAGTGATTAGTTGTAATTAGGGTTAGGGCACCAGGTTTGAATGTGAGCCACTGGATCTTGTTTCCCGCGCGCGTTTGGAAGGCTGAGATCATGTCATTAGTTTTAATTAGGTTTAATTTAATTAATTAATTGAGATTAGTTCAGTTTGAATTTGGACCTTTGGATTGCGCGCGTAGTCAACCATCTCTTTCCCAGACTCAATCCTGGCTCTCCATTGCGTTTACTTTTCATTTTCTTTAATTTTAATTCATTTATTTTGTATTTCTTTTCTCCATTTTATTAAAAATAGCAAAAATACTTTAAAAATTCTGAAATTTTTTATACAAGTTATTATTTAATTTCAGAACACAAAAATATTTTTATTTTTATTTTTAGCATCAAAAAAGTATTTTTAAATATTTAAAAGTTTCTTTTTAATTAATTAATGAGAATTAATTAATTAAAAATACTTTTAGGTATTTAAAAATCACCAAAAAATTCATGGAACATTTAAAAACATTTAGAAACATTGTCCAACCCTCAAACCAAATTTCTTTTTTGATCTTGATGCATTTTAAGAATTTTCCATGGAATTAAAATCATTTTGATGCATTATTTTGATCCAAACTTCCAAAAATCATTTCTGCCTAACCCTAAAGAGTTGGACTTTGATTCTTTTTGCATTGTGTTTAGCATATCATGTAGTTTGTGAGATTAAATGGCCATGATTTGATCTTTCATTTTCCATTTGTTTGGCATTTTTCTTGTTAAGGAACCCTAAAACCCTAGAAAACTTAGGAAAATCATAACTTGAATTTGGTTAAGAGTTGGAACCTCTCCTTTGGGCAGTGAGTTAGTATAGGATTAGGGGTCCTTTGAAGGCATTTTCAATTTTTTATATTGATGTTCGCTTCTGATTTTGGTTTGTGTTTGATGCTTTGATCATAAACCCTAATTTGGGCTTCCATATGCATCCATCTTGCATTTGCATTCATACCTTGACTTGCCATGACATTTTATGCATCCATTTGATTCATTTGACATCTTAAGATATCTTGTAAGCATGTTTGATCATTGCATCTTGCATTTGCCATGTTGTATGCCATTTGCATGTCATAACTTTTCATGTATGTTCATGTTTCTCAACTTGTTTCATTTGCATCCATAAGCTTGTATGATCATCTTCATATGTTGTTTCATGTTTGTAGCATCTCATAACATCATTACCATCATGAATGTGCTTCTGGTTTTGTTTCTCATCATGCCATTTCATTGCATTTTTGCATTGCATTGCATCTCTTTCACTAACTTTTCAGGTGGTAAGTAACCTTGAGAAGTGAATTTGCCTTCACTTCTCATACTTTCTTCTCATCTCTCTCTTGCATCCATGCTGCATTTTGATATGTGTTTGAGTTTGAGCTTTCTCATTCTTCTTCTTCTTACTTTCTTTCCTCAAGTGACTTGTCTTCTTCAATGAAGCAAGTTACTTTGCTTCTCCTGATCCTTTCATCTGCTTCCTGGTGGTTCCATTGAAGATCTTTCTTGTAAACCTCACAAACCTTAGGAAAAACCAAGCATGACAATGATTAGGGTTTTGTTTAGTCCCCCACTTAGTTTTTACCTTTGTGTCTCATTGAGTCTTCTCCTCTCATCTCATAATCAGGGACTAAACCCTAAAGGCTTTAAGGCTTTGTGATTAAGCTTATGCCTGCATCCTTCTATTAGGATGGAGTGTATAACTTTAATCCTAAGTGTTAAACCCTTAATGTGTTTAAATCTCTTAATCAATCCACTTAATAATCATCAAGACATCACACTTGTAACTTGGGCCTTGCATTAGGGTTCTATTTCTTCCTTAACTGGTTAAGAAGGACTAACCCTAGTGTTAATGGACAAGTCCCCCTCAAGTTGTCTTACAAATCATAAAATTCATTTCATCATCTTATCATTAAATAAAATCCACTTAATCAAAGGCTTGTTTTGTCATGAGGTTAATCCCTAATCATGGATTAAGTTGAGGAGTCTTCCTCAGCTTAAACACTCTCATCTATTATCCTTCTATTAGGATGGTGTAATGAGTTTGTTTAATCCCTGATTATGGCTTAATATCATTACTTAACACTAAACAAAAACAACAAAAACATCTAAATAATCACAAGTAGGTTAATGATCTTGATCCTGCATCAAAGGTGATTAAGTGTGAGAATCTGACTTCACACTTAAGGTATTCTCATTACCCCTAATCAGAGGGAAGATGTGATGAGTTTACTAACTCATTGGTTTAGGCTTAAGCTCATTAACTTATGACAAACTTTCAAAAGCAATAAAAGACTGAAAACTCAAAAACAAACAATAATCGTCTCCTCCGGGATTCTTTTCTCATCGTCTTCACTCATAAACGAGAACTTGCTTCTTCCGTCTAATGCAAGACAGCTTGCACCTGAGCCAGACAGGTCATACACTTGAGCATAGACAAGTAAGCAGTTCATAAGTCAATTCACCTTTCAGTCTCTTTGGGTCGAACTACGATGTTCTGACTTCCTCATTGCACGAGAGGATACGTAGGCATAACTTAACAGTTATCGAACAAAAGTCTCTGTATATTCCCCCTCTTTCTAGCATCATTCTTTAAGCCTCATAGTCTTGAGCATTTCACTCTTGTCCTTACACTGACACTGTATATTCACACTTCACATTTCTTTTACACTGGCACTTGTACATCTGTTTCTAGCTCTTTGGTACACAAAATGCACTGACACTACCCCTTTAAAACACAAATCTTTTAAGCGTGGATCCCGTCGAGTACGACGGACAATCTGGGTGCTAATACCTTCCCAGGTTGTAACTAACCCCCTTTCTCAGTCTCTCTGGTTCGCAACCGTCTTATCCATATCTTTCTAGGTCTATGCAGCATTGCCTTTCCTCCGGGATAAAAATGCCTAGCTGGCGACTCTATTCATCTCCAGTGAGTTCACTGCTGTGTGTCCTCATTGCTCTTTTCGCCGACCGTTCGCGTCTGTACCTTTATTTGGGCCAGTCCCATCTTTTGGGAGCGACAGCTTGGCAACTCTGCTGGGGACTCTTATACTGTAACCAGGGCTTCTGGTTCTTTTTTGTGGGTTCCTCCTAGCGCTTGTTTGATTTGTGTTTACTGGGGTGTTATCTGTGCTTGTATATTTTGTTTTATTTACTGCTTTATGTACAGTTGTTTATTTGCTTTATTTATAGCTTTACATATATCATACTGTCATGCTGTCTGGCTGGATCTGGAGTTTCTTTGGTGGGTGGGGTTCTATTGAGAGTTAAGGTCTTATACCTGGGACCTGAGTGACACCTAGGCTAGAGTGGTTCATATTCTTTCCCATTCCATCTCGGTCTGGTGCGGGAATATGAAACACGGTTCAGATATGGGTTTCTTCTTGAGAACTCTGTGCTACAGATTTCCTGTAGTGCTAGGGCTATCTGGGAAGCCTGCTAAGTCTGGATGACCTTTATTATGACCTTCAAAAACTGAGGTGAATTAGAGGAGGAACTTTTATGGTTATTGTAAACACTGTACCTCCGGGTTAGATGTGTTTACACTTCTCATAACTGATCCAAGTCTGAGGATCCTTGTTTTAGAACACCACCTGTGAGGGGGTTGGGCTGTTTACAGGTTTGCAGGTACCCTTGACCTCAGCATACCCTGTTACTTTGTTTGAATAAGAGTACTCCATTTTGGAACAGTTCTTGTGATTCTAAAACCCTGGACATGTGACTCTTTATTTGAGTCCCCCACCTTGGTTACTGGACTTATAGACCTCCATCTGAATTTCTTGAACATACTTGGACTTATAATCAGAGTACTTGATCAGATCCAGCTCAGTCACAAACCCTTGCATATCATTTGCATACATCATCATTGCATCATTTTAACATGTGTTTATTTGTTTTTCAGGGTATCCATCCTATCATCTTGGCTTGGTTTTGACCCCTTCTTCAGCTTAGACCTATCTTCATCAACACCTATTCTTCAGCAACATGGCACCTAAGAAAAGTAACATCTCCTATCACTTCTTTGAACCTGAGCTAGCTAGCATCAGGAGGGTTCAGATCCTGATTACTCCAGACCATATACCACTTTTTAGAGAACATTATGGAGGAATCCTTGATGTGGTTATGGATTTGGACCCTTCACAGAGGAGCTTGATACATACTTGCCTGCAGCTCTATGATCCCCCTCTGAGGTGCTTCACATTTCAGAATTTTCAGTTGGGACCCTTGTTGGAGGAATATTCATCATTGGTTGGTGTACCCATCAAGGGTGGAGTCCCCTTCAACCCTGAGATGGCTTTCCCAAGTAATGAGGAGATAGCAAGAGCATTACATCTGGAACCAGTTCTGATTGGGCAGAATTTGACATCTAAAGCTGGAATCTCTGGTTTTCATCTGGATTTCTTGACTTCTCAGGCTAGTCTGAAGGCCTCCCTGGGGGAGTAGAAGGCAGTCTATGCTTTGTTGGCCCTCAGCATATATGGGGTCATTTTATTTGCAGATGAGCCTAAGTTTGTTAGCAAGAGTGCAATCCATCTTTTCATCCTGAGAAACCCAGTGCCCACCTTACTGGGAGATCTTTACTACTCTGTTCATCAAAGGAATGAAAAGCAAAGGGGAAGATTAGTGAGATGCTGTGCTCCTTTGTTCCACACCTGGTTGCTCAAGCATTTGCCAAAGACTGATGCATTTTTGAACCCTCACCAGCAGAAGAACTGGGCTAGGAGGCTTGTTGCTCTAACCTCAGATGATATCAGATGGTGTACTCAGAGTACTAAGGGCAGAGACATCATTACAAGTTGTGGGCAATTTCCCAATGTGCCTCTGATTGGAGTGAAAGGGTGCATCAATTATAACCCTCTGCTATTCAAAAGACAACTGGGCTATGCATTAGTCCATCCTCCTAGGGCACATGATCTGACTGAGACCCTTTATTGTGAAATCAAGCCTAATCTGGCTGTTGTCAGGCAAGCAGCCTGGGCCTGGGACAATGTGCAGACTAAGGGGGTAACCATTCTTGGGAGATGCAATAATGTGGCCTCAGCCCAGTACTATGAGTGGTCTCATGCCAGAGCTCAAATTACTGGAATGCCCTTCACTATTGAAGATGTGCCTGGACCTTCCACACACCTCCAGCAACTGTCAGCTTAGAGGAGTTTGAGAAATTGAAAGAGAGAAATGAAAAACTGACTCAGGCTCTACAGAAGACCCTCTGGGAGAGGGGTGATGGTAGGTTGGATATTGAAAGATTGGAAAAGTTGAAAGTAGAACATCTGGCTAGAATTGAGAAGTCTGAGGATTACATCAAGAAGTCTAGGGCTGCAGAACAGATTCTGAAGAATGCCTGCAAGGAAGCTCAGTTCCAGAAGGCCAGGACTGATTTGTATCTAAAGGAGAGTCAAGATAGGTGGGTCAGGATCACCGAAGCTCGTACTCTAGAAGATAAAAGGACTCAGGACAAGATTGAGAAGCTGGAAGCAGGTGCAAGAGAGCAACAAGAAGCCCTGGCAGCAGCCCAGAGGGAGATCTCAGAGCTGAAGATTAGAGCTGGTGTGAAAAGGTCAAAGGACCAGAGTCAACACAAGAAGCTAGCTGCAGCTATTACTACCAGGAATCTCCTTATCAGGAATCTCACGGAGCGTCCAGCTGATCCTGTGACTGAAGCACTTCTCAAGGAAGTTTAGGAGGATGAGTTTGGTCTTGGTGTTTGACTTTTGCTTGTTGTTGCTTTCATTTTATGTACTTTTATTTTCTTATGATGTATTTTGACCCCTTAGAGGGCTTGTATTGTAAAAAGAAACAAGTTATGTATTATTTTACTTTTTGTAATATATGTATCAGTTTGCTCTATCTGAGTTTCTTTCAAAGCAACATCAGCAGCATCTTCTTCAAGGGTCTGGAAAGGTCAAAACCAAGTGCCAAGCCGGATACCTTGGAAACAAATAGGCATACTGCATTGCATACTAACCCTTTGTTTGTTTTGTAGGTTTTTGTTTTATTGTTACTAACTCTGTTGTGACCTCAGGAACTATTGCTCGACGTCGAAGGTTTCCACTCAACCGTCCACACAGATATCCCACCCGCAACAATCTTCCGGGCATACAGATGGACCAAATGCAGAAGGCCTTACAGAGGTCAGGAATCAAATGACCAACGAGAGGTTGGAAATGAGGAATCAGATGACACAATTTATGGAGGTGATGAACAACATGGCTCAAAGCCAGGAGAGGTTAAGAGCACTAGTAGAAGGGAGGAATCAGGAAGACCATCATCCAGGGACTGCTGGGACAAGCAACAACGAGAGAGTCCAACCTCATGTCAATCCCCCAATCTTTGGACCCCACCAGCATCCGGAGATCAACATTCCTGCAAATGTTCAAGGGACTGCCACTGCAGGCAGAGTGCTGCAAGAAGACCCCCAGGAAGATCAGTTCACAGTGATGGGAGCTGGGGAGGAAGCCTATGACAGAAGGCTGGATGAGATAGCTGAGAAATTAAGATCCTTGGAGTCTCAAAACTCTTTGGGTTTTGATGTTATGGACATGGGCTTGGTAGATGGGGTCAGGATTCCCCATAAGTTTAAGCCTCCTTGTTTCGAAAAGTACAACGGGACTTCCTGCCCCCGGACCCATTTACAATCCTTTCTGGGGAGGTTGAAAGCATATACCATGGACGAGAAGCTATGGATGTTTTATTTTGAGGATAGCTTAACGGGAGCTTCAAGAGAATGGTACTCTCATCTGACAAGAGCAACCATCAGGTGTTGGAAGGATTTGGCAGAAGCCTTCATTAGACAATACCAGTATAATTTGGATATGGCACCCAACAGGACCCTCCTAATGGGAATGTCACAGTCGTCTAGAGAAAGTTTCCGAGAGTATGCCCAGAGATGGAGGCAATTGGCTGCTGCTGTCCAGCCACCTATGTCGGAGAGGGAAATGGCAGATATGTTTATGAACACCCTCCAAGGAACATACATTGACAGGCTAGCTGCTTTCTCTTCCACCAGCTTTGCAGATGTTGTTATAGCTGGAGAAAGAATTGAGAGCTTGTTAAAGATGGGCAAAATTTCTGACAACGGTGCCAGCTCATCCAGCAATACAAGGAAACCTTTTGTAGGCCCAAGAAGAACTGGTGAGACCAATGTTATCCATGCCAGCAGGGGCAGGCCCCAATATGTTCATAGGTCTATGGCAGCAGTCACCATTCCCGCTCCAGCTCATCCACAACCAGCTTATCAACCACCGCAACAAAATTATCAGCAACAACCTCAGTACCAACAACTAACTCAGTATCCTCCGAGAAACTACAACAACACCAACAACAACAATCAGCAAAAACCATATCAACAGAGACCATCTCAGGCCAACAGGGTGATTGATCCGATCCCTATGCCCTATGCAACATTACTGCCACAACTCCTGAAACTCAACCTAGTTGAGCTAAGGACGTTGGCACCTCCAGATCCTAACAGTCTACCCAGAAAACTACGACTCCAATGCCAGATGTGCTTTCCATTCAAATGCACCTGGCCATAGTACAGAGAAGTGCAGAGCCTTGCACATGAAGGTACAAGACTTGGTAGATTCTAAAGCTCTAAACTTTGCACCACCACCAAATGTTAACAAAAACCCTATGCCACACCACGGAGGTCCCAGAATCAATGCTATTGAAGAAGAAAATCCGTCTTATTTAATAACCAGTGTGGGTCAGATTCGGACACCGTTGGTAGAAATTAAAACTCAACTCCTCGAATGTCAAATGTTCCCGGGATGCGAACTAGGGTGTGCTTATTGCAACATTTCAGTGAATGGTTGTGATAACTTGAGGGATGGCATAGATGGTCTCATCCAGAGTGGCCTGCTTCAAATTACAACATCCATACCTACCAATCCAGCAATCTCCTTAACAACGGTTCCAGAACCTCCTACAACTGCAACAGCCATTGTTCCAAACAACTCTTCAGCTTCATCAACAAATGTTTCATCAGTCATTTCAACTGACCAGATATCAGCAAACATCCCTTCTACAACTTCAGCACCACTTCATTTTGAATCTCCTACAACAACAACGTCCATTCTTCCAACAATGTCTCCTACAACATCAGCAACGAACCATGAAGATGTCTCAACAGTTACGATTTATTATGATCCTGAAAACGACTATGCCTATAACTCACAAAATGCCACTCCTACCAGAGCACCGGTCACAATATATTATGATCCACAGACTATCACAGTCCCTTCTGCAGCTGCCATCAGTCCAATCACTGTCACAGTGCCTGGGCCAATACCTTATGAAAGCAGTAATGCCATTCCTTGGCATTACGGCTCTGACTTATACTGCGAAGGACAGAAAATCACTTTTGAATCATCAACTTATTCGCCACAAATAGACAATGTGGGGGGAGGCGGAGGCTTTACTCGAAGCGGACGTCTTTTCGCCCCACAAATTCAAAGACCCACTGCCGAAGCAGAAGCTGCTGCCAAGGCAAAAGGGAAGAGCATGGTGCAAGAAGAGCAGGTTGTTAGAGAAGCTTTGAAAACACCTTTTGATCAAGAAGTTGATGAATTCATGAGAATCATCAAGAAAAGTGATTACAAAATAGTGGACCAGCTTCACCAGACGCCTTCCAAGATCTCCATTCTATCATTGCTTATGTGCTCCGAAGCCCATCAGAACGCACTACTCAAAGTCTTGCACGCAGCTTATGTGCCAGAAGAGATCACCGTCAATCAGTTGGAAGCTGTGGTTGGAAATGTTAATGCTAGTAATGGACTAGGATTCACTAACACTGATTTGACTTCGGAAGGCCGCAATCATAACAAGGCCTTGCACATTACCATGGAATGTAAAGGTGCAGTTCTTTCCCATGTGCTGGTAGACACAGGATCATCCCTCAATGTCTTACCTAAAAAGGCCCTTGTGAAGCTGGAATATGAAGGATTGACATTGCGACCCAGTAACTTGGTAGTAAGAGCTTTTGACGGCTCTAAGAGATCAGTTCTGGGAGAAATTGAGTTGCCTGTGACGATTGGCCCACAAACTTTCAAAACGACCTTCTACGTGATGGACATCCAGCCTGCCTACAACTGTTTGTTGGGTAGACCATGGATTCATGCCGCCGGCGCGGTAACGTCTACCCTTCACCAGAAGTTAAAATTTGAGTGGGAAGGCCAAGTCGTTACTATCTGTGGAGAGGAGGATATTTTTGTTAGCCATCTGGCTACTTACAAATATATTGAGATGGATGGGGAGATCCACGAGACGATGAGTCAGGGGTTTGAGGCTTTGAATGTTAATGAAACCTCTGCTGTACTTGGGACTTCTATGACATCCTACCGACAAGCCCGGAAGGTGGTGGAAGAAGGAAACGCTCAAGGCTGGGGCAAACTGTTGCCTGTGGAGAAGAAAGAAGATAGATTTGGGTTGGGTTACAAACCAACTCAAGAAGATCAAGCAGAGGCTGCTAAGAAGCCCAACTTTGTTAGTGGGGGGATACTCACCCCCGATGCTGTCAACAACTTGGAAGATGAGTCGGAAGATGAACGCAACCTGGAAAGCTGGATTCGTCCAAGGATCCCGGGGAGCAGTATCTCAAACTAGTCTTCCCGGGAAATTATAAGAGTTACTCCTGCAGAGTAATTATTATTTCCTGTATATTTTAAGCATGCATCAAGTCTTGCATCTTGCCCAAGATGACAAGACTCATTTTGTAATCGGGCCATCTGTAATTTTTGTGCAACAAGATTAATCAATGAAATATCAGACATCTTTTGCAAATGGGTCTTTTTCTTTTCCGCTCACTGTTTTTCCATTTTTCTTTTTGTACAAAAAATAAATGGCAATGTTTTCAAAATGACAACTTTATTTCACTTTTCTAAACAAGATTAAAATCAATCACTAAAATGAACAAACTGAACCCTTGCAGAAAGTGTCCTCCAGACAGCACCGACAACAGCACGGCTATGACTTCGTATGACTTTGACAATCCAATCAATCAAGCTGATGAAGGGGTTGAAGAAGAATATGAGCTTCCTGAAGAGCTAGCCAGGTTGTTGAGACAAGAGGAGAAGGTTATCACTCCTCATCAGGAGGAGGTCGAAACGATTAATCTTGGTACAGATGAAAACGTGAAAGAGGTTAAAATCGGGGCCTGCCTACAAGACTCAGTGAAGAGACAACTGATTGATCTGCTTCAAGAATATGTGGATGTGTTTGCTTGGTCTTATCAAGATATGCCAGGGTTGGACACCGATATTGTTGTGCACAAGCTGCCTTTAAGGGAAGAATGCCCGCCGGTTAAACAGAAACTGCGCCGTACTCGTCCAGACATGGCAATGAAGATCAAAGAAGAGGTGCAAAAGCAGTGGGACGCCGGGTTCCTTGCTGTAACTAGCTATCCGCCGTGGGTTGCTAATATAGTACCTGTGCCTAAGAAGGATGGCAAAGTAAGAATGTGTGTTGACTACCGGGACCTGAACAGAGCCAGCCCGAAGGATGACTTCCCATTACCTCACATTGATGTATTGGTGGATAATACGGCTCAGTTCTCGGTATTCTCCTTCATGGACGGATTTTCAGGATATAATCAGATCAAAATGTCACCTGAAGACATGGAGAAGACAACCTTCATCACACCTTGGGGCACGTTCTGTTACAAGGTGATGCCATTTGGATTGAAGAACGCTGGTGCAACATATCAACGGGCTATGGTAACATTATTCCACGATATGATCCATAAAGAAATCGAGTGTTATGTGGATGACATGATTGCCAAGTCCCTTACAGAAGAAGACCACCTGGTAAATCTGCTGAAGCTATTCAAGCGTCTGAGGAAGTACCAACTGAAGCTGAACCCCAACAAGTGCACATTCGGGGTACGATCGGGTAAGTTGTTGGGTTTTATTGTAAGCGAGAAAGGGATTGAGGTGGACCCTGATAAAGTCAAAGCCATTCAAGAAATGCCTGCACCGAAGTCTGAAAAAGAAGTTCGAGGGTTCTTAGGTCGATTGAACTACATTTCAAGGTTCATATCTCACCTCACCGCAACCTGTGAACCTTTGTTCAAGCTGTTAAGAAAAGAACAAACGGTCAGGTGGAATGAAGACTGCCAGAGGGCTTTTGACAAGATCAAAGAATACCTGCAAGAACCTCCAATCCTTATGCCTCCAGTTGAAGGAAGACCTCTAATCATGTACTTGACAGTATTAGAAGAGTCGATGGGGTGTGTGCTGGGCCAGCATGACGAGTCTGGTCGAAAAGAGTATGCAATATACTACCTGAGCAAAAAGTTTACCGACTGTGAACAACGTTATTCACTGCTCGAGAAAACTTGTTGTGCTTTAGCGTGGGCTGCTCGCCGACTAAGACAGTATATGTTGACCCACACTACTTTATTGATCTCAAAGATGGATCCAGTTAAGTACATTTTTGAGAAGCCAGCACTTACTGGACGGGTTGCAAGATGGCAAATGATCCTCACAGAATATGATATTCAGTACACATCTCAGAAAGCCATCAAGGGCAGTATATTGTCTGAATATCTTGCTGAGCAACCTATTGATGACTACCAGCCTATGAGATTTGACTTCCCTGATGAAGACATCATGTTCATAAAAGAGAAAGATCATGAAGAGCCTATTCACACTGAAGGGCCTGACCCAGAAGAAGAATGGACTATGATGTTTGATGGGGCTGTTAATATGAATGGTCGTGGTGTTGGTGCAGTGCTCATTACACCCAAAGGAGTTCACATGCCTTTCTCGGCAAAACTCACTTTCAACTGCACTAACAACGAAGCTGAATACGAAGCTTGCATTATGGGTCTTGAGGAAGCCATTGACCTCAGGATCAAGACATTGACTGTATTCGGAGATTCAGCTTTGGTAGTTAATCAAACCAACGGCAAATGGTACACCCACCAGGATCATCTGATACCTTACAGGGATTATACAAGGAGGTTATTGACTTTCTTCACAACGGTCAAACTTGAGTATATCCCTCGGGACGAGAATCAGTTTGCAGATGCCCTGGCTACCATTTCATCCATGATCAAAGTTCAAGCTGGCAACTTTGTACCGCAGATTTCAGTGTCCAGACTCGATAGGCCAGCGTATGTGTTTGCAGCAGATATTGTCAAAGATGATAAGCCTTGGTTCCATGACATTAAGTGCTTCTTGGAGGATCAAACATACCCATCTGGGGCATCTTCCAATGATAAGAAGACTTTGAGAAGGCTTGCTGGTAGTTTCTTTCTGAACACTGATGGCTCCCTGTACAAAAGAAACTTTGATATGGTACTCCTCAGATGCGTTGATAGAACAGAAGAAGACTTGTTGATGCACGAGGTGCACGAAGGATCCTTTGGTACCCATGCAGGATGGAATGCCATGGCTAAGAAATTGCTAAGATCAGGTTATTACTGGATCACAATGGATGCAGACTGTTGTGCCTACGCCAGAAAATGCCATAAATGCCAGATTTATGCGGATAAGGTGCATGTGCCTCCCAGTCCTTTGAATATAATGTCTTCACCATGGCCCTTTGCTATGTGGGGCATTGATATGATCGGCAAGATTGAGCCAACTGCTTCAAATGGCCACAGATTCATCCTGGTCGCCATTGATTATTTCACCAAGTGGGTTGAAGCATCCTCATATGCAAATGTTACAAGGCAAGTGGTAGCCCGATTTCTGAAAAGAGATATCATTTGTAGATACGGAGTTCCCGAGCGAATCATTACTGATAATGGTTCCAATCTAAACAACAAAATGATGGCTGAGTTGTGCCGGGATTTCAAGATCCAACATCACAATTCTTCTCCTTACAGGCCAAAGATGAATGGCGCTGTTGAGGCAGCTAACAAGAATATCAAGAAGATTGTGCAGAAGATGGTAGTCACTTACAAAGACTGGCATGAAATGCTACCGTTTGCCTTGCATGGGTACCGCACGTCAATCAGAACATCCACTGGGGCGACGCCGTATCAACTTGTGTATGGTATGGAAGCAGTCCTACCTGTCGAAGTTGAATTACCCTCTCTACGAGTACTGATGGATGTTAAGCTGAACGAAGCAGAATGGGTTCGGTCCCGTTTCGAACAACTGAGTCTGATTGAAGAGAAAAGATTGGCTGCAGTCTGCCATGGGCAGCTATATCAGAAAAGAATGAAGAGAGCCTTCGATCAGAAAGTCAGGCACCGAGGGTACCAAGTAGGAGATCTTGTGCTGAAAAGAATCCTTCCTCCTCATACAGACCACAGGGGCAAATGGACTCCGAACTATGAAGGACCATTCGTGGTAAAGAAAGTTTTCTCTGGTGGAGCACTGATGCTCAGCACCATGGATGGCGAAGACTTCCCGTCCCCTGTGAATTCAGATGCAGTTAAAAAATACTTCGCATAAAATGACCCGCTGGACATAAAAACAGAATGTAAGTCCAGGCAAAAATAGGGCATCCCGGCGAGTCAAAAACAGAATAAAAGACTCGGGCAAAAATAAGGGAAAAATAATAAAAAAATGTACACTCGCTGAGTTGAAAAGCCGCATTGGACAACTCAGGCAAAAATGGGTATCCCGATGGATTGAAAACCCGAAGGGGCGATCCATGCAAAATAAGGGAATAAGCGAACAACTGCACTCTGAATTCATCTGTAGCACTCACAACTTGGTAAACTTCGAAAGGATCAAGCTTCAATCAGAGTCAGCCTTCTCCAGAAAGCAAGACGAGAAGAACGTCAAAAGTCATACGAGTCATAGCGAAAGAGGAAGCTCCTTTGAAAGCGTCATCAACATCGCAAGCACTTTGTTTCTCAATTTGTAACAGTCTCCTCATTTTAGGAGATATGTTTCTTTGACTGTATCTTGCCAATTCAGGGCATTTGAATTAATAAAATCAGATTTTTCAGTCATGTTTCGTCTTGTACATTTTTATTTGCAAAAAATGTCTGATGTCTCTAAAAAACTGATTGCATAAGTACAGATGCTTATCTTCAAAAAAAAAAACAAAAAAAAAACAAAAAAAAAACACGTGCTTGCAGGAAAATGTACTTACTCTCAAAAGTGTCTAACTTCTATGACGGAATCCAGCAAAGGATACCTCGGGATCACTTGTGCGTTTCTTTATCTTTGCAGGATTGCAGGTATCCAAAACGCAACTCGGGGCATGAAAGCTTCATCCCGGCAAGCTGACAAATCAACACTCAGTCTTAGCACCCAAGAATACAGAAGCCAGGGAACCATCTCCCCACAAAATTTCAGCCTCCATTCAGAAGAGCAACGCATGAAGAAATCACAACAGAGTGACGAAAACTTCTGTGGACCCCAGCTGGGTTCCCTCATTGCCAAGATGGGTCCATCAGTGACTTATCTCCTCAAGCGGATATATCTCATCAGATCCACCAATGATCTCATCCCCAGCTGGGATGTCCATTTCAAGCAGATCGGCCAGAGATCTTGGCAACGGGGTCCAAATCCCGGTTTGGTGTCTTTGCATAATCATGGCATTTGCATCATATTCACCCACAAAGCGTAGCATTCCGTTTAATACGGAGCATTACGGCAGAAGTCAAACATATAGCATAATCATAAGCCATGTTTTGAATCAAATACTTGTGAATAATAACAATCCAACAATATACAGAAAGCTCCCCAAATTCCCCAGCAAAAGCAGTTGCCTCACATTCTCCCAAACACCAGTATATACTCCTTGTGGCACCCGTCCGTGTTATACCCCCAGCAGAAAGCCAAAGAATTCCCTTTGCACTCACAAATACATATATACATTTCCTTGACATCCGTTTATACTATACTCTTCTCCTTTTGACACTCGTCCGTGTCACTATCCCCAGCAAATGAACACTCATCTATACACTACTCATGTTGCTCTTATACAGATACTCGTCCGTATCTTATATACACCATTTATATCCCCACAGATTCGACATTGGTCCATGTTCTTTGTTAACCAGTTGGTACTCGCCCGTACCATCATCTCAGAATATGCGTCAAGTGTTTGTTTCTACATGATACTCGTCCGTATCATAGTCTTAAGGATGCTCGTCCGCATCTGTAATCCATACACTATGTCAAACACTCTTACGTCTCCTTGAATATAGATACTCGTCTGTGTCTACTATTCCCCAGAAGAGTCCCCTCAGATTCAACACTCGTCCGTGTTCTCTGTTAACCAGTTGATACTCGTCCGTATCATCATCTCTGAACACGTGTCAGTATTTGTTTCTACCCGATACTCGTCCGTATCGTAGCCTTAGGGATGCTCGTCCGCATCTTTAATCTATACACAGCATCTAAACACTTATACCTTTTGTTTCTTGGATATAAACACTCGTCCGTGTTTACTATTCTCCAGTAAATCACCAACAAAACAATTTTTCCTTTTATCTGACGCTCGTCCTGTGTCATGATAAACCCTGAGAGCAGTCGTCCCCTGCTAGGTGGTCGTCCTCCATCATGCTCATCCGATGGCCGTCCCCATCGTTGATATTTTCGGCAGCCGTCCCCTGCTAGGTGGTCGTCCTCCACCTCTTGATGATCGTCCTTCATCATTTTATCCAATGGCCGTCCCCATTGTTGATTTTGGTTATCTGACATTCGTCCTATGTCATGACAAACCTTGAGAGCAGCCGTCCCTTGCTAGGTGGTCGTCCTCCACCTCTTGATGGTCGTCTTCCATCATGCTCGTCCGATGGTCGTCCCCATCGTTGACCTTTATCCGACATTCGTCCTATGTCGCGATATTTTCGGCAGCCGTACCCTGCCAGGTGGTCGTCCTCCACCTAAGATGACCGTCCCTCATCTTAACCCGACAGAGCAGCCGTCCCCTGCTAGGTGATCGTCCTTCACCTTTGATGACCGTACCTCATCATCTGTTCATTTCATTTATTCTTTAACCCGATGGCCGTCCCCGTCGTGGTCCCTTTTCTTTTTAACCCGATGGCCGTCCCCATCGCTGGTTACTTTATTTTATGTGCTTGACGGCCGTCCCCGTCATGTTTCATTTATCCCCAGAGAACCTTACAACTTTATCTTGATGGCCGTCCCCATCATTATTCTTCTATCCCCAGCATGTCGTCCGTCCCCGTCATTGCTCTTTACCCAGCAGTCATCCTCTGCTCGACGGTTGTCCACCGTCTCCCATACTTTATACTATACTCTATTTCCTTTTACAATCTATATCCCTTTTCTTCTTCATTCTGTGAGTGCAAATTTCGGACTGTCTTTGGTATTCAACCACAAGTTATCTTGTTTGCCTGTTAAGCCGTTGCTTACATCCTACACAGCTAAATCATGTTTGAATAGGGGCAGCTGTAAACACCCCAAATTTTCCCTCACCCATTCACACCATGGCTTGTGATCATTTCATATGCATAAACACAATCATAACATCTCATACCACAATTTTGAGTCTTTGCATTGGTTCTAAGTCATCTGCATCTAGTGTTTGTGATCTGAGCAATCCAAGAGCTTCTTGAGCCACTCCAAAGGTCAACAATCACTTCAAAGGGGTCCATGTGTGTTCAAGTATCACATTATATCCTCTCAAAGTCAAGAATGCCAAAGAATCACAAGAACTGGGTTTGGTATGGAAGCAGAGCCAGGCTTGACTGCACAGATGACCTGAAATTAGGGTTTTGGTTTCAGAGGCCATAACTTCAAATTTTTTGGTCATTATTGTTTCTATTGGTCTCTATATGGTATAGGGAGTATGCATATCAATTTTCATGAAGAAATTCCATGGGGAAGTCATCTGATCAAGAGTTGACTTTCTGGACAAGTCAGTGCAAAATCAGGGCATCTGAGGCCCCCAATGACCCAACCAAGGGGTGATATTCATCATTTTGAGTGTATATGATCTTTATTTGATCATGGAAGAAGTTGGAAGTTCACAAAATTCAAGAATTACAAGTTTTTGCAAAGTTGACTTTTTGGGGCAAGGTTGACTTTTAAGGAATTTGTCATTTTAGGCAACTTTTCAATCCTTACTTTTTGATCCAAAAATGTTTCAAATGGAAAAACTTTGGTCATGAAAGTTGTAGAATAGATCTTTCCCTTTTCAAAAAGTACAAGAACATGACCTAATTCATTTTGGATCAAAAGTTATGGTTTGTCAAAGTTGGCAAAAATCACTAAAATTCAAGTTATGCACCAAATGGAAAACTTGAAAATTCTTGTACCAAGCATTCTATTGACTTCAAAATGACTTCAAAACTTCATCACATGATCACACAACATTCAAAAATCAGAATGGGCCAAGAGATCATTCACTTTTGAGGCCTATGGAGCAAGACTTTTTCATGAAAAGCAAAGGCAAGCCAAGTTGCAAAATCAATCATAACATCTCATCCACTTGCTGCTTTGGTTGCTGAACCACCCTAGCCCTCTCCTCACCTCATGCTGCGCAAGACAAGCCCCTTGTACCAAGCTAGCAAAGTAGCCCATGCCTTCCTTACACAAAGTTGACAATTTGCAAAAAGCACCCATACCTATCACAAAAGGACATGTCATGTCATCTGACCAATAGGATTAGTTTATACAAACAAAATGCAAGCCAAACCACACAAGAGGCAAGCCTGAAACTCACCACAACTCAGCATCCACAAACTCTCTCCAACTTGCATTTTCCTTCGAAACACTCTCCACAGGCCACAAACATACAAACAAACTTCACCAATCATCTCACCATGCTTCACTGAACACAAACCAACACTCAAAACAGCCTGAAAGCCATTGAATCAAAAACACGATTCCTTCACTCCACTGAACAGAACTTGTTCAAACTTCCAAACCAGCCATTCTAAACTCCAACTAAGCACTGCAAGCTTCTCAGGAAGTCCATTAGAGGCATTTTGGATCAAAGGGCCAGCCAGAAAGTGTCAGAAATCAAAGCTCCAGTTCAGGTGAGCTCAAGAACATTTTTTCCAGAAACTTGTTTTTAAGTTCTTAAATGATTCTCTATGTTCCACTGATCATGCTGATATGTTTTGTTTCGAAAATAATTGAGTATTGAGCATGTATGTTGTTCCTGAAACTTTTTTGACCTAAACCCCTTTTGCTTCGATTCAGCTTTGTTGTGTAAAATAAATGTGTTTTGGCTGTTGATTCTTGCTCTATGATGTTTGGGGTTGGATTCTGGGCAGAGAGATTAGGTTTTAGTGAGCTAGGGAGGAAGATAGCAATTTTCAGGGAGGATGCTGGCCGGAGAAGATGACCGGAAGTCTTCTCCGGCCACCTGAAAGTGATTAGTTGTAATTAGGGTTAGGGCACCAGGTTTGAATGTGAGCCACTGGATCTTGTTTCCCGCGCGCGTTTGGAAGGCTGAGATCATGTCATTAGTTTTAATTAGGTTTAATTTAATTAATTAATTGAGATTAGTTCAGTTTGAATTTGGACCTTTGGATTGCGCGCGTAGTCAACCATCTCTTTCCCAGACTCAATCCTGGCTCTCCATTGCGTTTACTTTTCATTTTCTTTAATTTTAATTCATTTATTTTGTATTTCTTTTCTCCATTTTATTAAAAATAGCAAAAATACTTTAAAAATTCTGAAATTTTTTATACAAGTTATTATTTAATTTCAGAACACAAAAATATTTTTATTTTTATTTTTAGCATCAAAAAAGTATTTTTAAATATTTAAAAGTTTCTTTTTAATTAATTAATGAGAATTAATTAATTAAAAATACTTTTAGGTATTTAAAAATCACCAAAAAATTCATGGAACATTTAAAAACATTTAGAAACATTGTCCAACCCTCAAACCAAATTTCTTTTTTGATCTTGATGCATTTTAAGAATTTTCCATGGAATTAAAATCATTTTGATGCATTATTTTGATCCAAACTTCCAAAAATCATTTCTGCCTAACCCTAAAGAGTTGGACTTTGATTCTTTTTGCATTGTGTTTAGCATATCATGTAGTTTGTGAGATTAAATGGCCATGATTTGATCTTTCATTTTCCATTTGTTTGGCATTTTTCTTGTTAAGGAATCCTAAAACCCTAGAAAACTTAGGAAAATCATAACTTGAATTTGGTTAAGAGTTGGAACCTCTCCTTTGGGCAGTGAGTTAGTATAGGATTAGGGGTCCTTTGAAGGCATTTTAAATTTTTTATATTGATGTTCGCTTCTGATTTTGGTTTGTGTTTGATGCTTTGATCATAAACCCTAATTTGGGCTTCCATATGCATCCATCTTGCATTTGCATTCATACCTTGACTTGCCATGACATTTTATGCATCCATTTGATTCATTTGACATCTTAAGACATCTTGTAAGCATGTTTGATCATTGCATCTTGCATTTGCCATGTTGTATGCCATTTGCATGTCATAACTTTTCATGTATGTTCATGTTTCTCAACTTGTTTCATTTGCATCCATAAGCTTGTATGATCATCTTCATATGTTGTTTCATGTTTGTAGCATCTCATAACATCATTACCATCATGAATGTGCTTCTGGTTTTGTTTCTCATCATGCCATTTCATTGCATTTTTGCATTGCATTGCATCTCTTTCACTAACTTTTCAGGTGGTAAGTAACCTTGAGAAGTGAATTTGCCTTCACTTCTCATACTTTCTTCTCATCTCTCTCTTGCATCCATGCTGCATTTTGATATGTGTTTGAGTTTGAGCTTGCTCATTCTTCTTCTTCTTACTTTCTTTCCTCAAGTGACTTGTCTTCTTCAATGAAGCAAGTTACTTTGCTTCTCCTGATCCTTTCATCTGCTTCCTGGTGGTTCCATTGAAGATCTTTCTTGTAAACCTCACAAACCTTAGGAACAACCAAGCATGACAATGGTTAGGGTTTTGTTTAGTCCCCCACTTAGTTTTTACCTTTGTGTCTCATTGAGTCTTCTCCTCTCATCTCATAATCAGGGACTAAACCCTAAAGGCTTTAAGGCTTTGTGATTAAGCTTATGCCTGCATCCTTCTATTAGGATGGAGTGTATAACTTTAATCCTAAGTGTTAAACCCTTAATGTGTTTAAATCTCTTAATCAATCCACTTAATAATCATCAAGACATCACACTTGTAACTTGGGCCTTGCATTAGGGTTCTATTTCTTCCTTAACTGGTTAAGAAGGACTAACCCTAGTGTTAATGGACAAGTCCCCCTCAAGTTGTCTTACAAATCATAAAATTCATTTCATCATCTTATCATTAAATAAAATCCACTTAATCAAAGGCTTGTTTTGTCATGAGGTTAATCCCTAATCATGGATTAAGTTGAGGAGTCTTCCTCAGCTTAAACACTCTCATCTATTATCCTTCTATTAGGATGGTGTAATGAGTTTGTTTAATCCCTGATTATGGCTTAATCTCATTACTTAACACTAAACAAAAACAACAAAAACATCTAAATAATCACAAGTAGGTTAATGATCTTGATCCTGCATCAAAGGTGATTAAGTGTGAGAATCTGACTTCACACTTAAGGTATTCTCATTACCCTTAATCAGAGGGAAGATGTGATGAGTTTACTAACTCATTGGTTTAGGCTTAAGCTCATTAACTTATGACAAACTTTCAAAAGCAATAAAAGACTGAAAACTCAAAAACAAACAATAATCGTCTCCTCCGGGATTCTTTTCTCATCGTCTTCACTCATAAACGAGAACTTGCTTCTTCCGTCTAATGCAAGACAGCTTGCACCTGAGCCAGACAGGTCATACACTTGAGCATAGACAAGTAAGCAGTTCACAAGTCAATTCACCTTTCAGTCTCTTTGGGTAGAACTACGATGTTCTGACTTCCTCATTGCACGAGAGGATACGTAGGCATAACTTAACAGTTATCGAACAAAAGTCTCTGTATATTCCCCCTCTTTCTAGCATCATTCTTTAAGCCTCATAGTCTTGAGCATTTCACTCTTGTCCTTACACTGACACTGTATATTCACACTTCACATTTCTTTTACACTGACACTTGTACATCTGTTTCTAGCTCTTTGGTACACAAAATGCACTGACACTACCCCTTTAAAACACAAATCTTTTAAGCGTGAATCCCGTCGAGTACGACGGACAATCTGGGTGCTAATACCTTCCCAGGTTGTAACTAACCCCCTTTCTCAGTCTCTCTGGTTCGCAACCGTCTTATCCATATCTTTCTAGGTCTATGCAGCATTGCCTTTCCTCCGGGATAAAAATGCCTAGCTGGCGACTCTATTCATCTCCAGTGAGTTCACTGCTGTGTGTCCTCATTGTTCTTTTCGCCGACCGTTCGCGTCTGTACCTTTATTTGGGCCAGTCCCATCTTTTGGGAGCGACAGAGGTTGAAAGCGAGTTTGACATGCCTTATTAACTTCATATCTTATTTCAGGTCGGGTTATAGTGGAAAATTGATTATTTAACTTATATTCATTTTTATTACAGATATTTGCATTTATATTAATCAGAGATGAGATAAGTAAATAATCACTCTTTAAGTAAAATAAAGGAAAGTAACAATACATAAGTTCTCTTGATTAATGAAACCCCTTCCAACTGCAGCATTTTCCGTTTCATTTGGATTTGGAGTAGGTAGAAGAACAATTGCTAATATTGCACA
This sequence comes from Lathyrus aphaca, assembly GCA_963966055.1. Lineage (NCBI taxonomy): Eukaryota > Viridiplantae > Streptophyta > Magnoliopsida > Fabales > Fabaceae > Lathyrus > Lathyrus aphaca. The sequence continues at coordinate 39,590,318 of OZ014523.1, forward strand.
GATGAATGCCGTGACAGCACCGACAAAAAATGTCGGCAAGTTGCCGCCACCAAACAAAGAATCCCACAACCCACTAAATGTTGATACTATGATCTGAAATATATTTGTATACCTGAGTGTTAAATTTAAATACTAAAATTGCATAAGTATAAAGTAATGAAAAATATAAAAAAAAAAAAAGTAAATGAAATTCAACCAGAGTAAGGGCAATAGAGATGTTAAGGATTCCCAATGATAAACCTGAAAATATATTTTGTATTATTAGAGAAAATATACTAGTGGTTTTAGTTTTTTATTTCATTTTTATTTATATTATTTTGGAGGTAACAGTTTATAAGTTTGATCAATTATAATAGTTTTTTTTTATCTTGCCTGAATCCTGGTGCACTCGAGTAAATAGAGGCCAATGCAACACTAAAGTTTATATGCATATGTATTCATAAAAATATATTAATATTAACTTGGGATGATTTAATTGTTAAAATGTAAAATTATAAAAACATAATATTACTAAGAAAATACTAATCATTCAAATAAGATATTATATTGCAAGAGGAATGCCAAGGATTGCAAAAAGTGAATGCAACAACCTTAACACCAGTAGAAGGTGTCCTGGTGTTGGTAATATGGCGCTCACGACTTGCTGCCTTTGTTATTAGTAATGTCATTATCAGGCTAATTTGCAAGGATGATGTTTCCAATCCCCAAAGCCTTTTTACCACCGAAAATTTTCCGGTTCCACCGCCAAGGACATTAAACCAAGCACTATTGAATTAATCACAAGTCCCAATGCTCCCTTTCCACTCGAATCATGTACGTCACATCTCCTGTTTTTCCACCGTACACTTCATGACCCATCCAATCAGTGTCGAACAAAAAAAATAGGAACCACGCAACCCAATTTATAGCAGTCACTTACATCAGCATCCACATTGATTGTTGTAGTCCACTTAATGCACCTAGAAACCTTTCAAAAGAAACCTGAGATGTTGTGTGTGACTCAGATGGTGTCAGTGGGATGTCTCCTACAAAAAGTAGAGTGGCAGCTGAAATCATATTTACTCGAACACTTATACGCACACATATTATTTTTCAATTAGCAGGGTCCAAGTTTATGGCATGATACAAATTTCAATAATATTTATACGATATTATTAACTTGAATATTATATTTCTATAGTCTTAGGGTCAAAATTCAAAAAATTGAAATTACTCAAATTCAATTTACTCGAATGCACGCACGCACACATATTATTTTTCAATTAGTGGGGTCAAAGTTTATGGCATGAGACAAATTTCTATAATATTATTAATTTGGCTATTTTATATGAGTGTATATATAAAATGTTTGAATTTTTAAAATTACAACATGGGATAAACCTTTTGAAAGAATCTGAGGGAGAGTATATCTCAAAGATATATTGAAGAAGAAGACACGTCATAAATTGCCTTACCTAAAACCTAATCAACACGAACAAACCCAGATTTGAAAATAACAACATGAACCGTGAACACCAAAAGTTTGAAATCGTTAACATCATCATCAGCCTCAATACTTGACCTGTTCCCTAATCTGCATCAGAGAAGCCTTTGATGCGGAGATAAGAAACTGAGTTGAAGCAGGAGGCCATGGTGAAGAGTATCTTATTAGTATCTTATCCAATGACTCTCAAGAGGTTGAAAGCGAGTTTGACATGCCTTATTAACTTCATATCTTATTTCAGGTCGGGTTATAGTGGCAAATTGATTATTTAACTTATATTCATTTTGATTACAGATATTTGCATTTATATTAATCAGAGATGAGATAAGTAAATAATCACTCTTTAAGTAAAATAAAGGAAAGTAACAATACATAAGTTCTCTTGATTAATGAAACCCCTTCCAACTGCAGCATTTTCCGTTTCATTTGGATTTGGAGTAGGTAGAAGAACAATTGCTAATATTGCACAGATGAATGCCGCAACAGCACCGACCAAAAATGTCGGCAAGTTGCCGCCACCAAACAAAGAATCCCACAACCCACTCAATGCTGATACTATGATCTGAAATATATTTGTATACCTGAGTATCAAATTTAAATACTAAAATTGCATAAGTATAAAGTAATGAAAAATATAAAAAAAAGTAAATGAAATTCAATCGGGCAATAGAGATGTTAAGGATTCCCAAAGATAAACCTGAAAATTTATCTTGTATTATTAGAGAATTTATACTAGTAGGTTTTAGTTTTTTAATTCATTTTTATTTATGTTATTTTTGAGTTAACAGTTTATAAGTTTGATCAACTATATGAGTTTTTTTTATCTTGCCTGAATCCTGGTGCACTCGACTAAATAGAGGCCAATGCAACACTAAAGTGTATTCATAAAAATATATTAATATTAACTTGTGATAATTTAATTATTAATAGGTGAAATTATAAAAACATAATATTACTAAGAAAATACTAATCATTCAAATAAGATATTATATTGCAAGAGGAATGTTAAGGACTGCAATGGCGTTGGAAATATGCCGCTCACGACTTGCTGCCTTGGTTATTAGTAATGTCATTATCAGGCTAATTTGCAAGGATGATGTTTCCAATCCCCAAAGCCTCTTTACCACCAAAAATTTTCCGGTTCCACCGCCAAGGACATTAAACCAAGCACTATTGATTTAATCACAAGTCCCAATGCTCCCTTTTCCACTCCAATCACGTACGTCACATCTCCTGTTTTTACACCGTACACTTCATGACCCATCCAATCAGTGTCGAACAAAAAAAATGGGAACCACGCAACCCAATTTATAGCAGTCACTTACATCAGCATCCACATTGATTGTTGTAGTTCACTTAATGCACCTAGAAACCTTTCAAAAGAAACCTGAGATGTTGTGTGTGACTCGAATGGTGTCAGTGGGATATCTTCTACAAAAAGTAGAGCGGCAGCTGAAATCATATTTACTCGAACGCTTATACGCACACATATTATTTTTCAATTAGCAGGGTCCAAGTTTATGGCATGATACAAATTTCAATAATATTTATATGATATTATTAACTTGAATATTATATTTCTATAGTCTTATGGTCAAAATTCAAAAAAATTCAAATTACTCAAATTCAATTTACTCGAATGCAATTCAACCAGAGTAAGGGCAATAGAGATGTTAAGGATTCCCAATGATAAACCTGAAAATATATTTTGTATTATTAGAGAAAATATACTAGTGGTTTTAGTTTTTTATTTCATTTTTATTTATGTTATTTTAGAGGTAACAGTTTATAAGTTTGATCAATTATAAGAGTTTTTTTTATCTTGCCTGAATCCTGGTGCACTCGAGTAAATAGAGGCCAATGCAACACTAAAGTTTATATGCATATGTATTCATAAAAATATATTAATATTAACTTGGGATGATTTAATTATTAAAATGTGAAAGTATAAAAACATAATATTACTAAGAAAATACTAATCATTCAAATAAGATATTATATTGCAAGAGGAATGCCAAGGATTGCAAAAAGTGAATGCAACAACCTTAACACCAGTAGAAGGTGTCCTGGTGTTGGTAATATGTCGTTCACGACTTGCTGCCTTTGTTATTAGTAATGTCATTATCAGGCTAATTTGCAAGGATGAAGTTTCCAATCCCCAAAGCCTCTTTACCACCGAAAATTTTCCGGTTGACATTAAACCAAGCACTATTGAATTAATCACAAGTCCCAATGCTCCCTTTTCCACTCTAATCATGTACGTCACATCTCCTGTTTTTCCACCGTACACTTCATGACCCATCCAATCAGTGTCGAACAAAAAAAATAGGAACCACGCAACCCAATTTATAGCAGTCACTTACATCAGCATCCACATTGATTGTTGTAGTCCACTTAATGCACCTAGCAACATTTCAAAAGAAACCTGAGATGTTGTGTGTGATTGGGATGGTGTCAGTGGGATGTCTTCTACAAAAAGTAGAGCGGCAGCTGAAATCATATTTACTCGAACGCTTATACGCACACATATTATTTTTCAATTAGCAGGGTCCAAGTTTATGGCATGATACAAATTTCAATAATATTTATATGATATTATTAACTTGAATATTATATTTCTATAGTCTTAGGGTCAAAATTCAAAAAATTCAAATTACTCAAATTCAATTTACTCGAATGCACGCACGCACACATATTATTTTTCAATTAGCGGGCTAAAAGTTTATGGCATGAGACAAATTTCTATAATATTATTAATTTGGCTATTTTAGATGAGTATATATATAAAAAGTTTGAATTTTCAAATTCACAACATGGGATAAAACCTTTAGAAAGAATCTGAGGGAGAGTATACCTCAAAGATATGTTGAAGAAGAAGACACGTCATCAATTGTCTTACCTGAAACTTAATCAACACGAACAAACCCAGATTTGAAAATAACAACATGAACCGTGAACACCAAAAGTTTGAAATCGTTAACATCATCATCAGCCTCAGTACTTGACATGTTCCCTAATCTGCATCAGAGAAGCCTTTGATGCGGAGATAAGAAACAGAGTTGAAGAAGGAGGCCATGGTGACGAGTATCTTGTTAGTATCTTATCCAATGACTCTCAAGAGGTTGAAAGCGAGTTTGACATGCCTTATTAACTTCATATCTTATTTCAGGTCGGTTTATAGTGGCAAATTGATTATTTAACTTATATTCATTTTTATTACAGATATTTGCATTTATATTAATCAGAGATGAGATAAGTAAATAATCACTCTTTAAGTAAATTAAAGGAAAGTAACAATACATAAGTTCTCTTGATTAATGAAACCCCTTCCAACTGCAGCATTTTCCGTTTCATTTGGATTTGGAGTAGGTAGAAGAACAATTGCTAATATTGCACAGATGAGTGCCGCAACAGCACCGACCAAAAATGTCGGCAAATTGCTGCCACCAAACAAAGACTACCACAACCAACTCAATGCTAATACTATGATCTGAAATATATTTGTATACCTGAGTATCAAATTTAAATACTAAAATTTGTATACCTGAGTATCAAATTTAAATACTAAAATTGCATAAGTATAAAGTAATGAAAAATATAAAAAAAAAAGTAAATGAAATTCAATCGGGCAATAGAGATGTTAAGGATTCCCAAAGATAAACCTGAAAATATATCTTGTATTATTAGAGAAAATATACTAGTAGGTTTTAGTTTTTTAATTCATTTTTATTTATGTTATTTTGGAGGTAACAGTTTATAAGTTTGATCAATTATATAAGTTTTTTTTTATCTTGCCTGAATACTGGTGCACTCGAGTAAATAGAGGCGAATGCAACACTAAAGTGTATTCATAAAAATATATTAATATTAACTTGTGATGAATTTATTATTAAAATGAAATTATAAAAACATAATATTACTAAGAAAATACTAATCATACAAATAAGATATTATATTGCAAGAGGAATGTCAAGGACTGCAATGGCGTTGGAAATATGTCGCTCAAGACTTGTTGCCTTGGTTATTAGTGATGTCATTATCAGTCTAGTTTGTAAGGATGATGTTTCAAATCATGTATGTCACATCTCCCGTTTTTCCACCGTACACTTCATGACCCATCCAATCAGTGTCGAACAAAAAAAATGGGAACCACGCAACCCAATTTATAGCAGTCACTTACATCAATATCCACATTGATTGTTGTAGTCTACTTAATGCACCTAGCAACCTTTCAAATGAATCCTGAGATGTTGTGTGTGACTCGGATGGTGTCAGTGGGATGTCTTCTACAAAAAGTAGAGCGGCAGCTAAAATCATATTTACTCGAACGCTTATACGCACACATATTAATTTTCAATTAGCAGGGTCCAAATTTATGGCATGATACAAATTTCAATAATATTTATATGATATTATTAACTTGAATATTATATTTCTATAGTCTTAGGGTCAAAATTAAAAAAATTCAAATTACTCAAATTCAATTTACTCGAATGCACGCACGCACACATATTATTTTTCAATTAACGGGGTGAAAGTTTATGGCTTGAGACAAATTTCTATAATATTATTAATTTGGCTATTTTAGATAAGTGTATATATAAAAAGTTTGAATTTTTAAATTCACCACATGGGATAAACCTTTAGAAAGAATCTGAGGGAGAGTATACCTCAAAGATATATTGAAGAAGAAGACACGTTATAAATTGCCTTACCTGAAACTTAATCAACACGAACAAACCCAGATTTGAAAATAACAACATGAACCGTGAACAGAAAAAGTTTGAAATCATTAACATCATCATCAGCCTCAGTACTTGACCTGTTCCCTAATCTACAACAGAGAAGCCTTTGATGCGGAGATAAGAAACTGAGTTGAAGAAGGAGGCCATGGTGAAGAGTATCTTGTTAGTATCTTATCCAATGACTCTCAAGAGGTTGAAAGCGAGTTTGACATGCCTTATTAACTTCATATCTTATTTCAGGTCGGGTTATAGTGGAAAATTGATTATTTAACTTATATTCATTTTTATTACAGATATTTGCATTTATTTGCATTTATATTATTCAGAGATGAGTTAAGTAAATAATCACTCTTTAAGTAAAATAAAGGAAAGTAACAATACATAAGTTCTCTTGATTAATGAAACCCTTTCCAACTGCAGCATTTTCCGTTCCATTTGGATTTGGAGTAGGTAGAAGAAAAATTGCTAATATTGAACAGATGAATGCCGCAACAGCACCGACCAAAAATTTCGACAAGTTGACGCCACCAAACAAAGAATCCCACAACCCACTCAATGCTGATACTATGATCTAAAATATATTTGTATACCTGAGTATCAAATTTAAATACTAAAATTGCATAAGTATAAAGTAATGAAAAATATTTTTAAAAAAAAAGTAAATGAAATTCCATCGGGCAATAGAGATGTTAAGGATTCCCAAAGATAAACCTGAAAATTTATCTTGTATTATTAGAGAAAATATACTAGTAGGTTTTAGTTTTTTAATTCATTTTTATTTATATTATTTTGGAGGTAACAGTTTATAAGTTTGATCAATTATAAGAGTTTTTTTTATCTTGCCTGAATCCTGGTGCACTCGAGTAAATAGAGGCCAATGCAACACTAAAGTGTATTGATAAAAATATATTAATATTAACTTGTGATGATTTAATTATTAATATGTGAATTTATAAAAAAATAATATTACTAAGAAAATACTAATCATTCAAATAAGATATTATATTGCAAGAGGAATGTCAAGGACTGCAATGGCGTTGGAAATATGCCGCTCACGACTTGCTGCCTTTGTTATTAGTAATGTCATTATCAGGCTAATTTGCAAGGATGATGTTTCCAATCCCCAAAGCCTCTTTACCACCGAAAATTTTCGGTTCCACCGCCAAGGACATTAAACCAAGCACTATTGAATTAATCACAAGTCCCAATGCTCCCATTTCCACTCCAATCATGTACGTCACATCTCCTGTTTTTCCACCGTACACTTCATGACCCATCCATGACCCATCCAATCAGTTTCGAACAAAAAAATGGAAACCACGCAACCTAATATATAGCAGTCACTTACATCAGCATCCACATTGATCGTATAGTCCACTTAATGCACCTAGCAACCTTTCAAAAGAAACCTGAGATGTTGTGTGTGACTCGAATGGTGTCAGTGGGATGTCTTCTACAAAAAGTAGAGCGGCAGCTGAAATCATATTTACTCGAACGCTCATACGCACACATATTATTTTTCAATTAACAGGGTCCAAGTTTATGGCATGATACAAATTTCAATAATATTTATATGATATTATTAACTTGAATATTATATTTCTATAGTCTTAGGGTCAAAATTCAAAAAATTCAAATTACTCAAATTCAATTTACTCGAATGCACGCACGCACACATATTATTTTTCAATTAGCGGGCTCAAAGTTTATGGCATGAGACAAATTTCTATAATATTATTAATTTGGCTATTTTAGATGAGTATATATATAAAAAGTTTGAATTTTTAAATTCACAACATGGGATAAACCTTTAGAAAGAATATGAGGGAGAGTATACCTCAAAGATATGTTGAAGAAGAAGACACGTCATCAATTGCCTTACCTGAAACTTAATCAACACGAACAAACCCAGATTTGAAAATAACAACATGGACCGTGAACACCAAAAGTTTGAAATCGTTAACATCATCATCAGCCTCAGTACTTGACTTGTTCCCTAATCTGCATCAGAGAAGCCTTTGATGTGGAGATAAGAAACAGAGTTGAAGAAGGAGGCCATGGTGATGAGTATCTTGTTAGTATCTTATCCAATGACTCTCAAGAGGTTGAAAGCGAGTTTGACATGCCTATTAACTTCATATCTTATTTCAGGTCGGGTTATAGTGGCAAATTGATTATTTAACTTATATTCATTTTTATTACCGATATTTGCAGTTATATTAATCAGAGATGAGATAAGTAAATAATCACTCTTTAAGTAAAATAAAGGAAACTAACAATACATAAGTTCTCTTGATTAATGAAACCCCTTCCAACTGCAGCATTTGCCGTTTCATTTGGATTTGGAGTAGGTAGAAGAAAAATTGCTAATATTGCACAGATGAATGCCGTCACAGCACCGACAAAAAATGTCGGCAAGTTGCCACCACCAAACAAAGAATCCCACAACCCACTCAATATTGATACTATGATCTGAAATATATTTGTATACCTGAGTATTAAATTTTAATACTAAAATTGCATTAGTATAAAGTAATGAAAAATATAAATAAAAAAAAGTAAATGAAATTCAACCAGAGTAAGAGCAATAGAGATGTTAAGGATTCCCAATGATAAACCTAAAAATATATATTGTATTATTCGAGAAAATATACTAGTAGGTTTTAGTTTTTTAATTCATTTTTATTTATGTTATTTTGGAGGTAACAGTTTATAAGTTTGATCAATTATAAGAGTTTTTTTTATCTTGCCTGAATCCTGGTGCACTCGAGTAAATAGAGGCCAATGCAACACTAAAGTTTATATGCATATGTATTCATAAAAATATATTAATATTAACTTGTGATGATTTAATTATTAAAATGTGAAATTATTAAAACATAATATTACTAAGAAAATACTAATCATTCAAATAAGATATGATATTGCAAGAGGAATGCCAATGATTGCAAAAAGTGAATGCGACAACCTTAACACCAGCAGAAGGTGTCCTGGTATTGGTAATATGCCGCTCACGACTTGCTGCCTTGGTTATTAGTAATGTCATTATTAGGCTAATTTGCAAGGATGATGTTTCCAATCCCCAAAGCCTCTTTACCACCAAAACTTTTCCGGTTCCACCGCCAAGGACATTAAACCAAGCACTATTGAATTAATCCAAAGTCCCAATGCTCCCTTTTCCACTCCAATCATGTATGTCACATCTCCTGTTTTTCCACCGTACACTTCATGACCCATCCAATCAGTGTCGAACAAAAAAAATAGGAACAATGCAACCCAATTTATAGCAGTCACTTACATCAGCATCCACATTGATTGTTGTAGTTCTCTTAATACACCTAGCAACCTTTCAAAAGAAACCTGAGATGTTGTGTGTGATTGGGATGGTGTCAGTGGGATGGATCCTACAAAAAGTAGAGCGGCAGCTGAAATCATATTTACTCGAACGCTTATACGCACACATATTATTTTTCAATTAGCAGGGTCCAAGTTTATGGCATGATACAAATTTCAATAATATTTATACGATATTATTAACTTGAATATTATATTTCTATAGTCTTAAAGTCAAAATTCAAAAAATTCAAATTACTCAAATTCAATTTACTCGAATGCACGCACGCACACATATTATTTTTCAATTAGCGGGGTGAAAGTTTATGGCAAGAGACAAATTTCTATAATATTATTAATTTGGCTATTTTAGATAAGTGTATATATAAAAAGTTTGAATTTTTAAATTCACAAGATGGAATAAACCTTTAGAAAGAATCTGAGGGAGAGTATACCTCAAAGATATATTGAAGAAGAAGACACGTCATAAATTGCCTTACCTGAAACTTAATCAACACGAACAAACCCAGATTTGAAAATAACAACATGAACCGTGATTAGAAAAAGTTTGAAATCATTAACATCATCATCAGCCTCAGTACTTGACCTGTTCCCTAATCTACAACAGAGAAGCCTTTGATGCGGAGATAAGAAATTGAGTTGAAGAAGGAGGCCACGGTGAAGAGTATCTTGTTAGTATCTTATCCAATGACTCTCAAGAGGTTGAAAACGAGTTTGACATGCCTTATTAACTTCATATCTTATTTCAGGTCGGGTTATAGTGGAAAATTAATTATTTAACTTATATTCATTTTTATTACAGATATTTGAATTTATATTAATCAGAGATGAGATACGTAAATAATCACTCTTTAAGTAAAATAAAGGAAAGTAACAATACATAAGTTCTCTTAATTAATGAAACCCCTTCCAACTGCAGCATTTTCCGTTTCATTTGGATTTGTAGTAGGTAGAAGAACAATTTCTAATATTGCACAGATGAATGTCGCAACAGCACCGACCAAAAATGTCGGCAAGTTGCCACCACCAAACAAAGAATCCCACAACCCACTCATTGCTGATACTATGATTTGAAATATATTTGTATACCTGAGTATCAAATTTAAATACTAAAATTGCATAAGTATAAAGTAATGAAAAATATTTTTAAAAACAAGTAAATGAAATTCAATCGGGCAATATACTAGTAGGTTTTAGTTTTTTAATTCATTTTTATTTATGTTATTTTGGAGGTAACAGTTTATAAGTTTGATCAATTATAAGAGTTTTTTTATCTTGCCTGAATCCTGGTGCACTCGAGTAAATAGAGGTCAATGCAACACTAAAGTGTATTCATAAAAATATATTAATATTAACTTGTGATGATTTAATTATTAATATGTGAAATTATAAAAATATAATATTACTAAGAAGCCTTGGTTATTAGTAATGTCATGATCAGGCTAATTTGCAAGGATGATGTTTCCAATTCCCAAAGCCTTTTTACCACCGAAAATTTTCCGGTTCCACCGCCAAGGACATTAAACCAAGCACTATTGAATTAATCACAAGTCCCAATGCTCCCTTTTCCACTCCAATCATGTACGTCACATCTCCTGTTTTTCCACCGTACACTTCATGACCCATCCAATCAGTGTCGAACAAAACAAATGGGAACCACGCAACCCAATTTATAGCAGTCACTTACATCAGCATCCACATTGATTGTTGTAGTCCACTTAATGCACCTAGCAACCTTTCAAAAGAAACCTGAGATGTTGTGTGTGACTCGAATGGTGTCAGTGGGATGTCTTCTACAAAAAGTAGAGCGGCAGCTGAAATCATATTTACTTGAATGCTTATACGCACACATATTATTTTTCAATTAGCAGGGTCCAAGTTTATGGCATGATACAAATTTCAATAATATTTATATGATATTATTAACTTGAATATTATATTTCAATTGTCTTAGGGTCAAAATTCAAAAAATTCAAATTACTCAAATTCAATTTACTCGAATGCACGCACGCACACATATTCTTTTTCAAATAGCGGGCTCAAAGTTTATGGCATGAGACAAATTTCTATAATATTATTAATTTGGCTATTTTAGATGAGTGTATATATAAAAAGTTTGAATTTTTAAATTCACAACATGGGATAAACCTTTAGAAAGAATCTGAGGGAGAGTATACCTCAAAGATATGTTGAAGAAGAAGACACGTCATCAATTGCCTTACCTGAAACTTAATCAACACGAACAAACCCAGATTTGAAAATAAAAACATGAACCGTGAACACTAAAAGTTTGAAATCGTTAACATCATCAACAGCCTCAGTACTTGACATGTTCCTTAATCTGCATCAGAGAAGCCTTTGATGCGGAGATAAGAAACAGAGTTGAAGAAGGAGGCCATGGTGACGAGTATCTTGTTAGTATCTTATCCAATGACTCTCAAGAGGTTGAAAGCGAGTTTGACATGCCTTATTAACTTCATATCTTATTTCAGGTCGGGTTATAGTGGCAAATTGATTATTTAACTTATATTCATTTTTATTACAGATATTTGCAGTTATATTAATCAGAGATGAGATAAGTAAATAATCACTCTTTAAGTAAATAAAGGAAAGTAACAATACATAAGTTCTCTTGATTAATCAAACCCCTTCCAACTGCAGCATTTTCCGTTTCATTTGGATTTGTAGTAGGTAGAAGAACAATTGCTAATATTGCACAGATGAATGCCGTAACAGCACCGACAAAAAATGTCGGCAAGTTGCCGCCACCAAACAAAGAATCCCACAACCCACTAAATGTTGATACTATGATCTGATATATATTTGTATACCTGAGTATTAAATTTAAATACTAAAATTGCATAAGTATAAAGTAATGAAAAATATAAAAAAAAATGAAATTCAACCAGAGTAAGGGCAATAGATGTGTTAAGGATTCCCAATGATAAACCTTAAAATATATTTTGTATTATTAGAGAAAATATACTAGTGGTTTTAGTTTTTTATTTCATTTTTATTTATGTTATTTTGGAGGTAACAGTTTATAAGTTTGATCAATTATAAGAGTTTTTTTTATCTTGCCTGAATCCTGGTGCACTCGAGTAAATAGAGGCCAATGCAACACTAAAGTTTATATGCATATGTATTCATAAAAATATATTAATATTAACTTGTGATGATTTAATTATTAAAATGTGAAATTATAAAAACATAATATTACTAAGAAAATACAAATCATTCAAATAAGATATTATATTGCAAAAGGAATGCCAAGGATTGCAAAAAGTGAATGCAACAACCTTAACACCAGTAGAAGGTGTCCTGGTGTTGGTAATATGCCGCTCACGACTTGCTGCCTTTGTTATTAGTAATGTCATTATCAGGCTAATTTGCAAGGATGATGTTTCCAATCCCCAAAGCCTCTTTACCACCGAAAATTTTCCGGTTCCACCGCCAAGGACATTAAACCAAGCACTATTGAATGAATCACAAGTCCCAATGCTCCCTTTTCCACTCTAATCATGTACGTCACATCTCCTGTTTTACCATCGTACACTTCATGACCCATCCAATCAGTGTCGAACAAAAAAAATAGGAACCACGCAACCCAATTTATAGCAGTCACTTACATCAGCATCCACATTGATTGTTTTAGTCCGCTTAATGCACCTAGCAACTTTTCAAAAGAAACCTGAGATGTTGTGTGTGATTGGGATTGTGTCAGTGGGATGTCTTCTACAAAAAGTAGAGCGGCAGCTTAAATCATATTTACTCGAACGCTTATACGCACACATATTATTTTTCAATTAGCAGGGTCCAAGTTTATGGCATGATACAAATTTCAATAATATTTATATGATATTATTAACTTGAATATTATATTTCTATAGTCTTACGGTCAAAATTCAAAAAATTCAAATTACTCAAATTCAATTTACTCGAATGCACGCACGCACACAAATTATTTTTCAATTAGTGGGGTCAAAGTTTATGGCATGAGACAAATTTCTATAATATTATTAATTTGGCTATTTCAGATGAGTGTATATATAAAATGTTTGAATTTTTAAAATCACAACATGGGATAAACCTTTTGAAAGAATCTGAGGGAGAGTATATCTAAAAAAATATATTGAAGAAGAAGACACGTCATAAATTGCCTTACCTGAAACCTAATCAACACGAACAAACCCAGATTTGAAAATAACAACATGAACCATGAACACCAAAAGTTTGAAATCGTTAACATCATCATCAGCCTCAATACTTGACCTGTTCCCTAATCTGCATCAGAGAAGCCTTTGATGCGGAGATAAGAAACTGAGTTGAAGCAGGAGGCCATGGTGAAGAGTATCTTATTAGTATCTTATCCAATGACTCTCAAGAGGTTGAAAGCGAGTTTGACATGCCTTATTAACTTCATATCTTATTTCAGGTCGGGTTATAGTGGCAAATTGATTATTTAACTTATATTCATTTTTATTACAGATATTTGCATTTATATTAATCAGAGATGAGATAAGTAAATAATCACTCTTTAAGTAAAATAAAGGAAAGTAACAATACATAAGTTCTCTTGATTAATGAAACCCCTTCCAACTGCAGCATTTTCTGTTTCATTTGGATTTGGAGTAGGTAGAAGAACAATTGCTAATATTGAACAGATGAATGCCGCAACAACACCGACCAAAAATGTCGGCAAGTTGCCGCCACCAAACAAAGAATCCCACAACCCACTCAATGCTGATACTATGATCTGAAATATATTTGTATACCTGAGTATCAAATTTAAATACAAAAATTGCATAAGTATAAATTAATGAAAAATATAAAAAAAAAAGTAAATGAAATTCAATCGGGCAATAGAGATGTTAAGGATTCCCAAAGATAAACCTGAAAATTTATCTTGTATTATTAGAGAAATTATACTAATAGGTTTTAGTTTTTTAATTCATTTTTATTTATGTTAATTTGGAGGTAACAGTTTATAAGTTTGATCAATTATATGAGTTTTTTTTTTATCTTGCCTGAATATTGGTGCACTCGAGTAAATAGAGGCGAATGCAACACTAAAGTGTATTCATAAAAATATATTAATATTAACTTGTGATGATTTAATTATTAAAATGTGAAATAATAAAAACATAATATTACTAAGAAAATACTAATCATTCAAATAAGATATTATATTGCAAGAGGAATGTCAATGACTGCAATGGCGTTGGAAATATGCCGCTCACGACTTGCTGCCTTTGTTATTAGTAATGTCATTATCAGGCTAATTTGCAAGGATGATGTTTCCAATCCCCAAAGCCTCTTTACCACCGAAAATTTTCGGTTCCACCGCCAAGGACATTAAACCAAGCACTATTGAATTAATCACAAGTCCCAATGCTCCCATTTCCACTCCAATCATGTACGTCACATCTCCTGTTTTTCCACCGTACACTTCATGACCCATCCATGACCCATCCAATCAGTTTCGAACAAAAAAATGGAAACCACGCAACCTAATATATAGCAGTCACTTACATCAGCATCCACATTGATCGTATAGTCCACTTAATGCACCTAGCAACCTTTCAAAAGAAACCTGAGATGTTGTGTGTGACTCGAATGGTGTCAGTGGGATGTCTTCTACAAAAAGTAGAGCGACAGCTGAAATCATATTTACTCGAACGCTCATACGCACACATATTATTTTTCAATTAACAGGGTCCAAGTTTATGGCATGATACAAATTTCAATAATATTTATATGATATTATTAACTTGAATATTATATTTCTATAGTCTTAGGGTCAAAATTCAAAAAATTCAAATTACTCAAATTCAATTTACTCGAATGCACGCACGCACACATATTATTTTTCAATTAGCGGGCTCAAAGTTTATGGCATGAGACAAATTTCTATAATATTATTAATTTGGCTATTTTAGATGAGTATATATATAAAAAGTTTGAATTTTTAAATTCACAACATGGGATAAACCTTTAGAAAGAATATGAGGGAGAGTATACCTCAAAGATATGTTGAAGAAGAAGACACGTCATCAATTGCCTTACCTGAAACTTAATCAACACGAACAAACCCAGATTTGAAAATAACAACATGGACCGTGAACACCAAAAGTTTGAAATCGTTAACATCATCATCAGCCTCAGTACTTGACTTGTTCCCTAATCTGCATCAGAGAAGCCTTTGATGTGGAGATAAGAAATAGAGTTGAAGAAGGAGGCCATGGTGATGAGTATCTTGTTAGTATCTTATCCAATGACTCTCAAGAGGTTGAAAGCGAGTTTGACATGCCTATTAACTTCATATCTTATTTCAGGTCGGGTTATAGTGGCAAATTGATTATTTAACTTATATTCATTTTTATTACCGATATTTGCAGTTATATTAATCAGAGATGAGATAAGTAAATAATCACTCTTTAAGTAAAATAAAGGAAACTAACAATACATAAGTTCTCTTGATTAATGAAACCCCTTCCAACTGCAGCATTTGCCGTTTCATTTGGATTTGGAGTAGGTAGAAGAAAAATTGCTAATATTGCACAGATGAATGCCGTCACAGCACCGACAAAAAATGTCGGCAAGTTGCCACCACCAAACAAAGAATCCCACAACCCACTCAATATTGATACTATGATCTGAAATATATTTGTATACCTGAGTATTAAATTTTAATACTAAAATTGCATTAGTATAAAGTAATGAAAAATATAAATAAAAAAAAGTAAATGAAATTCAACCAGAGTAAGAGCAATAGAGATGTTAAGGATTCCCAATGATAA
The DNA here is from genome assembly GCA_963966055.1 of Lathyrus aphaca. Classification (NCBI taxonomy): domain Eukaryota; kingdom Viridiplantae; phylum Streptophyta; class Magnoliopsida; order Fabales; family Fabaceae; genus Lathyrus; species Lathyrus aphaca. The sequence goes on from OZ014523.1 coordinate 39,606,700, forward strand.
ACCTAAAAATATATATTGTATTATTCGAGAAAATATACTAGTAGGTTTTAGTTTTTTAATTCATTTTTATTTATGTTATTTTGGAGGTAACAGTTTATAAGTTTGATCAATTATAAGAGTTTTTTTTATCTTGCCTGAATCCTGGTGCACTCGAGTAAATAGAGGCCAATGCAACACTAAAGTTTATATGCATATGTATTCATAAAAATATATTAATATTAACTTGTGATGATTTAATTATTAAAATGTGAAATTATTAAAACATAATATTACTAAGAAAATACTAATCATTCAAATAAGATATGATATTGCAAGAGGAATGCCAAGGATTGCAAAAAGTGAATGCGACAACCTTAACACCAGCAGAAGGTGTCCTGGTATTGGTAATATGCCGCTCACGACTTGCTGCCTTGGTTATTAGTAATGTCATTATTAGGCTAATTTGCAAGGATGATGTTTCCAATCCCCAAAGCCTCTTTACCACCAAAACTTTTCCGGTTCCACCGCCAAGGACATTAAACCAAGCACTATTGAATTAATCCAAAGTCCCAATGCTCCCTTTTCCACTCCAATCATGTATGTCACATCTCCTGTTTTTCCACCGTACACTTCATGACCCATCCAATCAGTGTCGAACAAAAAAAATAGGAACAATGCAACCCAATTTATAGCAGTCACTTACATCAGCATCCACATTGATTGTTGTAGTTCTCTTAATACACCTAGCAACCTTTCAAAAGAAACCTGAGATGTTGTGTGTGATTGGGATGGTGTCAGTGGGATGGATCCTACAAAAAGTAGAGCGGCAGCTGAAATCATATTTACTCGAACGCTTATACGCACACATATTATTTTTCAATTAGCAGGGTCCAAGTTTATGGCATGATACAAATTTCAATAATATTTATACGATATTATTAACTTGAATATTATATTTCTATAGTCTTAAAGTCAAAATTCAAAAAATTCAAATTACTCAAATTCAATTTACTCGAATGCACGCACGCACACATATTATTTTTCAATTAGCGGGGTGAAAGTTTATGGCATGAGACAAATTTCTATAATATTATTAATTTGGCTATTTTAGATAAGTGTATATATAAAAAGTTTGAATTTTTAAATTCACAAGATGGAATAAACCTTTAGAAAGAATCTGAGGGAGAGTATACCTCAAAGATATATTGAAGAAGAAGACACGTCATAAATTGCCTTACCTGAAACTTAATCAACACGAACAAACCCAGATTTGAAAATAACAACATGAACCGTGATTAGAAAAAGTTTGAAATCATTAACATCATCATCAGCCTCAGTACTTGACCTGTTCCCTAATCTACAACAGAGAAGCCTTTGATGCGGAGATAAGAAATTGAGTTGAAGAAGGAGGCCATGGTGAAGAGTATCTTGTTAGTATCTTATCCAATGACTCTCAAGAGGTTGAAAACGAGTTTGACATGCCTTATTAACTTCATATCTTATTTCAGGTCGGGTTATAGTGGAAAATTAATTATTTAACTTATATTCATTTTTATTACAGATATTTGAATTTATATTAATCAGAGATGAGATACGTAAATAATCACTCTTTAAGTAAAATAAAGGAAAGTAACAATACATAAGTTCTCTTAATTAATGAAACCCCTTCCAACTGCAGCATTTTCCGTTTCATTTGGATTTGTAGTAGGTAGAAGAACAATTTCTAATATTGCACAGATGAATGTCGCAACAGCACCGACCAAAAATGTCGGCAAGTTGCCACCACCAAACAAAGAATCCCACAACCCACTCATTGCTGATACTATGATCTGAAATATATTTGTATACCTGAGTATCAAATTTAAATACTAAAATTGCATAAGTATAAAGTAATGAAAAATATTTTTAAAAACAAGTAAATGAAATTCAATCGGGCAATATACTAGTAGGTTTTAGTTTTTTAATTCATTTTTATTTATGTTATTTTGGAGGTAACAGTTTATAAGTTTGATCAATTATAAGAGTTTTTTTATCTTGCCTGAATCCTGGTGCACTCGAGTAAATAGAGGTCAATGCAACACTAAAGTGTATTCATAAAAATATATTAATATTAACTTGTGATGATTTAATTATTAATATGTGAAATTATAAAAATATAATATTACTAAGAAGCCTTGGTTATTAGTAATGTCATGATCAGGCTAATTTGCAAGGATGATGTTTCCAATTCCCAAAGCCTTTTTACTACCGAAAATTTTCCGGTTCCACCGCCAAGGACATTAAACCAAGCACTATTGAATTAATCACAAGTCCTAATGCTCCCTTTTCCACTCCAATCATGTACGTCACATCTCCTGTTTTTCCACCGTACACTTCATGACCCATCCAATCAGTGTCGAACAAAACAAATGGGAACCACGCAACCCAATTTATAGCAGTCACTTACATCAGCATCCACATTGATTGTTGTAGTCCACTTAATGCACCTAGCAACCTTTCAAAAGAAACATGAGATGTTGTGTGTGACTCGAATGGTGTCAGTGGGATGTCTTCTACAAAAAGTAGAGCGGCAGCTGAAATCATATTTACTTGAATGCTTATACGCACACATATTATTTTTCAATTAGCAGGGTCCAAGTTTATGGCATGATACAAATTTCAATAATATTTATATGATATTATTAACTTGAATATTATATTTCAATTGTCTTAGAGTCAAAATTCAAAAAATTCAAATTACTCAAATTCAATTTACTCGAATGCACGCACGCACACATATTCTTTTTCAAATAGCGGGCTCAAAGTTTATGGCATGAGACAAATTTCTATAATATTATTAATTTGGCTATTTTAGATGAGTGTATATATAAAAAGTTTGAATTTTTAAATTCACAACATGGGATAAACCTTTAGAAAGAATCTGAGGGAGAGTATACCTCAAAGATATGTTGAAGAAGAAGACACGTCATCAATTGCCTTACCTGAAACTTAATCAACACGAACAAACCCAGATTTGAAAATAAAAACATGAACCGTGAACACTAAAAGTTTGAAATCGTTAACATCATCAACAGCCTCAGTACTTGACATGTTCCTTAATCTGCATCAGAGAAGCCTTTGATGCGGAGATAAGAAACAGAGTTGAAGAAGGAGGCCATGGTGACGAGTATCTTGTTAGTATCTTATCCAATGACTCTCAAGAGGTTGAAAGCGAGTTTGACATGCCTTATTAACTTCATATCTTATTTCAGGTCGGGTTATAGTGGCAAATTGATTATTTAACTTATATTCATTTTTATTACAGATATTTGCAGTTATATTAATCAGAGATGAGATAAGTAAATAATCACTCTTTAAGTAAATAAAGGAAAGTAACAATACATAAGTTCTCTTGATTAATCAAACCCCTTCCAACTGCAGCATTTTCCGTTTCATTTGGATTTGTAGTAGGTAGAAGAACAATTGCTAATATTGCACAGATGAATGCCGTAACAGCACCGACAAAAAATGTCGGCAAGTTGCCGCCACCAAACAAAGAATCCCACAACCCACTAAATGTTGATACTATGATCTGATATATATTTGTATACCTGAGTATTAAATTTAAATACTAAAATTGAATAAGTATAAAGTAATGAAAAATATAAAAAAAAATAAAATTCAACCAGAGTAAGGGCAATAGATGTGTTAAGGATTCCCAATGATAAACCTTAAAATATATTTTGTATTATTAGAGAAAATATACTAGTGGTTTTAGTTTTTTATTTCATTTTTATTTATGTTATTTTGGAGGTAACAGTTTATAAGTTTGATCAATTATAAGAGTTTTTTTTATCTTGCCTGAATCCTGGTGCACTCGAGTAAATAGAGGCCAATGCAACACTAAAGTTTATATGCATATGTATTCATAAAAATATATTAATATTAACTTGTGATGATTTAATTATTAAAATGTGAAATTATAAAAACATAATATTACTAAGAAAATACAAATCATTCAAATAAGATATTATATTGCAAAAGGAATGCCAAGGATTGCAAAAAGTGAATGCAACAACCTTAACACCAGTAGAAGGTGTCCTGGTGTTGGTAATATGCCGCTCACGACTTGCTGCCTTTGTTATTAGTAATGTCATTATCAGGCTAATTTGCAAGGATGATGTTTCCAATCCCCAAAGCCTCTTTACCACCGAAAATTTTCCGGTTCCACCGCCAAGGACATTAAACCAAGCACTATTGAATGAATCACAAGTCCCAATGCTCCCTTTTCCACTCTAATCATGTACGTCACATCTCCTGTTTTACCATCGTACACTTCATGACCCATCCAATCAGTGTCGAACAAAAAAAATAGGAACCACGCAACCCAATTTATAGCAGTCACTTACATCAGCATCCACATTGATTGTTTTAGTCCGCTTAATGCACCTAGCAACTTTTCAAAAGAAACCTGAGATGTTGTGTGTGATTGGGATTGTGTCAGTGGGATGTCTTCTACAAAAAGTAGAGCAGCAGCTTAAATCATATTTACTCGAACGCTTATACGCACACATATTATTTTTCAATTAGCAGGGTCCAAGTTTATGGCATGATACAAATTTCAATAATATTTATATGATATTATTAACTTGAATATTATATTTCTATAGTCTTACGGTCAAAATTCAAAAAATTCAAATTACTCAAATTCAATTTACTCGAATGCACGCACGCACACAAATTATTTTTCAATTAGTGGGGTCAAAGTTTATGGCATGAGACAAATTTCTATAATATTATTAATTTGGCTATTTCAGATGAGTGTATATATAAAATGTTTGAATTTTTAAAATCACAACATGGGATAAACCTTTTGAAAGAATCTGAGGGAGAGTATATCTCAAAGATATATTGAAGAAGAAGACACGTCATAAATTGCCTTACCTGAAACCTAATCAACACGAACAAACCCAGATTTGAAAATAACAACATGAACCATGAACACCAAAAGTTTGAAATCGTTAACATCATCATCAGCCTCAATACTTGACCTGTTCCCTAATCTGCATCAGAGAAGCCTTTGATGCGGAGATAAGAAACTGAGTTGAAGCAGGAGGCCATGGTGAAGAGTATCTTATTAGTATCTTATCCAATGACTCTCAAGAGTTTGAAAGCGAGTTTGACATGCCTTATTAACTTCATATCTTATTTCAGGTCGGGTTATAGTGGCAAATTGATTATTTAACTTATATTCATTTTTATTACAGATATTTGCATTTATATTAATCAGAGATGAGATAAGTAAATAATCACTCTTTAAGTAAAATAAAGGAAAGTAACAATACATAAGTTCTCTTGATTAATGAAACCCCTTCCAACTGCAGCATTTTCTGTTTCATTTGGATTTGGAGTAGGTAGAAGAACAATTGCTAATATTGAACAGATGAATGCCGCAACAACACCGACCAAAAATGTCGGCAAGTTGCCGCCACCAAACAAAGAATCTCACAACCCACTCAATGCTGATACTATGATCTGAAATATATTTGTATACCTGAGTATCAAATTTAAATACTAAAATTGCATAAGTATAAATTAATGAAAAATATAAAAAAAAAAGTAAATGAAATTCAATCGGGCAATAGAGATGTTAAGGATTCCCAAAGATAAACCTGAAAATTTATCTTGTATTATTAGAGAAATTATACTAATAGGTTTTAGTTTTTTAATTCATTTTTATTTATGTTAATTTGGAGGTAACAGTTTATAAGTTTGATCAATTATATGAGTTTTTTTTTTATCTTGCCTGAATATTGGTGCACTCGAGTAAATAGAGGCGAATGCAACACTAAAGTGTATTCATAAAAATATATTAATATTAACTTGTGATGATTTAATTATTAAAATGTGAAATAATAAAAACATAATATTACTAAGAAAATACTAATCATTCAAATAAGATATTATATTGCAAGAGGAATGTCAAGGAATGCAATGGCGTTGGAAATATGCCGCTCACGACTTGCTGCCTTGGTTATTATTGATGTCATTATCAGGCTAGTTTGCAAGGATGATGTTTCCAATCCCCAAAGCCTCTTTACCACCGAAAATTTTCCGGTTCCACCGCCAAGGACATTAAACCAAGCACTATTGAATTAATCACAAGTCCCAATGCTGCATTTTCCACTCCAATCATGTACGTCACATCTCCCGTTTTTCCACCGTACACTTCATGACCCATCCAATCAGTGTCGAACAAAAAAAATGGGAACCACGCAACCCAATTTATAGCAGTCACTTACATCAGCATCCACATTGATTGTTGTAGTCCACTTAATGCACCTAGCAACCTTTCAAAAGAAACCTGAGATGTTGTGTGTGACTCGGATGGTGCCAGTGGGATGTCTTCAACAAAAAGTAGAGCGACAGCTGAAATCATATTTACTCGAACGCTTATACGCACACATATTATTTTTCAATTAGCAGGGTCCAAGTTTATTGCATGATACAAATTTCAATAATATTTATATGATATTATTAACTTGAATATTATATTTCTATAGTCTTATGGTCAAAATTAAAAAAATTCAAATTACTCATATTCAATTTACTCCAATGCACGCACACACACATATTATTTTTCAATTAGCGGGCTCAAAGTTTATGGCATGAGACAAATTTCTATAATATTATTAATTTGGCTATTTTAGATGAGTGTATATATAAAAAGTTTGAATTTTTAAATTCACATCATGGGATAAACCTTTAGAAAGAATCTGAGGGAGAATATACCTCAAAGATATGTTGAAGAAAAAGACACGTCATCAATTGCTTTACCTGAAACTTAATCAACACGAACAAACCCAGATTTGAAAATAACAACATGAACCGTGAACACCAAAAGTTTGAAATCGTTAACATCATCATCAGTCTCAGTACTTGATCTGTTCCCTAATCTGCATCAGAGAAGCCTTTGATATCTGCATCAGAGAAGCCTTTGATGCGGAGATAAGAAACAAAGTTGAAGAAGGAGGCCATGGTGACGAGTATCTTGTTAGTATCTTATCCAATGACTCTCAAGAGGTTGAAAGCGAGTTTGACATGCCTTATTAACTTCATATCTTATTTCAGGTCGGGTTATAGTGGCAAATTGATTATTTAACTTATATTCATTTTTATTACAGATATTTGCAGTTATATTAATCAGAGATGAGATAAGTAAATAATCACTCTTTAAGTAATATAAAGGAAACAAACAATACATAAGTTCTCTTGATTAATGAAACCCCTTCCAAATGCAGCATTTGCCGTTTCATTTGGATTTGGAGTAGGTAGAAGAACAATTGCCAATATTGCACAGATGAATGTCGTAACAGCACCGACAAAAAAGTTCGGCAAGTTGCCGCCACCAAACAAAGAATCCCACAACCCACTCAATGTTGATACTATGATCTGAAATATATTTGTATACTTGAGTATTAAATTTAAATACTAAAATTGCATAAGTATAAAGTAATGAAAAATATTAAAAAAAAGTAAATGAAATTCAACCAGAGTAAGGGCAATAGAGATGTTAAGGATTCAAAATGATAAACCTGAAAATATATATTGTATTATTAGATAAAAATATACTAGTAGGTTTTAGTTTTTTAATTCATTTTTATTTATGTTATTTTGGAGGTAACAGTTTATAAGTTTGATCAATTATAAGAGTTTTTTTATCTTGCCTGAATCCTGGTGCACTCGAGTAAATAGAGGCCAATGCAACACTAAAGTTTATATGCATATGTATTCATAAAAATATATTAATATTAACTTATGATGATTTAATTATTAAAATGTGAAATTATAAAAACATAATATTACTAAGAAAATACTAATCATTCAAATAAGATATTATATTGCAAGAGGAATGCCAAGGATTGCAAAAAGTGAATGCAACAACCTTAACACCAGTAGAAGGTGTCCTGGTGTTGGTAATATGCCGCTCACGACTTGCTGCCTTTGTTATTAGTAATGTCATTATCAGGCTAATTTGCAAGGATGATGTTTCAAATCTCCAAAGCCTCTTTACCACCGATAATTTTCTGGTTCCACCGCCAAGGACATTAAACCAAGCACTATTGAATTAATCACAAGTCCCAATGCTCCCTTTTCCACTCCAATCATGTACATCACATCTCCTGTATTTCCACTGTACACTTCATGACCCATCCAATCAGTGTCGAACAAAAAAAAGGGAACCACGCAACCCAATTTATAGCAGTCACTTACATCAGCATCCACATTGATTGTTGTAGTCCACTTAATGCACCTAGCAACCTTTCAAAAGAAACCTGAGATGTTGTGTGTGACTCGAATGGTGTCAGTGGGATGTCTTCTACAAAAAGTAGAGCGGCAGCTGAAATCATATTTACTTGAATGCTTATACGCACACATATTATTTTTCAATTAGCAGGGTCCAAGTTTATGGCATGATACAAATTTCAATAATATTTATATGATATTATTAACTTGAATATTATATTTCAATAGTCTTAGGGTCAAAATTCAAAAAATTCAAATTACTCAAATTCAATTTACTCGAATGCACGCACGCACACATATTCTTTTTCAAATAGCGGGCTCAAAGTTTATGGCATGAGACAAATTTCTATAATATTATTAATTTGGCTATTTTAGATGAGTGTATATATAAAAAGTTTGAATTTTTAAATTCACAACATGGGATAAACCTTTAGAAAGAATCTGAGGGAGAGTATACCTCAAAGATATGTTGAAGAAGAAGACACGTCATCAATTGCCTTACCTGAAACTTAATCAACACGAACAAACCCAGATTTGAAAATAACAACATGAATCGTGAACACCAAAAGTTTGAAATCGTTAACATCATCATCAGCCTCAGTACTTGACCTGTTCCCTAATCTGCATCAGAGAAGCCTTTGATGCGGAGAAAAGAAACAGTGTTGAAGAAGGTCTCCGTGGTGAAGAGTATCTTGTTAGTATCTTATCCAATGACTCTCAAGAGGTTGAAAGCGAGTTTGACATGCCTTATTAACTTCATATCTTATTTCAGGTCGGGTTATAGTGGCAAATTGATTATTTAACTTATATTCATTTTTATTACAGATATTTGAAGTTATATTAATCAGAGATGAGATAAGTAAATAATCACTCTTTAAGTAAAATAAAGGAAAGTAACAATACATAAGTTCTCTTGATTAATGAAACCCCTTCCAACTGCAGCATTAGCCGTTTCATTTGGATTTGGAGTAGGTAGAAGAACAATTGCTAATATTGCAGAGATGAATGTCGTAACAACACCGACAAAAAATGTCGGCAATTGCCGCCACCAAACAAAGAATCCCACAACCCACTAAATGTTGATACTATGATCTGAAATATATTTGTATACCTGAGTATTAAATTTAAATACTAAAATTGCATAAGTATAAAGTAATGAAAAATATAAAAAAAAGAAAGAAAAAGGAAATGAAATTCAACCAGAGTAAGGGCAATAGAGATGTTAAGAATTCCCAATGATAAACCTGAAAATATATATTGTATTATTCGAGAAAATATACTAGTAGGTTTTAGTTTTTTAATTCATTTTTATTTATGTTATTTTGGAAGTAACAGTTTATAAGTTTAGTTTGATCAATTATAAGAGTTTTTTTTATCTTGTCTGAATTCTGGTCCACTCGAGTAAATAGAGGCCAATGCAACACTAAAGTTTATATGCATATGTATTCATAAAAATATATTAATATTAACTTGTGATGATTTAATTATTAAAATCTGAAATTATAAAAACATAATATTACTAAGAAAATACTAATCATTCAAATAAGATATTATATTGAGAGAGGAATGCCAAGGATTGCAAAAAGTGAATGCAACAACCTTAACACCATTAGAAGGTGTCTTGGTGTTGGTAATATGCCGCTCATGACTTGCTGCCTTGGTTATTAGTAATGTCATTATTAGGCTAATTTGCAAGGATGATGTTTCCAATCACCAATGCCTCTTTAACACCGAAAATTTTCCGGATCCACCGCCAAGGACATTAAACCAAGCACTATTGAATTAATCAAAAGTCCCAATGCTCCCTTTTCCACTCCAATCATGTATGTCACATCTCTTGTTTTTCCACCGTACACTTCATGACATACAATCAGTGTCGAACAAAAAAAGGTAACCACGCAACCCAATTAATAGCAGTCACTTACATCAGCATCCACATTGATTGTTGTAGTCCACTTAATGCACCTTGCAACATTTCAAAAGAAACCTGAGATGTTGTGTGTGACTCGGATGGTGTCAGTGGGATGTCTTCTACAAAAAGTAGAGCGGCAGCTGAAATCATATTTACTCGAACGCTTATACGCACACATATTATTTTTCAATTAGCAGGGTCCAAGTTTATGGCATGATACAAATTTCAATAATATTTATATGATATTATTAACTTGAATATTATATTTCTATAGTCTTAGGGTCAAAATTTAAAAAATTCAAATTACTCAAATTCAATTTACTCTAATGCACGCACGCACACATATTATTTTTCAATTAGCGGGCTCAAAGTTTATGGCATGAGACAAATTTCTATAATATAATTAATTTGGCTATTTTAGATGAGTGTATATATAAAAAGTTTGAATTTTTAAATTCACAACATGGGATAAACCTTTAGAAAGAATCTGAGGGAGAGTATATCTTAAAGATATATTGAAGAAGAAGACACGTCATAAATTGCCTTACCTGAAACCTAATCAACACGAACAAACCCAGATTTGAAAATAACAACATGAACCGTGAACACCAAAAGTTTGAAATCGTTAACATCATCATCAGCCTCAATACTTTACCTGTTACCTAATCTGCATCAGAGAAGCCTTTGATGCGGTGATAAGAAACTGAGTTGAAGAAGGATGCCATGGTGAAGAGTATCTTATTAGTATCTTATCCAATGACTCTCAAGAGGTTGAAAGCGAGTTTGACATGCCTTATTAACTTCATATCTTATTTCAGGTTGGGTTATAGTGGCAAATTGATTATTTAACTTATATTCATTTTTATTACAGATATTAGCATTTATATTAATCAGAGATGAGATAAGTAAATAATCACTCTTTAAGTAAAATAAAGGAAAGTAACAATACATAAGTTCTCTTGATTAATGAAACCCCTTCCAACTGCAGCATTTTCCGTTTCATTTGGATTTGAAGTAGGTAGAAGAACAATTGCTAATATTGCACAGATGAATGTCGCAACAGCACCCACCAAAAATGTCGGCAAGTTGCCGCCACCAAACAAAGAATCCCACAACCCACTCAATGCTGATACTATGATCTGAAATATATTTGTATACCTGAGTATCAAATTTAAATACTAATATTGCATAAGTATAAAGTAATGAAAAATATAAAAAAAAAAAAGTAAATGAAATTCAGTCAGGCAATAGAGATGTTAAGGATTCCCAAAGATAAACCTGAAAATTTATCTTGTATTATTAGAGAAAATATAATAGTAGGTTTTAGTTTTTTAATTCATTTTTATTTATATTATTTTGGAGGTAACAGTTTATAAGTTTGATCAATTATAAGAGTTTTTTTTATCTTTCCTGAATCCTGGTGCACTCAAGTAAATAGAGGCCAATGCAACATTAAAGTGTATTCATAAAAATATATTAATATTAACTTGTGATGATTTAATTATTAATATGTGAAATTATAAAAACATAATATTACTAAGAAAATACTAATCATTCAAATAAGATATTATATTGCAAGAGGAATGTCAAGGACTGCAATGGCGTTGGAAATATGCCGCTCACGACTTGCTGCCTTGGTTATTAGTAATGTCATTATCAGACTAGTTTGCAAGGATGATGTTTCCAATCCCCAAAGCCTCTTTACCACCGAAAATTTTCCGGTTCCACCGCCAAGGACATTAAACCAAGCACTATTGAATTAATCACAAGTCCCATTGCTCCCTTTTCCACTCCAATCATGTACGTCACATCTCCTGTTTTTCCACCGTACACTTCATGACCCATCCAATCAGTGTCGAACAAAAAAAATGGGAACCACGCAACCCAATTTATAGCAGTCACTTACATCAACATCCACATTGATTGTTGTAGTCCACTTAATGCACCTAGCAACCTTTCAAAAGAAACCTGAGATGTTGTGTGTGACTCGGATGGTGTCAGTGGGATGTCTTCTACAAAAAGTAGAGCGGCTGCTGAAATCATATTTACTCGAACGCTTATACGCACACATATTATTTTTCAATTAGCAGGGTCCAAGTTTATGGCATGATACAAATTTCAATAATATTTATATGATATTATTAACTTGAATATTATATTTCTATAGTCTTAGGGTCAAAATTCAAAAAATTCAAATTACTCAAATTCAATTTACTCGAATGCACGCACGCACACATATTATTTTTCAATTAGCGGGCTCAAAGTTTATGGCATGAGACAAATTTCTATAATAGTATTAATTTGGCTATACTAGATGAGTGTATATATAAAAAGTTTGAATTTTTAATTTCACAACATGGGATAAACCTTTAGAAAGAATCTGAGGGAGAGTATACCTCAAAGATATGTTGAAGAAGAAGACACGTCATCAATTGCCTTACCTGAAACTTAATCAACACGAACAAACCCAGATTTGAAAATAACAACATGAACCGTGAACACCAAAAGTTTGAAATCGTTAACATCATCATCAGCCTCAGTACTTGACCTGTTCCCGAATCTACATCAGAGACGCCTTTGATGCGGAGATAAGAAACAGAGTTGAAGAAGGAGGCCATGGTGACGAGTATCTTATTAGTATCTTATCCAATGACTCTCAAGAGGTTGAAAGCGAGTTTGACATGCCTTATTAACTTCATATCTTATTTCAGGTCGGGTTATAGTGGCAAATTGATTATTTAACTTATATTTTCATTTTTATTACAGATATTTGCAGTTATATTAATCAGAGATGAGATAAGTAAATAATCCCTCTTTAAGTAAAATAAAGGAAACTAACAATACATAAGTTCTCTTGATTAATGAAACCCCTTCCAACTGCAGCATTTGCCGTTTCATTTGGATTTGGAGTAGGTAGAAGAACAATTGCTAATATTACACAGATGAATGTCGTAACAGCACCGACAAAAAATGTCGGCAAGTTACCGCCACCAAACAAACAATCCCACAACCCACTAAATGTTGATACTATGATCTGATATATATTTGTATACCTGAGTATTAAATTTAAATACTAAAATTGCATAAGTATAAAGTAATGAAAAATATTTATAAAAAAAAAGTAAATGAAATTCAACCAGAGTAAGGGCAATAGAGATGTACTGGATTCCCAATGATAAACCTGAAAATATATATTGTATTATTCGAGAAAATATACTAGTAGGTTTTAGTTTTTTAATTCATTTTTATTTATGTTATTTTGGAGGTAACAGTTTATAAGTTTGATCAATTATAAGAGTTTTTTTATCTGGCCTGAATCTTGGTGCACTCGAGTAAATAGAGGCCAATGCAACACTAAAGTTTATATGCATATGTATTCATAAAAATATATTAATATTAACTTGTGATGATTTAATTATTAAAATGTGAAATTATAAAAACATAATATTACTAAGAAAATACTAATCATTCAAATAAGATATTATATTGCAAGAGGAATGCCAAGAATTGCAAAAAGTGAATGCAACAACCTTAACACCAGTAGAAGGTGTCCATGTGTTGGTAATATGCCGCTCACGACTTGCTGCCTTTGTTATTAGTAATGTCATTATCAGGCTAATTTGCAAGGATGATGTTTCCAATCCCCAAAGCCTCTTTACCACCGAAAATTTTCCGGTTCCACCGCCAAGGACATTAAACCAAGCACTATTGAATTAATCACAAGTCCCAATGCTCCCTTTTCCACTCCAATCATGTACGTCACATCTCCTGTTTTTCCACCGTACACTTCATGACCCATCCAATCAGTGTCGAACAAAAAAAATAGGAACCACGCAACCCAATTTATAGCAGTCACTTACATCAGCATCCACATTGATTGTTGTAGTCCACTTAATGCACCTAGCAACCTTTCAAAAGAAACCTGAGATGTTGTGTGTGACTCGAATGGTGTCAGTGGGATGTCTTCTACAAAAAGTAGAGCGGCAGCTGAAATCATATTTACTCGAACGCTTATACGCACACATATTATTTTTCAATTCGTAGGGTCCAAGTTTATGGCATGATACAAATTTCAATAATATTTATATGATATTATTAACTTGAATATTATATTTCTATAGTCTTAGGGTCAAAATTCAAAAAATTCAAATTACTCAAATTCAATTTACTCGAATGCACGCACGCACACATATTATTTTTCAATTAGCGGGCTCAAAGTTTATGGCATGAGACAAATTTCTATAATATTATTAATTTGGCTATTTTAGATGAGTATATATATAAAAAGTTTGAATTTTTAAATTTACAACATGGGATAAAACCTTTACAAAGAATCTGAGGGAGAGTATACCTCAAAGATATGTTGAAGAAGAAGACACGTCATCAATTGTCTTACCTGAAACTTAATCAACACGAACAAACCCAGATTTGAAAATAACAACATGAACCGTGAACACCAAAAGTTTGAAATCGTTAACATCATCATCAGCCTCAGTACTTGACCTGTTCCCTAATCTGCATCAGAGAAGCCTTTGATTCGGAGATAAGAAACAGAGTTGAAGAAGGAGGCCATGGTGACGAGTATCTTGTTAGTATCTTATCCAATGACTCTCAAGAGGTTGAAAGCGAGTTTGACATGCCTTATTAACTTCATATCTTATTTCAGGTCGGGTTATAGTGGCAAATAGATTATTTAACTTATATTTTCATTTTTATTACAGATATTTGCAGTTATATTAATCAGAGATGAGATAAGTAAATAATCCCTCTTTAAGTAAAATAAAGGAAACTAACAATACATAAGTTCTCTTGATTAATGAAACCCCTTCCAACTGCAGCATTTGCCGTTTCATTTGGATTTGGAGTAGGTAGAAGAACAATTGCTAATATTACACAGATGAATGTCGTAACAGCACCGACAAAAAATGTCGGCAAGTTACCGCCACCAAACAAAGAATCCCACAACCCACTAAATGTTGATACTATGATCTGATATATATTTGTATACCTGAGTATTAAATTTAAATACTAAAATTGCATAAGTATAAAGTAATGAAAAATATTTATAAAAAAAAGTAAATGAAATTCAACCAGAGTAAGGGCAATAGAGATGTACTGGATTCCCAATGATAAACCTGAAAATATATATTGTATTATTCGAGAAAATATACTAGTACGTTTTAGTTTTTTAATTCATTTTTATTTATGTTATTTTGGAGGTAACAGTTTATAAGTTTGATCAATTATAAGAGTTTTTTTATCTGGCCTGAATCTTGGTGCACTCGAGTAAATAGAGGCCAATGCAACACTAAAGTTTATATGCATATGTATTCATAAAAATATATTAATATTAACTTGTGATGATTTAATTATTAAAATGTGAAATTATAAAAACATAATATTACTAAGAAAATACTAATCATTCAAATAAGATATTATATTGCAAGAGGAATGCCAAGGATTGCAAAAAGTGAATGCAACAACCTTAACACCAGTAGAAGGTGTCCATGTGTTGGTAATATGCCGCTCACGACTTGCTGCCTTTGTTATTAGTAATGTCATTATCAGGCTAATTTGCAAGGATGATGTTTCCAATCCCCAAAGCCTCTTTACCACCGAAAATTTTCCGGTTCCACCGCCAAGGACATTAAACCAAGCACTATTGAATTAATCACAAGTCCCAATGCTCCCTTTTCCACTCCAATCATGTACGTCACATCTCCTGTTTTTCCACCGTACACTTCATGACCCATCCAATCAGTGTCGAACAAAAAAAATAGGAACCACGCAACCCAATTTATAGCAGTCACTTACATCAGCATCCACATTGATTGTTGTAGTCCACTTAATGCACCTAGCAACCTTTCAAAAGAAACCTGAGATGTTGTGTGTGACTCGAATGGTGTCAGTGGGATGTCTTCTACAAAAAGTAGAGCGGCAGCTGAAATCATATTTACTCGAACGCTTATACGCACACATATTATTTTTCAATTCGTAGGGTCCAAGTTTATGGCATGATACAAATTTCAATAATATTTATATGATATTATTAACTTGAATATTATATTTCTATAGTCTTAGGGTCAAAATTCAAAAAATTCAAATTACTCAAATTCAATTTACTCGAATGCACGCACGCACACATATTATTTTTCAATTAGCGGGCTCAAAGTTTATGGCATGAGACAAATTTCTATAATATTATTAATTTGGCTATTTTAGATGAGTATATATATAAAAAGTTTGAATTTTTAAATTTACAACATGGGATAAAACCTTTACAAAGAATCTGAGGGAGAGTATACCTCAAAGATATGTTGAAGAAGAAGAAACGTCATCAATTGTCTTACCTGAAACTTAATCAACACGAACAAACCCATATTTGAAAATAACAACATGAACCGTGAACACCAAAAGTTTGAAATCGTTAACATCATCATCAACCTCAGTACTTGACCTGTTCCCTAATCTGCATCAGAGAAGCCTTTGATTCGGAGATAAGAAACAGAGTTGAAGAAGGAGGCCATGGTGACGAGTATCTTGTTAGTATCTTATCCAATGACTCTCAAGAGGTTGAAAGCGAGTTTGACATGCCTTATTAACTTCATATCTTATTTCAGGTCGGGTTATAGTGGCAAATTGATTATTTAACTTATATTTTCATTTTTATTACAGATATTTGCAGTTATATTAATCAGAGATGAGATAAGTAAATAATCCCTCTTTAAGTAAAATAAAGGAAACTAACAATACATAAGTTCTCTTGATTAATGAAACCCCTTCCAACTGCAGCATTTGCCGTTTCATTTGGATTTGGAGTAGGTAGAAGAAAAATTGCTAATATTGCACAGATGAATGCCGTGACAGCACCGACAAAAGACGTCGGCAAGTTGCCGCCACCAAACAAAGAATCCCACAACCCACTAAATGTTGATACTATGATCTGAAATATATTTGTATACCTGAGTATTAAATTTAAATACTAAAATTGCATAAGTATAAAGTAATGAAAAATATTTATAAAAAAAAGTAAATGAAATTCAACCAGAGTAAGGGCAATAGAGATGTACTGGATTCCCAATGATAAACCTGAAAATATATATTGTATTATTCGAGAAAATATACTAGTACGTTTTAGTTTTTTAATTCATTTTTATTTATGTTATTTTGGAGGTAACAGTTTATAAGTTTGATCAATTATAAGAGTTTTTTTATCTGGCCTGAATCTTGGTGCACTCGAGTAAATAGAGGCCAATGCAACACTAAAGTTTATATGCATATGTATTCATAAAAATATATTAATATTAACTTGTGATGATTTAATTATTAAAATGTGAAATTATAAAAACATAATATTACTAAGAAAATACTAATCATTCAAATAAGATATTATATTGCAAGAGGAATGCCAAGAATTGCAAAAAGTGAATGCAACAACCTTAACACCAGTAGAAGGTGTCCTGGTGTTGGTAATATGCCGCTCACGACTTGCTGCCTTGGTTATTAGTAATGTCATCATCAGGCTAATTTGCAAGGATGATGTTTCCAATCCCCAAAGCCTCTTTACCACCGAAAATTTTCCGGTTCCACTGCCAAGGACATTAAACCAAGCACTATTGAATTAATCACAAGTCCCAATGCTCCCTTTCCACTCGAATCAGGTACCTCACTTCTCCAGTATTTCCACTGTACACTTCATGACCCATCCAATCAGTGTCGAACAAAAAAACGGGAACCACGCAACCCAATTTATAGCAGTCACTTACATCAGCATCCACATTGATTAATGTAGTCCACTTAATGCACCTAGCAACCTTTCAAAAGAAACCTGAGATGTTGCGTGGAACTCGGATAGTGCTAGTGGGATGTCTTCTACAAAAAGTAGAGTGGCAGCTGAAATCATATTTACTCGAACGATTATACGCACACATATTATTTTTCAATTAGCAGGGTCCAAGTTTATGGCATGATACAAATTTCAATAATATTTATATGATATTATTAACTTGAATATTATATTTCTATAGTCTTAGGGTCAAAATTCAAAAAATTCAAATTACTCAAATTCAATTTACTCGAATGCACGCACGCACACATATTATTTTTCAATTAGCGGGCTCAAAGTTTATGGCATGAGACAAATTTCTATAATAGTATTAATTTGGCTATTTTAGATGAGTGTATATATAAAAAGTTTGAATTTTTAATTTCACAACATGGGATAAACCTTTAGAAAGAATCTGAGGGAGAGTATACCTCAAAGATATGTTGAAGAAGAAGACACGTCATCAATTGCCTTACCTTAAACTTAATCAACACGAACAAACCCAGATTTGAAAATAACAACATGAACCGTGAACACCAAAAGTTTGAAATCGTTAACATCATCATCAGCATCAGTACTTGACCTGTTCCCTAATCTACATCAGAAACGCCTTTGATGCGGAGATAAGAAACAGAGTTGAAGAAGGAGGCCATGGTGACGAGTATCATGTTAGTATCTTATCCAATGACTCTCAAGAGGTTGAAAGCGAGTTTGACATGCCTTATTAACTTCATATCTTATTTCAGGTCGGGTTATAGTGGCAAATTGATTATTTAACTTATATTCATTTTTATTACAGATATTAGCATTTATATTAATCAGAGATGAGATAAGTAAATAATCACTCTTTAAGTAAAATAAAGGAAAGTAACAACACATAAGTTCTCTTGATTAATGAAACCCCTTCCAACTGCAGCATTTTCCGTTTCATTTGGATTTTTAGAAGGTAGAAGAACAATTGCTAATATTGCACAGATGAATGTCGTAACAACACCGACAAAAAATGTCGGCAATTGCCGCCACCAAACAAAGAATCCCACAACCCACTAAATGTTGATACTATGATCTGAAATATATTTGTATACCTGAGTATTAAATTTAAATACTAAAATTGCATAAGTATAAAGTAATGAAAAATATAAAAAAAAAGAAAGAAAAATGAAATGAAATTCAACCAGAGTAAGGGCAATAGAGATGTTAAGGATTCCCAATGATAAACCTGAAAATATATATTGTATTATTAGAGAAAATATACTAGTAGGTTTTAGTTTTTTAATTCATTTTTATTTATGTTATTTTGGAGGTAACAGTTTATGAGTTTGATCAATTATAAGAGTTTTTTTATCTTGCCTGAATCCTGGTGCACTCGAGTAAATAGAGGCCAATGCAACACTAAAGTTTATATGCATATGTATTCATAAAAATATATTAATATTAACTTGTGATGATTTAATTATTAAAATCTGAAATTATAAAAACATAATATTACTAAGAAAATACTAATCATTCAAATAAGATATTATATTGAGAGAGGAATGCCAAGGATTGCAAAAAGTGAATGCAACAACCTTAACACCATTAGAAGGTGTCTTGGTGTTGGTAATATGCCGCTCACTTTACCACCGAAAATTTTCCGGTTCCACCGCCAAGGACATTAAACCAAGCACTATTGAATTAATCAAAAGTCCCAATGCTCCCTTTTCCACTCCAATCATGTATGTCACATCTCTTGTTTTTCCACCGTACACTTCATGACCCATCCAATCAGTGTCGAACAAGAAAAAGGAACCACACAACCCAATTTATAGCAGTCACTTACATCAGCATCCACATTGATTGTTGTAGTCCACTTAATGCACCTAGCAACCTTTCAAAAGAAACCTGAGATGTTGTGTGTGACTCGGATGGTGTCAGTGGGATGTCTTCTACAAAAAGTAGAGCGGCAGCTGAAATCATATATACTCGAACGCTTATACGCACACATATTATTTTTCAATTAGCAGGGTCCAAGTTTATGGCATGATACAAATTTCAATAATATTTATATGATATTATTAACTTGAATATTATATTTCTATAGTCTTAGGGTCAAAATTCAAAAAATTCAAATTACTCAAATTCAATTTACTCGAATGCACGCACGCACACATATTATTTTTCAATTAGCGGGCTCAAAGTTTATGGCATGAGACAAATTTCTATAATAGTATTAATTTGGCTATTTTAGATGAGTGTATATATAAAAAGTTTGAATTTTTAATTTCACAACATGGGATAAACCTTTAGAAAGAATCTGAGGGAGAGTATACCTCAAAGATATGTTGAAGAAGAAGACACGTCATCAATTGCCTTACCTTAAACTTAATCAACACGAACAAACCCAGATTTGAAAATAACAACATGAACCGTGAACACCAAAAGTTTGAAATCGTTAACATCATCATCAGCATCAGTACTTGACCTGTTCCCTAATCTACATCAGAAACGCCTTTGATGCGGAGATAAGAAACAGAGTTGAAGAAGGAGGCCATGGTGACGAGTATCATGTTAGTATCTTATCCAATGACTCTCAAGAGGTTGAAAGCGAGTTTGACATGCCTTATTAACTTCATATCTTATTTCAGGTCGGGTTATAGTGGCAAATTGATTATTTAACTTATATTCATTTTTATTACAGATATTAGCATTTATATTAATCAGAGATGAGATAAGTAAATAATCACTCTTTAAGTAAAATAAAGGAAAGTAACAACACATAAGTTCTCTTGATTAATGAAACCCCTTCCAACTGCAGCATTTTCCGTTTCATTTGGATTTTTAGAAGGTAGAAGAACAATTGCTAATATTGCACAGATGAATGTCGTAACAACACCGACAAAAAATGTCGGCAATTGCCGCCACCAAACAAAGAATCCCACAACCCACTAAATGTTGATACTATGATCTGAAATATATTTGTATACCTGAGTATTAAATTTAAATACTAAAATTGCATAAGTATAAAGTAATGAAAAATATAAAAAAAAAAGAAAGAAAAATGAAATGAAATTCAACCAGAGTAAGGGCAATAGAGATGTTAAGGATTCCCAATGATAAACCTGAAAATATATATTGTATTATTAGAGAAAATATACTAGTAGGTTTTAGTTTTTTAATTCATTTTTATTTATGTTATTTTGGAGGTAACAGTTTATGAGTTTGATCAATTATAAGAGTTTTTTTATCTTGCCTGAATCCTGGTGCACTCGAGTAAATAGAGGCCAATGCAACACTAAAGTTTATATGCATATGTATTCATAAAAATATATTAATATTAACTTGTGATGATTTAATTATTAAAATCTGAAATTATAAAAACATAATATTACTAAGAAAATACTAATCATTCAAATAAGATATTATATTGAGAGAGGAATGCCAAGGATTGCAAAAAGTGAATGCAACAACCTTAACACCATTAGAAGGTGTCTTGGTGTTGGTAATATGCCGCTCACTTTACCACCGAAAATTTTCCGGTTCCACCGCCAAGGACATTAAACCAAGCACTATTGAATTAATCAAAAGTCCCAATGCTCCCTTTTCCACTCCAATCATGTATGTCACATCTCTTGTTTTTCCACCGTACACTTCATGACCCATCCAATCAGTGTCGAACAAGAAAAAGGAACCACACAACCCAATTTATAGCAGTCACTTACATCAGCATCCACATTGATTGTTGTAGTCCACTTAATGCACCTAGCAACCTTTCAAAAGAAACCTGAGATGTTGTGTGTGACTCGGATGGTGTCAGTGGGATGTCTTCTACAAAAAGTAGAGCGGCAGCTGAAATCATATTTACTCGAACGCTTATACGCACACATATTATTTTTCAATTAGCAGGGTCCAAGTTTATGGCATGATACAAATTTCAATAATATTTATATGATATTATTAACTTGAATATTATATTTCTATAGTCTTAGGGTCAAAATTCAAAAAATTCAAATTACTCAAATTCAATTTACTCTAATGCACGCACGCACACACATTATTTTTCAATTAGCGGGCTCAAAGTTTATGGCATGAGACAAATTTCTATAATATAATTAATTTGGCTATTTTAGATGAGTGTATATATAAAAAGTTTGAATTTTTAAATTCACAACATGGGATAAACCTTTAGAAAGAATCTGAGGGAGAGTATATCTTAAAGATATATTGAAGAAGAAGACACGTCATAAATTGCCTTACCTGAAACCTAATCAACACGAACAAACCCAGATTTGAAAATAACAACATGAACCGTGAACACCAAAAGTTTGAAATCGTTAACATCATCATCAGCCTCAATACTTTACTTGTTCCCTAATCTGCATCAGAGAAGCCTTTGATGCGGTGATAAGAAACTGAGTTGAAGAAGGATGCCATGGTGAAGAGTATCTTATTAGTATCTTATCCAATGACTCTCAAGAGGTTGAAAGCGAGTTTGACATGCCTTATTAACTTCATATCTTATTTCAGGTCGGGTTATAGTGGCAAATTGATTATTTAACTTATATTCATTTTTATTACAGATATTAGCATTTATATTAATCAGAGATGAGATAAGTAAATAATCACTCTTTAAGTAAAATAAAGGAAAGTAACAATACATAAGTTCTCTTGATTAATGAAACCCCTTCCAACTGCAGCATTTTCCGTTTCATTTGGATTTGAAGTAGGTAGAAGAACAATTGCTAATATTGCACAGATGAATGTCGCAACAGCACCGACCAAAAATGTCGGCAAGTTGCCGCCACCAAACAAAGAATCCCACAACCCACTCAATGCTGATACTATGATCTGAAATATATTTGTATACCTGAGTATCAAATTTAAATACTAAAATTGTATAAGTATAAAGTAATGAAAAATATAAAAAAAAGTAAATGAAATTCAGTCGGGCAATAGAGATGTTAAGGATTCCCAAAGATAAACCTGAAAATTTATCTTGTATTATTAGAGAAAATATAATAGTAGGTTTTAGTTTTTTTAATTCATTTTATTTATATTATTTTGGAGGTAACAGTTTATAAGTTTGATCAATTATAAGAGTTTTTTTTATCTTGCCTGAATCCTGGTGCACTCAAGTAAATAGAGGCCAATGCAACATTAAAGTGTATTCATAAAAATATATTAATATTAACTTGTGATGATTTAATTATTAATATGTGAAATTATAAAAACATAATATTACTAAGAAAATACTAATCATTCAAATAAGATATTATATTGCAAGAGGAATGTCAAGGACTGCAATGGCGTAGGAAATATGCCGCTCACGACTTGCTGCCTTGGTTATTAGTAATGTCATTATCAGACTAGTTTGCAAGGATGATGTTTCCAATCCCCAAAGCCTCTTTACCACCGAAAATTTTCCGGTTCCACCGCCAAGGACATTAAACCAAGCACTATTGAATTAATCACAAGTCCCATTGCTCCCTTTTCCACTCCAATCATGTACGTCACATCTCCTGTTTTTCCACCGTACACTTCATGACCCATCCAATCAGTGTCGAACAAAAAAAATGGGAACCACGCAACCCAATTTATAGCAGTCACTTACATCAACATCCACATTGATTGTTGTAGTCCACTTAATGCACCTAGCAACCTTTCAAAAGAAACCTTAGATGTTGTGTGTGACTCGGATGGTGTCAGTGGGATGTCTTCTACAAAAAGTAGAGCGGCAGCTGAAATCATATTTACTCGAACGCTTATACGCACACATATTATTTTTCAATTAGCAGGGTCCAAGTTTATGGCATGATACAAATTTCAATAATATTTATATGATATTATTAACTTGAATATTATATTTCTATAGTCTTAGGGTCAAAATTCAAAAAATTCAAATTACTCAAATTCAATTTACTCGAATGCACGCACGCACACATATTATTTTTCAATTAGCGGGCTCAAAGTTTATGGCATGAGACAAATTTCTATAATAGTATTAATTTGGCTATTTTAGATGAGTGTATATATAAAAAGTTTGAATTTTTAATTTCACAACATGGGATAAACCTTTAGAAAGAATCTGAGGGAGAGTATACCTCAAAGATATGTTGAAGAAGAAGACACGTCATCAATTGCCTTACCTTAAACTTAATCAACACGAACAAACCCAGATTTGAAAATAACAACATGAACCGTGAACACCAAAAGTTTGAAATCGTTAACATCATCATCAGCCTCAGTACTTGACCTGTTCCCTAATCTGCATCAGAGAAGCCTTTGATGCGGAGAAAAGAAAGAGAGTTGAAGAAGGTCTCCGTGGTGAAGAGTATCTTGTTAGTATCTTATCCAATGACTCTCAAGAGGTTGAAAGCGAGTTTGACATGCCTTATTAACTTCATATCTTATTTCAGGTCGGGTTATAGTGGCAAATTGATTATTTAACTTATATTCATTTTTATTACAGATATTTGAAGTTATATTAATCAGAGATGAGATAAGTAAATAATCACTCTTTAAGTAAAATAAAGGAAAGTAACAACACATAAGTTCTCTTGATTAATGAAACCCCTTCCAACTGCAGCATTTGCCGTTTCATTTGGATTTGGAGTAGGTAGAAGAACAATTGCTAATATTGCATAGATGAATGTCGTAACAACACCGACAAAAAATGTCGGCAATTGCCGCCACCAAACAAAGAATCCCACAACCCACTAAATGTTGATACTATGATCTGAAATATATTTGTATACCTGAGTATTAAATTTAAATACTAAAATTGCATAAGTATAAAGTAATGAAAAATATAAAAAAAAGAAAGAAAAAGGAAATGAAATTCAACCAGAGTAAGGGCAATAGAGATGTTAAGGATTCCCAATGATAAACCTGAAAATATATATTGTATTATTAGAGAAAATATACTAGTAGGTTTTAGTTTTTTAATTCATTTTTATTTATGTTATTTTGGAGGTAACAGTTTATGAGTTTGATCAATTATAAGAGTTTTTTTTATCTTGCCTGAATCCTGGTGCACTCGAGTAAATAGAGGCCAATGCAACACTAAAGTTTATATGCATATGTATTCATAAAAATATATTAATATTAACTTGTGATGATTTAATTATTAAAATCTGAAATTATAAAAACATAATATTACTAAGAAAATACTAATCATTCAAATAAGATATTATATTGAGAGAGGAATGCCAAGGATTGCAAAAAGTTAATGCAACAACCTTAACACCATTAGAAGGTGTCTTGGTGTTGGTAATATGCCGCTCACTTTACCACCGAAAATTTTCCGGTTCCACCGCCAAGGACATTAAACCAAGCACTATTGAATTAATCAAAAGTCCCAATGCTCCCTTTTCCACTCCAATCATGTATGTCACATCTCTTGTTTTTCCACCGTACACTTCATGACCCATCCAATCAGTGTCGAACAAGAAAAAGGAACCACACAACCCAATTTATAGCAGTCACTTACATCAGCATCCACATTGATTGTTGTAGTCCACTTAATGCACCTAGAAACCTTTCAAAAGAAACCTGAGATGTTGTGTGTGACTCGGATGGTGTCAGTGGGATTACTTCTACAAAAAGTAGAGCGGCAGGTGAAATCATATTTACTCGAACGCTTATACACACATATTATTTTTCAATTAGCAGGGTCCAAGTTTATGGCATGATACAAATTTCAATAATATTTATATGATATTATTAACTTGAATATTATATTTCTATAGTCTTAGGGTCAAAATTCAAAAAATTCAAATTACTCAAATTCAATTTACTCTAATGCACGCACGCACACACATTATTTTTCAATTAGCGGGCTCAAAGTTTATGGCATGAGACAAATTTCTATAATATAATTAATTTGGCTATTTTAGATGAGTGTATATATAAAAAGTTTGAATTTTTAAATTCACAACATGGGATAAACCTTTAGAAAGAATCTGAGGGAGAGTATATCTTAAAGATATATTGAAGAAGACACGTCATAAATTGCCTTACCTGAAACCTAATCAACACGAACAAACCCAGATTTGAAAATAACAACATGAACCGTGAACACCAAAACTTTGAAATCGTTAACATCATCATCAGCCTCAATACTTTACCTGTTCCCTAATCTGCATCAGAGAAGCCTTTGATGCGGTGATAAGAAACTGAGTTGAAGAAGGATGCCATGGTGAAGAGTATCTTATTAGTATCTTATCCAATGACTCTCAAGAGGTTGAAAGCGAGTTTGACATGCCTTATTAACTTCATATCTTATTTCAGGTCGGGTTATAGTGGCAAATTGATTATTTAACTTATATTCATTTTTATTACAGATATTAGCATTTATATTAATCAGAGATGAGATAAGTAAATAATCACTCTTTAAGTAAAATAAAGGAAGGTAACAATACATAAGTTCTCTTGATTAATGAAACCCCTTCCAACTGCAGCATTTTCCGTTTCATTTGGATTTTTAAGTAGGTAGAAGAACAATTGCTAATATTGCACAGATGAATGTCGCAACAGCACCGACCAAAAATGTCGGCAAGTTGCCGCCACCAAACAAAGAATCCCACAACCCACTCAATGCTGATACTATGATCTGAAATATATTTGTATACCTGAGTATCAAATTTAAATACTAAAATTGCATAAGTATAAAGTAATGAAAAATATAAAAAAAAGTAAATGAAATTCAGTCGGGCAATAGAGATGTTAAGGATTCCCAAAGATAAACCTGAAAATTTATCTTGTATTATTAGAGAAAATATAATAGTAGGTTTTAGTTTTTTTAATTCATTTTTATTTATATTATTTTGGAGGTAACAGTTTATAAGTTTGATCAATTATAAGAGTTTTTTTATCTTGCCTGAATCCTGGTGCACTCAAGTAAATAGGGGCCAATGCAACATTAAAGTGTATTCATAAAAATATATTAATATTAACTTGTGATGATTTAATTATTAATATGTGAAATTATAAAAACATAATATTACTAAGAAAATACTAATCATTCAAATAAGATATTATATTGCAAGTGGAATGTCAAGGACTGCAATGGCGTTGGAAATATGCCGCTCACGACTTGCTGCCCTTGTTATTAGTAATGTCATTATCAGACTAGTTTGCAAGGATGATGTTTCCAATCCCCAAAGCCTCTTTACCACCGAAAATTTTCCGGTTCCACCGCCAAGGACATTAAACCAAGCACTATTGAATTAATCACAAGTCCCATTGCTCCCTTTTCCACTCCAATCATGTACGTCACATCTCCTGTTTTTCCACCGTACACTTCATGACCCATCCAATCAGTGTCGAACAAAAAAAATGGGAACCACGCAACCCAATTTATAGCAGTCACTTACATCAACATCCACATTGATTGTTGTAGTCCACTTAATGCACCTAGCAACCTTTCAAAAGAAACCTTAGATGTTGTGTGTGACTCGGATGGTGTCAGTGGGATGTCTTCTACAAAAAGTAGAGCGGCAGCTGAAATCATATTTACTCGAACGCTTATACGCACACATATTATTTTTCAATTAGCAGGGTCCAAGTTTATGGCATGATACAAATTTCAATAATATTTATATGATATTATTAACTTGAATATTATATTTCTATAGTCTTAGGGTCAAAATTCAAAAAATTCAAATTACTCAAATTCAATTTACTCGAATGCACGCACGCACACATATTATTTTTCAATTAGCGGGCTCAAAGTTTATGGCATGAGACAAATTTCTATAATAGTATTAATTTGGCTATTTTAGATGAGTGTATATATAAAAAGTTTGAATTTTTAATTTCACAACATGGGATAAACCTTTAGAAAGAATCTGAGGGAGAGTATACCTCAAAGATATGTTGAAGAAGAAGACACGTCATCAATTGCCTTACCTTAAACTTAATCAACACGAACAAACCCAGATTTGAAAATAACAACATGAACCGTGAACACCAAAAGTTTGAAATCGTAAACATCATCATCAGCATCAGTACTTGACCTGTTCCCTAATCTACATCAGAAACGCCTTTGATGCGGAGATAAGAAACAGAGTTGAAGAAGGAGGCCATGGTGACGAGTATCATGTTAGTATCTTATCCAATGACTCTCAAGAGGTTGAAAGCGAGTTTGACATGCCTTATTAACTTCATATCTTATTTCAGGTCGGGTTATAGTGGCAAATTGATTATTTAACTTATATTCATTTTTATTACAGATATTTGCAGTTATATTAATCAGAGATGAGATATGTAAATAATCACTCTTTAAGTAAAATAAAGGAAACTAACAATACATAAGTTCTCCTGATTAATGAAACCCCTTCCAACTGCAGCATTTGCCGTTTCATTTGGATTTGGAGTAGGTAGAAGAACAATTGCTAATATTACACAGATGAATGTCGTAACAGCACCGACAAAAAATGTCGGCAAGTTACCTCCACCAAACAAAGAATCCCACAACCCACTCAATGTTGATACTATGATCTGAAATATATTTGTATACCTGAGTATTAAATTTAAATACTAAAATTGCATAAGTATAGAGTAATGAAAAATATTTATAAAAAAAAGTAAATGAAATTCAACCAGAGTAAGGGCAATAGAGATGTAATGGATTCCCAATGATAAACCTGAAAATATATATTGTATTATTAGAGAAAATATACTAGTAGGTTTTAGTTTTTTAATTCATTTTTATTTATGTTATTTTGGAGGTAACAGTTTATAAGTTTGATCAATTATAAGAGTTTTTTTTTATCTGGCCTGAATGTTGGTGCACTCGAGTAAATAGAGGCCAATGCAACACTAAAGTTCATATGCATATGTATTCATAAAAATATATTAATATTAACTTGTGATGATTTAATTATTAAAATGTGAAATTATAAAAATATAATATTACTAAGAAAATACTAATCATTCAAATAAGATATTATATTGCAAGAGGAATGCCAAGGATTGCAAAAAGTGAATGCAACAACCTTAACACCAGTAGAAGGTGTCCTGGTGTTGGTAATATGCCGCTCACGACTTGCTGCCTTTGTTATTAGTAATGTCATTATCAGGCTAATTTGCAAGGATGATGTTTCCAATCCCCAAAGCCTCTTTACCACCGAAAATTTTCCGGTTCCACCGCCAAGGACATTAAACCAAGCACTATTGAATTAATCACAAGTCCCAATGCTCCCTTTTCCACTCCAATCATGTACGTCACATCTCCTGTTTTTCCACCGTACACTTCATGACCCATCCAATCTGTGTCGAACAAAAAAAATAGGAACCACGCAACCCAATTTATAGCAGTCACTTACATCAGCATCCACATTGATTGTTGTAGTCCACTTAATGCACCTAGCAACCTTTCAAAAGAAACCTGAGATGTTGTGTGTGACTCGGATGGTGTCAGTGGGATGTCTTCTACAAAAAGTAGAGCGGCAGCTGAAATCATATTTACTCGAACGCTTATACGCACACATATTATTTTTCAATTAGCAGGGTCCAAGTTTATGGCATGATACAAATTTCAATAATATTTATATGATATTATTAACTTGAATATTATATTTCTATAGTCTTACGGTCAAAATTCAAAAAATTCATATTACTCAAATTCAATTTACTCGAATGCACGCACGCACACATATTATTTTTCAATTAGCGGGGTCAAATTTTATGGCATGAGACAAATTTCTATAATATTATTAATTTGGCTATTTTAGATGAGTGTATATATAAAAAGTTTGAATTTTTAAATTCACAACATGGGATAAACCTTTAGAAAGAATCTGAGGGAGAGTATACCTCAAAGATATATTGAAGAAGAAGACACGTCATAAATTGCCTTACCTGAAACCTAATCAACACGAACAAACCCAGATGTGAAAATAACAACATGAACCGTGAACACCAAAAGTTTGAAATCATTAACATCATCATCAGCCTCAATACTTGACCTGTTCCCTAATCTGCATCAGAGAAGCCTTTGATGTGGAGATAAGAAACTGAGTTGAAGAAGGAGGCCATGGTGAAGAGTATCTTGTTAGTATCTTATCCAATGACTCTCAAGAGGTTGAAAGCGAGTTTGACATGCCTTATTAACTTCATATCTTATTTCAGGTCGGGTTATAGTGGAAAATTGATTATTTAACTTATATTCATTTTTATTACAGATATTTGCAGTTATATTAATAAGAGATAAGATAAGTAAATAATCACTCTATAAGTAAAATAAAGGAAACTAACAATACATAAGTTCTCTTGATTAATGAAACCCCTTCCAACTGCATCATTTGTCGTTTCATTTGGATTTGGAGTAGGTAGAAGAACAATTGCTAATATTGCACAGATGAATGCCGTAACAGCACCGACAAAAAATGTCGGCAAGTTGCCGCCACCAAACAAAGAATCGCACAACCCACTCAATGTTGATACTATGATCTGAAATATATTTTTATACCTGAGTATTAAATTTAAATACTAAAATTGCATAAGTATAAAGTAATGAAAAATATAACAAAAAAAGTAAATGAAATTCAACCAGAGTAAGGGCAATAGAGATGTTAAGTATTCCCGATAAACCTGAAAATATATATTGTATTATTAGAGAAAATATACTAGTAGGTTTTATTTTTTAATTCATTTTTATTTATGTTATTTTGGAGGTAACAGTTTATAAGTTTGATCAATTATAATAGGTTTTTTTATCTTGCCTGAATCCTGGTGCACTCGAGTAAATAGAGGCCAATGCAACACTAAAGTTTATATGCATATGTATTCATAAAAATATATTAATATTAACTTGAGATGATTTAATTATTAAAATGTGAAATTATAAAAACATAATATTACTAAGAAAATACTAATCATTCAAATAAGATATTATATTGCAAGAGGAATGCCAAGGATTGCAAAAAGTGAATGCAACAACCTTAACACCAATAGAAGGTATCCTGGTGTTGGTAATATGCCGCTCACAACTTGTTGCCTTTGTTATTAGTAATGTCATTATCAGGCTAATTTGCAAGGATGATGTTTCCAATCCCCAAAGCCTCTTTACCACCGAAAATTTTCCGGTTCCACCGCCAAGGACATTAAACCAAGCACTATTGAATTAATCAAAAGTCCCAATGCTCCCTTTTCCACTCCAATCATGTATGTCACATCTCCTGTTTTTCCACCGTACACTTCATGACCCATCCAATCAGTGTCGAACAAAAAACATAGGAACCACGCAACCCAATTTATAGCAATCACTTACATCAGCATCCACATTGATTGTTGTAGCCCACTTAATGCACCTAGCAACCTTTCAAAAGAAACCTGTGATGTTGTGTGTGACTGGGATGGTGTCAGTGGGATGTCTTCTACAAAAAGTAGAGCGGCAGCTGAAATCATATTTACTCGAACGCTTATACGCACACATATTATTTTTCAATTAGCAGGGTCCAAGTATATGGCATGATACAAATTTCAATAATATTTATATGATATTATTAACTTGAATATTATATTTCTATAGTCTTACGGTCAAAATTCAAAAAATTAAAATTACTCAAATTCAATTTACTCGAATGCACGCACGCACACATATTATTTTTCAATTAGCGGGCTCAAAGTTTATGGCATGAGACAAATTTCTATAATATTATTAATTTGGATATTTTAGATGAGTGTATATATAAAAAGTTTGAATTTTTAAATTCACAACATGGGATAAACCTTTAGAAAGAATCTGAGGGAAAGTATACCTTAAAGATATATTGAAGAAGAAGACACGTCATAAATTGCCTTACCTGAAACCTAATCAACACGAACAAACCCTGATTTGAAAATAACAACATGAACCGTGAACACCAAAAGTTTGAAATCGTTAATGTAACACCCACTTTTCCCATAAAAATTATTATAAATCTTTAATATAATCAGAGTTACTTGTCTAAAGTGAGATGCTACATCATCATCATTCATCAAAATCGTTAATAAAAGAAAACAGCGGAATCCAAATATTTAACGTCAATAGCTCAAAGGCTAAGCTAATCACACATAAAAAGGTTCTTCAATTCAAGTTTAATCATAAAGATAAGTTTTTCTCAACAATAAAAGTAAATGTGGAAAAGATCCCTGTTCCCGTTACATATCAGAGCTCCTAGGACACGGACATCACACCAACGTACTTCTCAAGTACCTGAATTGTCTGCACTTCCGAAGAAGTACAGACGCAACAAAACAAACAGAGGGGTGAGAAATAGATTCATAATATAACAGTGCATACGACATATATGAAGAAGTAATTCACCCCTAATCACACCAAGTCATCAATCATATCATTCAATCAATCATATCATTTAATCAATCATAATGCAATGTGACTCCAATGCACAATGCAAATGCGGTACCGACTCACAATAACGGTTCATCAATAGAACCCCGAATGCATCGTTAACGTCTCCAACAAGACACGATCATCCCTGCAACCACGATTCTCAACGAATCCCGAATAATCACATCCACGACATGATTATTCCATCAAATGTATACGCATGCAGACACAACAACACATACCATATCACAATACACATGAACACATCATGCTTTACGATCATCATGATCTCATCAACCAATCATCAGTGCATCTTATTCATACACAAGGCATATACATTATCTCATGTTGTTCACATTATAACAATCTACATATTCATATAAATCAATTAAGCACTTAGGATTTCTTATGCGACTAATCATCAAGTCCTATATTCATTATTAGAACATCCTCAAAGTCTTATTTCACTAATATCATCCTACATTAGAAGAATGAATCAAATCCACCTTAAAACGGACGAAAAATTACATTTACAGGGGCCTAACACGGCCCGTGTTGGGTGGCCTGGGACACGCCCCTCAAAATCCACAAAAACTCATTTTCCAGGAGGACAACACGGCCGCCCGTGTTGTACAACACTGCCCGTGTTGGGCCAAATCATCCAAAACACATTTTCCAGTAGTACAACACGGCCGCCCGTGTTGTACAACACTGCCTGTGTTGTGGCACCTGTACCCCAAAAATTCAATTTTTCCAAAAGTCCCAATTTATTCCCTCTTCCTCACATGCACGAATCCCAACCATTCTAAGTCAAATTTAACACTCAAAACCAACCAATTCACATGTTTATTATCCATTTATACATATAACATCAACTAGTTTTACTAATAACTTTCCTAGATCAATTAAGGAATCTATGAGGTTTAATCCTCTTCTCTGTTCATCATAACCCCCACAACCTTCATATATCAATCTTCCCAATGCCCAACACACAACACCAAATATATTTTCAAAATACATCGTACAATCATATTCATCAACAATTTCACAATATTGCATCAATTCAATCATTGTTATCATAATCTCTTAAAATACTTAAGGGAGAAAGGAACTCCCAATTACCCTTCTATGTCCTATCACCAATCATAAACCCTTTTCTCCCCCCTTACCTTAAAATCAAAGCTTTCCTGCACAACCTTTGGGTCTTGGTGATCTACGATCCTTGACCTTGCCTTTCTTCTCCTCTTTCTCCAGACCTCTCTGTTCTTCGTCAAAATACGATGAAAATGAGGTTTGTTTCCCTATTTCCTCTTTTTATGAAATAACAATTCCACCTTTGCCCCTTAAACCTCTAACTAACCATTTATTTATTTATTTTTATTTAAATAATAACAACATCATAATAATACACCTTATATTATTATTATTATTCTCATAAAATACTTTCTTCATCAAATATTCAATTATGCCATTAAATTATTTAATATTTATTTCACAAAAATAAATATAAAAATTAAGGCGTTACAACTCTCCCCCACTTAATTATTTTCGTCCTCGAAAATGTACCTGAATGGAATAACTCTGGATATGATTCCCGCATCTTGCTCTCCAGTTCCCAGGTAACACTTCCACCAGCAGCTCCTCCCCAAGCTACTCTCACAAGAGGTATCTCTTTGCCTCGAAGTTGCTTCATCTTACGATCTTCAATCCTCAATGGTAAGGTTTCCACCGTAAGATTGTCACGGATTTGTACTTCATCTCTCTGAATTACATGTGACGGATCAAACACATATTTCCTGAGTTGCGATACATGAAACACTTCGTGCAAATTCGAAAGTTCTGGCGGTAATGCCACTCTGTAAGCAACCTTGCCTACTCTCTGCATAATCTGATACGGTCCAATGAACCTAGGATCCAACTTATTAGACTTCAATGCACGTCCAACACCGGTCATTGGGTTGACTCTCAAAAATACATGGTCACCCTCATTGAACTCTAAGTCTTTCCTTCTATTATCATGGTAACTTTTCTGCCGACTCTGAGACGCTTTCATTTTCTCCTTGATCATCTGAATAGTTTCAGTAGTCTGCTGAATAATATCAGGCCCAAGCATAACATTTTCACCTGTCTCATACCAACACAGAGGTGTTCTACATCTTCTACCATAAAGAGCTTCAAACGGCGCCATTCCAATACTCGAATGATAGCTATTATTATAAGTAAATTCAATCAGTGCCAAATGTGTATCCCACGCACCACCTTTTTCTAGCACACAAGTTCTCAACAAATCTTCTAATGACTGAATAGTCCTCTCGGATTGTCCATCTGTCTGTGGGTGGTAAGCCGAACTCAATTTCAACTTAGAACCCAAAGCCTCATGCAAACTTTTCCAAAACTCAGAAGTAAATCGCGGATCTCTATCCGATACTATACTTGACGGTACACCGTGCAATTTCACAACAACTCGGATATAAATCTCCGCCAACTTAGTTAACGGGTAACTGATGTTTATCGGAATAAAATGCGCGGACTTAGTCAACCGGTCCACCACCACCCAAATAGCATCCAGTCCTCTCGTAGTATTTGGCAAACCTGTCACAAAATCCATAGCAATACTATCCCACTTCCACTCTGGGATCTCTAAAGGTTGCATCAGCCCCGAAGGCTTCTGATGTTCTACTTTTGATTTCTGACATACTAAACAAGCATAAACAAAGTGTGCAATATCTCGTTTCATACCGTGCCGCCAAAATAATTTCTTCAAGTCATGGTACATCTTTGTAGCTCCTGGGTGAATACTTAAGCTACTCCGATGACTCTCTTCCAGAATTGCTTTCTTTAGTTCAACACTATCGGGTATACAAATTCTCTCCCGAAATCTCAAAATACCATTATTATCCAAACTAAAATCACCGCCTTGATCATTTCTTTCGGTAGGCATTAAATCCACCAATTTCACATCTTGTCGTTGGCCTTCCTTAATTACATCAAGAAATTCATTATTTATTCGTAACATGCCCAACTTGACACTTCCAGGTGTTATCTCACACACCATACTCAAGTCTCTAAATTGCTCAATTAAATCCATCTCTTTCATTATCATAGCCGACATATGAACTGTTTTCCGGCTTAATGCGTCCGCAACTACATTTGCCTTTCCCGGATGGTAATTTAAATTAAAATCATAATCTTTCAAAAATTCTAACCATCTCCTCTGCCTCATATTAAGTTCCTTCTGATCAAATAAATATTTCAGACTCTTATGGTCACTAAAGACTTCAAATCGCGATCCATAGAGATAATGCCTCCAAATTTTCAACACAAATACCACTGCAACCAATTCTAAATCATGAGTAGGATAATTCCTCTCGTGTATCCTCAACTGTCTTGAAGCATAGGCTACTACTTTACCAACCTGCATTAACACGCCACCTAACCCCATTTTAGATGCATCACAATACACAACAAAAGCTTCATTCGGATTCGGTAAAATCAATATCGGTGCCGAAGTCAATTTCTTTTTCAATTCTTCAAAGCTTCTCTCACAAGCTACATCCCAAATAAAGGCTTGACTCTTCCGGGTCAATTGAGTCAATGGCAACGCCAAATTAGAAAATCCTTCAATAAACCTTCGATAATAACCAGCTAAACCAAGAAAACTTCTAATTTCCGTTACCGTCTTCGGAGGTTCCCAATCAAGCACAGCACTAACCTTCGAAGGGTCTACCGTTATACCTTCACCAGATATTACATGTCCCAAAAAGCTCACTTTCTTCAACTAGAATTCACACTTGGAAAATTTAGCAAACAATTTGTTATCTTTTAACACTTGCAGCACAATTCTCAAATGTTTCTCATGCTCTTCTTCAGACTTCGAGTATATTAATATATCATCAATAAATACTACGACGAATTGATCCAAGTAAGAATGGAATATCCGGTTCATATATTCCATAAACACACCCGGCGCATTAGACACTCCAAAAGGCATCACTGCATATTCGTAATGACCATATCGAGTTCTAAATGCCGTCTTCTGGATATCTTCCTCTTTCACTCTGATTTGATGATATCCTGATCTCAAATCAATCTTGCTAAAAATACAAGCTCCCACAAGTTGATCCATCAAGTCATCGATCCTTGGAAGTGGATATTTGTTCTTAATAGTAACCTTATTCAGTTGTCAGTAGTCAATGCACAAGCGCATACTACCATCCTTCTTCTTAACTAATAACACTGGAGCACCCCATGGAGATACGCTGGGTCGAATGAACTTATCAAGTAAATCACCAATCTGTGATTTCAATTCAGCTAACTCAGTAGCAGACATCCTGTACGGTGCCATAGAAATAGGCCTGGTACCAGGAATCAAGTCAATAGTAAACTCCACTTCACGCGTCGGAGGTAACTCTGTAATATCATTGGGAAATACTTCAAGAAATTCATTCACCGCCGGTAACTCTTCAACAACGACCTTTCCTTCTATAGATAATGAAGCAAACACAACAAACATTTTCGCTTCGTCTTCCAATAAGGTCCTCAGTTCTTTAGTAGAAACTGAACTGGCCAAAATTTCTTCTTCTGGAGTCAGGAATAACAATCTCTTCCTAAAGCAATCAATATAAACTCGGTTGGATTCCAACCAGTTCATACCCAAGATTATATCAAGATTACTGAGTGGTAGACATATGAGATCCACTATAAACTCTTTACCAGAAAAAGACAACACACAATCACGACATATCAAGGTAGTAGTCACAGACCCTATAGATGGTGTATCAATAACCATTCCTCGACTTAACTGAGAAGGTTCCAATCCTAACTTTTTCACACATTCTAAAGAAATAAACGAGTGTGTTGCACCCGTATCAATAATCACAAATAAAGGAATATTATTGATAAAGCAAGTACCTTTGACCAATGGATCTTCACTAGTAGGCTGAGCTCCTACTAATGCAAACATTTTCCCATCGGATTTCTGCTTCTTTGGTTTCTGACAACTAGTGCTAATGTGGCCCTGCTCTCCACAATTATAGCAAATAGGCGTATTCCCTCTGCAATTGGCCATCACATGACCCGCCTTTCCACACTTAAAACACTTCTTTTCTTCAGTAGGACAATCATTGGCACAATGTCCTGCGCCGTGACATCTGTAGCATTTGAGAACACCGGGAGTACTTCCTCCCCCACTTGGTCTCTTCTCATTACCAGCTTTTTGCTTCCCTTTGTCAGCTGGAGCACTGTACGGAGTACCACCAAATCTCTGCTTCCCTTTCTTATCATTCACAGCTTTGTAGTGTGCAATCCGCGCCTTGTTGTCATTATCATAAATCCTGCTTCTACTTACCAGCTCTGGATAATTCCTGATCTTCTGGCAAGCAATACCCAACTTAATCTCAGGACGCAGTCCATTCTCATACTTCAGACATTTGGAAGTCATTGCCTCTTCAGTATTGTAGTGCGTACAGTATTGCACTAGTTCTTCAAACTTGGCAGCATACTCTGCCACTGTCATATTACCTTGCTTGAGTTCCAAGAACTCAACCTCCTTAGCACTGCAGATGTCTTCCGGGAAATACTTTTCCAAGCATTCTCTGCGAAATACCGCCCAAGTGATAGCCGTACCCGCGTCTTCTATCCTTTGGCGACTGTTGTCCCACCAGACTTCAGCTTCGCCCTCCAGCATGTGAGTACCAAATCTCACCTTTTGATCATCAGAGCATCCCATGGTTCTGAAGATCTTCTCAACAGCTTTCAACCACCTATGCGCAGCCTCTGGATCTAGAATTCCACCTTCATACGTCGGCGGCTTGTTATTCCGGAACTGCTCCAATGCACGAGACTGAGCATTTCCTCCACCCTGAACGACCTGAACAACGTTCTATACTGTCTGCGCCATGGCTTGCATAGCCGCAGCAAGAGCAGCATCATTCCTTCCTGCCATACTGATACAACAAATAACTCAGGTTAGGAAACACACGACTCTTATTCTAAGGACTGACTCAATCTGGCCGGTTGGACCGACCTGCTCTGATACCAATTGTAACACCCACTTTTCCCATAAAATTATTATTATAAATCTTTAATATAATCAGAGTTACTTGTTTAAAGTGAGATGCTACATCATCATCATTCATCAAAATCGTTAATAAAAGAAAACAGCGGAATCCAAATATTTAATGTCAATAGCTCAAAGGCTAAGCTAATCACACATAAAAAGGTTCTTCAATTCAAGTTTAATCATAAAGATAAGTTTTTCTCAAAAATAAAAGTAAATGTGGAAAAGATCCCCGTTCCCGTTACATATCAGAGCTCCTAGGACACGGACATCACACCAACGTACTTCTCAAGTACATGAATTGTCTGCACTTCCGAAGAAGTACAGACGCAACAAAACAAGCAGAGGGGTGAGAAATAGATTCATAATATAACGGTGCATACGACATATATGAAGAAGTAATTCACCCCTAATCACACCAAGTCATCAATCATATCATTCAATCAATCATATCATTTAATCAATCATAATGCAATGTGACTCCAATGCACAATGCAAATGCGGTACCGACTCACAATAACGGTTCATCAATAGAACCCCGAATGCATCGTTAACGTCTCCAACAAGACACGATCATCCCTGCAACCACGATTCTCAACGAATCCCGAATAATCACATCCACGACATGATTATTCCATCAAATGTATACGCATGCAGACACAACAACGCATACCATATCACAATACACATGAACACATCATGCTTTACGATCATCATGATCTCATCAACCAATCATCAGTGCATCTTATTCATACACAAGGCATATACATTATCTCATGTTGTTCACATTATAACAATCTACATATTCATATAAATCAATTAAGCACTTAGGATTTCTTATGCGACTAATCATCAAGTCCTATATTCATTATTAGAACATCCTCAAAGTCTTATTTCACTAATATCATCCTACATTAGAAGAATGAATCAAATCCACCTTAAAACGGACGAAAAATTACATTTACAGGGGCCTAACACGGCCGCCCGTGTTGCTTGACACGGCCCGTGTTGGGTGGCCTGGGACACGCCCCTCAAAATCCACAAAAACTCATTTTCCAGGAGGACAACACGGCCGCCCGTGTTGTACAACACTGCCCGTGTTGGGCCAAATCATCCAAAACACATTTTCCAGTAGTACAACACGGCCGCCCGTGTTGTACAACACTGCCTGTGTTGTGGCACCTGTACCCCAAAAATTCAATTTTTCCAAAAGTCCCAATTTCTTCCCTCTTCCTCACATGCACGAATCTCAACCATTCTAAGTCAAATTTGACACTCAAAACCAACCAGTTCACATGTTTATTATCCATTTATACATATAACATCAACTAGTTTTACTAATAACTTTCCTAGATCAATTAAGGAATCTATGAGGTTTAATCCTCTTCTCTGTTCATCATAACCCCCACAACCTTCATATATCAATCTTCCCAATGCCCAACAAACAACACCAAATATATTTTCAAAATACATCGTACAATCATATTCATCAACAATTTCACAATATTGCATCAATTCAATCATTGTTATCATAATCTCTTAAAATACCTAAGGGAGGAAGGAACTCCCAATTACCCTTCTATGTCCTATCACCAATCATAAACCCTTTTCTCCCCCCTTACCTTAAAATCAAAGCTTTCCTGCACAACCTTTGGGTCTTGGTGATCTACGATCCTTGACCTTGCCTTTCTTCTCCTCTTTCTCCAGACCTCTCTGTTCTTCGTCAAAATACGATGAAAATGAGGTTTGTTTCCCTATTTCCTCTTT
This sequence comes from Lathyrus aphaca, assembly GCA_963966055.1. NCBI lineage: Eukaryota > Viridiplantae > Streptophyta > Magnoliopsida > Fabales > Fabaceae > Lathyrus > Lathyrus aphaca. The sequence goes on from OZ014523.1 coordinate 39,646,838, forward strand.
TTATGAAATAACAATTCCACCTTTGCCCCTTAAACCTCTAACTAACCATTTATTTATTTATTTTTATTTAAATAATAACAACATCATAATAATACACCTTATATTATTATTATTATTCTCATAAAATACTTTCTTCATCAAATATTCAATTATGCCATTAAATTATTTAATATTTATTTCACAAAAATAAATATAAAAATTAAGGCGTTACAGTTAACATCATCATCAGCCTCAATACTTGACCTGTTCCCTAATCTGCATCAGAGAAGCCTTTGATATGGAGATAAGAAACTGAGTTGAAGAAGAAGGCCATGGTGAAGAGTATCTTGTTAGTATCTTATCCAATGACTCACAAGAGGTTGAAAGCGAGTTTGACATGCCTTATTAACTTCATATCTTATTTCAGGTCGGGTTATAGTGGCAAATTGATTATTTAACTTATATTTATTTTTATTACAGATATTTGCATTTATATTAATCAGAGATGAGATAAGTAAATAATCACTCTTTAAGTAAAATAAAGGAAAGTAACAATACATAAGTTCTCTTGATTAATGAAACCCCTTCCAACTGCATCATTTTCCGTTTCATTTGGATTTGGAGTAGGTAGAAGAACAATTGCTAATATTGCACAGATGAATGCCGCAATAGCACCGACCAAAAATGTTGGCAAGTTGCCGCCACCAAACAAAGAATCCCACAATCCACTCAATGTTGATACTATGATCTGAAATATATTTGTATACCTGAGTATCAAATTTAAATACTAAAATTGCATAAGTATAAAGTAATGAAAAATATAAAAAAAGTAAATGAAATTCAATCGGGCAATAGAGATGTTAAGGATTCCCAAAGATAAACATGAAAATTTATCTTGTATTATTAGAGAAAATATACTAGTAGGTTTTAGTTTTTTAATTCATTTTTATTTATGTTATTTTGGAGGTAACAGTTTATAAGTTTGATCAATTATAAGAATTTTTTTTATCTTGCCTGAATCCTGGTGCACTCGAGTAAATAGAGGCCAATGCAACACTAAAGTTTATATGCATATGTATTCATAAAAATATATTAATATTAACTTGTGATGATTTAATTATTAATTTGTGAAATTATGAAAACATAATATTACTAAGAAAATACTATTCATAAAAATATATTAATATTAACTTGTGATGATTTAATTATTAATATGTGAAATTATAAAAACATAATATTACTAAAAAATACTAATCATTCAAATAAGATATTATATTGCAAGAGGAATGCCAAGGACTGCAAAAAGTGAATGCAACAACCTTAACACCTGTAGAAGGTGTCCTGGTGTTGGTAATATGCCGCTCACGACTTGCTACCTTGGTTATTAATAATGTCAGTATCAGGCTAATTTGCAAGGATGATGTTTCCAATCCCCAAAGCCTCTTTACCACCTAAAAGTTTCTGGTTCCACCGCCAATGACATTAAACCAAGCACTATTGAATTAATCACAAGTCCCAATGCTCCCTTTATCAGTGTCGAACAAAAAAAATAGGAACCACACAACCCAATTTATAGCAGTCACTTACATCAGCATTCACATTGATTGTTGTAGTCCACTTAATGCACCTAGCAACCTTTCAAAAGAAACCTGAGATGTTGTGTGTGACTCGGATGGTGTCAGTTGGATGTTTTCTACAAAAAGTAGAGCGCCAGCTGAAATCATATTTACTCGAACGCTTATACGCACACATATTATTTTTCAATTAGCAGGGTCCAAGTTTATGGCATGATACAAATTTCAATAATATTTATATGCTATTATTAACTTGAATATTATATTTCTATAGTGTTAGGGTCAAAATTCAAAAAATTCAATTTACTCAAATTCAACTTACTCGAATTCACGCACGCACACATATTATTTTTCAATTAGCAGGCTCAAAGTTTATGGCATGAGACAAATTTCTATAATATTTATATGATATTATTAACTTGAATATTATATTTCTATAGTCTTAGGGTCAAAATTAAATTTACTCAAATTCAATTTATTCGAAAGCACCCAGACACACATATTATTTTTCAATTATCAATTATTTTTCGTTATCAACTACTTAATGACTGGTTTTTTTCTATAAATATATGTAAAATTTCATGAATGAGAATGTTCTTAATGCAATAGATTTGTGTATGAATTTTCCCCGCTATTTAAATGTTTTGGATCCGTACCCCTGTCTATGTCAGTTGCTGCTTTGACAAGATTTATGAAACATATTGGTTAATGGTTACAACAAAAACATGTGGGAAAAAAAATACTTGACAATAAAATTAACTAAATAATGAAACAAAACAAATTTTCATAGAAATTTAGCAACATTTCAAGGTTTTTTTTTGCTTTGCTTACTTTTTTTTCTTCACTTTAAGTTGTGTTAATTTGACTATTTTAGATGAGTGTTTATATAAAAAGTTTGAATTTTTAAATTCACAGCATGGATAAACCTTTAGAAAGAATCTGAGGGAGAGTATACCTCAAAGATATATTGAAGAAGAAGACACGTCATAAATTGCCTTACCTGAAACTTAATCAACACGAACAAACCCAGATTTGAGAATAAGAGCATGCACTGTGAACACCAAAAGTTTGAAATCGTTAACATCATCACCAGCCTCAGTATTTGACCTGTTCCTTAATCTGCATCAGAGAAGCCTTTGATGCGGAGATAAGAAACTGAGTTGAAGAAGGAGACCATGGTGAAGAGTATCTTGTTAGTATCTTATCCAATGACTCTCAAGAGGTTGAAAGAGAGTTTGATATGGCTTATTAACTTCATATCTTATTTCAGGCCGGGTTATAGTGGCATATTTATTATTTAATTTATATACAGTTTTATTACATATTTGCATTTATATTAATGAGAGATGAGATAAGTAAATAATCACTTTTTAAGTAAAATAAAGAAAAGTAACAATCCATAAGTTCTCTGGATTCATGAAACCCCCTCCAACTGCAGCATTTGCTATTTCATTTGGATTTGGAGTAGGTGGAAGAACGATTGCTAATATTGCGTTGATGAATGCCGCAACAGCAGTAACCAAAAATGTCGGCAAGTTGTTGCCACCAAACAAAGAATCCCACAACCCACTCAATGCTGATAGTATGATTTGAAATATATTTGTATACCTAAGTATTAAATTTAAATACTAAAATTGCATAAGTATAAAGTAATGAAAAATATAAAAAAAAAAAGTAAATGAAATTGAACAAGAGGAAAGGCAATAGAGATGTTAAGGATTCCCAAAGATAAACCTGAAAATTTATCTTGTATTATTAGAGAAAATATACTAGTGGATTTTTGTTTTTTAATTCATTTTTATTTATGTTATTTTGGAGGGAACAGTTTATAATATTGATCAATTATAAGAGGGTTTTTTATCTTGCCCGAATCCTGGTGCACTCGAGTAAATAGAGGCCAATGCAATACTAAAGTTTATCTGCATAAACTTTAGTTATTAGTAATGTCATATTAGGCTAATTTGCAAGGATGATGTTTCCAATCCCCATAGCCTCTTTACCATCGAAAATTTTCCAGTTCCACCGCCAAGGACAATAAACCAAGCACTATTGAGTTAATCACAAGTCCCAATGCTCTCTTTTTTACACCAATCATGTATGTCACATCTCCTGTTTTTCCATTGTACACTTCATGACCCATCCAATCAGTGTCGAACAAAAAAAATGGGAAGCACGCAACCCAATATATAGAAGTCACTTACATCAGCGTCCACATTGATTGTTGTAGTCCACTTAATGCACCTAGCAACCCATGCATGGTCGTGCTCAAATAAGTCAATATGAGATATTTGACTTATTTGTTATTATCAAGTATACTCAGGGATCAAGGAATAAAATATTGGATTATACAAGGGTGACACATTCTATGTCTTGTGTTCAATATAGATATAAGTGCAAAAGGGAAATTGTACACAAGATCATTATCACAAAAAGGTTATGTTATATCACACGATATTCTCGTCACTTAGGTAGCAGTGATGTGTTGCTAGATACTGCTCATTGTTTATATTATTAAACAGGTGATTTAATATTATTGTCAACGTTACGAGAACCTACAGGGTCACACGCATAGAGTCATGATAGTGGAACGAATGATTAAATTAAATAAGATTTAATTTAATTATGTGTTAATTGTATTATTTAATAAATTAACACAAATATAATTTATTTGATTAAATATGATTTTATTTAAATAAATAAGAATTGACAATTGATTAAATTAAATATGATTTAATTTAATTAATATTTAATTAAAAGAGTTTAGTTAAATATAATAATATTTATTTAATTAAAATAGTTTAATTAAATAAGATTGAGCTTATTTTGGAAAAACCCAAAATAAGAGCATTAGGGTTTTAGTAGCTCTATAAATAGAGGAGTTATTCCCCTTGTCAATCCTAATTGTCAATTTTCTTAGAATAAGAGACGGCTAGCACCGCGTTCCACTCTGTGCTCGCGTGGACTTCGTAGAGACGGTGGTATTTCTTACGTTCGTGATCAAAGTTAAAGATGCTTCAAGAGGTAATTCGGAATCCCTATTTTGCATATGATTTGTGATTAATGGTTTAATCAAGACCCGTTCATCGAGATTGTTCTGCTAAGAGGATCAATTTTTTTATTAAAAAAAACCCTCTTAGATCCCAACACGATCTCCACAGATTCTTTCCAAAACTTATAGTTCATCCCACTCAGCATATGGATAGAGTTAATTTGAGACACAGTTTTGAGCGATAACAGCAACAACTGGATCCATTGAAAAGAACAACACATACGATAACATTAGTAGGCATGTCAAATAACCATATAGACATGCACAATATTCTTTATATGCAAATTAAATAAGACCTGGACAAGATACCAAAAAACACCATCAATTCTCAATCTTTGATTGTAAGAATTAATTGTAAGCGGTACTGTCACTTAACGATCAAACATCAGTAATAAGTCTTGTCAAGTAATGGATGTCTTTGACATCAATCATTAGCCACATGGATAGACTTGATAATTACTACATATTTACACCGATCATAACAGTTCGCATGAAAAATTACACACTATATCTTTTGTAATTTTAATTGAATCAAATTTAAATAACAGATGTTACTTTTGCAACTTGTTGTTTCAACTAATCCAATCAAAATTACTAGACAATTTTAATTTAATAAATTAAATGAGAAGGTCTTTAAAATTCACATAAATATTACTTACAAATATAATATTAAAAAATTATATGATTACCTGATTGTATTTATATCATGTACATACCGATATAATAAACCAGTTATATTCGAATATTTTGTTTTTAATAAAACAAACACAATTTAATTTAATTGTACTAAAGCATATGAATAAGTATAAAATAAATATAAAATATTCATAAAAACAAACACAATTTAATTTAACTGATCCAACTAACCATAAAAAACAAAACACAATAAAGTAAGTATAAAATAAATAAATACATAGATTCTTTAGACAAATAAATATGGATCAGTGTTACAGTATTCCATATATATTTATTTGTGCAACAGAAAAATATATGTATCACTGTTACGGTAGATCCAAACAAATTATCCAGAATATGAAAGAATCAAATTACATATATATATTATACACTGGGATACTATAACTGTACTATTAGTGTAGATAAAAGAATGTAATGAAACTCATTTAGATAAAAAATACATGTCATATATATATATATATATATATATATATATATATATATATATATATATATATATATATATATATATATATATATATATATATATATATATATATATATATATATATATATATATATATATATATATTAAATATATTTAGGCTATTCTCTTATTTATATACTTATAAACATGTAAAATATGCCATCAAAAGTGAATCTGTAAAAAAAATTATGATGTCGACGTGGATTTTTAATTTGAATAGAAATAAAAACTTCAATGTATAATAATCATTTATGACAAACTAATACCATTGTTTAATTTTAATTTTGGTTCAGATATAAGTAATTTCAAAATCGACTCTGATACCATTTGTTAGAATTAAATCAATTTAATGTATATGTTCAAAAATTATAATATATTATTAGGCGCAAAATTCAAGCATGCATAAAATTAAAAGGATCGATAAATTTAATTTAGGAATACCTGAATCCATTGAGAAAAAAATTCTCATAAACTTTGAGAAGTTGATGGCTTTTGTGGTTCTTCCTCAACCAGTACTTTGTATGCCTTGAATTCTCTTCAGATGGGGAGAAGAGATAATTTTGTTTGTGTACGGTATATTGGGGACCATAGCTTATATATAGTGTGATGACCAATTAGGGTTCTCATTATTTCCAAATGGGTTATCCCGACATTCACTCATATTTGAGCTCATACCAATTATTTATTTAATTAATTAATTACATAATTCATAATAAAAAGCCTTCTAACCTTATTTGGTCACATAATTTATTAATGCCACTTTATTTGATAAAACAACTAATATAATTAAATATATATTTGACCTCATAATTATTGGAATAATATTAAATAAATAAAATATTCCAAGAAAAGGCACCCCTAAATATCTAAAAGGTAGAGTACCTTCCTTGTAAGATGTTAAGTTGAGGATGTTCATCTTAGTACTGTCAGTCACACCTTCAAAATAAATTTTGCTTTTATTAGGGTTGACTTTGAGACTAATAGAGGCAAGAAAGTTGTTTAGAGTATTCAACATCATCTCTATGGAAATATAATTACCCCTGGCAAATAACAAAAGATCATCATCAAAGGTCAGGTATGTAATCTTAAGACTATCACATTTGGCATGGTGATTGAAATTTGGATTCTTCTGCATTTTGTGAAGGGGCATGTTCAGATACTCCATAATGATTACAAAAAGAAGAGGTGACAATGGATCCCTTTGTCTAATCTCCCTCTTGACTGCCATGATATTAGTATAAACACCATTTATGTTAAATCTATAAAAAAAACTGTAGACACTGTCACCATAATCCAATTAATAAACGGATTTGGAATACCAATCTCCTTAAGAATGTGTTCAAGGGATCCACCATGTCATAATCTTTTTGAAAACATCATTGCACCATGCATTTATGTGTTCCACCCTTTCTAGTGTATCCCTTTAGTAATTTAAAAGCCAACATGATGTGGTTATGGATCTTTTGGCTATTAAAGAAGCAAATTATCTTAAGTCGTTTGACCTTACGACTTTTTTTGGTAAGTTGGAAGAACATGAGCAAGAGCTTACTTTCTTGGCAAAATACAAAAAGGAATTTGAAAAGAGAGTGAAGAATAAGAAAGAGAAAAACAAAAAAAGAAGGGAAGAAGTTCATATCTCTAAAGGCTTCTACCTCAAGGCCTTCATATTGTGAGCATTATGATAGTGAAAGTTATGATGACAACAATACTTATGAGGAAGACTTGGGGATGTTCATAAAGAGATACCAAAGGTATATAAGGAAGAATGATGTTAAACATTCTGACAAGAACATATCCAAGTTTAGAAGTGACAAGTTCCTTAAAGGATGATGAAAATAGAGAGAGTAAGCTTAGAAGATCTTGCTATCATTGTGGTGAAGTAGGTCACTATAGACCGGAATGCCCAATGAGAAAGAAAGATAAAGAAATCAGCCATCACAAGACTTCTAGCAAGTCTAAGAGAACTTATGCCGCTTGGGAAAGTGCGAGTGATTCCTCTAGTGATGAAAGTACAATTTCAAGTGTAAAATCAACTTGAATTTGTCTCTTGTCAAATAGGAAGAAAATGAAGAATGTAACTTCCTCTAAACTTGAATCTATTAATGATTTATCCTATTTTGAATTACAAAAGGCCTTTGAACATCTTCATAGAGAAGCCTTAAGAGCTTTTAACAAGTTAGCTTCACATGAAAAAGTCATTTTAAATTTAGAAGCTAAAGTGTTAGAATCTAAAAGGAAGTTCGAAGCTATTAAGAAATCTATGATAGATATTCAAAGTGACAAGATTGAGGATATAAAACCTCCTACGTTTGGTTATAAACATTGTGATAATAGACAAGAGGAAGTAAAATCTCTCAATTCAAATTAGATGATACCTTGCAACCCAAGATTATGTTTGTTATTGATCCTTCTAAGGTTGAAAAGCCTTTGAATCATTTAAAAATAAGCATTGATATATGCATAAGGAATCAAATAGAAAGGACATGTCTCATAGAAACCTATATTGTCATTATTGTTGCAAAAAGGGACGTACCATTGAAAAATGCAAATTTAGGAAATTCTTTGTTCCTAAAGGAGTTGTTCAATGTTTGCCTAAGTGCAACTTTGCTTTCACTCATCCCCCAAGGACCCAATAAAGATTAGGTACCTAGAACTTTTCGTTGATCATTCAGGAAACATTTCTTGACTCTTTGAAGAGAGTATGGGATCTCGTTTATGGAAGATTAAGGCACAACACGGTGACATGTCCTTATTGTTTTGATATTTGTGACTAGTAAGGCGAATTGTGTTACCACGAAGGTTAATATTTGGTGTTTCTTTAATTGGTAAAAGCGTGTTGGTTACTATTAAATTTTTTTATCCGAGAAATTACGAGATATGTGTTTCTTTTCATAATATATGTATATCTTCATAAGACATTCTCAAAGAAACCGAAAAAGAATTTGATCAACCTAAAGCGGTAGAATGTGAGAAATAAGAAGATAACAATTGTGAAAAGGAGGAAGCCAAGGTGGAGTTTTTCTTCAAGATCAGTTTAATTTGAAGTTTTTGGACAAGATCACGTGAATATAGATTCAACAAAGTGAAGCCTTGGGATAAGGTGGTTTCCTTGCAAGGGAGTAGCGCGAGACAATGAATTGTGTTCGAAAATTTTGGGTTACAACAAGTTGCGTGCTTGGGATAATCAGACAAGAAGTATTATAACCGCATTGTTGGTCGCTTGATCAAGCTTTGATCAAGGGTTTAGAGGTGGAAGAATCAACACAAAACAATAGGGTTTGGGGGGTTTACATTATTCATCTCTTGTATAAACGATTTTGCAAAGAAAAGGTTAATTGCAAGTATCTCAATTCAATTTTGAATTGAGGGAAGACATACCAATAGCGAGGCCGATTGGGGAACTGCCTAACCAAATCTCTCTCTTTCTCTCTCTCACTCTCTTATCTCTTTTTCGCTTTAATTGTTGATTTCACAATTTATCGAGTTCATCGTTGTTTGATCAATTCAATTGGAAAATATTTTTCAATTATCTTGCACAAGGGTTGTTGTTGATATAATCATAATCATTTTGATTGCGATTGGCTTTTAGCATCAACAAAATAAATTGAATTTCTAATTGTTATTGATTGCACACTAAGTGTTCGATAAATTGTTTGTGCATATTTTTAATTGTCATTTGGTTCATTAGATATACGAGTTACGAATAACTTTGCATTTAATTATTGTGTAGCTTGATCGTTGTTGAACATTTATGTTCATTATCATTTTGTTTGGTTTGTGATACATATATACCTTTCCGATAGTATGTTCAATTAGAATATTCGATCAGGGTCGTTTTTCCGCTGCAACATATTTTTGAAAATAGATTTTCGCCAAAGTTTTTGGTTGTAAAATTTGTGATATATTCACCCCCTCTAGATTGAAGCTTATCTTCTAACAACATGAAGTAATACTGGTCGAAGGTGATAAGGTTGAAGGACGTTGTGAGGAACTTAGTGACTTAGTGAAATTCAATACTATGCTATGTTGGTTAAGGTTGAAGTTCATCACTATAATGGAAGCGATGTCAACTCAGCCACCATATGTGAAATTCATGACTATAATGGAAACAATGTTGACTTGAATGCTACTTGTGGAGTTCATCATTACAATAGACAAAATAATATAGTATGTTGTCTTAACAGGGTTGATATCGAAGACCTCGACACGGCTAGTAAATTCTTGGCGCCCAATAAGATAGTTAGTATATTCAAATAGTTTTGCAAGGTAGGAACTGAGTTAGTAGTGACGGTTATTCAGATACACGTGGAGGCTCGTCGAGAGAAACCACTGCATGGATTTTGAGACGTGTCATCATAGGAGTAGTCTACCATTCTTAGACAATTATTTTAGAGTATTATATAAGGATACTTAGGTTCATTTTGTAAAGGGTCCGCAATCGTACACATATTTATGCTAACTCAAAGTACACGCGTGTTGAGAAACGAGTGAGGAAAAATGTACATATGTGTTCCACCATTTTCTAAATTTCAAGCAATTTCACTTTAAAGTTCTTTTATGAGTTAAACTGCCTTTCAATTCTCTTTATGTTTCTTGTCATTATATGTTATTTGCATTTCAATTTTATGTCTACTCTTTACTTGCCCTTTCGATTTTAAAGTCTTTGTCTTTTCTCTTATTTAAATAGCCTTTTACTTCTAAACCTTTACCTTTTAGAGCTTTTCTTATTTCAATTGGTCACAACAAATGTTTTTGAAGAAGTTCACCTTGACTTCGACAGTATCATGGTTTTCACTAATCATAAATGCACACAAAATATGTCAGTGAAATTTTCGAGTTTGATCCCTTAAATATTAATAGAAACTTGTGTTTGCTTACCAAATTTCACATGAAACAATTGCGTATTTTACAATATTTAAAGTCTAGCCCAACTCTGGGCCTACTCTATCTGGATCAAACTGATTTATCTCTTTTTGATTTTGCAAATAGTGATTGAGCTACTTGCCCTACAACAAGACAATCAGTGACATGATTAACAATTTTTCAAGGAAAATATTTAATCTCCCAGAAGTCAAGAAACTATCCACCATTTACCACTCGAGTTCCAATGTTGAGTATTGCGCACTTGCTAATCTCACCTGTGAAGTCCAATGATTACGCATTACTTGTTCAAGGATCTCTTTGCGTTAGTTTTTCCAAACCAACATCTCTCTACTGTTACAACAACTCTACTATTTATCTTGCACACAATCCAGCTTTTACAATCCATCGACGTATATAGAGATTGACAGCCATCTCATAAGAAAAATTGGAATCTGATATCATCAAAATGTTCCCTATTCCATCCACTACTCATATGGCTAACATTTTCACTAAGTCTATGTCCAATCCTCCATTTTCTTCTTTTCTTTTCAACCTAACCTTGTCACACTGCACGTATGCACAACGCAACTTGTGGGGGAGTATTAAAAAATAAGTAGACTAATTAGTTTGTTTAGATATCTTCTAATATTTAGGAGAGTTAATTTTCTCTATCTTGTAAATAAATATTAGCCCCTTTCTCTTTGTATAAAAAGATATATTGAATATAAGTCGTGACTGTGCTTATAATCTATAGTCTTCAATACAAAACGACTAAAATGCGGTGTTAATTTTGAATGTATTACTACATCAAGACCAACATTAAACTAACATTTAAAATTGTGGGTTAACTTTATGAGGGAATAAAACTAAATGGACTAATATCATTCAATTTTTAAGAACTAAATTGTTATTTCACATATTTGAAGTATTAAATTAACCCATCCTTACACTTTTAAGAACGACAAAGTTGATTTACTCCCTTGAAATATACTATACCAAAATAAATAAATACACCTTTTTAATATTTATTTACTTAAATGAAGCAACCAAAAGTGAATTACTATCATCTACCATCTTATTATTTTCTATATGCAAGAATTTTGCAAAAAGACCAACTAAAGGGGCAGTATTATATGTGCATGCCTCAGTCTGCATAAAATTGTTCCTTCTATCTTCAAAATCATCTTTCCAATCAGGTCCTCCAACCAAAGCCCCCACCAAAACATTAGGGTTAGGATCTTCACTACCATACCAATTATCATACCCTTGAGTGCAACCAATGAACCCTTTATTCTCTTTATATGACATAATGGAAGCTCCTCTATGATGGACCCTTTTGGGATAACTAGGCCCAAAGCCCACTAAGTAGCTCATGTTCATTGGGTTTAAGCCCAAAATGTAGTCTATTTGTGATTTGGCAAAAGATAGAATTTCTTCATGGTGCACTAGGCCTTCATGACATGTGAGGTTTTGATTTGTGGTTTTGAGGAAGTCAGAGTATGTTGTGAGTAGAAAGGATGCTGTTGAAACATGTTGCATGTTGTTCCATTGTCGGATGTATAGTAATCCAGCTGGAGTTCTTTCCACATTGCTTCCATTCATGTTTTTGTTGAGACATGAACATATGTAGTACTCTGCTTTTGATCTATATTGTTCTAGTATATCACTATGTTTCTTGTGTTTTGCTTGGCTTAAAAACTGCAACAACAAAAATATAACATTGTAGTTAGATTATAAATACTTTCCAATACACTCAAGATATAATGTTCTTTCTAGATCACTCAAATTATGCTCAAAATATAATATTCTGAGCATAAAAGTGTTATGAACGTACAAGGTATGTGTTTCGAAATTAGTTCGAATAAAATTCTAAATTTTAAGAAACCTTAACTCACCCTAATCAAATTTAAACTTTATTATTGAAATTAATATTAAAATATATCATTGTATCTTGCTGGCTTCTCTCAAATTAGGCTCAACCATAAGCAACATCACTTTAATTACACATGATGCAAAGCAAAAGAAGCACCAGGCAAAAGCACATGCAAGCCCTTAAATACACTTTAAACAGTTTTTTCATTTTATGATAGCTAAAGATCATACACCAACATTCTTTAATTCATTCATACTCCACTCCATGAATGAATGAAAATTTAAATACAATAATAAAGTAAAGTTTATTTACCTGTGAAACTAAGAGTTGAAGACCAGCATATTTAACATCCCAGGTGAATTCTGTTATGGACCAACCAGTTCCACCAAAGAGATTACCATTTTTAATTACATACTCTAAATACTCTTCTTTGTCGGTGGCCTTATATAGCCACGTGGCAGCCCATAACAACTCATCCATGTACCCACTCACCGACGCATAGTAACTTTTCACTACTCCAACACTTGCATCATATTTACCTCTATACTTGTCCCCAAACTCAAACAACTACACACAAAAAAACAAAAATTTAGATCTCATTAATAATTAATCAACTTCATTAAATACATAATTATAGTACTTAGTCAAATCAATTTGGACTAGTAACATAAACATGATATCAATATCTGACATCAACATGATATAAATGTGTCAGTATCGTTTTTGGTGTCTGTGTATCTGTGTGTTTGGTAATGAATTCGTACCTGTTGTGCATGGTGTAAAAGTAAGTGGGAGTAATGAGGATTTGTTTTCTTAAACAGAATAGAAGCAGCTGCCATAGCAGCTGATGTCTCTCCAGCAAGATCTGAACCAGGATTGGTTTCATCAATCTTGAATGCTCTTCTTGAGGTTGTCATGTCCTCTGGTCTTTGCCAGCAATAATGATCAGTATCACCATCTCCCACCTAAAAAAAATTATTTTCATAATTCTCAAAATAAGCAGTTAAATTAATTAATTGTATTGAAAGTTGTAAAATGAGTTACCTCTGCCCATAACACATTTGGACTAGTGTGAGCTTTTATGAAATAATCAGTGCCCCATTTAATTGCTTCCAGTGTATGTTCTAACTCACCAGCATCTTCAATTTCTTGTAAATATTCTATAGCACCCCATGAAAGCATTGTCACGGTAAATGCCATTGGTAAACCAAATTTCACATGATCACCTGCATCATAATACCCTCCAACCAAATCCACCTACACATATACATAATAAATAAATAAAATTCAATTTTTAACTTGTTTTGCAAATTGCAATACCAAAAAAAAAGATGAGATTTTTACACATATACCCCTTGTTCTAGACCATCAATGAGGGCAGAATGGTCACGCCAGGTGACTCGTTGATTATAAGGTAACCTCCCAGAACGTTGTGCTTCAAAATAGAGAAGACTCTTTGAGAGAGCATCACCATAATCAAAAGCTTGGGTGGTTTTAGTAGTAAAAATGGTGAAGATGAAAAGGAAAAGACAAGAATGTTGTTGCATGAGTAATGGATTTTTAGAAGGTCTAAAATGGTGTTTATTTTTCTCCATTTTTTCCCTCTTCAACTCCTAGAGAAAGTGTTTAGGAGTGAATGAAGGGAATTGGGAAAATAAAAGTGAAGGCTTACGTAACACAATATAATAACTAGACTATAACATATAACATAAATGATTTGAGTTGTGTTTTAAATGTTGAGATGTGTCTACAAATAGGCTTGGATTCTTTTGTAGAGTCCCACAAAATGAGAATATGAAACTCTAGCTCTTAGTCAATTTCCCATCATTCTAGTTAAAAATAAGTATCTCATTTTAAAGGGATGATCGAATAATAGTATTGGGTTTTTACTATACATTTTACTTTTTACTCTCTTGGCCTTGTTATAAAACCAAATGAATTATTTATTGTAGTAAATTTTTAAAAAAAATTTATGATATATATTTATTCAAAATTTAAAATATGTTTTTCAATATTTTAGAAAGATACTTTTAAATAAAGATAAAAAAATAATTAAGAATTAAATACATTTTAAAATCAATAATATTTTCTAATAAATATAACTAAACATATTTTCAAAACTATTTATTCCATCTTTTATTGTAAAAAGTTTCAACAAAGTTTACAATTATTAAAAAATATAGTTTATTTTGCCAAAAAAAAACATAGTTTACTATTAGTTTATGAAAATAAATCATATAGGTAACATTCCTCCCATTCTTTCAAGTAATTAATACCAATTTTTAAAAAGAAAATTAATTAATTCTTTTTTGGTCAAACCCTAAATCCCCTCTTCCTCCCCAAATCGTCATTCTCTGTTCATCAATTCTCTTCATCTCTTCACCAGATTTCGTCTCTTCTTCCCCTAATCCTCCATCTTCTTCCATTTCGTCATGTATTCTTCATCAAGGGTAAGCAATTTCATGTCACAACACTCCATCATTGGCACCAACAGTGAAGGGAAAGGTGTGGATGCAAGGGTACTTTGATTGCATACATATGCAAGAAGGGAAAGAATTAAGGGAGATTGTTTTGGAGATGTCCATTTTGGAAGAATGCGAGAACTTGTAATATGTTCGTTTGGGATGATGAGTATGGTTTAAGAAAGGAAGACGTCAAAGTGTTGAAATGTGAATGCAACAAAGATGGGAGGGATATGCAGTTTGTCGATACGTTTAAGGAGCTTTATGAAGCATCAATGAAGAAGAACAGTAGGTTGAAGCTGAAGTTAAAGAAAGAGGAATTATATGGAAAGTTCAAGACCATATGTGTTATAATTTCAATGTTGGTCAACATGTATTTTATTCTTAGATGTAACTATTGAACTGATATTTTAATGTTGTTTTGTTTTGAACGAGTGATCTTGTAATGTGCAACACCCAGATTACCCCACGGAATTTTATGTAATTATCAGAGTAAAATTTTCAACTTTTTATTAGAGTGTCACAATCAAATACAATTCACCATAACCGGCTCAATAATACGTTTTCAAAAATAGTTATTCAACTTGCAGCGGAATATTTTTAAAACAACATCTATCAACTTCAAGTACAAAAATTGTTTTATAAGAGAAATAACAAATAAAGGCAACGTCGACCCGACTTCCAAAGCGACGTATCAGAGCCGACACCCTAAAGACGCGAAGTACTCCTACTTCACTAATCACCACTCGACTTATCCTGCTCACCTACACGTTACCAACATAAGGGTAACATTCAAACAGAAGGGGAGATACTTACATCACAAGGAGTAATATAATAGAAATTAAGCAAGTATCAGAAAACAATACACCACTTCTCAACAACAACGATCACACACTTCAACAACATCACATACCTTAACAACTCATATACAACATCATATACAACCACATGATATACTACCACAACATCATATACAACAACGACAATCATGCGATGAGACTTTACTTGACTCTATGCATGCGGTACCATATTCGATCTCTATTTCAAGATCCAGTTCCCATCGGAACTCTCGACCCCTCTTTCATGGTCAAGTATGACCCTTATTTCATGATCACACACTCGACCCATGTTTCATGGCCACGTACGATCCTTATTTCATGACCGCACCAACATCACAACAACGACATACCCCACCTTGGTATGTTGTTCAACTATGCAACATGTCACGCAACACCAATGACATATGAAAAGACCACAACATCAACCTCATGCAACAACAACATCAACGACATACAACAACAATTATCTCATGCATTAGCATCATCAACAATATACAATAACAACGATCTCTCTCTCTCTTTATATATATATATATATATATATATATATATATATATATATATATATATATATATATATTAAGAGTGACTTCTAGAAGGAGAGATATAAACTCCTAAAACATGGGCATCTTTCTAAGGAATAAGGATCTTAGCCGTATAATTAAGATCCCAAATCAAGACCTCATTAACAATCACCCTTATATCTTCTACTAAACCATCAGGCTGATGAGAGTTAGAAAACAAACCTAGGAACTTAGACTTTAAAGGCTTGTTTACGAGTTTGAAGGGGAAGGGAGGGGAGAACTTTTAAAAATATGAAGGATTGAGTGAAAAGAATAGAAAGATTGAGTTGGGAAGGTTTTGCAGGATTTGTTTTTATTCATAACACCGAAAAACCCCTAATTTGGAGGAACACAAAATTTATATTGAATGAGGGCTTTGGAGGACTTAACTTGTTCAATATATATAATTTTTTATTATAGTATTTCAAAAATTAAAAATATATTAATAATAAGCACTATTTTATAATTCTAAGCAAAATCTTTTTTTCTTAAAAAAATATTAAAGATTTTTCAATATTTAAAAAAAAAAATCATTTTTCAAAGCCCTCCATTCCTCACTCCTCCAAACTCTTACATAAAACCTAATATTCTCTAACTAATGATTCTTCCAAAAGAAAGTTTGAGTATCCAACTCAACTTTTCTAACAACAACATCAACAAAGCGAGAGAGGAAACAAATAAATCACCCTAACTAATGATAATAATATCCCTCAAAAGCCTTAAATCCCCTATAAATTGCATTCATCAACCATCATGATAGCATTATCAGCATACTAGAGATATAACACCATTAATTCGAAAGTACCAACTCTAAATCCAGAATAAAGACCGATCTACTCTATAAATATAGTTAAATATTTATATTATATAAAATTATATACTACATGCTGGTAGTACTAACTTGCAAGGATTTATAAAATAAGTTCTAATAAGAGAGCATTGGTGTCTAGTTGCTACGGGCACTGTTACCTTAAAAATAGTAATAAGAACAAGAAACATCTAACCAAATGACAAATATTACAAAAAGTGACTACCAACTTACCAAGAAGAAGATCAAAATTAATTGACAACTTTAATGGAAAGGGACTTAAAGCCTTCAATGGTTTTCGTTACAACTCTGCCCAAATACCACTTCCATAAATGACAGATTAATGCATTCAACAATACAAGTAACGCATAAATTCTGTAACCATGAATAGACACTTTAGCTTTCACCAAGACAATTCATCTTTACCCTCCTAATTACTTGTGAGAGTGAGAGTGTTGCTCTCATGACACCTATTATGTCTTCTCAACTGCGTATAAGACTTTTAAGCCTCTTCATATGGAGAGTCCTTTTTTAAACAAATAAGTTAAGTGTGATTAAATTTGCGTTTAGAGTATAAAAGTATAACTAATATTTTGTTATTAAAATATATACGCCACATAAACTAGGTATATGTATCCTAATTACATATAATTAAATCAAAATATATATATATATATATATATATATATATATATATATATATATATATATATATATATATATATATATATATATATATATATATATATATATATATATATATATATATATATATATATATATATATGCACAATTTAGATGTATCACAAAACTACTTAACTAAATGTTAACAGATGCATTTTAGTCTAGTATTTTTATTTTTATTTTGGATTTTGGCCATCTTTTTTATAAAAAAATGGTAAATTTATCTTATTTTTGTCTCTCTAATTAAAAATTCTATTTGAACTAGAGTTAGGTTAGAAACTAAAAAAATATAGTAAAAAAATTGTTATTTTATTCGTAAAAAATAAAATTTAAACTTTAAAAATACAATTTAATATAAGATATATGAAAAATATAAAATTTGACTTTAAATAAAAGAATTATTAATTAGTCTATAGAAATTAAAATATTTAAAATTTAAATTATTAATAAAATTTCAAAAATATTAATATTAATTCTTCTACATTTATTTATATTAATATTAACATATTAATGTTAATATTAAAATTTTAAGAAATTACTAATTAGTCTATAGAAAATTCAATATTTAATATCAGATTTGTTACTATGTGCAATGCACTTTAATATAAAACAGATTTAATTATCACAATATAAAACGGAAACGGAAATGTTATCATTCATAATGTTGAAGTTACGAAATACTTAAGAACAAGAACCATTAGAAAAAGAAAGAGAATTTTTGAAGCAATTAGATATAGATCAATATATGCTCTCTTATTTTAAAAGCACATTTGAATAAAAAATATATTTCTTGTCAGTCAAGTCACATTTAACCTAAATATAAATCTTAGTAATTCATGACTAATTACATATTTTCTGATATTGTTCAGATGAAATACAAAAATTATTTTTGTCGTGTTTGCATTGTCTAAAATGAGGAAAATATCATCCATTTGAGTGATATTCAATGAGATTATGACTATGATTAAACTGAATGTTTTTTTTTTATAATCAAATGAGATAATATTAAAAAGCACTAAGGGTGTTTAACCCCTTACAAAAGAAAGCTAGAAAGAAACGACCAAGGCCAAAGAGAAGAGGAAACCTGACCAAAGAACCATCCGACCAATAAACCCCTACTAAAAAAAAATCCTTGAATCTAGATTCCTATTCAACCATAGAACATTAATCCCAAGTCTAAACAACACACTAAACCAATCCCACGAAAGCGACTTAATCGCATCAAGACCATCAAAATTAGACAATAGAAGACCCTTAAAAAGGATATCATTCCTACACTTTCAAATTACCCAACAAATAGTTAACCCAAAAAACAAATCCAAATCCAACGAAAAACACGACTTACAAGCTTTATCTATCAAAGTAATCTGCTACAAAATAGAACAATTAGACGGAGCGTTTTCCAACCGAAGCCAATTGTAAACCTTACTCCACCATAAACTAGTGATTCTACAACCCGAAAGAAGATGATTCAAGTCTTCCTCAAGCTCCAAACATAAAGGACACACCAAGGAATTATGCCCCTCTAAAATGCCACGGAAAGATAATTTTTCCTTCATTGGAAGTCTATTCCAAACAACCTCCAACCGAAAAATAAGAACTTTACTAGGAACCTTAGTCTTCCATAACCGGGACAACATAATAACTTGTTCATGATCAGAAATCAATACATCTAGTTCAGCCGTTACAATAGAGACATAAGCGTTACTCGCCAAAAAATCATTGGAATGACGCCACCACACAAAAGTGTCTAAAACACCTCTGCTCGGCTGAACTGGTAGTATCAACTGAAGAATTTGCGCGAGTTGCACGTCGGTTGGAGGACGGACATAACCAGGCAGCAAATACACTGACCAAACCCGCCTGTCATCGTGCCAATTCCCCATATCCAAAACCTTAAAAAAAATAGGATTTGAGTGCAATAAGAGATCCGGAAAGAGAGCACTAAATGATGATGTTACCAACCAACGATCACTCCAAAAATTTAAAAAAAACCCGCTCCGAGCCTACAAGAAATCAAAGATATGAACCAATTTTCGGGTTGATCCGCATATTCACTACCGACTGAGACAAGATCCTGCCACCAAAGGGAAACTTTGCTACTAGCTTGAAAAGAAGCCTCATATAACATCACTCTTTTAATATCCCCGTACCTGAAATAAAGAAAGTTAGTCCATAAAAAAATGTTGTCATTATCTTCGGATAAGATACGCCACTTCAATTTACTAAGTAAAACAAGGTTGAATTTTCCATAATATTTCACCCCAAGTCCGCCTTCTTTATTTGGAAGACACACTTTGTTCCAACTAATCCAATTAATTTTCTTCTTCAACTCATCACCTCCCCAAAGGAAAGATCTTTGAAGCATAATGATCTCTTTGATAATAGCCTTGGGAGCCTTGTAAAAAGAAAATAGAAAAATAGATAAACTTGTCAATATAGAGTTCAAGAGAACCATCATCCCTCCGATGGAAAGATGCATATTATGCCACCCTTCGAGTCTCCTTCTAAATTTAGCCACTAAAGATTTCCATACTTCACAACGCCTTGAATTGATTACAACCGAGATTCCCAAGAAAATAAAGGATGATGACTGTTCATAATTAAGAAAAGACGACGCCGCTTGAACAAAATTTGATTCTAAATTAACCCCAAAAAGCTTACTCCTATTCAAGTTAACCCGCAAAACGGAAGCAAGTTCAAAACCATAGAGAATAGCTTTAAAAGTCCAAAGGTTATTCCAAGACCCTTCACCAATAAAAATCGTATCATCGACAAATTGAATAATTTCCACATGAATGTGATCGTTCAACCGGACCCCTTTGAAATCACCCAAAAAAGAAGTCACCTTCACCATACCCGCCAAAACTTTTGCCACAAATAGAAAAAGTAAAGGAGAAAGCAGACCCACTTGCCTAAGACCTCTAGAAACCGTGAAATCCCTTTTCGGACTATCATTCACAAGGATAGACATAGAATTATTGAAACAAAGAGCTTCAATCCAACTCCTCCACTTCGCTCCAAACCCCATCCTCCCCAACAAATATCTAAGAAAATCCCAAGATACACAATCATAATCCTTCTCAAAATTGACCTTAACCATCATAAAACTCTTCTTGAACCTCTTAGGATAATCTAACAACTTATTTACCACAAGAACTCCATCCAACATGTTTCTATTAGAGATGAATGCAGATTGGCTTCTCGAGACAACTTTACTAACCACTAACATCAATCTCGAAGCGAGGAGTTTAGACAAGATCATATGCATACTAGAGATGAGGAAAATAAGTTTATACTTATCCAAAGAAATTGGATTATCAACTCTTGGAATTAACGCCAAAAAGTATGTGGTAATCGCCTTAGGGAGCACGGAAAAAGAATGAAACTCATTAACAAAAGAAACCACCTCCACTTTCAAAAAGGACCAACAAGACTTGTAGAAATCCAAGTTGAACCCATCCGGACCCGGGCTCTTATCACCATCACACTTCCAAATAATGGCTCTCACTTCCTCCTTAGAAAATGGAAGTTCCAAGGATGAAGCTTCTGCATCCGAGAGAGAATTAAGAGGGATCCCATCCAATAACGGTCTAGTTGACATAGATTCTACTAATCTTTTCTGAAAATGTAAGCTCAATTCCTCTTTGACCAAATCCACATCTTCAATCTAACCAAGATATGTATTCAACCCCAAAATCAAATTCTTTCTAAGACGTTGTTTAAAAGCTCTATGAAAAAACTTGGAGTTTGAGTCACCCTCCGAAATCTAAGAAACACGCGCTTTTTGGAGAAGAACGTTGTCTCTAAAGTTAACTGACTTCCACACTTTATCTGAAGCCAATTATCTCTTCAAAGCAAGTGAATCCGCACTCAAAGAACTCAACTCTGCCGCCATCAAATCTAAATCATTCATCTCACTAATAACATTATCTACCTTAAGATTCAAGTAACCAAAGACATATGCATTCCACCTCCTCAAACACCCTCTCATCCACTCCAGCTTTTCCTTGAACACAAATAACGCCTTGCTCTCAATATTAGCCAACAACCAACTCTTCTTTGCAAAAGCTAAGAACTCCTTATGCTTGATCCAACAATTAATTTTTTTGAAGGGTTTTAGACCCCAATTTTTAGAATCACTTTTGAACCAAATGGGGCAATGGTTTGAAAGGTGCTTATTGTAACACCCCATTTTAATTTATTTAATCGTCAGTGTTATTTGTTTGATTTATTTGATTAAAGGTGTTTGTGTGTTAGACTTGGTTTAGAGGCACTAATGAGTAGTATGATAAAAGGGTATCCGGGGGTGTAATTAACAAAAATATTATAACAGTTATTATTATTAGTATTATTTGTATTAATAAAATTAATAAAATAAAAATATGACTTAATCAAATATGGTTAGTGGGTTAGTGGAGGAAAAAAAGGAATAAATAGGTGTTATGAGGAATTAGTGGGAGGTTAACCAAAGGGAAGAAAAGCATAATTGTTATCACGTTAGAGAATCAGGGAGGAAGAACAAGAGGGAGGCTAGGGAAGAACAAGGGGGGATGAATTATTTAATGGGTGATAATGACATGAGAGAGTAGTGAGAAATCCTTACCCTCGTAGGAATTTTTGTATGTATGCCCTGTATATGCATCTTGAATGTGATATTGGTGTGTTATTGTTAATCTGGTGTGAACTGGTTGATGATCTATGGAATTTATGTTGTACTGTCATAATTTGTGAAAACGTATGGTTGTTGTCGTGATATTAACAATGGTGTACATGATTGGTTTTGATTGGTTTTAGGCTAAACTGAAATCACAAATCTAGGTGTTAAGAATACTTAATGGCGTAGTAATGACAAGGTTAGAAATCATGTGAAATTATAGTCTTAAAATCAATGCAAAATAATTTTTAGGACTGAATATGGAACGTAAGCGTGAGACAGTAGAGATGGTAGTAGAATTCTGGATTCTATTCAAAACTTTACATTTGAGGTTTCTGAATAACAGAAGGAACTTCGTTCGGTCCAACACAAGGACCAAGATTTTCTGCAAAGTTAAACACCTCGGTGTCTTCAGCCTACGCTTCATCATCGCCTACCTTTGATTCTCCTCCTTCTCCCTCGTCGTATGAGGAAGAACTCGAACAATGTTCGTAAGAAGAACCTGAATGGATAATGCGAAGAGGACCCTGAGAATCTTCTAATAACTTCAACCTCAATAAAGTGCAACTAATCTTGACACTAAAAATTTCCTCAATGTCCACTGAACATCGCGTTCTAATCAGAAATCTAGCAATATCCAACCTGGATTCGTTGACTGTAGCATCGCCAGACCGAATAAAAGAGCCCACTGGCTTAGAGATGAATTCGGAAAATGGATCACCCCAAACATGGCATGGCAAGCCAAATAAACAAACCCAAGTTACTCCTTCACCATCTAACTACAATTGACGTTGAAGAAAATTTATCGATGTATTAATTTAATTAATTTCTTATAACTCTTTATCATTATAAATATCCATATTTCTAGATTATAAATCTTGTCATCAATCTGTTGCCTAAACTATAATTCTTTTCAATATTCATAGATTTGTTCTTGATTTACTAGGTTCTAAATATCTAAATATACCACACACAAAATATAAATAAATTGTTGATAATTATAAATCAACTTTAAAAAATAAAAAAATAAAACCTCCTTTTTCACCACAAATTTCATTTTTTTTTGGTTAATAGTTATTTATCCCCCTACAATTTAGACGCGTTTTGATTTACTCATTTTAAAACTAAATTTTGAATTATTCCCCTAAAATTTTAAAATTCTAAGTTTTTTGTCTCCATGTAGAAAAAATACCCTCTGTAAAACTTTTTTTTTATTTATCTTCTGGTTTTTACATGTTTAGAGTGTCCAAAAATTTAAGGGAATAATCCAAAATATTTTTATAAATGAGATAAATCAAAACTCGTCTATATTGTAGGAGATAAATGACTATTAATTTTTTTTTACTTTGAATTTACAATAAGTAGAATTGAATATTGAGTTTTTTCTTTTGGACCATGTACCATATATATTATAATCAGGTTTGTATCATCTTTGCCTATAATGTTAAGCTATAACTTAAAAGCACAATGTTATATGGTACTCATTCACCTACTATAATTTATGCAAAACTCCCAAAAACAGTTCATATTTAGGTGTCTCTCCCGCAATTAATTTGGAGATACACCCACCAACCTTTTCAAAATTAAATACAATGTCTTTACGCGTGGACCTCTTTAGAATGAAGTCACCTTGTAGAACATACTCAAAAGCCTAATCTTCTACTAATACAAGTTATATGTATGAATTTTTTTGAATTATCAACCTAGAATTATTAACTTAGGTTTCATAATTTCATTTCATATGTCTATAAACTGACGGTGTGGAAATTAATTGATTCTCAACTAGGCCACTCGTAGGGCAGTGCCTTTAAATAGGTTAGTTTATACCTCCAAAATAATGTGTGTGACAGATACAACTGAAGAGTTTTGGGAGAGATATCGTATCACAAATTTAAAGTCACCATATATATATATATATATATATATATATATATATATATATATATATATATATATATATCAATATATTAAATTTTAATTTTAATAATAGGGTTAAAATTTCATGACCGGACAAGTTATAAAATCTTACATGCAAACCAATACAATATTATATGGAAAATTAATTTGATCGTCCCTATAGTAAAATATTGAAATCGTCATGCTTACTGTTAGAGAAGAGAAAACTTTGCATACACTCTGTGCACACCTGAAGGAAAGTGGAAAATGAATCTATTACAATGAAAAAGGTAGTTACAATGAAAGTGGTGAAAGGTTTAAAACTCATATTTATTCATATCAATTTGTATATTTATATTCTTCAATTTCAAAGAGTTATTATTGGTGATGACAGAATAAAGATTGTGGATATTATTGGAGAACATTTTCTTAATTTTTTCTCAAATCTCATAGCCGGTGATAAAAGTTTGGTATTGTGCTTGGAGATTAATTGTTATGGAAAACCATAACACAATGCATAAAGAAGCGTCGGTTTGTTTCCACTATCGCGTTTGACGGCGGGAATACTATCGGATTTTGTAGTTAAGTGATCCTCATATCCTTGACCGTGAAACCATATTTTGACAACTCTAGCCCATATATTATAATTGGCTTTTCCGGTGAGTTTCTGACACAGGATAAGTGGAACCTTCGTAAAATTGACGGAATCGGTATTGCTCATGATACAGGGTTTAGGGTTTATGCGGTGTCGGCGACAAAAAATGGCAGCGACGGGACGACGTGAGGGCGCGTCGGAGGACGGATCGTGGCGGCGATTTTTGGTATCGACGAATCGAAAGGAGACGATGCCGACAATATGTTACTTCGCCGAAAAAGTCGTCGGGAGCGGTGGTGCGCTCGTATAGTGTCGTGAATGGCCGAATAATTTGCGGAAACGAAAAAAGAAATATTCTGGAAGACAGTGGGTCAACCAACTCTAGATACCATGTTAGAATGTGTGGGTTGGGTCTAACTCAACCCTACTTGCTGCCACTTATAACCACATGTTCAAGTCATATATTGTCCGATGTGAGAATCTTAAGAACTACTAAACTCACTTACAAGATTAAACTAGACTAATATGGATATCCACTAATATCCAACTAATACAATATCCAATACCCCCTCAAACTAAAGGGTGTATTTGAAACTGTTGGTGGTATAGTCTGAATATCCATACTGATGGAAACATATCTCTCAGACAGGGTAAGACAACCAATATCTCCCACCGCATATATCCTGAATATAAGAACGATTCCTTAAGCTCACTGTGTACTCTATGAGCATCGTAGGGTGTCCATATCACGTCCTCAACGGTCAGCGCATCAAGTCGCCTCATGTACTCAGTTATGCCACCAATGTGTGTTTGCCTTGCCTTCCACCTCTTAGTCGTGGGTCCCCTGCCGCACATGGATTGACCCTCCTGTCACATATGCTCGTAGATCCAACAATGAGATCACGACAAATAGTAAATTAAAAATAATAATATTTGTAAAAACTAAATACGAAAGCAAGAACATGCAATAAAATATACATGTAACAAACACAGGTACCCAATAAGCTTAAACAAGATTAATATGGATATCCACTAATATCCAACTAATACAATATCCAATACCTTCTCAAACTAAATATGATTGTGCGGAATACAATTGGGTCATCGCTGCACATCCCACGCCCAATTATACACCTTGGGATTTGGGAATCCCTAATTTAAAACAAGATTTTTTACACTACCGGCAATTTTAAATTCTCGGTACAAAACAAATTTCCTAAAATTATCGGAAATTTCATAATTACCGATACTTTCCACCAGAAATATTGGAATTCCCAATAAAAAATACCGGTAATTATGAAATTCCCGGTAATATATATCGGTAATTACATAATATCTGGTAAAGTTGTAAAATGCAAATCCCCAGTAGTGTATCTAAATTTCCAGTATTGCATTTGGTTTTTGAAAAATCTGTATTTCAATCGGATATTGTAAAAATAATGGAATGTTTTTATTCAAAGATAGTTTTGTCTTTTCATTGCGTTTGAAGGATGTCAGATTTAAATAATGAGTGACAGGTAGAATGTTCATCGAATTGGTTTCCGAATATTTCATTATCATATCTCATCTTGGGTCTATTTAAATTTTTAAGGTTTCGTCGGTAGTGCAAACTTGAAATACTATTTTCATGTGTTTCATTGTAATAGAAAAATTTCTCTCTGATTAATTTAATCAAATTAAATAAATAAATTACTTTTGTATAAACATTGAATTATTTTAATTTTCACAATAAGTCATATCCACATTGAAAATGATTTAAGATTACAAGATAGCTTCAATTAGAGAAATGAGACATTACAAACAATTCTCTCAGAAAATTGCACCAATCCACTCAATTATACACCCTCCGATTACTATTATATGTTAGATTTATTAATTCAACGTCACCCTTAAGAATTCGATGGGCTTAACATCCCAACACATGACGCTTAAAAGGCGCAGCCCCTTGAGGACTCTACAGTATAAGGAAATAAAGTTGCGCCTTCATTAACAACAATTGCTTTTAATGCACTGGTAACTATCATATGGATGGAGTGTCTCATTGGTGGGATGAAGTGAAACAGGCATATATTTGGTGTCATTTGACTTCAGCAATAAATCTTTCATTACAGCACAAAACACCAATAGAATTTAGTTTGGACGTAGCTCATAGTAACATTGTCAATAAACACTTGGTGATATTGAATGGATCCATTACTTTCACCTTACATTATTCTCATCATCACCAGTAGTAACAGTTGGTTTGATGGTAGCTAAACCTTTAATAGTTTTAACACAAAAGATATAAATCTTATTTTCTTAGGCAATTTATAACTCAAAACTAGCCTACAGAAACTCACAAACACATTATTAGCAGCACACAAAAAAAAAGACTGAAGCTTGCAACACAAGTAAGCCAAAGTTCATTTGTTCGCTAATTCAAAAGTTGGCCAAGTGTGACGATGCGGAATGTATCCATTGATTGCAGTTTTGGCATCACAAACATGTTGTACACGTGTTTCATACTCGGTCGAGAACGTGGATTTTCAGACAAGCAAGCAAACGCCAATTTTGCAACCAAGATCACATCCTTAGCAATTGAATTTTCTGGAAGAGGAAGTCTTTGGTCTAATACATCTTTCAGTAGCAAAGTATGAGCTATTGCTGCTTCAGATGATGAAAACAATGTCGAAACGAGATCCCCTGGATGCTTTCCCATTATTATTTCCAAACATAGCACTCCAAAACTAAACACATCGCATTTCTCATTCACTACATTCGTATATGCAAGCTCTGCAATAAAATAAAGGATACGAAGAGTTGAGTTTGAAGTTTTTGATAAAATTAAGGGTTAAACTAATGACGCTTGAAGTAGCATATACAAAAACAATATAAATTCGATTAAAAAAGAAGGGCCTAACCTGGTGCTGCATAACCATAAGTGCCTGCAAATGTTGTTGAGTTTTGTGAATCAAGATTCAGAATCTTCGCTGTTCCAAAGTCTGAGATATAAGCTTCATAATCCAAATCTAAGAGAATATTTTTGCTCGATATGTCGCGATGAACAATAGGCGGAAAGCAACCATGATGCATATGATAAAGAGCATTTGTCACACCCTTAACAACATTCACTCTCTTTTTCCAATCAAACATTGTTACTTGTGTATCATTTCTCAACACATTATCCAAGCTCCCTCCTTCAAGGAACTCGTAAACCACAAAAGAGTGGCGCGTATGTGAGCAAAATCCATGTAACTTCACAATGTTACGATGCTTGATTTGTGTCAATGCTTTAACCTCGTTCGTAAAAGCCTTGAAATTGTCCATTTCACTATCAATTTCAGCATGAAGTTTTTTCACTGCAACAACTTGTGTTGAGGGTAAAATAGCCTTGTAAACCGAACCAGAACCGCCTTCACCAATAAGATATTTCTCATCGAAATCCTCGGTTGCTTCAATGATATTTTCGTAAACCATTTTTCCATCATAACTCCATATGGAAAAAACATCTTGAATTTGTTCTTGTTTTTCTCTAGCTTGCTTTTGAATTGTTCTTACATTTTTCAAATGAATATACAAGGAACCGCCAAACAAGAAGACAAAAACAGATAGCATACTCAAAGTAACAGATAGTGACAGTATCACACTTTTGTGTTTACCATTTATGCAAGGATCCAAGCCTGAAGCATTGCCACACAAGCCTTTATTGTTTCTCAATGATTCAAACGGTGCGCTAAGAAACGCTTGATTGTTAGGAATCGAACCCTCTAATCGGTTATAAGATATGTCAACAACTGTCAAGCTTATCAAATACTCAAAACTAAACGGAACGATTCCATACAGATTATTGTGAGAGAGGTTCAATGTGTTCAACCTTTGCAACTTTTCAAGTGATTCAGGTATTTCTCCGTTTAACGAATTTCCACCAAGATCAAGAGACTCAAGAGATTGCAACCTGTTGAGTTCAAATGGAATGGTTTCCATGAACTCATTATTGCTCAAATTCAAATGAACTAATTTGAGAAGCTTTCCAATTTGCTTTGGAATCGAGCCACTTAGTTTATTTGCTGCAAGATTCAAGATGTTAAGTCCTTGCATGGATCCTATTTCTGCAGGAATCTTTCCAGAAAGTTCATTGTTACTCATAGAGAGTTGAAACAATGAAGTCAAGTTACAAAGCTCTTTAGGAATTTTTCCTGTTAGATGATTTGAAGAGAGTTGAAGCAATTGTAACCGAGATGATCGACCTAATTCTGAAGGTATAGCACCAGATAATTTATTGTTTGAGATCAATAGGCCAAGTAGATTATGACTTTTCACCAAATTCGGTGAAATTTCACCATGAAATTGATTATGTCTCAAATCAAAGTAGCTCAAATTTGGATAAACACCAAAATCATCTGATATATTACCAATAAGCATATTTTCCGCAAGGTTAAGTCTAAGAAGAGTTGAGCAATTCCTCAAGCTTCTTGGAACAAAACCACTGAAATGATTGTGATTAGCAGAAAAATTTCTCAAAGAACCACCAAGGCAAATATCATGTGGCAATTGGCCAGTGAAATCATTTGAACTTAGTTGTAAACTTTGCATATTGGTAATATTTTTCATTGATTCTGCAATGCTACCATTGAGTTTGTTATTGAAAAGTAATAGAAAGGCTAGTTTGGTCAAATTTCCAAAGGTAGAAGGAATAGGACCAGAAAGATGATTTTGTGAAAAAGCAAGTCTTTCTAGATTGATCAAGTTTCCTATTGAAGAAGGAATTGATCCGGAAAGTTGGTTATCAGAAAGTGACAATACAATGAGTTTTGTCAAGTTTCCAATAGATGAAGGAATTGACCCATGAAGATGATTTTCACTAAGCTGAAGTGTCCTCAAATTTTTCAAGTTTCCTATGGAAAATGGAATTCGACCGGAAAAATTGTTCTTTAACAATTTGATAGTTCGAAGAGAAGAGATCGTGCCTAACTCAATAGGAATCGGTCCAGAAAGAGAGTTTCCGTATAAAACAAGTTTTTCTAAGTTCTTCAAGTATTTTAATGAAGGGATTTCGCCGGAAAGATAATTAGCTGATAAATCAAGTTCTACAAGATTCATCAACATTCCAACTGTTGAAGGAATGGAACCATCGAAAAGATTATGATTCACTTTTAGTTTAGAAATTTTGGATAAGTTACCAATTTGATGTGGAATATTTCCATGAAATGAGTTGTTACTTATATCCAAAATTTGAAGCATAGGAAAAGATGAAAAGTTGAGACTTGAAAGAGTACCTTTAAGACCAAAGTTTGTAACATTTATAACTGTCACAAATTTGGTTTTTTCATCACAAGTAATTCCTTCCCATTTGCAAGGACTTGAAAGGGTTGTCCAAGAGGATAAGGAAGCTTGGCTTTGGTTGTCAAGGTTGGTTTTCCAATTTAATAGAGCAAATGCTTCTTCACTATCTTGATATTGTGTAGCATTAGTGGCAGCAAAAGCAAAGGAAGCAAAAGTGAAAATGCCATAAACTTGGATGGTAGAGAGACTTAAAAGTGAAGAGAAAAACATGATGAGAATGAAATGAAAAGATAGAAGCTTTGTGGACATTGTGTTATAAGGTGTTTTTCTTAAGGTTTTAGGAATAAGTATACAAAGATGTTTTGCATGCTTAGTTATATTGTAGACTGTAGTAGTACACCATTGCTATGGTCCTAAGTTTAAGTAGGGTCCTGTCATTTAATATTTCTTGTTGGAATTAAAACATGTCTTTCTCACCTTTCATATTATGTCTAGTGTGTCATCATTGATACAGTTTAATGGTTTAAAATAGGAAAATTCATCTTATCAACTTAACATAAGTTATTAACATGCTTAACACATTATTTAATTTTGTACTTGGACACTAATCTCTACTAAATTCTATATAACTTTTTTTGGATATGATCGAAAGGATCTCTTCCAACTAAATCAGAGGATCTCGGTTCAAACACATTCTGCACACGCAACCATATTAAATTTTTTAACAAATATTTTTAAGTCTATTGTGATTCTCTCTGTCTTTAGAGGTTTTTAAGTCAGTCCTAAACATACAACTACTTTTAGCGAAGCTTTAATGAATCAGAAAATGATGTTCAAGTAAGAAAGTCTTATCCTATCCCAGGACTATAGTTTAGAAAACCTTTTGGGGGACGCAATACCCTGCATATGAAATGCAACCAAACTTAAGTATATTTTATATTTAAGTGTGCAAGAATGCTAACTTTCGTATAATGTGATACGGTGTAGGATGTTGATGTAAATTTTGGTGTCATCATAGCAATGCTCTTAAGTGTGAATCACATTTTGTAAGGATCACAATCAAAATTATATCAATTAAACATCATTTACTTTATTATTTCTCATGATATCAAAGAAGGAAGAACCAATATTTTTTTTCCAAGAAAACAAAGTTGAAGGTCGAAAGTCATTATGATCACTTTATTTTCATTTATATTTCTCCCTGTATCAAAAAGAAAGAGCCGAACCTATTTTCCAAGGAAATAAGGTCGAAGGCCGAAACTCAATGCCACGTAAATAGAGGTGGAAATAGGCTGGGTCAAGTTAGACTTTGTCAAGTCTAAGTCTGACTTGCCAAAAAAATTGAAGCCTAAGTTTGATTTGTAGTCTGTCATAAATTTATTTTTAGGTATGAGTCTGACCTCTTCTAAGGCCTAATGTTAGTCTACATAAAAGCCTATTATTTTAGACATATGTAAATAAACAATTAAAATAATGTTGAATAAACTAACAAACTAAAAAACCAATGAGACTAAAAATTTGTTTGTATTAACTTATTCTAACTTACCTATTAGCATAAGTTTTGTAAGACTATTTGCTTAAGATAATTTATGGAAACAACATATAACATTGTTCATAAGGTATTTTCATCTTATTTTCATAAGTTCTCTAAGATAACTAATTTTATTTATGTATTTTAGTTCAAAGTACAAAACATAACATAATGATAATAAAAAAAATATTCATATTTATTTAGATAGGTCGTCCTGTTAGGCTTAAAAGGTTTTTTTCATGGCCTGAGGCCTAGCCTTTTTAACTAAATAGACTTATAAAAAAGTCTAGGCCTTTTATATTTAAAAAAAAATGCTTGATCTGGTCTGAACCTGTGTAGGTCTAGGCCGTAGGCCCCTGTTATCAGCCTGACTTATTTCCAGTCTTACATGTAAAACAAGAAAAATCTCATTTAATGAGTAAGTCACCATCAGGAAGAAAGGTATCTTCTCCAGTGATCTATCCCTCCAATATTTTTAACCGAGAAAGGGGAAGAGTAAAGACTAAAGTTTTCAAAATGGGCTACGCGCCCATAAACAGACTGGTTCTGATGGGCTCAGCCTTTTTCAGACTGGAGCGAGAAAGCTCATTTCTAATATGGACTAAAAGAATTACTATCCGAGCCCGACCCTAGATGGACTTCGGACTACCCAACCCTAAATGATTTTTTAATAAAAAAATAAAATAAAAATATCATAATATTTATTATAATTAAATTAAAAATTATATTATTTTAAATATAATATATTTTTAAGTACTTTATTATCTTTTATAAATATTATAATATGTTTTTAAATACAATACATATTTAAATTGTATAAAATAATACTCAAATATTTAACATAAGAGAAACTAATAGAATATGAGGAAAAAAAAGTGTTGATTATATTAATGTATAATATTTAAAAGAGAAAGATTGAATAAAATAGAGATAAAATTTAGTGAGATGAGAAAAATCAATATGTTATTTTAGAGTAAGACAATATGAATATTAATATAATTTTTTAAAATTTATACTGATATGGACCTAATGGACTATTCACGGTTCATTTAGACTAACCCTAATGGATAACACACTTTTAAAACTGGACTAAAAAAGTCCATAAATATATGGACTCCAATTTTTAGACCTAAATCCTATGAATTTTAGGGCTATCATGTCGGCACTAACCTATTTTGATAGTTCTAACAAGGACACACTTGGCATAACATCCTCGCAAATACAATGTAGATTTAAAACAAATAATTGGTGAAAATAATCTAAACATATTAAAATAAAGGTTGGGATAGATCACATGACATTTACGATATCTTAATCACCATTTGTAATCGTTGAGATAAGACAAGAGTACATAACAAATACAAACAATTATTTCATTAAAAAATATTAATGAATTTTCGAATCCAAATTGACCTCCCATAATCTTCATGTTCACTCACTTATAAAAGTTAATCCAGTTTAGGAAAGGAGATATCGTCAACTTTTCATGACATTATTATTAAAGATATTATAAATTAAATAGGCTTAAATATATTTTTGATCCCTTTATTTTGAAGTTTTTTAAATTTTAGTCCCTCCAATTTAAAAATCAATTTTTTTGCTCCTTAAACTTTACCTCCCTGACACAACCATTAATTACGTGGCACTGCTATAGTGAATCCAAATCAGATAATATTTCATTTTTTTAATTTAAATTAAGAACTTTTTATTTTCATAATAATTTTAATTGAAATTGATTTTTTTAATTATATTTAGAAGAAACCAGGTATGAATAATTCATCTTCTTCTTTCAAAATTGAATCTTCTTTGTTAGGTATCAAAATTGAATTTTCCATCATTTATCTGTAAATCAACCAAGTGAGAGATCTTTTCATCATTTATTTGTTCATCCTTGGCCATTAACATTGTGAAACTCACCCTTTATCAGTAAATCAATCAAGTGGGATCTTTTCGTCCATCCGTCATACCCTGTGTCTCTACCATATGAAACAATACAACACAACATAAATAATCGTGAACAAATACCCAATTACAGAATTTCCAGTTTACATTCTCAGAGACAAATACACAAACAACTTGTAAGCAAAGCTATTGAAACTTGCAAAGAAAAAATCAAGTACCTGCAATTGACGATCAATCTGCATTTCTGGATCTAGCATGTGATGATCGTGAGTATTGAAACTAAGCGAAAAGAAAAAAAGGAACAAAATACACACCAGCATTATACGGATCCAAAACCATTATCGCTTCACTTCCATTGCCATTGTTGCTAAGAAGTGTCTCATCCATTCTCCCTTCTTTTTAAGATAATTTTACAGAAAAATGGGAAAAGCTATGTGGGTTTGAATGAGGGAGAAAAAAGGATACTGGGGGGAATGAAAGTCATCATCGTCTTTGAATAGGGTACTGACGTGCCTGAAATCGCGAACGAAGCTTGTTAGAAAATCAAGGTGGACATGATAAAGGTATGTGGTTAATAAAGACGAAGCAATCTATGGATTCTAGGTTTAGATTTTAGCTTCATATAATATTATTTAAAATTTAATTAAAATGTTTAAAATAAATTTAAATAAATTGTAAAATAAAATATAAATAAATGTCATAAAAATATTCATCAAATGTGACATGGATCCACAGTGGCGTTGCCATGTCATTAATGAGCATGCCAAGTGTATAAAAATGGAGGGGGACCATGAAAATCTCAAGGGAGATAAAGTCCAGGGACCAAAAAACTGGTTTTTAAAATAGTGGACTAATATTTAAAAAACTTCAAAATAGGGGGACCAAAAAGTGAATTTATGCCAATTAAATATTAAATAAATAACCATGTTAGCGTCCACTTGTGGTGACATAAACCAATGTTATAAGAGTCAAAGTCAAGGTTGACGCTAAAAAATTGAGGTTAAATTACATTTTTCATATAATGTTTATATTGTATCCTTTAACATTTGATGTGGCGGATTTGTAGGGGTGTCTCCCGACTAGATCTAATCTCCAGTATCACCACGTCCAATGTTGTTCTCTTTGTCCTTGGTGTGAGGTGGGAGAGAAGGATGATTGGCATGTTTTTTTTTAGTGCTTTTCTACTTCTCAGAGTTGGAGGGTGTTATCTCCCAAATTTCGACGCTAACCTAATTGGAATATTTGGATTAGAAAAGAGTTTTCTCATTGTAAGCTAAAAGTGAGGTTTTCAACCTTATTCAATGAAAGGGTGTAGGTCATAGGACCCATCATCTACAGATTCTATACTTTGAAGAATTCTAAGTTTGAAGTATTTTCTAAGCATTATTGTGATTCGACCATGCATAATTCGACGAGAAATGGTAGTTACTCAGATTGTGCGCTCTCAAGCCTTGGAGGGAAAATGTGTAACCTTCAATTCAAAAACAAGGACAAGTGGTGAAAGATGAAGCTTCTTCAACATGTAACGTGACAAGTGTCACGATCTTAGAGTAAAACCGTCGAAAACGGTTACTTTGTATTTCTATAAATAACTTAGTCTAGTGTTAGAATAAGTGTGTGGAAATCATATTGTACGAGTAACTCCGTAAACACTCAAAGTATATGTTTGTAGAGAAGCGAGTGAAGTGAGAATGTACGTGATGTAAACACCACCATTTTTATCTTTAATGTCATTTATGATTCAAGTCATTTATCTTTCATGCCTTTTATGTTAAAGCACTTTACATTGTCATTTCCTTTACCTTTAAAGCAATTTACTGCCTTTCTTTACATTTTCAGCCTTTTAAACATTTTTGTCTTGCATTTATCCTTCCATTTATCTTTTCATTTACTTTGAAAGCTTTCTATTTTATTTTATTTTTCTTGTTTCTATCACTTTCTGAATCCTATCGAAGGATTCATGATTTTTTCCCAAAAAACATCACAACCAACAAACGATTTGCACATGTCATAGGATCAATTTGGTCGATCCTGTGAGTAACTAAGGGTGTTTTTAGTATCCTTAGAGGATCAGCGGTTGTTTACCAATTTTGGGGGTAAACAGCGGGCAACAGGTTTGTCCTCTATTATTTACTTGCGTTTGCACTCTTTCTTTGATGTTAAGTCTCTCATTCTTGATGTATGTAGTAAAGAAGACCGTAAGATTGCAGGCAGATTTGGTGTCCTGCTGGATGTGATTTGGCGAAGTAGGAATGATGTGGTTTGGAATGAGGCTCAAGTATATGCCAATAAGATTGGATTGCAGGCTTATTATAATTGGTATGTTTGGTTCTTAGCAAGATACCAATTATTGATCATGAGAACTGGTGTCCGCCTATGGAAGGATGGGTAAAATGTAATGTGGATGTCAGTTTCAATTCTTTACTTGGAACAACCAATCGTTGTTGGTGTGTGAGGAATCATCTGTGTAGTTTTATCACTGCATGGGCCTGGGGTTATAGCCTCATGTCCCCCGTGGAAGCCGAAGCCATAGTCTTGAAAGAAGCAATCCATAATGTTATATCACTACATCTTTCTCATATTACGTTCGAAAGTGACTGTCAATTTGTTGTCCAAACGTTGCACTCCAAACGCTTAGGATGTTCTGAATTTAGTTTTGTTATTAAGAATCTTTTGAATTTGTTTCCGAACTTTGAGGTTAAGTTCATTAAACATCAAATGATTTTGGTCGTCCATACGTTAGCCAAGACGATCAATTCTTGAACTAGACGTTGTATCCTTAATATGATATCTCATTGTATTGAACATTGTTTAATTAATAATAATTGTTGAATTTCCTCTTATAAAAAAAAACTCCTAAAATCCTATATACAACCCTTCATTTTTCCCATTAAATTATGACTATTGTACTCAGAAGAATTTTATTGGAGAAATTATTAAAGTATATCCAACATATTTAACACAATCATTTATATACACCATTTAACACAATCATTTATATATACATTTATGTAATAAAAAGTCTACAAAATGCATACTGCTCCCATAAGAGTAGGTGTATTAAATAATTTTCCAGAAATAGCTTTAGTGTCCGGTAACAAATGTGGAAGAATTTATAAGGGCTTCAAAAGCAAACAGGTTATAATGGCATATGTGGTACCAATAAACAAGACATTTAATATATATCAATAGTACACGCAATTAACCAGTTCGAAGGGATATTTATAAATGGTTCATGAATGCATATTGTTGTAATATATCAAATTTTACACGCAATTTGATAGGGCAACTCTTTTCCTACTAAGATGTACATGCATCCAATTCTTGGCAAAGATTTTGAGGACAGTCGGCAACTAAAATGAGAACAACATTGTTAAGTTATTCGGTACCACACTGGGGTTTTAAAATGATTGTCGATTTAATAAATAAGATTTGTTTTAAGATTATATTATTTTCACTTTTCAACTGGTACTTTTTCAATTATGTTATTTAATTATTCCGATTGTACTATTTCCAAAGTATTAATAGAGTTAATTTAATAAAAGTGATATCATTGTATTTATTAATCTATATATAAAAATTTTAAATAACAATCATTTTAAAACAGATGTAATAAAACTTATCTTTAATTGTAATTTGGTCCTCATATTTTTATTTTTTTTAGTTTTGATCTTCCTATTTTAAAATTCGGAAATTTTTATCCCTCTATTTTCATTTTTTTTAGTTTTGATTCTCTTATTTTAAAATCTGAAATTTTGGTCCCTTTATTTTCATTTTGTTTGAGTTTTGGTCTCATATTTTAAGTTTTGTTTTGAATTTTAGTTCTCTTTCCAATTTGAAATTAATTTAATAGGGGGACCAAAAATTTTAAAAAATAAAAATAAGATGACCAAAACTCAATAAAAAAGAAAATAAAGGGACAAAAATTCAGGATTTTAAAATATGAGGATCAAAACTTTACAAAAATGAAAATAGAGGGACCATAAGTTCTGGATTTTAAAATAGGAGGACTAAAAGTCAAAAATAATGAAAATAGGGGATTAAAATTGCAATTAAATCTATAACTTATTAATGATTAATCTTTTATTATCTGTATTATTTCCAAAATAGTCTTTTATACAGATATCTTTAGTAGAAGTTTTGAGTGAAATTTCATTGCTAATTAAATTCTAACTAAACTACTGAACTTTAAGTAACATTAACAAAAATTAAACTAACTAATTACCTATAGCTAACTTTGTTAGTTAATCAATTAAACTTGGTTTGGTCATGACTTTAAAATATACACTATAAGAAAAATCTAACATTTTGTAGGGATGGCAAACGGGCAGACTATCCCGTTTAGGCCCACTCCACTAAACCTGTAAGGAAACAGAGCGGGTGAACATTATTGTGGGTGCGAGCCTAAAACTTTATCCCGCCCCACAAAAATTTGATGACGGGGTGAGACGGGTTCGCAAATTAACACTGCATCTTTTAATCTAAAAATTGTTTAAATTTATAATGTATGCGCTTGCAAAAAAAAACGGGATGAGATAGGACGTACATATTAAAAAGTGTGAGTCTAAAACCTTGATCTGTCCCGTAAAAAAAGTGCAAGCAAAACAGGTATTTCCTGGCGGATCATACATGATTTGCAACCCTTAATACTCCCCCTCAAGGTCAAGGGAGGTTTGCAACAAATAACCTTAAGATTTGTCTTGAGGTTATGAAAGGCTGCAATTCCAACATGTTTTGTTAATGTGGCATAAAGTTGAATAGAAGTTGAAACATGTTGAATAACTGGTTTCTTTGAGACCATTCTTTCTCTAACAAAGTGAATATCAAGCTCAATATGCTTGGTGCGAGTATGGAGAATGGTATTATGAGACAACATGACAATAATCAAATTGTCACATAATAGTGTAGGTCGATAGAAAGGGAAACGTGACTCATAAATAAGGGATTCCAACCATGGTAATTCAGAGGTATTGTGAGCTAATGTGTAACACCCCAAATCTACCCGGCGAAAAATCATAAATCAGAGTTTCAAAATTCAACAACAAAACAGGATGCTACATTATTCAACTTTAACAAATTCATTTAATTTCATGAACATCGATACATAACACTTTCAAATAGGATGAAACTATAACGTCAACCCTTATTCAATTACTTGAAATAAAACAACTTTTACAAATAGGCAGCGGATCCACAAATATTCAACTTTGCATCAGTTAACAACTTATTCAACCTAACAACTTAGTAATAACATGTTGTTCATTGGAACAACTTAAAACAACAACAACTAAATATAACAACAAAACAATTAAGCGTTCATCCCCCCCCCCCCCCCGAGTGTTACGTATCAGAGCAACGACACCGACTTGAATACGAACGTAAACAACTCTAATCTGGAATACCTGCACGTTACCAATCAAGGTAACATTCAACAACAGAAAGGGGTGAGATATCGAATCATATAAACAAGAGTATGATAATTAATACGCTAGATAGAATCATACAATTTTCATACTATCCCACAATAACATATTACCAATCACCCCAAACAATCAACATAATATTATCAGCTTGGTTCACACATCAACATAGAGCCGGCAAAATGGGTCGGACCAACCGGCCGGCCCGAAAGCCCGCAAAAAAATTCGGGCTTGAACAAGAAAATTAGAGCCCGTTTATGATCCGAGCTTTTAAGTCCGACCCTCTAAAAGCCCGATGTTTAATCGGGCTAACCCGACCGGGTTGTGGGTAGCCCGCTTAATTTATTTATTTATTTTGACAAAAATTCTAACACATTATACTACTAATGTTCATGTTATTCTAACATATTATACTACTAATGTCCATGTTATTTTCATTAAGATTTATAATTTATTAATTAAGTTATTAAAAACTATAATAAGTAAAACACATTATAAATGCATAAAATATTTTGTTTCTTATATCCACACATGTGTTACAACTAATGCAAACATCAATAACAGTACCAACATCAATATTAAATCTAAAAAATAATCCATAAATTTATTATTCGTCTTCAAAGTTATATTATTTTTAGTGCTCAATACTCATATATGTATTACTTATAAATTTATGATTTATTAACCTTTTTTATTTATTTAAAAAAATCAATTAAAAAATTAATATTAAATATAATCCGGGCCGGCCCGATTAACCGTGGCCCGTAAAGGGTCGGGCTTGAACAACCAAATTATAGCTCGTTTAAATTCCGGGCTTTTAGGCTCAACCCTCTAAGGGCCCGAACCCGTCACGGGCTGGCCCTAAGCGGGCCGGGTAGCCCGTTTTGCCAGCTCTATCAACATAACTAATTCCAACTATAAAATTAGCATATACACCTTCATCAACTTCGACGAATACAACATATTCAACTTCTTCAATATCAGCATAATTGACATTACGAACACAAACATATAAACAACTCGGGCAACATAATCATATAATCAACTTATCCAACGCAATCATATAATCAACTTAGAACCATAATCTACTTATCCAGCATGAACCACTTACTCAACGTAATCAACTTAAACCACAAAATCCACTTAAATCTACATAAATAACTTATTCAACTTGAGCAACGTAAACAACGTTATTAACACGCAACAAGAACAACTTTATCAACTTGGCAACATAAACAACACAAACAACATAATTAATACGACATAGGGATGCGACTCGACTGTGCATATGCATGTGGTACCATTGGAGTAAAACTCCCAACTTAAAATATACCAGGTTATCGAGGTATCTGCAAGGCATAAGCCTTCAACTTAATAAATTTGTCAATCCAGGCCAACGTGGTGAGCATCCACTCCAACTTAGAAATGAAATAGATGCCATGAGACCAACAATGCAACACATAAACAACGAGCAACTCAAACAACAAACCACAACAATGTAACAACTTAAATTCAACATGATTCAACCTTGGCCATAGGCCTACAACTTTCAATGTTGGGTCATACGACCTACAACTCAAATAATCCACATTGGTCCTTCGATCCTCAACTTAAAAATACCCAAATACCGGGACAAATCAACATACACCACAGTACTAGAAAAATACACATGTTTAACACAAATTATCACAATACACCGTCTGAAATCACCTACTAATTATCCTGAACCAACTCGACAATTCTCGTTAAAATTCGGACAACTAAATTTTTCCGTTTAACTTGGCTAATCGGCTAAGACTGTACTTTTGCAGTGTTCTTCTATTATTACTAGTTCGTTATAAAAAAATTGATTAAAGACTACCAATATAAACACTTATGTTGCAACCAAAATCATTTGTAACTACATTTGCCTGTTAAATTCATACTCGGTTAAAATGTTCCAAACCTGTTAAACTCACTTTCTGTTTTCTGCTACACATCTACTACTAACATCACCTACTGTCATAATTTTACTCAGTATAGTTTTTTCTTCCTGTCAAAAATTCATTATGTTTCGGCTAAAATCTTACTAATCTCATAAACTGATAATAGTGATAATACAGTGCCTATAATACACTATCATTCTATTTAACTCATTATAGACAACATGCCATGAGAATATTACTTAATCCATTAGTTATTCCATTAGACTAATTTACTTAATTTAATTAACTACTTAATCCATTAAACTAGGTAATTTACTTAACTAATTAAATTTAATTAACCACCTAAACCACAAAATAGGTGGCCCCCACACCAAAAAGGTGTGGCTGGCACCACCCCTCCCTATTAAACTCATGGTCTGCGCCATTAGGTGAAGTGTGGTGGTCACTCTTGTGTGGCCTGCGCCACTTAACATGGCATGCGCCACTCACAATGAATTTTGGGTGGCCTGCACCACCCCAAAGCGTGTAGTGGGTGTGGCATGCGCCACCCCCTTCTGTACAATTGTTCTTCCCCAATTTAATTTGTTTCCAGCAACCGATTAATCCACAACAAAATTCATAAATTAATTTTATAGAACATACATTTGTCACTATAAATCGAAACAACACAAATCAACACCAATTCAACAACAGACAATACGAAAATCATACAACCCACTCCCACATATTAATCATTGTATCCCCAGTTATAGAATTCGAACCCCACCATTAACTTAATTCGATGGTCGCTTCGAATCTCCGATCGACTTTTCGATTGGGCTTCCAACGGTGACTTCTCGTAACCGTTTTCTCCATTTTTCCTTGTTCTCCAATTTTTTTTACTCGTTCTAACTTTTCCACGTTCCACTTTTCTCAACTTCTACTGATTCCCTTCTCCTCTTGACTAATTCTCCTTTTTATTTTTATTTTTATTATAATTATTATAATCATTCAAATCTTAATTGGGCTTTCTAATCCGCACCCCCCACGACTTCTACCATCAACACCACAACTAAGCCCACTTAAAC
Source organism: Lathyrus aphaca (assembly GCA_963966055.1). NCBI lineage: Eukaryota > Viridiplantae > Streptophyta > Magnoliopsida > Fabales > Fabaceae > Lathyrus > Lathyrus aphaca. The sequence goes on from OZ014523.1 coordinate 39,688,949, forward strand.
AAATACTCTTATAATTCCATAATATTAATTCTAATATTATTTCTCCCGACTAAATCGACTAATTACCGACTATCAAATAAATCGTCCAAACCACCAAATCAACACATTCAACTACAAATGCAAAATATCCAATATTATTTTCCACAACTTAAATCAACTTGTTTAATCAATTCAACTCGAACCAACTTATAAACATCAATGAGATATTCCGATAATTCGGAAATCAACTACTCAAATACAAAAATCACCGCAAATCAACACAACACAATACAATTATATTTAATTAAATAATTAATTAAATAAATGGGTGTTACATAATGCACAACACTTGGCTTTTGTGCTTGATATAACAAATATGAATTGCTTTTTAGACTTCCATGCCACACGATTTGGTAAAAAAATATGCAAGTTCATGAATTTGACCTTAAGATTTGGTCCAAAAAGATGAAAGATCTGGGTCACTTTGTTGGTGTAAGCCCTAGAGGCCAATACTTTTTGGTACTTGTATCGGATTATTCGTTTAATAATAAAAGGCATTTCTTTATTATGTTTGTCTTTCAGAATAATAAAGTCCCTAGAATAGTTAGTCTGTTTAATGAAATGTTAAGTGTGACTTAATCATGAGATCCCATTAAACATAAAGACATTATTCTTAAAATATCCGTAGTCAAGCTTTATTGCAAAGTGGGATAACATTAAAGCATTGAGACTATTATGAAGATAGACTGATGATCACATCTCATGGATCATGGATAAAGAGTTATCAAGTCTTGACATAGGTATAAATATTAGGAGTAATATTTATACCGGATTGACCCGCTATGAGAATACTACATAGTATGTTATGCAAAGTGTCATAAGTTATTCTCATGGTGATAATGGTGTATTACCACCCTTCGACCTGAAACCACTATGGACCCTAGATGTAGAGTCGGGTGCTTTATTGCTGATCAAACATTATCCGTAACTGGATGATCATAAAGACAGTTGATGGGCACTCCACGAAGCATGCTGAGGGACATGAGTGTCCTAGATGGAATTTGCCAATCCTGCATAACAGGAGAAATGTCTAAGGGCCCAATATTGAACTGGACAAGGATGACACAGTGTATGCCTTGTGTTCAATATAGACATAGGGGCAAAAGGGTAATTGTACAAACATATATTATCACGAAAAAGGTTTTGTCAGATCACATGACATTTTCGTGACTTGGGTAGCAGTGATGTGTTGCTAGATACCGCTCACTGTTTATTATGTTAAATATATAATTTAATATAATTACCAACGTTACGAAATCCTACAGGGTCACACACATAAGGACAGTTTGATGAGAGATAGAGAAATCAAAGGAACACCGTAAGGTACGGTGCACTTAAGTGAAAAATAGAAATTCGGATAATATAATAATAATTATTGTTATTTTATAATGGTTATAAAATAATAATAAAATAAATATATTTATTATAATAATAGTTATTATAATAATATATAATATTATTATGGATCATGTGAATTGGGCTTTTAGCCCGCAGCCCACAAGAGAGTCTATAAAAGGAACCCTTGTGATGAAGCTTTTACTTGATGCAATTTCGTTTTTGATTCTCACTCAAATAATTCCGTTCGTAAGCAGCTAGCACTGTGACCGGAAGCTGTTCGTGTGGACTGAGTAGAGGCGTTGCACTTCATCAACGCTTGTGATCGCTGCATCAAAGATCTGAATCGCCACAAAGAGGTAACGATTCTATCACTGACCATGCTCATTCGTAAGGATCACTAAAGGAAAATTTTTGTTTTCCGCTGCGTTTAGATCGCGATTTTCCTTCAGTGGTATCAGAGCCACTTACGAAACCATGGATCTGATAGCTGTTAAATTTCCGTTTTTTTTCTGTATTTGATTCGATTAAAACACAGAACGAATTTAACAATAAACGATTAATTAAATTTGGCATCTGTTGTGTACGATTTGGATGATTGATGTTGATTATGCTTCAGAAACCGACATTAGTATGGTGAAGTTGTGCGATACATTGATCATCCATAGGTTACACAATTAGATCGATCACTTTTATATAAGATATAAGAAATTCTGATGCAAAGATGGTATATGGGATATACTGTTTTGATTTCATCCATTTAATCACATAAGGATTGTAATTCTTTTGAAAGATCATCATTTTCATTCGCTTCGGAATCCGACGTTAGTATGGTGAAGCAATGACATGTTGATCTATCATATTGAGTTATCAATCGAGTTGTGTTTGACCGGGCAGCGGAACCCCCGGCTAAGTCTGCAAAGTGTGATCAATCAGCCGAAATTTAATTTAGTTTATTTAATTATCGGAATTTTAAACTAATAATAAAAGTGTGTTTATTATTATTTATTTGTGGTGATCAGTTATGGCCTTAGTTTATCCTTTATTATTGTTTTGGGATTTTTAAATACGGCCTGCGAGTCGTGCCTCTCTCTCAATCTCTTTATGTAACTTCTTTTCTCATCTCACTCCCTCGTATGTAAAACGAGTTTTCTTATATGTAATGTAATATTATGTTATGAAGAAAAAGGAAGTATTCAATATTAAAGGAGGATAACCTTGGAGATCATGCTTGGAGAAGCTTAGATCGTTATTAGGTTAGCTTAGGTTCTCTCATTGGCTTGAGAGAACAATTGCGTTAGGGGCCATAATTGTATCTTTTTATATGTATGTTGATGCATGTAATTGTATGTTGATGCATGTGAGAGACGTTTTGCATGTTAAGCCGGTGAGATCAAACTAATAACAAATTCCCTCAAAATTAAATATTAAGTTTATGCTTTCCAATTTTTAGCACTCATCAAGACTAGTATCGAGCATTGTAGGTTTCGCCTACGCGAGGTGCATGTTCTATATTAGTAAGGTGTGATGGGATAATTGTAATATCCAATTGCTAAAACAATGGGTCAAACTTAACTAAACAAATTATAATAAGATTATACATGTTTAGAAGCAAGAATTGGGAATGATTCATGTGATGGATCAGAATAAGGAGTTATTCACCCAATTGAAAATATTCGAGAGTTGTATGAGAACAATTGGAAGGAGTTCCTACCTAAATAACTTAGTTTTGTGTAATCAGCCTAACGCTGACTTAAAACAAAGTGAAATATGGATCTCGACCCACTAGAAAGTCTTCCAACGGGATTTTCCGAATCAAATGATGAGGGTCATTTGTTTTGAATAAAATAGTGGGAGCATATTTGATTAAAGGCCTAATTAAATATGTTGTTTTAATGATACTTATATTTTCATATTTCTCTTGTAGATTACCATGACAACAAACACATCGAACAATATTTTGCGATCCATCCTAGATAAGGAAAAATTGTCTGGGACAAATTTCCTGGATTGGCACCGTAATCTGAGGATTGTCCTCAAGCACGATAAGAAGCTGTATGTCTTGGAGACACCAGTTCCTGAGGAGGAACCTCCTAGTTCTGCACCAAAGGCAGAAAGAGATGCTTATAAGAAGCATTTCGATGATGCCAATGAAACCGCTTGCCTCATGCTTGCTACCATGAACTCTGAGTTGCAAAAGCAACACGAGAACATGTCTGCGTTCGATATGATCGGACATCTGAAAATGCTTTATCAAGAGCAAGCAAGAAATGAGAGGTTTCAGGTTTCAAAGTCCCTTTTTAACAGCAAGTTAGCTGAGGGAGCCCCTGTAAGTCCCCATGTACTCAAGATGATTGGGTATGTGGAGAACCTTGACAGATTAGGGTTTCCCCTTGGAAAAGAACTTGCGATTGATCTGATCTTGCAATCGTTGCCAGAGAGCTTCAGTCAGTTTGTCCTGAATTTCAATATGAATGACTTGGACAAAAGTCTTCCAGAACTGCTAGGCATGTTGAGAACTGCTGAGCAGAATATGAAGACAAAAGGGAAATCCATTCTGATGGTCAGTAATGGAAAGAAACAGAACAAGAGGCCCATCAAACAGGGTGGTAGAGGGAAAGGCAAGGAAGTTGCCAAACCCAAACCCACTCCTCCTGTTTTGAAGCCTAGTGGAGGAATAGCAAAGGAGGGAACTTGCTTCCATTGCGGTAAGACCGGACATTGGAAGAGAAATTGCCCAAAGTACCTGGAAGATAAGAAAAATGGAGTAGAGACTTCAAATTCAGGTATTTTTGTTATTGAAATTAATTTATCTACTTCTGCATCATGGGTATTAGATACTGGATGCGGTTCTCACATTTGTACTAATGTGCAGGGGCTAAAAAGGAGTAGAGATTTGGCAAAAGGTGAAGTTGACCTACGAGTTGGCAATGGAGCAAAGGTTGCTGCTTTAGCTGTAGGAACTTATGTTTTAACTTTACCTAGTGGTTTAATAATTCAGTTAGAGAACTGTTATTATGTACCTGCAATTAGCAGGAATATTATTTCCGTTTCTTGTTTGGACAAGTTTGGTTTTTCATTCATAATAAAGAACAAATGTTGCTCCATTTATTTGAATGATATATTCTATGCTACTGCAAAAATGAATAATGGACTATATGTCCTTGATCTTGAAATGCCAATTTATAACATTAATACTAAAAGGTTGAAACCTAATGAGTTGAATCCAACTTACCTTTGGCACTGTCGATTAGGCCACATAAATGAGAAACGCATTTCCAAACTCCATAAAGATGGACTCTTGGACTCTTTTGATTATGAATCATATGAGACATGCAGATCTTGTTTAATTGGAAAGATGACAAAGTCCCCATTCACAGGAAAAGGTGAAAGGGCTAATGATCTTTTGACACTCATACATACTGATGTATGTGGACCACTGAACATACCAGCCAGAAGAGGTTTTCAGTACTTCATCACTTTCACTGATGACTTCAGTAGATACGGATATGTGTATTTAATGAAACACAAATCTGAGTCCTTTGAAAAGTTCAAGGAATTCAAGAATGAAGTACAAAACCAACTAGGGAAGAATATTAAAGTTCTTCGATCAGATCGAGGCGGTGAATATTTAAGCCTAGAATTTGATGACCATCTAAAAGAGTATGGGATTCTATCCCAACTTACTCCTCCTGGAACACCACAATGGAATGGTGTATCTGAGAGAAGAAATCGAACCTTGTTAGACATGGTCCGATCCATGATGAGTCACGCCGATCTTCCAAACTCCTTTTGGGGACATGCATTATTAACAGCAGCTTACACACTTAACCGTGTTCCATCCAAAAAGGTTGATAAGACACCATATGAGATATGGAGTGGTAAGAAACCACATATGTCTTACATGAAGATTTGGGGTTGCGAAGTTTACGTCAAACGACAAATTTCAACCAAGCTTGAGCCCAAATCTGACAAATGCTTATTTGTGGGGTATCCTAAAGAAACAAGAGGATATTACTTCTACAATCCTTCTGAGGGCAAAGTGTTTGTCGCTCGAACTGGAGTCTTTCTGGAAAGGGATTTTATTTCCAAAGGAAACAGTGGGAGGAAAATAGAGCTTGAAGAAATTCAAGAATCACAAAACATTGAAACACCTATGGAGGAACTAGAGCAGGAAACACAAGTAGTTGTGGAAGAGCAACCTGCTCAAGTAGAACAAGACCAACGTAGGTCAAGCAGGACACGTCACCAACCTGAGAGATATGGATATCTCATAAGTGATCAGGGTGATGTATTACTCATGGATCAAGATGAGCCTGTGACCTACAAAGAGGCCATAACTGGTCCTGAGTCTGAGAAGTGGCTAGAAGCCATGAAATCTGAAATGGATTCCATGTACACAAACCAGGTTTGGACCTTGGTAGAACCTCCTATAGGAGTTAACCCTATAGGATGCAAGTGGGTCTTCAAGAAGAAGACTGACATGGATGGTAAGGTACATACCTATAAAGCAAGACTGGTTGCAAAAGGCTATAAACAAATTCATGGGGTTGACTATGATGAAACCTTTTCACCAGTTGCAATGCTTAAATCTGTTCGGATTTTACTTGCCATCGCTGCATATCATGATTATGAAATATGGCAGATGGATGTCAAAACTGCTTTCCTTAATGGGAATCTTCTTGAGGATGTATACATGACACAACCTGAAGGATTTGACATACCACAAGATGCCCAAAAGATATGCAAGTTACAGCGATCAATCTATGGATTGAAGCAAGCTTCCAGAAGCTGGAATCTTCGTTTTGATGAAACCGTAAAACAATATGGATTCATCAAAAATGAAGATGAACCTTGTGTCTACAAGAAGGTTAGTGGGAGCATGATCGTGTTTCTGGTATTATATGTAGATGACATATTACTCATTGGAAACGATGTCCCTACCTTGCAACAAGTGAAGACTTGGTTAGGGAATTGTTTTTCTATGAAAGACCTAGGTGAAGCAGCCTATATATTAGGAATTAGGATCTATAGAGATAGATCACAAAAACTGCTTGGCCTAAGTCAGAGTACATACATAGATAAAGTGTTGAGACGCTTTAATATGCATGATTCCAAGAAAGGATTCATACCTATGCAACATGGTTTGTGTTTATCAAAAACACAATCCCCTTCAACTAAGGAAGAAAAGGATCGCATGAATAAGATTCCATATGCATCTGCAATAGGATCTATCATGTATGCCATGTTATGTACTCGACCAGATGTCTCGTATGCATTAAGTGCAACGAGTAGGTACCAATCTGATCCCGGTGATGCTCACTGGGTAGCTGTCAAGAATATCCTTAAGTACTTGAGAAGGACTAAGGATTCATTCTTGATATATGGAGGTCAGGAAGAGCTTGATGTAATTGGTTACACTGATGCTAGCTTCCAGACAGATAAGGATGATTTTAGATCACAATCTGGTTATGTGTTCTGTCTCAATGGTGGCGCTGTGAGCTGGAAAAGTTCAAAGCAGGAAACAGTTGCTGATTCTACAACTGAGGCCGAATATATTGCTGCCTCAAATGCAGCAAAGGAAGCTGTTTGGATCAAGAAGTTCATTAGTGAACTTGGCATAGTCCCTAGCATTGTGGATCCCATTTGTTTATATTGTGATAACAATGGTGCTATCGCACAAGCTAAGGAGCCTAGATCTCACCAACGATCCAAACACATACTTAGGCGTTATCACCTCATTCGAGAGATAATCGATCGGGGAGATGTGAAGATATGCAGAGTACCTACACTTGACAATATCGCTGACCCATTAACAAAGCCTCTTGCGCAACAGAAGCATGATGGTCATACTAGATCTATGGGTATTAAGGGTATGCCTAATTGGCTCTAGTGCTAGTGGGAGATTGTTGGTGTAAGCCCTAGAGGCCAATACTTTTTGGTACTTGTATCGGATTATTCGTTTAATAATAAAAGGCATTTCTTTATTATGTTTGTCTTTCAGAATAATAAAGTCCCTAGAATAGTTAGTCTGTTTAATGAAATGTTAAGTGTGACTTAATCATGAGATCCCATTAAACATAAAGACATTATTCTTAAAATATCCGTAGTCAAGCTTTATTGCAAAGTGGGATAACATTAAAGCATTGAGACTATTATGAAGATAGACTGATGATCACATCTCATGGATCATGGATAAAGAGTTATCAAGTCTTGACATAGGTATAAATATTAGGAGTAATATTTATACCGGATTGACCCGCTATGAGAATACTACATAGTATGTTATGCAAAGTGTCATAAGTTATTCTCATGGTGATAATGGTGTATTACCACCCTTCGACCTGAAACCACTATGGACCCTAGATGTAGAGTCGGGTGCTTTATTGTTGATCAAACATTATCCGTAACTGGATGATCATAAAGACAGTTGATGGGCACTCCACGAAGCATGCTGAGGGACATGAGTGTCCTAGATGGAATTTGCCAATCCTGCATAACAGGAGAAATGTCTAAGGGCCCAATATTGAACTGGACAAGGATGACACAGTGTATGCCTTGTGTTCAATATAGACATAGGGGCAAAAGGGTAATTGTACAAACATATATTATCACGAAAAAGGTTTTGTCAGATCACATGACATTTTCGTGACTTGGGTAGCAGTGATGTGTTGCTAGATACCGCTCACTGTTTATTATGTTAAATATATAATTTAATATAATTACCAACGTTACGAAATCCTACAGGGTCACACACATAAGGACAGTTTGATGAGAGATAGAGAAATCAAAGGAACACCGTAAGGTACGGTGCACTTAAGTGAAAAATAGAAATTCGGATAATATAATAATAATTATTGTTATTTTATAATGGTTATAAAATAATAATAAAATAAATATATTTATTATAATAATAGTTATTATAATAATATATAATATTATTATGGATCATGTGAATTGGGCTTTTAGCCCGCAGCCCACAAGAGAGTCTATAAAAGGAACCCTTGTGATGAAGCTTTTACTTGATGCAATTTCGTTTTTGATTCTCACTCAAATAATTCCGTTCGTAAGCAGCTAGCACTGTGACCGGAAGCTGTTCGTGTGGACTGAGTAGAGGCGTTGCACTTCATCAACGCTTGTGATCGCTGCATCAAAGATCTGAATCGCCACAAAGAGGTAACGATTATATCACTGACCATGCTCATTCGTAAGGATCACTAAAGGAAAATTTTTGTTTTCCGCTGCGTTTAGATCGCGATTTTCCTTCACACTTATCCAATCAGAGTCATTATAGGCTCTTAAAGAAAACTTGTGAGTTGAGGTGGAACAATTTAAGATTAATCCATAAGACACAATTTTACTTAAGTATCTTAAAATTCTTTTAAATGTAGCCCAATGAGTATCAAAAGGTGATGACATAAATTGTGAAGCTTTATTCACACTAAAGACAATATATGGTCTGATTAATATCACATTTTGCAAGGCATCAACCATAGACTTGTACAGTTATGGATTAGAAAAAGTTTAAAGTCTATGTATGTGGAGCTTGTAGGTGCTCAGCATGGATGTTGGAAATCCATTGGATTCACTCATATTTGATCTGACAAGTAAGTCTTAGATGTATTTTGATTGAGTTAGCAAAAGAGATATATTGGTCTGAGGTTTGATTTGTATTCTCAGGAAGTACTCAGACATGCCAAGTCCTTTTAAATAAAAATTGGCATGCAACTTGTTAATTAGATTATGCATCGAATCAAATGCAAAAGTTATTATTTGTATGTGCTTACCTTGAAAATGGTAAACAACCGCTAGTCTTCTAAAAACACTAAAAGGTTCTCAGTTGCTCACATGATCGACCAAATTGATCCTAAGACATGTGATATAAATCGTTTTATATAGTTTCTGGTTAACTATCATAAATGCTTCGACGGAATTTATGAAAGTGTTTGTATCAAAAGATAAAATGAAAGTAAAACAAGAATCAAAGTGATTTAAAGTCGAAATAAAGTGCAGAAGGATAAACGTGCAAGGGAAGCTAAAAGAAAGCAAATAAACGAAATGAGTAAATTGTTGGAAATGTAACTTGCATGAAAATAAATGAAGAAGATAAATGCTTTAAAGTAAATACTTTAATGGAAATTTCATTGAATATAAAGATGGTGTTGTTTACATCACATAAATTCTCATGTTCACTTGTTTCTATACACACGGGTACTTTGAGTGGATATGAAGTAACTTGTATAATATGATTTTCACACACCCATTCTAACATTAGAACACTACCACAAAAAAACCATTCAACAACGGTTAGGAATTACATATAATGACGCGGGCGAGGGCGTTGTTATGTAGAGTGTTATTGTATATACCATACCTACAATCACACCCAAGTAGGCGGTGTAATAATCTGGAAAGCATGTTACGTATCACGACGGGTAGTATAACGAACCGTTGTAATAAATATAATTGTCCTGGGTTCGATTCCCTACAACGCCGTTTTGATATTTATTTTTTCCTGGATAGAGCGCCAGATATTATAACGGTTATAATATATAACTGTCGTTAGTTTTCTGTAAAATTAACAAATATGATAACGATTATAAAATACAACTGTCGTTAATTTTTCTGTAAAATTAACAAATATTATCTTGCGTTTATAATTAATCTCATTTTTACCTGTATTATTATCCTCCATATCACAGCGAAGCAGAAAATACAATCCACAAATTTCATTTTTCCTTATATAAGGGGATTCGAGAGTTCAACCTACTAAAAACTCTTAAATTTATTGGATATTTTCAATATCAACTCTTGGAGACATGACTAATTCATTTTTCGGATATGTATTTCCTGAATAAATTGAGATCTGACTCAAAAATAAATAAAATATATATATTGGAGCACATCTAAAGATGTATCCAAAAATTGAAGACATTTTTAAAATTTTGTATGGTGCCTAAAAAATATACATGGTCCATTAAGAAATTCTCTTTTGTCAGTCCTCTTGAATTGCTCTTGAGCCAAATTAGTTACGAGTTGTTCTCTTTGAGAGCCTAATTAAAATTATCATAGTACAAATCAAATCTTTAGAATCAATTTGATAAGAATTGTTCCATTTTATAAAATCTAGTCATGTTTTATCTATATGAGACATTCTTTTTCATTACAAACTTTTTTTTATTTAAAATTATTAACTAAAAAACAAAAATAGCATTTTAAACATGTTAAGATGTATTGGAGGTCGTGCGATATAGCTGGAAGTTGCATGACCAAGCCCAACTACCTTGTACTATTAACATTGAATATACATTCAGACATTCAATTCATACCTTTAAAGTATCACTCACTGATTTTGTATTCATACCTTTAAAATATTTAAAATAATATTGTAAGAATAATTATTCAAATTAAATTTTTATTTCAAATTTTATAAAAAATATTTTTTGAATTATAATTATATTATAAAAATTATTTATAAAAAAAAAACAAAGAGGTCCATAATAAATACATTTAATCATTGTAATCTCTGTCCTATTGGTAGATGTCACTTTGAATGTGTCATTTAGTGCTATACCAACTACCAAATATCTCACTGTTGCTCATCAAAGCCCCAATACATTCATAAATATTTATACTGACATAAATTTATGTTAAGACAAATATTTTGTATATCTAAAGGTCGTTCGGGGTTGTTGTTTGTGAATTTTTTATTTTTTTATTTTTTATTTTAAGATTTTGGATAAATATGTAATAAAATATATTGTTCATTAAGAAAAATCTTAATAAAAAAAAAAACTACTCTCATGTTAACTCTCAAATTAATTATCCAATAAAAGTTAAATTAACTTTTTCATTTTATTAATAAATTATTTTCACTTAACTTCTTAGACCACATGTTATGAGTCAGTCATATCTACCTCGGTTGATCTTTCGGAAGGGACCATACTCTTTTCAAAATCTTTCAGCACACGAGAATTATCATCTTGATGATTATAAAAGAATTCAATTACAAGTATATTCATCGACTCTCAGCAATTCACTCCTAACAAATAATGAGTTCGTTATTTTCCTCTCTATATATATAGAATGCGTAAAATTAAGGTAAATTATTTCAATTTCATTATACTCTTCTTTTTCTCATACAGAGTTGAACATTGTAGTGTTGACCATGTAGGTCCCCCACTCCACCATATTTGAAGTCTTTACACCGTCACACCGCTTCTCAACTCATTTATGATTCCTAGATAGAACATCACACACACACACACACACACACACACACACATATATATATATATATATATATATATATATATATATATATATATATATATATATATATATATATATATATATATATAGTTGTATTGATAAGTTCGACCATATTAAGATTTTTTCGATGTGAAAATGTAATAATAATATTAATTTTGTATCACATCATAAATAATTATGTGTGAGACAAGGAGTAATATTGACAACTAAAATAAATAATGTCAAGTAAAAAATTAACCTTTCAAATAGTGTAAGCAAGTCCACAACAAATAAGAGGAAGATTGTACTCGCTAAAAGTACAAATGTGTGACAACCCCTAGTGATTAAGGGTTATCAAAGACTTTAGGGTTGTTATAGTGCTGAGAACTAACTCACTTGAGATGAGAAACTATTATATGTGTGTCTTTTCTCTGTGTTGTAGTGATTCTTTCAGTATCAAGATACTGACATATTTATAGTCCCAAAATCCTAAAACCGGGTCTTCCTAGAATGAAGGAACCACTCCGGGAATGGGTTTATTGGTTCCCTAAAATCTAGGAAGTGCACTTACATCCTACAATTTCATATGTAATGTTTGTTGATCCAATACACGTTTTTCACATGATCACAGGTTCTGGACAGAGACATTAGAGGTTTGGACGACATATTTGAAAAAAGGGTGCTTGAACCAATATAAAGGAGAATTGAAAAAGAACGTAGGCTAAACATGCCTCGTTCGCCCCACCCCAAAGTCTTTTCCAATTATACCACTACACAGTTCATAAAGCACAAGGGCTTGTAGAGGCCGAAGTTTTTTAATATGTGACTCATATTTGGGTTTTCCCCAGGAGCCTAGTTGAAGCTTTATTAAATTTTAGAAGTTTTGGATGATTCTCCTAGACAAAGGTCGGTTGATACCCTCGAACGAGACTATGTTGAGTCTTTATAAAGTGTCTTAGTTGTGTCTCCATGGTAAGACTTAGTTGGATACCTCATACGAGACTTAGTTGAGTCCTCGAGGCGAGACTTAGTTGAGTCCACAAGCAAAACTTAGTTGGGTCCCTTAGGCGAGACTTAGTTGAGCACCTCAGAAGAGACTTAGTTGAGTCTTCCTTGAGGTGTGAAAAGGTCCTCATAATGTATTTTCTCGTAGATGGTTAGGATTTTCTTGTGGAAATCCAACGATTTAATTACCCTTTAGGGAGTCAAGGATATATTTGTTGAACTACATTCGTTTGTTACCTCATAGGGAAACAATGATCTTATTGTGGAAGTACAAAATTTTAATTACCTCATAGGGCGACAAATATCTTTTCGTCGAAGTCCAGTAATTTGATTACCTTGTAGGGCGAATAGGATGTGAAAGTAAAACAGTTTAATTACTTGTAAAGTAGCAAAGATCTTTCTGTGGAAGTTCGTCAATTTAATTATCCCGTAGGACGGAAATGATTTTCTAGTGGAAGTCTAACAATCTAATTTGATAGTCAATCCATAATAATTTGTAGCAAATTTAAGAGTATTTTACAATAGCTTTCATAAAATGGCCATTTGCCTTCCTACCAAACAACTATAATAATATTTCAAATTAAATGAGTTTATTGTTCTGAGAATGAGTTGTCCATCCAATTCTTCGACTTTGTAGGCTCCATTAGACAAATTCTGATATATACGATAGAGTTCCTCTCATATGGGTTGTAGATTTCCTTGTTGGGCGGGAACTACGACTTATCGCAACACTAAATCGCCTTCTTGTATTTATCTTTGAACTACCTTGGAGTTATACCTTTTAGATACTCTTTGTTTTGCGGGGAACTCTCAAATGAGGGTGGCATCTCTTGCTTAATCAATTAGGTTGGCATCACATCTCAACCCTGCTTCGTTTTCTTCCTCATTGAAATGGGAGTGTCCCCATGATGGTGTGTCGATTTCAAATAACAACATGGCGTCCACCCCTTATACTAGTGCAAAGGGGGTTTCCTCGGTGATGTAGTGGGGGTAGTATGAAATGACCACCATACTTAGTGCAATTTCTTGGCCCCAAATCCTTTGGCATCATCCAGCTTCTTCTTGATCCCCTTCAATATCATTTTACTAATTGATTATGTTTTTTCGCCCGCTTGTGGGTGAACGATAAATACGAACTTAGGTTGAACTTCCATGTCCTTGTCGAAATCGATCATGGTGGTACCAACAAATTGAGTTCCATTGTCTGAAACAATAATTCTTGGTAAACTAAAACTTCATATAATTTTCTGCCAATTAAAGCGACAAACATTTTTCCTCGTAATCTTGGACACAACTTCTAGTTCTATCCACTTCGTGAAGTAATCTACTCCTACAATCAGGAACTTTAGTTGGCTTGGAGCTATAGGAAATAGTCCTAGAATGTCAACGCCCATTGATAAAATGTCCAAGGTGTTGTTACAAAATGTAAGAGTTTTGTTGGTGCATGGTGTAGATTAGAACATGTCAAACATTTGTCACATTTCCTAAGGAAAACCATGATATCTCTCATTAATCAAGGCTAGTAGTAACCTGTTTTTTAACATCTTATGGACCAAGGCCCCGAACCAATATGGTTGCGAAAATCCCCTTGATGGGCTTCAACTAAGACAAAGGAGATATCATGTTCCCATAGACACCTTAACATTGGAGTTGCTCATCCCATTTTGTAGAAATTGCCTGACATAAGAATTTATTTTGTTGCACGCTTGCGAAATTGCTTTCCATATAACTCGTCTTGTGATAACTCGCTTGATTGTAGATAATAGATTATAGGTGTCATCCAGCCTCCACTCAGGGTGATATCGATAGCACTTTCCTCCCCTGCATTTAAGTTAGGGATGGCAAGTGTTTCTTGTATTATAGTGCAGTTAAACCATGCTTTCTTTGGACTATCGAGCTTGGTCAGTAGGTCTGCTCTGAAGTTTTGTTCTTTAAGCAGGTGAATTATCTCAAACAGTTTCCATTACTCAAGAAAGTCATGCACCTTCTTCAAATATTTGATGAAATGTTGTTCATTCACCTGGTATTCTCTAGATACTTTCTTTGCCACAACCTGAGAGTCGCTTTTGGCTTTTAGATTCGATTCCATTACTTCTAGGCTAAGGGACATGTCATCGATGATTGCTTCATAACCAACCTAGTTATTGCTAGCCTTGAATTCAAAATTTAATGACTACTCGATAAATAGTCCATCTCGACCTTCTAGTACTATTATAGTGTCACTCCATTTAACATTAGAGGCTTTATCCACTAAAAGGATCCAGGCAGGGAAAATTTCGTCGCTGATTGGAATGTTGAACTCCACCAGGAAATATGTTAAGACATGTGACTTGATGCTTCCTCTAGGAATATACTAGATATTGTTTTCAAATAACTCTATTTCCCAAGATACAATTCTTTCAGCTATATTTGGCTTCTTGAGGAGCTAGGGCATGGGATAGTCTCGTGGTTGACTTTGACCAGAGTTAAGCTTGCAAGTAATCTTCAAACTCATTCATTAAATGATGTAGTCCACATAATTAAAGCATATACCAATATTAGGGCTTCTCATAAGACTTAGTCCAAGAGATGAGCCTCCTAAATCAAGTGTAACATCAAGATTCCATAGGTTTGACCCCAAATATACCACAGAGAAACCATAGGCCTTGAAGCTTGATAGGTTACTTGTCACAACTCAATGTTAGGCATAAATAACAAAAAACTTTGAATCAACATTGTTTATTTAAAAAATGCAATTGTAAATGGATGCACTAAATGACTATAAATGTGTAGATGAACCAAATGTCATGATCCAGATGAAGAGTGAAAAGAAGTAGGGAAATTTTTGGAGTATGACAATATGATCTTGGAATTAAATAAATGGAAGAATATTTATAGAGTATATACCATGAGGACACTCCATGCATGGTAACTTATGTTCATAGAGGAATTCATAAACCTATGAGGAAATATGCATCCTTTGATTTTCCAAATGATAAAATGAAAATCCATTAGAAAGCTTTGTTTGTTCCAGTTGAAGTTGATGACATCAAAATGAATAAAGTGTTTATTGATGGTGGTACATCAATAAACCTGATTCCATAACCACTTTTACAAAGGCTAGACAAGACATAGAAATATATGCCCCCTACAACATAGTTGTTATTGGCTTTAATGGAAAACCTTGAAATTCAAAAGGTGTCATTGCGCTTAATGCGATAGTTGGGCCAATGATTTGTTCAATTATGTTCATCATGGTTTTTTAAAGACAATTACAAAGTGATGCTAGGAAGAGAATGGATTCACGCCATGGGCGTTATTCTTTCCAATGTTCACCATAAATTCATGAAGATAATATTCCTTGTTCGCTACCGGAAAAAATGAGTTGTGACATGGTATGAGTGCAACGCATTACAAGAAATTTACATAGGAGTGTGACGCATTGAATTTAGTGTTCGCCGCATTTGCACAATCTATATTTTTTACTATTGTGTAATAATTTGATGATATAGGGAGTTTCATAAGTCCAATTGAGTTGAAACCAATAGAAAATGAAAGATAAAGTCCAATAATATAACTTTAAGAAGAAGTTGAAGTTCTAAAGGTTAGGAACTGTAAACACGTAGGCCCAAGAGGTAAGATGATGATGAGCATGCATCATAGAGGGCTCGCCTAGGTGAACGAGGGTAGGGGTGTTCATGGGTACGGGCCAACCCGTGAACCCACTCACCCAACCCAACCCAACCCAACCTTTATTTTTATCCAACTCATTCATGCACGGGTTCAACCCGAACTAACCCATTCAAACTCATTGGTGTTTGGTTCGGGTAACGGGTTTGAAGTTTTAAATCCAAGAACCCGCGAACCCAACCCATTAATATATCTCACTATTTTTATTTAATTTTATTTATAAATTATCTAGCATAATTCTTAGAATGCATATATTTTTTAATATAATTATAGTTTTTATTAATTGTAAGAACATAAGTCTAAATCAAATTTGAGAGATCAATTTTATCTATTCAAAGAGAGAGATATATTACTTTTTATATTATACTTTACACCATTTGTATATTTTTCTAATTTTTTATTAACCAATAAATTTTATTCAAATTGAATACTAAAAGTTTATGATTTTTTTAATTTTTTTGTAATATAAATAAGTTAATTAAATGATATATTTTATTTAGAATTTGAAAATTATGTTTAGTGGATGACCCACGAACCCAACCCAACCTAACCCATTGATAAGCGGGTTGGATTGGTTCGGGTATAATCTTGAAATTACGGGTTGAACACTCAACCCAACCCAAAGAATATTGATCGGGTCGGGTATTGAATTTAATCAAATTAGACCCAACCCAACCCGCGAACACCCCTAAACGAGGGTGCACCCAAGATAAATGAGTTTGACTCATACCAAAGGGTTGGGTCGTCCCATCTAGACATAATTAACATAAAGGAAGTCACCGAATAAAAATAATTAAATGCATAAGATAATGCATTTATGGATAATTGAAAAACATTATGACTTAGGATCCGATAGAGAGTCTGATTTCATCACTATTAAGATATCAAATTATTCAAGGACAATCACCTGAATGATCTTTGATGGACTCACTACAAAAAAACACATAAACAATAATTTCATAGTCACCATGGTTCTTCCCTACATCATGGTGACATCTCTAAAATAAGGCACTATCATATTATTTTTGTTTTTTGATTAAAAATTATTCATACATAACAACGGTTGAGGAGTCAATTGTGGTGATATCATCAAGCTTTCATGGGTTCGAACCTCAGCGCTCTCGTATATATTATTTCTTTAATGTTAAGGCGCACCTTTTTCCTTTTTATTTATTGTTAAATAAAAAAATTTAAGGGTTATGACTACGGTTGGTGGTTCCACCGTTGTGATATATTGTGTTATTTTTATTTTAAAATTTTAATTATAAATTAAACTCTGGCGCTATTTTATGAAATTTCACTATGAAAGTAATATATCATAACAGTTGCTGGTATTGGTCGTGGTGGTAGCTTTATAATATTACACACTCATAGTTAGCTTGTCTCCCCAGTATCCTTTTTTTTCATTGAAAATAGAAACTAGACGAAACAATACATGATTTCAACCCTAAACCCTAACGTTCAATACTGTGAAACAATACATGATTTAAACCAAAACAACATCGTTCATCCTAACTTATCTCTTCAGTATCCATTATTCACTATGTATTTGTCATTTTTGTCATCATCGACAATGAGGTTGACAAGACCATCACAATCGTGACATCGAGAAGGAAGAGTACACCAACCAAGTTGTCACCGTCAAGAAGGAAGACAACAACAACATCGTTCTTGCCGTAAGGAAGGAAGATAACACCAACACCAACACTAACATCATTTACTTATTCATCACGTCTAGGGTACGTAAAATATTTTTCCCATGCATCTATAGTAAACTTCATTTGTCATTGTTGTGGTTGTTGTTGTTTATGTTGTGGTTGTTGTTTATGTTCTTGTTGTTCATGTTGTTGTTGTTGTTTTTGAACACAGATGTCGACCTTGTCGAGTTCTACATGAGATACTAGCGAAGAAACTCAAAAAAATGAGAGTTGTGCAAATGAAACTCAAATAAACGATACTTAATCGAAAAGATCACAAAGAGGTGTCAAAATGATGTCCCAATTCACATCAGTCTGCAACTCATCAGGTGAAAACGTCTAGTCGAGTTTGATTCGTTCTACATAGTAGTGGATTATGAACATTAATCTACTTTTAAGATTTATGTTGCATGCCTTGCACATAGAAAAGTCACTATAATGATAGATTATTGGAAACAAGTGGATGATAAAGTCAAAGAAAGCATATGAATAGACGTTAAGTTATTACACACTATAATTTTCATATATTTGATATCAATACCTATTATTTCTAATATATACTTATGTATTGATTTAAATGTAGTTGAATTTTAAGTTTATCGGTGACTCAAACTTGAAAGAAAAATTGATATCTTATGTTGATACTCATTGGAGGGGATTTAAGTCACAACACACAGATGATTATATTAGGAAGTCTAAGAGCGATCTTGCTTGTCCATGGATTCGATATAGTTTTATATCGAAGAAACAATGGAAAAAGTTTGCGAAGATACATCGTTCTGAGGAATTCATGGTTAATACTAGTCTTATGTAACCGATAATGATACGCTAATGAGTTATAGATATTAATCATATATTTTTTTCACTATGTTAATAACATGTTAAAAGCGAAGTAGGAATACAAAACAAGGCAAATACATGTACCCCCGTAGATTGTCTCATAGGGGTTACATGAATCTTGAGAAAATAATCATGCTTGAAAAACAACCAAAAACAAGAGATGATCGCATCCCATCTCCACCGTCAAGACATGAGAAATGGAAGAGGGGTCGATTAAGACCAGATGGAGAGTACACCTTTGAGGCGTCAAGAGTAATTGCTGAGAAAATTATAAGTATGATTTTTTTCTTATGTTATTTGTTATTTAAATGTGTTGGTAACAATATATGTAAGTTGCTCATATTGTGTAGGATAAGTTGGTTGAGGCGGCCCGTGAAGGCACATTTGTTTCAGAAGCACAACATGACATATTAGTAGAAGCTATCTGAACAGATGAGGATGGTGGGCGTGTCAGTGGTGTTGAAGAAGTTGTCGGCTTAAGATCATTCTTTGGGTCTCAAAGAAAAAGTATCGAAAGCCCGAAATTTAATACACAGAGGTAAAAGATTGAGAATATTGAGAAGCAACTAGAAGAACAAAGGAGGATGTTAGAAGAGGAGGGGGAAAAAAGGGATAAAGATATGGAAAGGTTTCAAGAGTTATATTCGGTATGTAATTTACTTGAGATGTTAGTGTTTTATCAGAAATGTAATTGTGCTTATTTTTGTTTTATGTTCTAATTAAATACTATGATGTAGAGATTAAGTGAAAACCTTGAACAATGTAGAAATAAAGATCATTGTTATTTTGATGGTGATTATGATGGTGATTATGATGATGATCAAACTCCAAGTATAAGTGTTGTACGTTGTGCTTCTACTAAAGGAAGTAATTGTTTAACCCCTCCCCCTCCAGATAACCGCAATGAGATAATGGACCCTAATGCAAATGAATTCACCACGTTATACTTGAACGTTACGGTGATAAATAATACGCAACCTCTCCCGCTAGAAAATTGTCCATGTTTGGAGTTATTCTATTACAGTCCTGATGATGTAAGGGATTTTCTCGATGGATATAAGTAGCTAGACATAGGGATATTGCAAGTTTGGTGCATGTAAGTATATAGTTGAATATACATGTCATTATAGAACATTATCATTTTTTGTATTTCCTCCCTTAGTTTATTCATTTTCTTTAACCATTTAGGTACATTCACCATATTGTATAGAGTTAAATAAATCGAGTATTTAGGGAATCTTGGATCCGTTTTTTATTCGATGGGCGTTTAATAAACCAAAAGACATTCGAGAGTACTTGAAAAATGGTTAAATGAGGGAGGAAAAGAATGTTACTTAGCACCATTTCTCTGTTCCTAAGTATTTTTGTAATTGATGTGTATGTATTCTACATTTAGTTTTTTTAGCAAATACTAATAATATATATGTTCGTGTTTATTTAGTGGTCATTGGAAATTAATCGTCATATCATTTAAGACGAATACAGTAATTGTACTGTGTTCCTTGAATGATCCACTCAAAAAGAAAATGAAAGAGATTATTAATTCGTAAGTGTGTGTTTAATTCATTTTATTTGACATTGTAATTAGTTTATCATGTAATATGTTTAATTCATTTTTAATGTACAGTGTTGTGGAGCAAGTGATTATGATGAACAAAGTTAGAAGAAAGCCCTCATGGATCTTTCTCAAAGTAAGTGGCTTAACTACCTGTTTCTTTCATTTACATTCATGTGTGATTATATTCATGTAATTATTGCTTAAATTTGTAGACGAGGAGACAGCCCGGAACTTACGAGTGTGGGTATTATGTCATGAAACACATATTAAACATTGTTCTTGTCGGCATTGTTGATTTATGGGATAAGGTATATATGTCATAAAATGTTTACATATATTAATATATAAGTTGACTATTGAATTATTATTATTATTATGCATGATATTCAATTTTTTGCTCTTTCTTATGTAGATGATTAACGACGAAACCATATTCCCTCGTTGAGGACTTTGTAGATCTTCGTAGACGTTAGGTGTATATCCACAATGTGCTTAAGGGTCATGTTGATTGATTTATTGAGATGTGCTAATGACTTATTTTCTGTATTGATGATGTGAATATTACTTTTGACTTAAACATATTGTGTTTGATGTAAATATTAATTTTGACTTTTGATGTGAACATTCTCTGATATTGATGATATAAATTGAACCTGTGACCTTTAGTTCTATCACAATGGTTGGGTTAACTAACCGTTGTGATATGGAATGAGCTTTCTAGAATTCAACAACGGTCTCAGGACCGTGATTTTAAGTATTGCATATACAATCACACGCTACATAACAACGTTGTCCCGCGTGATTATATATTTTTCACAACCGTTATTACATACATAATTTCACTCATTACTTTTAATATAATTTCTTAAAAATTAATCAATTTCGTAAATATATTTAATATTATTTTTATCTTATTTAATATTGTAAATATTAATTAAATTAAAAAAAAAAATTTAAAAAAAAAACTCTAATTTTCTGGTTGTTAATTTTTAAATGACTCATTTCAAATTTTAATTTAAACCTTTATATTCATTGAACCATACATGAACAAATTTTCCTTTTGTGGAGTAAACATGCAGTAAACCAAATAAAATTTGGAATTAATTGATATGCATTGACAGTGTAAAATATTTTATATTGTCAATCCATCATCATCACCCCGTTTATTATACTTTATAAGTTTTTAAAATAAAAGTCAATCTTGTTATAACATCCGACAACTATGATTCACCGATAATATAAAATTTATTTACACTGTTAATGCATATCAATTAAATTCATAAAATTTTGGCCTAACAATAATGTGAATCAAATTTTAAGATCGCAACTTGTTATCATTTTAAATACTTTTTAGTTGTGTTTATGATGGCGTAATGAATCCTAGAAGGCACCTCAAATATTTATGAGGAAAAAGTTTGCAAAGCAATCAAATTTGACTCCAAAAACCAATAAATCTAGTATATAAGCAATAGAACCCATTATAAACATTTGCAGAACCCTATAGAAAAATGACATCATCTTCTACCTTCAAACTTCTTCTATTACCATTCATTCTTTGCATTCTCTTCCAAAAACACAGTCATGCCCTTAAAAAGGCAAGCATGACCATAATATCTTCATAATAATATTCACATTTGTTTAAAATATAAACAAGTTTTTTTTTTTCATGAAAACAAAATATATATTTTCTTAATTATTTTTTTCTTTTTGTAGACATATATTGTATACTTGGGAGGACATTCTCATGGTCCAAATCCTTCTCTTGATGATCTTGATTCAGCCACAAATTCACATTATGATTTACTTGCTTCAATCTTAGGAAGGTATAATATGAATTTATTTATGTTACATATTATGAGAAACTAGAGAAATTTAGTACTATAAAAATGTTGTGTTTTTGTAACAGCCATGAGAAGGCAAAGGAAGCAGTTATGTATTCTTACAATAAGCACATAAATGGATTTGCTGCATTACTTGAAGATGAAGAGGCATCAAAGATTGAAAGTGAGAAATGTGGATAAGTTTAATTTTTGTCATTTTTTAAGACATTATTTTGTTTGACACATGTTTTTGTTGGTGTAGAGAACTCAAATGTAGTTTCTGTTTTCTTGAGCAAAGAATATAAGATGCATACTACAAGGTCATGGGATTTTCTTGGATTGGAAAAAGATGGAGGAATTTCTCTGGATTCTGCTTGGTGGAAAGCAAGATTTGGTGAAGATTCTATCATTGCTAATATTGATTCAGGTAAATATACTTGTTGATCCAATAATAACATATTCATGGTAATGTATCATTGTTTTCTTCTTCTTCTTGTTTTTTTTAACTTCATATTACTGTAATTTTAAGATATGAATATGTAAATATTACTTTCTTCATCTCCAAAAGCATGGAGAACAATTTGAGTAAAATTATTATTTTTTTCGATATAATTAATTTGTTAAATAGAGAATATAATAGATTTTACTCAAATTTCATAAGTATTTGGGTTTGAATTCCAGTATCAAATTATTACTATAATAATTATATTAATGAATAATATGTTAATATATTTATCATATTCTATTAGTTTTGAGATTTTTTTTATCATCCTCGTGAGCCTGTTAAATTTAAATTTAATGTTATGCATTTTAAAAATTAATTAATAAACAATTATTTATAAAAAAAGTTAATTAAAATATATTTTATATTAGGATTTAGTTGAAATGCTGATTTTCCAGTGAATCATAGTCGTCGAATATTATAGCAAATTTGATGGTGATGAATTGACAATATAAAATATTTTACACTATCAGTTCATATCAATTAATCACTTTATATTATCATTCATTGAATCATAGTCATTAAATATTTGTAGATATATGATTTTTTATTTAATCATATATAAAATATTATTTGTTAATGGTTGTGATGCACTAACTAACATTATAAAATATTTTATAATGAATGTGTATAACAATTATTCTTGATAAGAAATTATCTAAAATTTTTTTTAATTTATCAATAAAAATTCTCATTAAAGTAAAAATTTATAGTATCATAAAATTGAGTTTAGAACTCTTTAATTTAATCCCTTATAATTTTTTTTAATTTAATCTTATATATATATATATATATATATATATATATATATATATATATATATATATATATATATATATATATATATATATATATATATATATATATATTGCAGAGCATTGATGAGAGGTTTGTTGTTGAACAGGAGTTTGGCCAGAACATGTGAGCTTCAGCGGTACTGGATATGGTCCAGTGCCATCAAAGTGGCGTGGGAATGGGGTCTGTGAGATTGATCATTTTATTACTTCTTCTAATGCAACAACATTCTGTAACAGGTCAGTTTCTTCACTTATTTCATTCCGCAGTAGATTATCATTTTTTTTTCTTACTATAAAGTACTTCAACATCATTGCATAAATAAATCTGTTTCCCTTTTTCCTGCAATGAGGGAAGTTATTATACTTAATTTCACGTTCAGAATTAAATTCATAGTACTACTCTATTTAAGTGTTGTCGTTTTCTAAATAAAATTTATCATTTCTCTTCTTATCATAAAGATTTGGATACAGTACAATTTGTAAGGATGAGTTAGGCTAAAGATTAATATGATATTATAGTTTAAATAATTCTCTAGTTTCATATCGATTAATCACTATGTTATGTGAAAAATTATAGAAAGCTAATTGGAGCAAGAATATTCAGCAAAAACTACGAAGTACGAAATGGAAATCTCAACCCTGCAAACCTCACAGCACGTGACTTTATTGGCCATGGAACACACACCTTATCAACAGCCGCGGGTAACTTTTCACCGGATGTAACAATCTTCGGCAATGGCAATGGCACTGCGAAAGGTGGATCGCCTAGAGCACGTGTAGCGTCGTACAAAGTATGTTGGTCAAAAACTGATGCAGCTGGATGTCATGAAGCTGATATTCTAGATGCGTTTGATCATGCTATAAATGATGGTGTTGATGTGATTTCGACTTCTTTGGGTGGTTCTAATCCTTATGTAGAAGCTTTGTTTACGGATGGGATTTCGATTGGGGCGTTTCATGCTGTTGCGAAGAATGTTGTCGTTGTTTGTTCTGCGGGGAATGATGGACCTGGTCCTAGGACTGTTACAAATGTTGCTCCTTGGTCTTTTACTGTGGCGGCTAGTACAATTGATAGGGAGTTTGTTAGTCAGATTACTATTGGTGGCAAACATTACATTAAGGTATATGCTTTTTGTTTTGCTGTAAACTATAAGTTCTGGTGGCAAAACGGAATGTTTCCGTCCGGCCCGCCCGTTTAGTCTGTTATATTTGGCGGACCAAACCAACATTTTCATCCTGCCCATTTAGTTTGCTATTTTTGGCGGACCAAACCAACATTTTCACCCTTTGGTTTTAGGGGTGCATGATTGTAGGGTCAACCTTCTACGTTTTAAGGCGGATCGAGCCAAGGTTTCTGGCCAACCTAAATTGCCCTGCCCCGTTTTTATCAGGTTGAACCAAGGTCTCCGGCACGTTGGGACCATCTCTCGTAGTTTTTTGGTGGTGCGGGGAAAGGTTTCCCACCATCTCCCTCTACTTTGCACGCCGGCCTCTTAGGCTTTAGGGATGTAGAGTCCGTTGGGACTATCTTCCCTATTTTTTGGTCGCCCGAGTCAAGGATTCCAGTCGGCCGAGATTGTGACATCCCGTTTCTTTTGGGCTGGGCCAAAGTTTCGAGCAAGCTGCAAGCTAGAACCGCGCTATTTTTTGGCGGCTAAGTCGTGGTTTTTGGCCTGCCCCTCTACTTTATCGACATCCCCATTCTATTGGATGGAGGAGAGCTTAAGAAACATTTATGCAGACTCTCTTCCCATTATACTGTATTGGATTGAATTTCAGGGTGCAAGTCTTAGTAAAGGCTTACCATCAGGTCCATCAAAGAAAATATATCCAATGATTCATTCTATCGATGCTAGATTTCTCAATGCAACAATTCAAGACGCGTAAGGACATATTCCATAAACTTGTTTCAAATATGTACAACATTTTTTTTCATTAATTTGTATGATTTCTGTTACATATGTGTTACCGCAGCCGTTATTGCAAGTCTGGAACACTTGATCCTACCAAAGTAAAGGGAAAGATATTAGTCTGCACTCGACTCGACGAAACAACTTCTATTGCTCAAGGCTTTGAAGCTAAACTTGCAGGGGCAGTAGCAGTTTTTGTGATCAATGATGAAAAAAGTGGAAGTTTACTTCTAGCTGAGCCTCATCCTTTACCTGGTGCAAGTATGGATGCTAATGAGGATGACGATATTGACGACCGCGAATGGTTCGGAAAAGGTGGTACAGACAATAACGTTACCAGGTAAAACACATACGAGTTTCAAGACCATGCACTGACAGTATAAAAAAGTTTTACGTCTGTTAGATTCTAAAAATACTTGCAGAAAATGAAGTTTGTTGATTTAAATTATACTGCAGGAGAATGCTTGCTTACATGTCGGCTTCAAAAACATATACCGGATTAAAGCCAGCTCCGATTATGGCTGGATTTTCATCTAGAGGTCCTAGTACAGTGCAGCCCTTGATACTCAAGGTCTGCAAACATTTATAACTAGCAAAAGCTCCTCGTCGTCGAGTCTTAAGCAGTTTTTATGTACTCTCCTTCATTCGTTTTATGATTGCACTGCTTTTGTTTTCTGTTTCAGCCTGACATAACTGCTCCCGGAGTGAACATATTAGCTGCATATTCACTTGGCACCAGTCCGTCTAATCTACCGTCTGATCCACGCCGAATTCCTTACAATCTGCAACAAGGAACCTCCATGTCTTGTCCTCATGTTGCTGGCATAGTTGGTCTTCTCAAGACACTTCATCCTACTTGGAGTCCAGCCGCTATCAAATCAGCAATCATGACTACCGGTACGATTCCACGGAAAATAAATGTGTCTACTTCTGTAAAATGTTTCAGTTTCCTTACTAAAAACAATGTTCTTCTTGCAGCTACCACACTAGATAACACCAATCAACCGATCCGTGACGCGTTCAATAATATATCAACTCCATTTGAATATGGCTCTGGACATATTCAACCTAACCTCGCAATGGATCCGGGTCTTGTTTATGATCTAAACACTACAGATTACTTGAACTTCATATGTGCTTCTACTTACAATCAAAATTTACTAAAGTTCTTTAACGAAACCTCTTTCACTTGTCCTGAATATTACAACATTGAAGATCTCAACTATCCTTCGATTACCGTACATAATCGAGGATTAAACACTATAAACATTACTCGTACCGTTACAAATGTTGGTTCTCCAAGCACATATGTTGCTCAAGCTCAACATCCTGAAGAGATTAAGGTTCATGTTCAACCAAGTTCCTTAACTTTTACAAAAATTGGAGAAAAGAAAACATTTCAGGTTATTCTTGAAGTAACAGGTGTGCCTCCTGGTGGTTTTCCGGCATTTGGGAATTTGAGATGGACAAATGGTAACCACATAGTGACTAGTCCTATTGTAATTCTGTAAGTTTAGAAATCTCTTATGAAGAGCATTGTGTTGTCGTTTTTAAGATTGTGTGTTAGTGTGTGTTGTTATTAGGTTGTTAAGGTAGAGTGTGTTTTTAGTATTGGAATATTAAAGGTATTGAACAAATGTTATGGAG
Source organism: Lathyrus aphaca (assembly GCA_963966055.1). NCBI lineage: Eukaryota > Viridiplantae > Streptophyta > Magnoliopsida > Fabales > Fabaceae > Lathyrus > Lathyrus aphaca. The sequence continues at coordinate 39,716,019 of OZ014523.1, forward strand.
TTATGTTTGTAATAGGCACTTTACTAATAATGTATTGAGTTTGTTTGGATATGTTGCAAGAACAAGAGTGGTGTTATGTGGCAATGTTAGAGTGGGTTTGGAGATGGTGTTTGGTGCATGGTTAGAGATTTCAACTCGGATAGGAATTGAGATGGGAGAAGAAGGATGAATCAAGATATGTGTGCTTGTTTTTTAGGAGATAGAAAGGGAAGACCTTCCCTTTCTTGATTGAAGGTTTACTTGTGTTTCGAATATAAGATTGGACTACTACTGAAGATATTAAAATCGTTACTCCAGAATATACAATCTAACACTGTCATTACTCAGAATCATTTTTTCAAAGGTCTATGGTTCAACCACATTCCATAGGTTTTGACCCACAAACATGATTTTATCATGTGAATGATCATCCTAAGACATATATAACATGTTGAAAGACTTGTTTTATGTAAAGTAACAAGAGAATATCTAAATGTGAGTTGACACCGTCCAATATATACGAAAATGCTACTCTAACTACTTTGTTTCACAAAATCCACTTAAATTCATTCAAAATCAAAACCAATTGTGTTTATAAGAAACACTCACAATCATAGTCAAACTCTCCAAGAATAACCATTTAACCTTTAGTTGGAAATTGAAAAATCTCAGCAGATTGTGACATATTTAATGTGTAATTAGTATTTGTTGTTTTCGGTTTGAAAAATAAACTTGGCACTGAAAAAATTATCGGGACGAGTCACGTACTATGTCACTTTCTTTAAGACGTTTCGTCGAACTGATAAAAGTATGCAAAGCAATCGATCTCTGATAAATCGATCTAGAAATTACACCGTCAGATGGTTTAAAACCAGTCACAGTATCTGGAATAAATTCAGTCGTTAATGGCAGAAAGGCCAATCAAGAAATAGAAAATTATAAGATGAAGTGAGCAAAGAGAGAAGAGAGAATTCGAAAATTTGGAGCCATTACAAATGAATTGCAGACCTGTATTTATAGACAGCGAATCAACTAAGTGGAGAAAATCGTGAGAGAAATTCGTGGGAGAGTAGAACTGACCCAGTCAAAACTGGCGGTTACAGAATTGGTCAGAACTTAGAGGACAAGTAAAACCATAAAATAATTAAATAATTATATTTAATTCTACCGAATTAATTAATTAATGATAATTAATTATTGCTAATTCGGGTTCAAAAAATTAATTTATCTAGACCGAACCGAGTCGATCGGAGGAATGGCGGCAACGCGCATGTCTAGATGGTTTATGGGTGTGTCCTCACTCCTTTTAGAAAATTGGGTGCCGCTTTGGACCAATCCCAATTGGCCAAATTGAAATATATATACCTAATAATATTTGTATGTGTGCATTTATTACCTATTTAATATCAATAAATCATTTCAACTCACTCCAAATTAACATCATACCAACATTATTAAATAACCTAACTGAAAAAGAGTTGTATTGGTTATCCACCACTCTGTTAATTTTTACCTCTAGAGTACTTAAAATCTCTAGATATATGGAGCTTTTCAAAGACGTGAAATAACTCATTCCTAATTGACTAACATCCTCTCAATATCCTCACTAAATCCTAAAGTTTGAATAGTATTTTTGTCAAAATATCTCGTTAGAATGATTCTTCATTAAGCAAGAATATCATATCTTTCATATTTGACAACAATGGCAAACTCAATTTTGTGTAGGTTTGAATTTCTTCTGCTTCCTTTCTTTCGCCTTATTCTGGAGGTTTGCATGACCACCATAGGCGGAACACTAAGCTATCAAATATCTAAATAGAAAAAAAAAGAGTCACATTTTATGGTAAAAAAAAGGATCAATACTCGGTCACTTATGTCAGAAATAGGAATAGGCTACATGTGTAAGACATTGAATTTATGTTTGATGAACCATATCTTGAATTTTTTTTCTTAAACTGAAAGAAGCTTTAATTTCAGCTATGATTATAGAACCTCGTGATTGAAGTGTTTCCTTTGAGATTTGTGTAATGCGATGTTTTAGGCTAATGAAAAGACATAAAGGTCCATGTTAATATTATGGAGACAGGACCTTATATGAAGTGCAAATCAATTATGCAACAATGGAAAAGGAACTCGCACAACTATAAAGTATCTATTAAATAATAAGCATGTGAAACAAGACTAATCTATTAGATTATGCTTCTTCACAAATTTGATTTAGATATTTGTGATGTAAAAGGGATGAGAATGTTGTAATCATGCAAGGGCATTAAAAACTACAATGAAATTACTTTGGGTTATGTGCAATCTTGTATTACAAAATGTGATCAATGCCAACGCGGCAGTAATATTTCAAAAAGGACTGAGAATAATATCCTTGAAATAAAAATATTCAAGTGTAGTGTTGCCTTTATGGAGTCATTTCCCTCATCCCTTGAAAACCAATATATACATAATAGTAACAGAAAATTGTGTCTAAGAGCCTGTTTGGATAAGCTGTGAGAATGTCAAAAACACGGTGGATTTTCACGGTACCACAGAAGCTTGATTTTGTTGCTTCTCACTTTTCACGGTGGCATGGTCTTTGGTTTTCACGGTGGCATGGTCTTGGGTCGTGCTTCTATTGATGTAAACGCCAATCCAAACATAGGCTAAGTGAATCGAAGTAATTGCTTCTACTACAAATGACACCCGAATATTAATTGCACACAGAGACATTAGACTGTTGAAGTGAACAGGGGAACTGCAAAGCTCTTGCTTTAGGGATACTTTCCAAAAGGGTTGGAAGAAGAAAAAAAAAAGATGACAGATCATTATTTGGTAAATCTCACGACATTAATAACTACTTGGGCTTAGGAAAGGAAAAAGGCTTCCATATAATTCAAAAGGTACCAAACATAAAACCACCATACTTCATGAAAAAAACCCTACCTATTTATGAGTTCGGTTTAGGGTTTAGGATTCAAAAACAAATTTCTAAAACAATTCTCATGAGTCATGATAAAACAAGCACATTATCATTTACTAAACAATTCCCATGTTAGCATAAAAGAAAAAGCTCTACCAAGAAGACATTATCCAGTAGGCTCGAAAAGGTCAAACAGAAAACACCAAATTCCATAGTGACATTTACTGACAAAACTCCCAAAAGAGCATTCAGATTTTTCAAATAAGGTCTAAATTAAAGATGTCTATCACAATTCTCATATTGCAAATCAATAGATCGCATACACCCAAATAACTATTCCCTAAATATGTATTTAAGTTTTCACAAGAACCAGCAGAATAACTTAAACTGATAGGGCTCCACCAGTTTGGTGCAACATTGCATCAATCTCATCACCATCCTCCATTTCAAGCTGAAAAGTCATGAAAAGAAAGTTAAGTGTTATAAAGCATGATTTGCTACATATATTTCCAGAGTCAAAAAGATAGAAGTCAAGGAGACAAAGTACAAACCTCATCAGGAGTCTGTTCTGCCCTGAGTCGGCGTCCGTCGAATAAGAAGGCAATTGAATTCAGGTCCACAGATTGACGGTCACAGTAGGCATTCATCAGCTTCTTCAGTTGAGTGTTTCTCTTTATCCTAAAGAAAACTTCATTTCCATCCTACAATTCATATAAACAATGCTTAGACCATGGACTAAGTATGATGAAAAAGCAAATATGCAGTTAAGAACAATATACAACATGAAATAAATCATTACGATTACAACTACACAATGTTTGGCAATCACAAAAACTAGTTTGAAACAAGAATCATCAAACAAATGCACAGAAATAAACGTGCAAATATAAAACATTACAATTACTACTACAATAAATTTGAGTCTCCACAAAAAATGCATATCAATAGAACAGAGATAATGCAAATATCTATAATAGAAATCATTCAACCAGATGCAAAACATGAAATTTGGCCAAATGAGGAAAATATAGAATCTGAGGCCCGAATTTTGCTTAAGTAGAGTAACCTTGCAAAACAAAGTGCTACCACAATAATTATCTAAGTACAGACTAACAAAAAAGTAATATCAATGTTTGCATTTAAACAAAAAATAGCCCACATATAATAAATTTATGAACTAATATTCTGAGACACATGGATCGAGGTCACCTAGTTCACATTTCTCCAGGTATATGACATAGGTATATGACATGCGTACACTACTTGTCAAAAATTCATTACATGAGGGGTGTACATAGTTGGCCTGCAATAGTACCTTACTAGTATAAAATATTATAACATCTTATAACAGATTATAGTTATAAATTACAGTAAACTGATATAATGCTAGATTTATAATAAAAGCATAAATTTAGAAATAAATACTGTCAAATTAGTACAGGGCACAGGCAAACAAAGAGATGCATCAAAGAACCAAGAAACGGTAAGATGCCCCTGATAGGGTTTGTTTAGGATTTCACCAAATTACCTGTCTATGCATCAAATTCTTATATTAACAAAAAAGGACAAACCCTCAACTTACATTCTCATAACCTATGTTTGGTAAATCATTTACCTAAATGTTTTCACAACATGACTTGTGTCCCAATGACAGCGCATTATGTGAGTTCAACTAATTCTCACTTTTAGATGGACATGTTTTCCCTTGCCTCTGACACAGAATTGGAAACAAGGGTATGCATACTCAGATCAGACTTCTCTAGAAAACATTTTGTATACATATCATTTTCAGAGTTACATAGGTAAGATACACATAGCACGCCAGTGTTACATGGATGATTTTATATGTACCCCAAAACAGTGACAACGATGTCAATGAGTCACAATTCATCAATAGAAAATGAAACAAGCGGAATACAAAGTTAATCATAATCATCGCCCACGAACCGGAAAATATATTTACTACAGGATGTATTAGGAGATCAAAAGAATCACTAATTTTGATTAGCGCCTTAGTCTCTTCAGCAAACCTACAGGACAAACAACCATCTATGGACTAAAACTAACACAAAAACACTACCAATAAAAAACACACAAAGATTAATATTACATACTGTAACAGAAAAATCAGATTATCGAAAAACAACATGAAAAGAACGAAAAATCACTATCAGTAACAGATAAAGTAGAAAAAAACAACGAACACCAAAAGGAACCAACACGCATCAATCGGAAAATTCAAAAAATAAAACTACTATTACTATTATCAACAAAGGAAAAGGAAAAACGAACCTGGCCTTTGACCTTCAAATTGATATGAGCGATATCATTAGGTTTCTTGTCTTCTTCAGCGTTGGGAGTGGGCGCAGCACCAGACATCGTTGTTGTTCGTTCGTCTTCTGCGTTTCTCTCGCTCTGAAAAAGTTAGGGTTTTCTTTCAATTTCGAATCTGAATTTGAATTTGTGTCAGCTTTTTGGTTGTTTTATCACGCTATGTTAATGGGCTGAAGTGGGCCTATTTATCAATGCTCGATCCAACCCATATTGGTTAGAAGGCGATTTGCACATAGAACTTATACACCCTCTCTCTCCCTTCAATATTTCACGGGCCATGTTTCACACTTATATCTAGGGATGGAAAAAGATCATACCGATAAGAGAGATCTAAAGGTCAGCCTACATAGGCTCAGGTCAGACCATGAATTTTTAATAAATAGAAAAAACTTAGATTTTTTTATAGGTCTATTTAGTTAAAAAAGACTAGGTTTCAGGCCATGAAAAAAGTCTCTTAGGCCTAACAAGTCAGCTTATTTAAATAAATATGAATATTTTTTTATTATCACTATGTTATGTATTGTACTTTGAAATAGAGATCGAATATGGTACCACATGCATAAAGTCAAGTAGGGTCTCATTGCATGATTGTTGTGGTTGTTGTATATGATGTTATTGTTGTTATTGTATAAGATGTTATTGTATAGGATGTTGTTGTTTATGATGTTGCTGATGTGTATGATGTTATTGTTGTATATGATGTTGTTGTTGTATATGATGTTTTTGAGGTGTATGATGTTGTTGTGTATACGATGCGGTTGAATAATTGTTGTTGAGAAATGGTGTTTTATTTCTGATACTTACCAATTCTTATTATATTACTCTTTTGTGATGTAAGTATTTCACCCCTTCTGTTTGAATGTTGCCCCTATGTTGGTAACATGCAGATGAGCAGGATAAGTCGAGTGGTGGTCAGTGAAGTCGGAGTACTTCACGTCGTTAGGATGTCGACTTTGATACGTCGCTTTGGGTGTCGGAACGACGTTGCATTTTATTTGTTTTATTTTGGGAAAAACCTTTTGTGAACAAAATATTATATGGTATTTTGAATTTCGTTGCATGTTGAACAAATTATTTTTAAAATGTATCCTTGAGTCGTATGTTGGTTTTGAATTTGAATTGTGACACTTAAATATTTAGTTGAAAATTTTACTCTGATTTTATTATTATTATTTCTGTGGGGTAATTTGGGTGTTACACCCGTGCTATTGGATAGTTGTTCTCCGTTGTTGATGTTTCTGAGATTAACAATTCTCCTAACGTATCTCTTTGTTGGTTTTCTAACGTCTCTTTTGGTTTCCTACCACTCCTCTATGTCATGCACACACAAATTTAAGAGGTTTCATAAACGAATAACTTATACAATTTTTAAAGGAAAAATGTAAATTTTCACACAAAGCGTCCCACCGGGCGTGCCAATTTGTTTACTGTGAAACTTTGGTAAACAAAAACAAGTTTGATTTCACTTAAGGGATTAAATTTAAAAAGATCTCAAGACATATTGTGTGAAAATCATATATTTGAAAGGAATTAGACATCAAAGTCAAACTTTAAAGAAACATAAAAATAACTTGGAAAGTAATTAATGACTTGAAAATAAATGTTTCAATTCATAAAACAGAACGCAAATACATACATTCTCACAACTTTTTTCTTACCAAATGCTGATACTTTGAGTTTACAAAATTTGTGTACGATTGCGTACTCCTAAAATTACAAGTGACACTACTTATATATTAGTCTTATCATAACCGTCTACAACGGTCGACTAAACACATTATGCCATGACTTTGTCTCAATGTAACCATAATTCTTGACAGGTTTCCACATGTTTCTCAAATAATTACATTTGTAACTTGTTCGACCACATGGAAAATAACACAAGAAACTCTAATTTCAACTAAGTAAAAAAAACAAAATCATTTGCCTTCAACTAATTAGTTGGAATTTTGACTAAGGTCATCAAGTAATTGATGGGTTCGCGTCGACGAAGAATGCTCATTTTGACCATGGTCAAATGAGCATTTCGACCTCGATTAAAACCTAAGTCATTAAATAATCTTCAATGTTATTCAATAAAAATCAAGGCATGTATAAAAAATTTGAGGTAACACATTCTCTCTCCAAAGCATGTTCAAAGTCTCAAAAAGGTTTGCAGGGATTTTGCATATTCGATAGGAGTTAGGGTATATGATAAATACACCGGCTAAAACTCAAGCAACTCTACCATGTTTTGACGCCAAAATTACAAGTAGTCGATAAGAGACAAATTGATTCTCTGCAGGGGCAACTAGTAGACCTGTAGATGTTTTTTTTTTGACAAAAGCAGTCAATAGATTTAAAGGTAGTTGTTGACATCGGTAGAAATTTGAAGCAATTCAAGAATTGAAGACACATGGAAGCAATACAGAGGACGAAAGGCCACATAACAGTGTATGTGTCGTGCTGGAGATTTAACTGCAGTCAGTGGTTACTAATGTTCATTTATATAAGTCAATTTAAACTTTGTAACAAGGGTTTGCATTTTCATTATTGTTCTCTATAGATTCAAATATTCAAGTTACAAAAATCATACGATTTGTGAGAAATGTATGAATTTGCATTCCACGTTTTAATTTCAACATTTTACTTGATTACCTTTTATGATTTCTTCATTCACTCTATCTTTTTAAGTAATCACGCACTTCGTTTCTTGTGATTTTACCTAATTGTTCTACATTTAACATTAATTTACCCAACACGAATAACTTTCTCAAACATTTTTGCACAATATGTCATATGATTTTTTTTAGTTCAATCCTATAAGTGAATTAAAACTTGTGATTGTTTACAAAAAATACCATTAAACAAGTTTTGGTTGGATTAATGTTGTGTTAATATTCTATTTTACTCAGGTGAGTATTTTCTCTTGCATAATATCTTTTTAAGATTTGTTGTTTTGTTCTCGAGCTTAACTAATTAAAAGATCTATTTGGTTATTGAGATTAACCTATAAAATCTCTGCTTGGTTCTTGAGATTAAAATCTATGTTTGGATGAAAGAAGGTTCGTAGGCATATCTTGTGAAAAACTCAAAATCATTTTAGTTGAAATTCTCAAGAGGAAACTTTTAGGGACAAAAGTATGTCAATTGGTTAGGCTGAAATCCCTTTTATATTATTCTATTGACGTATTTTTGCTTCTTAATATTTATTTATTTTAAAAAATTAACTTAATTTTAATTTATTATTGGACCTCGATTTTCAACCAGCAAAATTCACCTCTCTTGTGTTTGGAGTCACTTGGTCAACATCAAGCATTAGTTCCATAAACCAGTTGTCTCCAAAATGGTTTGGATTTTATGACTTCCCCAAACACATCACCCTAATGAATAAAAACCATAATTGATAGCAAGTACGAAAAAGAAAGGAGTTGATATGTTACGCATGAGGGCATATGAATGACAAACAAGAGACGAGAAATAAAGTTGAACATGAAACACATGCAGATTTTGTGTGAAAGAAAAAAAAACTTGAATTGACTTGAAATGAGAAGAGATAACATTTTCATAAGAGTGTGCGTGCTATCAAAAAAGAATGTTCACACTTAAGATTAATAACCTAGATATATATAGTTAATGATGACCCAACTTCTACATGAGTTCCAAGGTAGCAAGTAATAATTAAAACAAAATCCCTAATAAAACTAGAAATTCTAAAAGACAAAAAGAAAACCCTACAGGATAAGCACGACTTCATATATCCCTTGTGTAATACCTCAAAATTTGCCCTCTCATTTCCTCAACATTTTGCATAGCATTTTGCATATATGGATTCATAAAATAACCAAAAACATTGCATCATATATAGCATAGCCGAGGCGTGGGTATGTGATCAATGATCGGAGCAACCGAAAGTTATGAAGAGGCTACCGAAGGGCCACAAAGCTTCTCAACCTTGTGCAAAGGGTTCACAATATCCCACAAGTCTTCACTTGAAGCCACAAGTCATGGAAAGTTTTGGTTTGATTGAAGGAGGCAAGCAGTGCAATACTTCTTGAGGGAAAAGAGCCGAATTAGGGTTTCATTTCTACAGGGCTTCTACATAAATTTTTGAGTCGAAGTGGATTTCTTTGACTTATATACGATGTCAAGTGCCTAGGGTTCAAATCTTGTCCACAAATTCATTTTGGAAGGGGTTCGACTGGCCGGACGACGGAAAATCGAGGAATTGGAGAAAAGGCAATCGGGCTAGGTAAAAAGGGTCGACTCCGGACTTTTAAGATCGAGATCGTGAAATTAGGGTTACAATGATCCTATGGTTCAAACTTGATCAAGAAATGATGGAGGAATCATAAAAAAACCAAAGAAAAATCATTTGAAAAGTAGTGGGTTTTCCATTTCCCTCCACCTTTCCTTCCACTTTCTTTCCACACTTCCTTTCATTCTTTCCATCTCATTTTTCCACTCCAATTCCACTCCATTTCCCTTGGAAACTTCCACCACCTTCCACCATCTTCTAGAGTGTTCCAAGGAATATTCCAAGGAATATTCCAAGGAATATTCCCTTTTCCAACCCTAACCCTAACTAACTTCCAAACCTAATTTTGGATCCCAAACCTAATTTTTGGGCCCCAAACCCAAACCTAGCTCCTAGCCTAATCTCTATATAACCATTAATCACTTCCTTGAGAGGGGTTCCCACAATTCCAAATTTTTCACTTCTTCCATAATCACTTTTTCTCTCTCACTTTTCCTCCATTTTCCCTCCTTTCACTAAAGCTTCTTTGAATAAGCTCTTCAAGTTTCACATTGAAACTTGAAGATCTTGAAGCTTAAGCCTCCAACCTCCATTAATTGTGGATCGTAGAAGAAGAAGCTAGTGATTTTGTTGAAGATTTCGGCTTATCGGAAGTGTGTAAAGATTCAAGCATCAAGAACGCATTTATTTTGCGGTTTCTCGGTTTTCGGTTTTCTCTTCGATTCAAGCTCCGATTATTGCAACAATTACCGAAGCACTCCTCCGCTTCGTAGGTTGGTGATCTTAATCACTTCTTCTTTAAGTTATTCTCTTCATCTCGCCACTTTTGGCATTCTTTAATTGCTTTTTTCGCTTTGCTTGAAATCGTTCCGTTTCAATTATGTTTACTTGTGATTTGTGACTTTTGTTGATTTAGAAGCTAAGGTGTTAATAGATATAGGTGCTAGCATGTGTAAATAAGCTCAAAATAAGTAGAAATTAGTGTTAGCATGTTCCTAGGTATGGTAGGGATCCTAAGAAGTGAGTTTGTGGCCAAAAGCACTTATTTCAAAGTTTTTTTCACTTTCTGTTCAGTGTTAACCGGTTAACGCATGGGGTTAACCGGTTAACACGTGCGTTTTGCCACAAATTGCTTCTGTTTTGGGTCTGTTAACCGGTTAACCCATATGGTTAACCGGTTAACGCTGTGGAATTTTGGATTTTTAGTTTATTTGATTGCCCATTCCTAATTGTTAGTGCCTTTAATGTTCATACATGTTTAGGTAGTGATTTTAGGGAATTTTTTAGTCCATTTCCAGTAGCTAGTTCCACCATTTCGAGTTGTTTCGACACGATTCCGTTCATGTTGCGTTTTAGGCATTTTTTTTTGTGTTCTTTGTGCATATCTTGGTTTCTTGCATGTTGTTACCATGTTTGTGCATTATTTGACACATAATAATCATGTTGCATTCTGTTTTATATGTTGGCATTGCATTAAATTATTTTTGCATTATGTTGATGTATGTTGCATTTTGCATAATCATATATATGTGCATTTGGTGGAATTTGTTGCATGTTTGATCATAGCATTTTATCCATTCAATTCTGAATTTTGCATTGAGTTTAGTATGTTTGTTGAGCTATCATATTGCATGTTCATAATCAATAATCACCATGTTCAAGTGCCATGTTCATATGCATGTTTAGGTGCTACTTTGTGCATTCATTTGTTGCATAATTAACCATGTGGTGTATTCTTGCATAATCATCAAAAATGTTCATGTTCTTGCATTTTTATATGATGATCCATGTTCAAAGGCATGTTTGTGATGTGTTTAGTGATTTTTGCATTGAGTTTGTGCATAAAACATAAAAATAATCAAATTTGGATTTTGCATTTCATAACTGTTTTTGTATATAGCTGCTGTAAAATACTTGTTTGTTATATTAGCATGCTGCATTTGACTTTCTACACCTACTTTTTCATGTTGCATGCTGGCTGTAAAAAGCTGAGTTGTGTTATGCATTGTTTTCATGGTTGTTTGTGTATTAGGGGCTGTAATAGGTGCTGTATTTTTGTCCTAGCTTTTTCTAGTTCCTTTAGGATTAAAATAGAGTCTAGTTTAGGTCTAAGGTGCCTTAGTATAATTAGGATTTAATTAATGTGTGTTTGCCTTATTCTTTTTAATAAAAATGTGCTAACCACTTGTTTTGTAGTGGGGAAGATTGAGGTAAGTTTACTCCACTTTATCCTTTATTTTTTATGCATTTCTTTTAGGCTTTTTAATCCATTTTTCCTTCCATGTTTGTGATTGGTAGGATTCCCCATTGTTAGGACCAACTTATCTTCCTTAGGAAGTAAGTTGCATCCTTTTTCTTTTTTTTTCTTTTCCTTTTTATCTTTAGGATTAGAAAAACCTCACTAACCCTTAGGATCTCCCTTTGTGCATAATAAATTAGGGTGTGTCTTAGTCCCCCTTAGATTTTCCTTTTCCAACTTGAGTCATTCTCTTTCTCATCTCAAAAGAAAAGCAATAAAACACTTAATAAAAACTGAACAATCTTGTACGACACGAGACTTTGTTGCGGAGTGTTTATACGCGTCCTGTTTCGGGGCGAGGTGTAAATACTTCCCGCGATGGATAGGTCTTAGTACAAGACAGTTCACAAACAAATTCAAAAACACTTCTTTTAAAAAGACAAAAACAAACAATAACCGACTATCCTGCGGGAACTTCTCATCTCATTCACTCACAACGCGAACTTGCGACGACTTGTCTCATTTGCAAGACGGTAAACGCACTCGTACCAGACGAGCCTGCAACACCTGAGCATAGACACACGCAGTTCCAGCTGTAAAAAACACAAACAAATAGTTCCCGCCTTAGTTAGGCGAACTACGTCGACTCTGATCCTCATTATCCCGATGAGGTACGTAGGCAGCGGGGTAGGGCCCGTTCGAGCACATTCTTTATTTTCCCTACATTTCCCCCTTTTTTATTCTCATTCTCTTATTTCAGTTCCTTTCTCATTTCTCATTCCATTCCAGTTAGCGGTTTTATTCAGCAGCATTCTATTTTTCTCACCCTTTGAAACAAGCAAGCAAGCGTGGATCCCGTCGGGTACGACGGACGATCTGGGGTGCTAATACCTTCCCAGTTCGTAACCGACTCCCGAACCCCGATCTTTGGTTCGCAGGACCTTGTCCTTTCCTTCTTCCTCAGGTTTGTGCAACATTACCTTTCTCATTCTTTTGGGATAAAAATGTCTGGCTGGCGACTCTACCTTTCCGCGCCACTTTCGCGTTTGTACTAGGATGAAAATCCCGGGAGCGACAGCTGGCGACTCTGCTGGGGATCGAACCCAGAATCTTCCGGTTTCCCTTGTAGAGTCAATCCTAGCGCCTGTTTGGTTTTGTTCTTTGGGTGTATATGTGTTTGTTGCTGAGTGCTTTAGTTTAGCTTTACTGTTTTATTTACAGTTTTATTTACAGCTTTACTTTATCGCATTTATTTACCGCTTTCAGTATTTTATTTTCCATGCATCATATTATACTGGACTGTCTGGCTGTGCTGGTTTTCATTTTTTCTGCGGGATGGGAGTTACTGTGAGATAAGCCAAATACCCGGCTTGAGTGCACCATAGGATTAGCGTGGACAGACATTGTACTCTTATGGTATCTCACCATGATGGGTGGCGATGTGTTCCACACCCAGATTGCGACCGTCTTGGAACTATTCTGTGTGGGGATTACCTCACTTCAGGGTACGACCTTGATAGTTATGTGCATCTGGTGACCGATCTTCGAGGACCTTAATGGAAACACCCCTCTCCAGTGATGACAGTGGCAGACCACATTTGTTGGCAAACCCACTCGCATCCGAGGGTCCATTGGGAACTCGCATAGGATGGCCTGGTTCTCTCATAGGAATTCAGTTAAAGCAAACTGTTCGTATGACGATAGTATTGTACCCTTCGGGATGAATGTACTATTGTTTCTCGATTCAGTGCTTGAAGCTGGAGACTTGTGAGGGATGCTTGTTTTTTCCGGACTCAACTGAGACCTCCCTGCGTAGTATATAATACCAAATTGATTCCCTGATTTGGTCATGAGCCATTTCTCGGAAATGGTGAACGTATTATTGCTATTCGGCTTTGAGAGTCCGTGATGTTGACCCGAGTAGCACACCCGTGAGATTGGGAGGGGTTTACAGGTTTGCAGGAACCCTAAACTTCAACATACCCACTTTGTCAGTATTGTTCAGTGTTCTATGGTTCTCTGATTCTGAGATTCGGGATTTCTATTCAGAGAAATTGTTACTGTGATTACCATTGCGACCTTGATATTGTGACTATTATTATGACTCTCCACAGACACTTGGCTCGTTGTTCAGCTTCAATACCATCAGTGATTGTTATATTATGTGATCCAGTTCTACAGTTATTGGGTTCTCAGTTATGGGGTTCTATACAGAGATGGTGTCGCTATTGTGATTCTATACAGACAGTTGGTTCACTGCTCAACACCAGCATCAGATTATTGATCACATGCCTGTTGCATACATGACATCATAGCATTTCTGCACACATGTTCAGTTATTTCCGAGGATCACATATCTGAATCATGCTGTTGGATTTTTCTGTATCAAAACTTGAATTAAAGCAGATAGATTCCTCAGAAATAATTGAACATGGCATTTGCATACATCCTTGCATTCTTGACAGGTGTTCAGAGACAGATTCTTTTCCTGACTTGATTTCTCATCAGAATGGACAACTTGAATCACATTCATCAAGGTATATATTTGAAGCAACTCCGGGCGGAGGTAATCGAAGGAAGACCCAGCTAAGGCCATTCAGGGCAGAGCTATAAACTTTATTTCAGAATCAGAAACTTTTGAAAGAGGAAGTCAACCGGATGAAGACTCAGATGAGTTTGGTTATGGGAATTTTGAACGAAGCTATTTTCATCCCTATTGAGGGGAACTACGCTGCTCTGATTCTCCATTGGTCAATGGAGATACGTAGGCAGGAGATCGTGCAAGATCTTTCCGAGCAACTTTATTTATCAACTTCATTTATCAACCTCTTCCCTCCAGACGTCATTTGTCGGCATCCAATTTCAGCTTCCCAAGAGAGTGCAGCGGGCAGAGCATAAGTTTGATCATATTTTGATGACGTACGTGCAACAAGTTTCCTTATTTACGCAAATTCGAAGTGGTTGAGCTAATTGCATCAGGATCATCTATGACAAAGCTTCCTTTGGGGTTTCAATGCCAAGTATGATTACCATTCTGGGGCACCCGACCTTTTAATTGAAGATTGCAAGTCTTTCAGAGGCAAAGGTGAAGACAAGGTCCCGAAGTTGATCGATTCAAAGGTCATCATGCCAGAAAGTCTGCTCACATATTGAAGTCTCCTCATCAAATGGGTCTCCCAATTTGCAAAGGCATCTTCAGAAGCAATAAGTCCATACGGAGTCAAGTCTCCTCAATGACGGCAATGTTCAGCTTCTTTACTGCATTTTCATTTGTAGTTTATACTGTTTGTTTAAACATTTGTATGCATGCATGAAACTTGTTTGTTTTGAATGATAACCATAATATAAATGCACATGTTTTTCTTGAAGTAATCCATTCGTATTCACTCATAATTTTGTGTATGTGCATTGCAATACCAACTATTATGCTTAAACTCTATTAAGGAGGATGACGAAATGAAAACGCAAAAATCTCTAATTGTGTGCTTTTAAGAAAGACCATGTTGATGATGTACAGGCATTGTTTCAAATCCTAAACACCGGAGATATAAGGGAGATAGACCCTCGCTAACCCATTTGAGCCTTGAAGTAGGAGTTTCTTTTCGCATGGAAAAAACCCTTGCATTTAACCCAGGGGCAGGGTAGGCGTCAGCTAGTTTGACCTAGCGTTCAAATTTCAAAAAGGAGTGCAAATCTGAGGATCCATTACCTTTCGTTGTACCAAATCAAGAGATCCAATGACCAGAAACCACAATGGTTATCCCAATCAAAAGGTCCAAAGACCGGAGACCACAATGGTTATTCCTCAACAACAAAAGAGTGAGACAGTCACGACCCTCGCAAAGCATTCAAGACAAACAGTGTCACACAATTTGTTCAAAAAAAATGAATTGAAAAAAAAAATGAATGAGAAAGCCCGCTAAGTCGAAACTTGAAAACAAACGACTTAGGCAAAAATTAGGGCATCCCGCTGGACTTCACAATCAAAGATTCACAAGAATCAGTCCAGGCAAAAGTTAGGGATAAGAAAAAGAATGCAAAAGTGAAAAACGAAAAGGATTACATAAGAAAGATCCTTGAACAAGAACAAAGTCGTGTGGCACAAATACGAAAGACAAAGGGGTGGCTGACTCTAAACAATAATTTGATTGGTGCTTAAACCGTTAGTGTAATTGGTTCCTCAACCATTACAAAACCCTTTTTGAGAGGTGGGCGCTTGTAAAAGCTAGCTGAACATAGGAATGGAGAACATCACGAAGATGGGTGGGCACAAATAAATTTCGAGCCTATATCTTTTGTTTCTATAACCGTGAACCAGGCCACGATACAACCCTCAAAAGTCCTAACTGAAACAGGGTTATTTTTAAGAGTGTACTACCACGAGACCGCGTTCCTGACTCCTATGAGTGGTGTTGAAAGATCCTTGTTGGTGTTGCATGTGCATGCTTTTTATTATTCAAACAAATTTTATGTCGTATCTTAACCAGTGATTCGCTCACCAAGGTTTGCGACATCTTTTTCAGTAAAACTTCAAGATTAATATGTGTGTTGCATTAGAATTTTCATTCTTAAAATAAACATTTTCTGCTTGCATACATTTTTTTGGCATCATAAAAATTCACATATGAAACTTCAGTCCAGAAGCTTAATCTTACCAAGTTGAGAAGTCTAAAACTTCCGAAGGACAATCTGTCGAGGTGCACTTTTCAAGAAAACTCCATTGAGTAAGGAATTTCCCAATAGTCGTAGTAAGAGCCAACTAAGCCGGGGCAATCATGTCGAGCAATCTCTTCAAAATTCAGCCAAGCTGGGGCAATCACTTCGAGATTCAAATCTCTCAAAGAGCCATCAGGCGGAAGCATTAGTCAAATTTTAGCCAAACTGGGGCAATCACTTCGAGATCCAATCTCTCGAAGAATGTAGTATGGGTTTTTCTTCAAAGCACGGTCAGTCAGAGGTGATCACTTCAAGACTTGTACTGGGGCAGGCCATCCCAAGAGCATGGGAAGTACTTTCTCCTGAAGACGGTTAATCAGAGGCACCTATCCAGAGTTCAAAATAATGGAGCAGAATATCTCACAGTGATATGGGGTTTTTCATGAATCCTCGCGAGGAAAATTCTTGCACAGACCATGAAGTCTGGGGCAGTTATTTCGAGATCCAACGAATCTCTCCAAGAGTTTGAAGACACTAAGGCATTTCATATGCCATGTTTTCTGTAAAATCCTCTTGAGACATTTACTTCTGACAGACCTTAATCTGAGGCGAGTTGAAAATTTCAAAGAACCATTGTTCACTCATGATTAGTTGACAACCTATCAACCCGGGGCTAGGGGCAAAGCCATTGTCGGCACAGTACTTCAAGAGTTGTTTCGTCGGCGGACTTCATCGATCAGAATTCCTTAGCAAGTCTCATTAGACAATTCCTTCTCCAGTAGTGCGGCAAATTGAAGGTTACTTCTTGAGCAAAAAGATATCATCATCTCTCATCCCCAGCATGATACGCCTTGCATCTCTCATTCCCAACACGAGAGGATTTATATCTTATCCCCAATAAGTGGCAGCTTGAGCTTTTATCTTCAGCCTGAAGCTTTATCATTGACATCACCCGTCATCCCTAGTAATGTGTAAGTTGAAATTTCTCCCGGCAAGGTAACAGAAGGTGGGTGTCATCCCCAAGCAGGAGTTTCCCTTCAGACAGGGGCGATTCTCAATAGTATAAAGAATGTCTTTCCTCCCCAGCAATTTCTCCCTCAGCAGTGTCATGCCTTTGGTTCTCAGCCAAGTCGGGAGGTCTTCACTTCCCCACCAAAGTTCAAGAAGGGTCCATCTCCAGCAGGGTCTTGGCGCTCCAATCTCAAAGTCCAATTTATTTTTGGCAGTAGCGACTGTTCAGAGCCGATGTATTATTGACAACTTTCCCCGCAGAGTTGTCTCTTCCTCATCAGGATTAGTCAGATCAATGCAGTGATCATTATTCCTCCCCAGTCAAGCTATCTGGGATGCCTGCAGCCTCCTTTCCGGGAGATCTCTTTGCATTTGCATATAGTAATCATCCTTACATTTGCATCCTCCAAAGCGTAGCATTTCCATCATCATGGAGCATTACGCCATAAATTCAAACATATGCATGCCAGCATGGGCCAGTTTTGAGGTATATTACGTACGACTTATAATATCTTTTCAACCTGAAGTACTCCGCACAGAGGTTACCATTATCATTTTTCAGACATCCTTGTCTTTTTCAAGTCAATGTTCGTCATTTCTCCGCGTCTTGTTTGGTACAACAGTCGCGTCGCAGGTTCTCGTTTTGTACAACGGTCCTGTTTGCTTGGGCTCTCTTTTATGTACAACGATCCCGTTCCATCTTGTCCTATTTTCTTTGTTTCTGGTTACCACCTGCGGTCGGTATACCTTTGCGTCTCCATTCGAGGATGGTTTCGTGTTAGATCCGAGGATCTTTTGATTTGTCATTCGAGGATGGCATTTCTTTTATTCAAGTCCTTCTGCGGTTGGTCTTGTTGTTGTGGCTATTATTCGAGGATAATAGTTCATTTTTTGAGCTTATTGATCGAGGTCAGTTTGTCTCTTTTGCAAAGTCTGTCTGAGGTCAGCTTTGTGTTTGGTTATCAGTCGAGACTGGTATACCTTTGCGTCTCCATTCGAGGATGGTTTCGTGTTAGATCCGAGGATCTTTTGATTTGTCATTCGAGGATGGCATTTCTTTTATTCAAGTCCTTCCGAGGTTGGTCTTGTTGTTGTTGTGGCTATTATTCGAGGATAATAGTTCATTTTTTGAGCTTATTGATCGAGGTCAGTTTGTCTCTTTTGCAAAGTCTGTCTGAGGTCAGCTTTGTGTTTGGTTATCAGTCGAGACTGGTATACCTTTGCGTCTCCATTCGAGGATGGTTTCGTGTTAGATCCGAGGATCTTTTGATTTGTCATTCGAGGATGGCATTTCTTTTATTCAAGTCCTTCCGAGGTTGGTCTTGTTGTTGTTGTGGCCATTATTCGAGGATAATAGTTCATTTTTTGAGCTTATTGATCGAGGTCAGTTTGTCTCTTTTGCAAAGTCTGTCTGAGGTCAGCTTTGTGTTTGGTTATCAGTCGAGGCTGGTATACCTTTGCGTCTCCATTCGAGGATGGTTTCGTGTTAGATCCGAGGATCTTTTGATTTGTCATTCGAGGATGGCATTTCTTTTATTCAAGTCCTTCTGCGGTTGGTCTTGTTGTTGTGGCTATTATTCGAGGATAATAGTTCATTTTTTGAGCTTATTGATCGAGGTCAGTTTGTCTCTTTTGCAAAGTCTGTCTGAGGTCAGCTTTGCGTTTGGTTATCAGTCGAGGCTGGTATACCTTCGCGTCTCCATTCGAGGATGGTTTCGTGTTAGATCTGAGGATCTTTTGGATTGTCATTCGAGGATGGCATTCTTTTCTTCAAGTCCTTCTGCGGTTGGTCTTGTTGTTGTTTTGTGTGGCTATTATTCGAGGATAGTAGTTCACTTTTTTGAGCTTATTGATCGAGGTCAGTTTGTCTCTTTTGCAAAGTCTGTCTGAGGTCAGCTTTGCGTTTGGTTATCAGTCGAGGCTGGTATACCTTCGCGTCTCCATTCGAGGATGGTTTCGTGTTAGATCTGAGGATCTTTTGGATTGTCATTCGAGGATGGCATTCTTTTCTTCAAGTCCTTCTGCGGTTGGTCTTGTTTTTGTTTTGTGTGGCTATTATTCGAGGATAGTAGTTCACTTTTTTTGAGCTTATTGATCAAGGTCAGTTTGTCTCTCTTGCAAAGTCTGTCCGAGGTCAGTCTTTGTTGTTGATGGTTATCGCCTGTGGCCGGTATACCATTGTGTTTCTATTCAAGGAGGGTTTTAGTACTAGATCCGAGGATCCCGTGTGAGTGGTCATTCGAGGATGGCATTCTTCCCAGCATATTTCCACCTGGTTCTATTTTCGCTACTTATTCGGAGGTCAAAATCAGAAAATATACAAATAAATAAATGGGCAGATGGCATTTCCATTACACTCGGTGTGCAAATTTTCAGGTTTTATTCGAGTATTCAATCACTCCATACCTTGTACGTCTAAAAGTTGTTGCAATTATCCGTTCAGGTCTGCAGTTGATTGAATAGGGGCAGCTGTAATACCTCAAAATTTGCCCTCTCATTTCCTCAACATTTTGCATAGCATTTTGCATATATGGATTCATAAAATAACCAAAAACATTGCATCATATATAACATAGCCGAGGCGTGGGTATGTGATCAATGATCGGAGCAACCGAAAGTTATGAAGAGGCTACCGAAGGGCCACAAAGCTTCTCAACCTTGTGCAAAGGGTTCACAATATCCCACAAGTCTTCACTTGAAGCCACAAGTCATGGAAAGTTTTGGTTTGATTGAAGGAGGCAAGCAGTGCAATACTTCTTGAGGGAAAAGAGCCGAATTAGGGTTTCATTTCTACAGGGCTTCTACATAAATTTTTGAGTCGAAGTGGATTTCTTTGACTTATATACGATGTCAAGTGCCTAGGGTTCAAATCTTGTCCACAAATTCATTTTGGAAGGGGTTCGACTGGCCGGACGACGGAAAATCGAGGAATTGGAGAAAAGGCAATCGGGCTAGGTAAAAAGGGTCGACTCCGGACTTTTAAGATCGAGATCGTGAAATTAGGGTTACAATGATCCTATGGTTCAAACTTGATCAAGAAATGATGGAGGAATCATAAAAAAACCAAAGAAAAATCATTTGAAAAGTAGTGGGTTTTCCATTTCCCTCCACCTTTCCTTCCACTTTCTTTCCACACTTCCTTTCATTCTTTCCATCTCATTTTTCCACTCCAATTCCACTCCATTTCCCTTGGAAACTTCCACCACCTTCCACCATCTTCTAGAGTGTTCCAAGGAATATTCCAAGGAATATTCCAAGGAATATTCCCTTTTCCAACCCTAACCCTAACTAACTTCCAAACCTAATTTTGGATCCCAAACCTAATTTTTGGGCCCCAAACCCAAACCTAGCTCCTAGCCTAATCTCTATATAACCATTAATCACTTCCTTGAGAGGGGTTCCCACAATTCCAAATTTTTCACTTCTTCCATAATCACTTTTTCTCTCTCACTTTTCCTCCATTTTCCCTCCTTTCACTAAAGCTTCTTTGAATAAGCTCTTCAAGTTTCACATTGAAACTTGAAGATCTTGAAGCTTAAGCCTCCAACCTCCATTAATTGTGGATCGTAGAAGAAGAAGCTAGTGATTTTGTTGAAGATTTCGGCTTATCGGAAGTGTGTAAAGATTCAAGCATCAAGAACGCATTTATTTTGCGGTTTCTCGGTTTTCGGTTTTCTCTTCGATTCAAGCTCCGATTATTGCAACAATTACCGAAGCACTCCTCCGCTTCGTAGGTTGGTGATCTTAATCACTTCTTCTTTAAGTTATTCTCTTCATCTCGCCACTTTTGGCATTCTTTAATTGCTTTTTTCGCTTTGCTTGAAATCGTTCCGTTTCAATTATGTTTACTTGTGATTTGTGACTTTTGTTGATTTAGAAGCTAAGGTGTTAATAGATATAGGTGCTAGCATGTGTAAATAAGCTCAAAATAAGTAGAAATTAGTGTTAGCATGTTCCTAGGTATGGTAGGGATCCTAAGAAGTGAGTTTGTGGCCAAAAGCACTTATTTCAAAGTTTTTTTCACTTTCTGTTCAGTGTTAACCGGTTAACGCATGGGGTTAACCGGTTAACACGTGCGTTTTGCCACAAATTGCTTCTGTTTTGGGTCTGTTAACCGGTTAACCCATATGGTTAACCGGTTAACGCTGTGGAATTTTGGATTTTTAGTTTATTTGATTGCCCATTCCTAATTGTTAGTGCCTTTAATGTTCATACATGTTTAGGTAGTGATTTTAGGGAATTTTTTAGTCCATTTCCAGTAGCTAGTTCCCCCATTTCGAGTTGTTTCGACACGATTCCGTTCATGTTGCGTTTTAGGCATTTTTTTTTGTGTTCTTTGTGCATATCTTGGTTTCTTGCATGTTGTTACCATGTTTGTGCATTATTTGACACATAATAATCATGTTGCATTCTGTTTTATATGTTGGCATTGCATTAAATTATTTTTGCATTATGTTGATGTATGTTGCATTTTGCATAATCATATATATGTGCATTTGGTGGAATTTGTTGCATGTTTGATCATAGCATTTTATCCATTCAATTCTGAATTTTGCATTGAGTTTAGTATGTTTGTTGAGCTATCATATTGCATGTTCATAATCAATAATCACCATGTTCAAGTGCCATGTTCATATGCATGTTTAGGTGCTACTTTGTGCATTCATTTGTTGCATAATTAACCATGTGGTGTATTCTTGCATAATCATCAAAAATGTTCATGTTCTTGCATTTTTATATGATGATCCATGTTCAAAGGCATGTTTGTGATGTGTTTAGTGATTTTTGCATTGAGTTTGTGCATAAAACATAAAAATAATCAAATTTGGATTTTGCATTTCATAACTGTTTTTGTATATAGCTGCTGTAAAATACTTGTTTGTTATATTAGCATGCTGCATTTGACTTTCTACACCTACTTTTTCATGTTGCATGCTGGCTGTAAAAAGCTGAGTTGTGTTATGCATTGTTTTCATGGCTGTTTGTGTATTAGGGGCTGTAATAGGTGCTGTATTTTTGTCCTAGCTTTTTCTAGTTCCTTTAGGATTAAAATAGAGTCTAGTTTAGGTCTAAGGTGCCTTAGTATAATTAGGATTTAATTAATGTGTGTTTGCCTTATTCTTTTTAATAAAAATGTGCTAACCACTTGTTTTGTAGTGGGGAAGATTGAGGTAAGTTTACTCCACTTTATCCTTTATTTTTTATGCATTTCTTTTAGGCTTTTTAATCCATTTTTCCTTCCATGTTTGTGATTGGTAGGATTCCCCATTGTTAGGACCAACTTATCTTCCTTAGGAAGTAAGTTGCATCCTTTTTCTTTTTTTTTCTTTTCCTTTTTATCTTTAGGATTAGAAAAACCTCACTAACCCTTAGGATCTCCCTTTGTGCATAATAAATTAGGGTGTGTCTTAGTCCCCCTTAGATTTTCCTTTTCCAACTTGAGTCATTCTCTTTCTCATCTCAAAAGAAAAGCAATAAAACACTTAATAAAAACCGAACAATCTTGTACGACACGAGACTTTGTTGCGGAGTGTTTATACGCGTCCTGTTTCGGGGCGAGGTGTAAATACTTCCCGCGATGGATAGGTCTTAGTACAAGACAGTTCACAAACAAATTCAAAAACACTTCTTTTAAAAAGACAAAAACAAACAATAACCGACTATCCTGCGGGAACTTCTCATCTCATTCACTCACAACGCGAACTTGCGACGACTTGTCTCATTTGCAAGACGGTAAACGCACTCGTACCAGACGAGCCTGCAACACCTGAGCATAGACACACGCAGTTCCAGCTGTAAAAAACACAAACAAATAGTTCCCGCCTTAGTTAGGCGAACTACGTCGACTCTGATCCTCATTATCCCGATGAGGTACGTAGGCAGCGGGGTAGGGCCCGTTCGAGCACATTCTTTATTTTCCCTACATTTCCCCCTTTTTTATTCTCATTCTCTTATTTCAGTTCCTTTCTCATTTCTCATTCCATTCCAGTTAGCGGTTTTATTCAGCAGCATTCTATTTTTCTCACCCTTTGAAACAAGCAAGCAAGCGTGGATCCCGTCGGGTACGACGGACGATCTGGGGTGCTAATACCTTCCCAGTTCGTAACCGACTCCCGAACCCCGATCTTTGGTTCGCAGGACCTTGTCCTTTCCTTCTTCCTCAGGTTTGTGCAACATTACCTTTCTCATTCTTTTGGGATAAAAATGTCTGGCTGGCGACTCTACCTTTCCGCGCCACTTTCGCGTTTGTACTAGGATGAAAATCCCGGGAGCGACACCTTGCAATGTGATGGACATTTGTTCCACAAAGATAGGAACTGGTGTACACTCTAGTCTCTCCCTAAAGCATCTCGCCCCTATAAACCTTGTGCTTAAGGGAGTGTGTACATTTTCAGTATCTCATACAAAGTATCTCCTCCCTACATGCCTCATGCTCGAAGGACTATGTACGTTTCGATCTCTCCAATAAAACATCTCTCCCTTATAAGACTCATGATTGATGGACTATGTACATTATGGTATTTCACCTAAAAAAAATTGGGTCAGACTAAAACGTAACATAACCCGATTCATAGAAAAGGACAATGTCAGATCACTCTTAATGGACTAGGTCGAGAGGGCCGACCCAGAACCAAATGCAACTCACTTATGATGAGTACCTGTCACACCCTAAATTTTGACCGGACTTTTTTTAAAAATTTTCATTCATCTGACGCATTTTTATCGATTTATTTGATAGTCAATCATTTTTGCATTTTTATCCATTAATCATTAATCATGCATTTTTAACTAAGTTTTATCATTCCATACTATTTTTTTATTTATATTTATGATTTCTATTTAGATAATTATTTTAGTTTATTTAGAATTGATCTTAGTTTAATTTTGATTTTAATTTATATTTTAATTAAATTTTATCTTAAATTTAGTTTAATTTCAATTTCAATTTATTTAGTTTATCTTTGATTTAGTTTAACTTCAATTTATTTAATTCAATATATATTTTTAATAACCATTTTCAATTTATTATTATTATTATTATTATTATTATTAGTTTTGTTATTTTTATCATCTTTATTATTATTATTAGTTAGATTATTATTATTAGTTTTATTAATATTATTTATTATTATTATTATTACTACTTTTCTTTGTTTTTTCTTTATGTTCAAAAAAGAAAAAAAATATGAGTGGGATCCACTACAATGTAGTACAAACACTTCACGTGGATTGTAAATTTGGAATTATCAATGACTAATAATTATTCTCACACTTCACATGGATTGTCAACTTGGACTTATCAATGACCAAAAATCATTTTCACTCTTCACATGGATTGCCAACTTGGACTTATCAATGACCAAAAATAATTCTCATAAAGTCACATGGATTGTCACATCAACACTCCTACCTCATTCACACTATAAATAAGATTTATCTTTCTCTCATTTTAGACTAACAAGATCACACTTAAATTCTCAAAATCTAGCACATTCATTACATATTTTTCAAAGTCAAAATTCTTTTTTTTACTTACAGAATACCCATAAACATTCATCATTTTCACCACAACAACAACCTCCATCAAAACACACTCATCTTCTTCTACACAAAAAGTTCAACTTTTGCTAGCTTTGGAGTTTGTGAGTATCATTCATCCTTTATTTATTTATATTTTAGTTTGTGAAGTTATGTTGTAAAAATGTAATATTTTTTATGTGTTCATATTTTATTGTTGTTATAGTGTTAGTATATGTTAGTTTATGATAAATATCCATGTTTATTTATTTCTCTTTCATTTTTATTTTACTAGTTTATTTATTTATTTTAGTTTGTTATCTATTTAAATTATTTAAAAAAAAAATTCCTTATTAGTTTAAGTTATTAGATTGACTTTAGTTTCTTCATTTCAAAATATAGTTTTGTTTAATTTATTTAGTAATCTTAGAAGTAAAATATATAGGTGATTAACACTTATAAATATAAAAAATATTATTGTTTAGTAAGTTATTTAAATTTAGTCTTTAAGTTTAGTTGTAATTTTGTTTATGTTGTTCACATTATAATAGTTAATTAATTAGATTAAAAACAAAAAAAAATTAAAATCAATCCTTCAAAAATAAATTAAAACAAAATCTCTTGGTCCAACGTCAAGTGAATCGTTACACACATTTATCCATTGCACACACGTTAGTCGGTCACTTGTGATCGCCATCTGCACAACTTTATGCGTCTCATTTAATTAACGAAGGAACTAAACTCAGGAATCTAACATTCTTCGGGTTTTTGAATGAATCGCTCTTGAGGCTAGCCCTCGAGTTGTGTTTCATTTACTCCATTGTTTCTAAAATCATAAACCCTAAGTCACCTAAAACACAATAATCTTTTCTAATTCTTTTATTAAAATACATGTCACAATTAATTGATGAAAGAACTAAACTTAGAAATCTAGCATTCCTCAGGTTTTTTGAATGAATCACTCTTGAGGCTAGCCCTCGAGTTGTGTCTGATTCTCTCTTTCATTTCCAAAGCTTTCAAGCAATCAACTCTTAATTCACATATCAAGTAGGGGAAAAACTGGGCTCAGGAATCTAGCATTCCTTGGGTCCTTGAATGGATTACTCTTGAGGCTAGTCCTCGGGTTGTGATTCATTCGACCTTTCGCCTCTCAAAACACTTAAAACATATCCAACAAATACAAATCATTTTCATAATTAATTAATGAAGAACTGAACTCAGGAATCTAGCATTCCTCGGGTTCTTAAATGAAATCACTTCTGGGCTAGCCCCACGCGTTGTGGTCCATTCGCCCTTTCGTTTAAAACACCTTAACAAAGGTCAAACACTTTTCTTTAAACGAACATTGTTTGAATCTTTCTATCACGCAAACAAGCTAGCGCTTCAGCCTCCACCGCGAGTAAAAACCAACGCTTAGTAGTAGAAAGCGTTTTCAAACAATTGTTCATTAAAAAAACACAAACCGTAGTTGCACGAACTACGAAACTCTGACTTTCCCATTGCACAAGGGAATACGTAGGCACAAGGATTTTAATCCTTCGCGAGCACAATAATAAAAAATTTAATCTTTTCTCCGATATAATAATTAAAATTATTTTTCCTTTAGAATAAACATATTAACAAACATTTAGAAGACAAAAACATTAATCAACATTTAATCACATAGTTAACTAAGAGGTTCCCGTTGAGTACAACGGACGTGAGGGGTGCTAATACCTTCCCCTTGCGTAACCGACTCCCGAACTTAGAATCTGGTTTCGTAAACCATTTCTTATTCTTCCTTTAGGTTGTATCTATATATCCCTTTTCTTTAATTAGAATAAATAGAATTAGGTGGCGACTTTGTTGTTTTCTTTCCGCGTCCATCGCGAGGATCATATTTTTCGAGGTACGACAATACCCATTATACATGCAAATAGAGCATTTAAGCCATTGAATAACCTTAAAAGTCCGACCTTGAAAAAAGGAACATGAAACTTAATTCTCTTTATTGCTTACAACTAGGTAGTAAAACATGTATAATATTGACATAAATATGCATAAAAGAATTTGGTCAGAGAAAGCCCTATAAAAACTAGCAATCATCAAACATAAATGAGACACATTTTTCATAAGATAGTCAATAAACTAAACAGAACGACTTTAGCTAACCATGCACCAATAAAATTGACAATTAGTGTAATCAGCGTACACAACATACTTAAGAACCTTTTCCTTACAAAAATCATGTTTAAAAATGTGAATTGTCCGAACTTCTAATACATGCTCGATCCTTACCACATAAGATCTCTAGACTTATAACCAAGCGAGAGACTCAATACTCAAGAGTAAATAAAACAATACGACAAAACACATGTTATTTTACTTAATCAAACATAAGTAAAGCACAATAAAAGCGAATAAGGTATGATATAACAATGACCCGAGATTGATGATCACAAAAGTCACTATTAAAATAAACATAAAAGTCATCATTTTCTATATATGGAGATTCAACTTAAAATTCTAAGCATCCATTTTTATCATAAGTCTAACAATACTTTGATAATAAGCATTCACTTTAATCATAAATCTAGCAATATTTTGATCATAAAATACCCTCGCCAAGATTTGGCCCCAAACAATACTCAACAACAACGTAATAAATTTGTCTAATTATTATTTTCTTGCAGCATTGGTAATTTCAACCTAAATAGTAGGATAAACTATGACTCAACTCAATGCATCACCGCTACATTGCAAGTAGCTCAATTTCTATAACAGTTTCAAGTGGAATAATTCACAATGTATGTATCACCCATGTTCAGTTCACTTAATAAAATCATTGAGACACATCACACAATATAACTAATTCCCGGCAATCAAGTTGCTCTAGCCAGCAAAAACCAAGTCTTCTTTCACAACACGAGGTGGTCCTATTATTACTCGTCCTTTTGCTTCGTTACAGCAACAAAAAACACATAGTGGGTCCCATTTACAGATCTTAATTACCCTTCTACCCCTCCTCCTCGTTCCCCTCAATACATCGATCACAGATACATACCTATTATCTCACACAAACTCCTCACGTCACTCCCACTTGCTCCTCAAACAACCCACATTCTAGTCATTACATAAGCACCAACACCCTAAGCTCATTTCTCTGTTTCTCAACAGAACCAGAGAATGCAGCACTTCACCCTCATTACGATCTTTCTCGTTCTTTTCCTCACCGTTTTCACTCCCACCGATGGAGGCTCCATAGGAATAAACTACGGTCGCATAGCAAACAACCTCCCCTCCGCCATGAAAGTAGTCCATCTCCTCAAATCCCAAGGTCTAGACCGTGTCAAAGTCTACGACACCGACCCTTCAGTTCTCCGAGCATTATCCGGATCCAAAATCAAAGTAACGGTTGATCTCCCAAACCAACAACTCTTCGCAGCCGCAAAAGCACCTTCCTTTGCTCTCTCATGGGTCGAACGAAACGTTGTAGCTTACTACCCTCACACCCAAATCGAAGCCATTGCAGTTGGTAACGAAGTCTTCGTCGACCCCGCAAACACCACAAAGTTCCTCGTACCCGCCATGAAAAACATCTACAGAGCACTCCAAAAACATAACCTCCACTCCGACATTAAAGTTTCCTCCCCCATCGCACTTTCCGCACTTGGTAACTCTTACCCTTCCTCATCCGGTTCATTCCGACCCGAGTTAATCAAACCCGTTTTTAAACCCATGCTAGATTTCATCCGCGAAACCGGTTCTTACCTTATGGTAAACGTTTACCCTTTTTTCGCTTATGAATCAAATGCTAACGTCATCCCTTTAGATTATGCTCTATTTAGACAAAACCCGGGTCAGGTGGATCCGGGTAACGGGTTAAGATATACAAACCTCTTCGACGCTCAAATCGATGCCGTTTTCGCTGCACTCACTAGTTTGAAATACGACGATGTGAACATTGTCGTTTCAGAGACAGGCTGGCCTTCGAAAGGTGATAGCAATGAAGTGGGTGCGAGTGTAGAGAATGCAGCTGCGTACAACGCGAATCTCGTCCGTAAGATCTTGACTGGAAGTGGGACCCCTTTGAGACCTAAAGCAGATCTAACCGTTTATTTATTCGCGCTTTTCAATGAAAATCAGAAACCTGGACCCACTTCAGAGCGAAATTTCGGTTTGTTTTACCCTAATGAGAAGAAGGTTTACGACGTTCCATTAACCGTGGAGGCGCTTAAGAATTATCACGACAATCCTTCACCGATTTCACCGGTTTCCGGTGGTGCAAACCAAGGTGGTGGCAACGGCGGTGTTTCAAAGAGTACAACCGGGAACACGTGGTGCGTTGCGAATCCTTACGCGGATAAAAATAAACTACAAGCCGCTTTAGATTTTGCTTGCGGTGAGGGAGGTGCTGATTGCCGTTCGATTCAGCCGAATTCCACGTGTTTCAATCCTAACACATTGGTTTCGCACGCTTCTTTTGCGTTTAACAGTTATTACCAAAAACAAGCTCGTGCGGGTGGGAGTTGCTATTTCGGTGGTACGTCGTACGTGGTCACGCAAGAGCCTAGTGAGTATTCTAAAACTACCTTTTCTTTCTCATTGTTATTTTGTTAGATTCTATAATATTCGGCGTAGTTTAAATTAGTGTTGCTAACTTGAGCTAACTATGCATGTGAAGAGGGAATCTTTTATGACAACACGTGGCATAATTTTATTGGGGAGAGTGTATTATTTTGGGAACACATTATATAATGTAGGGTACTATAGTGTTTATATTGATAGGTGAAAAGTACTTTTATGATAACAAAGAGACAAAGGTAAATGTAATTGTAGTAAGTGTACTAGTTCAAAATTTGTTGTAAAAGGGTCAAAGAGTCAAAGATTGGGTAATGTGAAACATTGGATTCTAAATGTACTTTATTTTTTATTTGAAAGCCTTAATTTAAGTTGAAATATTTATATTTATGTGTGATTTTTTGTGTGCAGAGTATGGTGACTGTGAATATCCTACAGGATATTAAAAGCTGATTTTGTACTATGATGATTGATGAAGGTGAAGAGATTTGGTTGATGGTTAGTTAAAATAATGTTTAGTACTTGACTTGTTATTAAGTTGGTGGGAGTTGGTGGTGGTTAGCTAAATTTACTTTTTAGGGACTTTAATTAAATTGTATCTAAGTTTTTATTATTTTGGAGTAGTAGTTAATTTTCATTTGCTTAGACTAGAAGTAGTATTCAGTTTTCATTTTGATAATACATTCTAGTTTCTTTAATTTTAATCCAAGTTTGAGTAAATATAATTTTCTTTTCAGCTTTACAAAAATAATTCTCTATATTTACACATTTGTGTAAGTTGGAGAAAGTGGATAGTGTAGTTAATTTCATTGGAAACTGATTTTTGTTACAAAACTCTCATTTATAGAACTTGTAAACATCATTAA
This sequence comes from Lathyrus aphaca, assembly GCA_963966055.1. Taxonomy (NCBI): domain Eukaryota; kingdom Viridiplantae; phylum Streptophyta; class Magnoliopsida; order Fabales; family Fabaceae; genus Lathyrus; species Lathyrus aphaca. Next base: position 39,746,327 of record OZ014523.1, read on the forward strand.
TAACTGCTACTATACCTAACTTGGTAGTTCGATTTAATACTTTGATAGACCCTAAGCCAGCTGCCAGAGCTTGGTACATGTGGTTCGGCAGTGTAATCAGTGATGACGATTTGTGTAACGTATTGAAGTGTGCAAGCAGCATGTATTCAATGAAGTATTCATGCCATGTTTACTTTATGTGTAAGGATGGTAAGTTATTTTTAGCATCTTATATGGGATAGTTTGTGGCTTATTTATGGTGTCACAATTCATAAGATACAATTCTTTTGTTGTTTGATTGCGACTAGGAATGACAAAGAAAATCTATGTCAAAATCCGTTATGGACACACAACTTATATTAGTTTAAATTAGACGTTCAAGGATGAAATAAAACATAAAAAACAAAATATACGCAAATTTTATCATAAATTACGGTGGACTTTTCATATACAAAGTTCATTAGAGGTGATTTAATGTGATTGTCCCGAATTCATACGACTCTTTAATAATTCTTGTTTTTTCTAATAAATCACCTCATATCCAACACTATTGAGTTTGACGAGCATATAAACCGAGAGGGTGGTACATATCAATAGACTAATATAATATTAAAATTAAAGTTTGATCAAATATATTTCTACATATAATCTATTTTTAAGATAAAGAATTTCCCTCCATATAAACATTTACTAGACTTTATCTTTAAACAACATAAAACCCTATTATGCAAAATGAAATATAATGTATAGAAAAATACATGCATAGTCCTCATTAAAAGTATAATTAGAAAAAAAATAATTAAACATTAAAAAGTGGCATTCATAATTAAATAAAGTGCATATGCAATGTAAATAATTGCAAATTAAGTTAATTTTCAACAAATGCTGCTACTAGTACTAGCGGTTGGTGGTGGATCTCGAGTAAATCAATTTATATTTTATTTATAGAACAAAGATAGAATATTTTACCACCATTCCCAAAAGACTCACCATTTTTTCTTAAAAAAGTTTATTCTCATTCTCATGAGAAAAAAGTCTTTAAGATATTATGCCTTAGGTGGGGCAGGAATTCACATATGCGGCATGTTGTAGTAGCTAATGGCAACAAATTTCAAAGACAAACAAAAGTTAGCCCATAAATATAATATGACATTCTCCATGCTGCAAATTGATAACCTAAAAGAGCATATTCTTAATATTATATTATACAGTATTAACTATAAATTTTGATTATTAGACTATTGGAAAAATAAATTGTTATATAAATAGTTGTTGTCTTGGGAAATTTTTTTTGGTATGAATAAGATAGTTTAATAAAAAAATTTAAAATAATATAATTTTGTATTTATCAAAATGACGTAGTTTTTAGGATGATTCATTAATCTGATTGCGAAAGAATGATTTTTTTTTTTTATAAAATCACACTCATTCGTCAATCAAGTTGACTAATGTGTGTAATAAAAAATATTTTTTTTTAACTCATACACTATGTCGCCAATCCAATTGGTGGAAGTGTTTTGTTTTATTTATTTATTTTGTGCATTCGTCAATTGGATTGACGAATGAATGTGATTTTTATAAAAAAAAAATTGTATTTATTCGCAAATTGGATAGGCAAACGTGTTTTATTTTTTTTTTATTTTGTGTTCATTTGCCAATTTTATTGGCGAATGAGTGTGATTTTTCAAAAAATAATTTGTGTTCATTCGCCAATTGGATAAGTGAAAGTGTTTTATTTTTATTTTTTTATTTTGTATTCATTCGTCATTAGATTGACGAATGAATGAGTGTGATTTTTCAAAAAAAAAAATTGTGTTCATTCGCCAGTTGAATTGGCGACATAGTGTACGACTAAATTTTTTTTTAGATTACACACATTAGCCAATTTGATTGGCGAATGTGTGATTTTTCAAACAAAAAATCCATGATTTCGTCAATCAGATTGACGAATCCTTCTAAAACTACATCATTTTAAAAATACCCTTAAAACTAAGTTATTTCAGCATTTTTTTTATTAAATTATGTTATTCATAAAAAAAAATTCTTCTGTTGGAGCATCAATTCGAATATGCAATTCTCAATTTCTTCTCCAACAACTTTTTTTTTTTTGTGTGGCTAAAAGGTAATACTACTATAAAAGAAAGAGAGTATGAAAAAAATCACAAGTCCTTTAGCTGATGCCTTTTGCCCTTTCTATCTATAGCTTGAACCGAAAAGTAGAATGCATGTGACTAAAGGTGCAAACGGATTTTAATTATATTTACATTGCAATATTATATTATAGTAACTGCCAACTCAATGTGTGATTTTATATTGAGTTTAATAAAATTATTTAGTAACTCTGTTGATAAATAGTTGACTTACATATGAAAAGATTGTTGATTTATCCCATGTGGGTACGAGGGTATATTTGTTAATATGTACGTATCTCTCTAAACTCTCTTAGAGTTTTGAGTGTTGAAAATTTAAAAATAAAACTTAGAAAAATAAGAGTAGAAATTCTTATAATTGTATTTTTAAAATTTAGAAAATCTTTAGAGGTGTATTTAAGAAAATTAAAAAATATTAAAAAATATTTTAAATTTGTGTGATTTATATATAGAGATCGAGAAACACTTAATAAAAATTGAATTTGTTCTTCGAAAATAGATGATTATATTCTTATAATTTTTTTTATAACTTTTGTGTAATCTCTTGCAGTATTTTTTTTGGAAGTATAACGTGTTGAATAAATCCTCTCCCCCTTACAGTATTCGATTTAATCAAATTGACTAAACAAGTTTTTTTGTGTTCTTGTCTTTTATCTCACTTTTTTTTATTGTGTATTTTCCTTCATTCTTGACAGATTAGTGCATTGTTTGAGACCATTTATTTGGGTGACCATTGTTCCTTGTCCCAGACATCTTTACTCTTGACAATTTTAATATTAAGGTTGAATTTCAACGAGAGCTTGTTGCATTTGAACATATCAAAAAAGTCACTATTATTGTTAGATTTTTAATAACAAAGTGACCTCCACCATGGGACAAAGAACTTTTGTTTACAAGTGAGCAACATGAGTTCTATATGGAAGTTCGAGAAGCTTTCTAAATTTGGATTGTGAAAATTGACGATGCAAGCAATGTTTACTCAAGAAAAATGTGTTGAAGCATTGAAGAGTGAGATATCGACGTCTACACACAAGCATAGAAGAACAAAATGATGGATAAGGCTAGATGGCGTTACACCTATTGGTGGCAAATTGATTTTCAAAGTGAAAATAAACAAGGATGAAAACATTCAAGTTTACAAAGCAAGACTGATTGCAAAAGGGTTCAAGCAAGTTCATGGTATTGACTATGACAAAATCTTTTCTCCAGTAGCAATGCTTAAATCCGTTAGCATAATCCTAGCGATTAATGCTTTCTATGACTATGAGATTTGACAGATGGATGGCAAAACTGTTTTCTTGAATGAATTCTTGAAAGAGGATGTGTATATGAAACAATCAAAAGGTTTTGTGGATTATGAAAATCCTAGAAGGGTATGTAAGCTTTAGAAGTCTATTTATTAATTAGAGCAAAGATCCCAGAGTTCAAATCTCTGTTTTGATGAGGCAATCAAACAATCTGGTTATCTAAAAAATGAATAAGAATCTCGTGTTTACAAGAAGGAAATTGGGAGCAACATAATGTTTTTAGTTTTGTATGTGGATGAAATAATTCTTATAGGACACAACATTCCCATGCTTGAATTAGTTAAAGGATGGTTAGAGAAATGTTTCTCTATCAAAGACCTTGGGGATACTGAGTACATTTTGGGCATCAAGATCTATAGAGATAGATATAACGATATTTAAGCCTACCTAACAAACTTATATTGATAAGATTGTTACTAAATTCAAGATTGAAAACTCCAAGAGAGGATTCCTTCCTATGAAACATGGAACATCACTTAGTAAAACTTAATGTCCTCCTAACATTAATGAGATTAAGCGAATGAGTAATGTTCCTTATGAGTCTGCAATAAGATCCATTATGTATGCCATGATTTGTACCCGTATAGATGTTTCATATGTTGTGAGTATGTGTAGTATATTCCAATCACATCCAGGTGACACACACTATAGTACAACTAATAATATCTTGAAGTACTTGAGAAGGACTAAAGATGATTTCTTAATGTATGGAAGTGAAAGTGAATTAGTTATTGAGGGTTACACAGATGCGAGCTTCCAAACTGAAAAAGATGACTTCAGATCTCATTCTTGTTTCATCTTTTGTCTAAAGGGAGAAACATTGAGCTGAAAGAGTTCAAAGCAAAGTATTGTTGCATATTCTACAATAGAGACTGAGTACATTGTTGCAATAGATGTAAGAAAAGAAAGTTGTTTGGATAAAGTTGTTACATATGAAATTGTTTTGCATTATGATAATAATGGTGCCACAACTCAATCTAAGGAATCAAGATCACACCAAAGGTGCAAACACGTATTTAGAAAGTTTTATCTCATTAAATAATTTTTTGAGAGAAAGGATGTAATAGTTAGTAAAATTTATATGGATATAAATGTTGTTTATCCATTGACTAAATCATTGCCTCATCTCAAGCATAATAGTCATATTAGGGCTATAGAGTTAAGCATATTGGTGAGTGAATTTGATTTTGTATTATTTACTTTTAATTAGTTCACAATTGCTAAAATACATGATTATCTTTTTATATGTTTATCACTAAAATTATGATATTATTTAATCTTGGTTTAGTAATTATATAATATATTCAAAGTATCTATAATGTTTGCTAGGATTGTCAAATACGTGTTTCGAAAAATGAAACCCTATCTAGTGATCAAGAGTTATAATGTACTTTAGTCCCTAGCTCGAATCATTAAGTTAGAGACATAAATGATTCAATTTCATGGAATAAATTGCAAGTTAATCCCTAGCTCGAATCATTAAGTTAGAGACATAAATGATTCAATTTCATGGAATAAATTGCAAGTTAATTGATAGCACAATCTCATGGGTTATTGGGACATAAAGATGTCTAATCAATTACTTAGGCATATATAATTAATACACACTAGACAAACCCACTAAGAATTCACCAAAAATAATTCGTTTTTATATTTAGTGGATTCCTTATACATGAGTATGGAATTATTCTCATTTGAGGATTGGTATATTTTTGACACTACAATAATTCGTGCCGTAAAAGGAGGCTATAAAGATAGTGATTGGAGTTCTCAAAAATTAAGTACGAGTCTTGGTTATACAAGATTGAATAAGTCCTCCTAAAAGGTTAAGATTGGTGTCTCGGGCCTCTTGAAGTGAAGTACTGAAAAATGTATGGCCGTGCTCAAATAAATTAAGGGAGTTAATCATTTGTTTCGATTGTTCAAACTCGAATTTCAAGAAATGACTTGAAGGCTGATATAGGTGACATTAGATGCCATCATATCATCAAGTTGGACATTGAGTAACTTAAGGAATTTGAAGATTACACACTTGTTCTTAGACAAGTGGGAGATTTAAGGATTTTGTCTTTCAATCAAGTGCAGTAATCTAAATATAATTGGACAATTTATGGAGATAAAATATTCAATAAATTAGGTAATAAAAGTCGCAGGAAAATTAAAATATTATTTTAAAATAAAAGTCAAAGGTAATATCTCGGGAATTCTTACGAAATTTGTTGCGAAAAAAATTCTGTAGGTAATCCATGTATTTCTAGTAGTGTATAGTAATGTATGTACAAATATTCATGGAAAGTATGGATCTTCTTAAGTTGAGAGTGCATGAACAACACATGATAAAACCAAGATATTACTAAATTCTAAACCTCATTTATTTTTATCATGTATACTAATCATTGAATAAAGTGAAAGAGTATATGAATGTGGTACAGGGAATAAAGTCTGGGACACCCTACATCATGAAGAAATATCTCATATCAAAGAAACAAGAATAGATGTAGGGGTTAAAAACTTTGAAGTATTTGAAATGAGGAAAGTTGAAAATGTTAGAACAACATACACAACAAAAAACATAATTGTGAAAGTGAAGGTGTAAAAATGGTGGAGAATAAAATTGGGGAAGAAGATGAATTGAGAGAGAAAGAGAATTAGAGTAGAGAGAGTAATTGGGGATGGATATTCAATTTGGCATTAATTTGGAATTGGAAATTACAATGAGTATTTATACAATGTGGATACAATTGAGAGAAAAACAAAAATACAACTAAAGTGCATTGGTTGTTAATGCTGATATTTTTTCAGATTTTAACAGTGGTAACCGGTTACTCACCAAGGGGTAACCGGTTACTGCTGTTGCAGACTGAAAAATACAGCATTTTACAGCACTTTCAACACACCACCTCACTTTAGTTGATCCAAGTCCAGCATGTTCAAGCTCTTCACCAGTCTCTTGAACACCTCATTTGTCACACCCTTCGTCAACAAATCCGCAACTTGGTCCTCGCTTCGGCAATAGCTCAATCTAAGCTTTCCGTCACCGACTAATTCTCTCAAGTAATGAAACCGCATCTCAATGTGCTTGCTCCTTCCGTGTGCAATCGGATTCTTCGCAAGATTAATCGCGGAAACATTATCCACAAACAGTGTGGTAACATCATCACCACATCCCAATTCCTTCATAAGATTCATAAGCCACATAGCTTGGCACGCACTCAACGAAGCCGCAATGTACTCGGCCTCACAAGAAGAGAGTGCTACAACCGGTTCCTTCTTGGAGCACCAAGAGATTGGTGTATTACCGAACATAAAGATGTAACCCGCCGTTGATTTTCGATCATCTTTATCTCCGCACCAATTAGAGTCGGTGTAGCCTAGTAAAGTACATTTGCGTCCCATATCCGATGCGGGAAACAGAATTCCGCAGCCAAGAGTACCTTTCACGTATCTAAGGATTCTCTTAACCGCTGCCAAGTGTGACACCTTAGGTCTCTCCATGAATCTACTCGCAATACCGACACTAAAAGCCAAATCTGGTCGCGTATTGCACAAGTACCTCAACGATCCAATCAAACTCCGGTAAAGTGTTGGATCTACATCATCCTCATCCTCACTTTTGGACAGCTGCAATCTTGCTTCACAAGGTGTACTAGAAGCGTTGCAATGCTCCATTTCACACTTTTTCAAGATATCAAGTGCATACCTCCTTTGATGCATAAGCAGCCCCGCTTTTGACTTGTGGAACTCTATGCCAAGGAAGTAACTCATGACACCAAGGTCCGTCATCTCAAACTCACTCATGAGCTCCCCTTTGAACCTTGAAATACACTTGTCATTGCTGCCCGTAATCAAGAGATCATCAACATACAAGCAAAGTATGATAACACCATCAATCGTATCCGACCTCACATAAACACCATGTTCGGATACACATCGTTTGAAACCGATGTCAACAAGAAAGTCGTCTATGCGTTTGTTCCAAGCTCTTGGAGCTTGTTTCAAACCATACAACGCCTTATGTAGCTTGTAATACTTCCTCTCTTGATTTTTAATCACGAAACCGGGTGGCTGCCCCACATAAACTTCCTCATCAAGAGGACCATTCAAAAACGCCGATTTCACATCCATTTGGTAGATCACCCAATTGTTGCTATGTGCAATCCCAACAACCAAACGAATAGTCTCTAGTCTAGCCACCGGTACGAATACCACCTCATAGTCTATACCTTCACGTTGCAAGAACCCTTTAGCCACTAATCGAGCTTTATGCTTGATCACTTCACCCTTAGGATTTGCTTTAACTTTATAGACCCAACGCACACCTATCGGTTTCTTTCCAAGCGGTAAATCGACCAACCACTACTAAAAAAAAGACATTTGGTTAAATGATTTTACATCAGGTATTTATTAAAAATGATGTAAAAAATAACGCGGTGGCAGTTTCGTAAATAATAACATAAATTGTTATAAGGGATTTTACATCGGGTATATAAAAAAACCGATGTAAAAAGTAATGCGGTGGCATTTTTGTAAATAACAAAAAAATTGATCTAAAGCCTTTTACATCGGTTTTGGAAAACCGATGTAAAAACCATATTAAAAAACAAATAAAAAAAATTTAAAAAAAAATTAAAAAAAAAAAAATATATATCTATTACATCGGTTATGAGGAAACCAGATGTAATATGTATATAACAAATAAAATTAAAAAAAAATAAAAACTCATTAAATCGGTTTCAGTTTAAACCGATGTAATAACCATATTAAAAAACAAATAAAAAAATTTTAAAAAAAAATTAAAAAAAAAGCAAATATCTATTACATCGGTTCTTCGGTAACCCGATGTAATATGTATATAACAAATAAAATTAAAAAAAAATAAAAACTTATTAAATCGGTTTCAATATAAACCGATGTAATAAATCAATAAAACTTAAAATTAAAAAAACTTTAAATATATTAAATCGGTTAGTAATTAGACCGATGTAATAACCATATTAAAAATAAAAATAAAAAATTTTAAAAAAATTTTACAGGAACATATTAAACCGGTTAGATGTTAAACCGATGTAATAAGGTTAGTTTAAATTTTTTTAACCCTAAACATAAAACTATTTTCTTTACTGTAGCACATTTACTATTCTTCTTCCCAAAACCCTTTCCTCTCTTCAGCCGCCGCCGTCCTTTCTCCTTCCTCTCTTCACGCCGTCACCACCTCTCTTCACGCCACGCCGTCACCACCTCTCTTCACGCCACGCCGTCACCATTTACGCCGCCGCCACCCATCGTCGTCACCATCCCTCGTCGTCACCGTTCGCTCACCGTTCACCGTTCACCGTTCGCCGCCGTTCGCACACCTCCTCTCTTCCTTCGCTTCCTTCAGCCGTCCCCGTTGAACTGGGTTGAGCCGCCGCCGTCTCCCTCCTCCGTCCCCGCCGCCGTCGCCCTCCATCCTTGCTAGGTAAAACTATTTTCTTTAATATATATATATATATATATATATATATATATATATATATATATATATATATATATATATATATATATATATATATATATATATATATATATATATATATATACTGTTTGTTGCTGTTTGAATATATATATATATATATATATATATATATATATATATATACTGTTTGCCTGCTTGACTATATATATATATATATATATATATATATATATATATATATAGTTATATATATATATATATATAGTTTTATATATATATATATATATATATATATATATATATAACTATATATAACTATATATATATATATATATATATATATATATATATATATATATATATATAGTTTTGTGTATATATATATATATATATATATATTATATATATATATAGTTTTATATACATTACTTTATTATAGGTGTCTAAATAATTTATTTGATCTGTATGCATTAATTGCGGAACATAGGTATGAATCGTAGTTGGATAAAAGCTAATCGATTAAGTGTTGAGTACGAACATGGAGTGAAGGAATTTCTACAGTTTGCTGAAAGCAATGCTAAAAAGAATCTTCCTCCTCACAAGTTGTTGCAGAGAAAATTGTAAGTAAAATTCTTCAAGTATCATTATAATTTATGTTTGATAAAAACTATATTGACAAAGTTGTGGTGCATTTGTAGGACTCTCTAGTTGAAGAAGTTGAAAAGGGTGCATTTGTTCCGGATGGACGTCACGATATCTTAACAGCAGCCATTGGAACATCTGAGCATGGAGGCCGTGTTCGTGGTGTTGGAAAACACCATAAACAGAGCACTTTCTTTGGAAGATCACGTCAAAGACAAGATATCGATGTATCAGAACAATTTGCACAATTGTCATCTCAATTGGAAGCAAAAATTAGAGCGGATTTAGCGCAACAGTGGGTTGAAGAGCGTAAGGCAATGCAACAATCTTTCATGGAGACACTTAAGTCTATGGGTATCTCCCAAAGCATAGGAAATAATAATTGCATTGAACAAAGGGAAACTGTGGATGGAAGCGGAAAAGGAAGTTGTTCAATTGTAAAAGTAAGCAAAATGGAAGAGGAAGACAATGTTGAGAGATTAGTAAAAATGGTTCTGAAAAGGAGTGACACACAAATGGATTACTTTGAATTAGAATTAAGTCATTGTGTGAGTGTCTCAAATTTTTATATGTCAACGAAATGTATCAGAGAGTTGTTGATGGGACAACATTGGCTTGACGTTTCTACTTTGCAAGTATGGTCCACGTAAGTATATTTTAATTACTCTCAAATATTTTAATATGTTATAACTCCTGTCACTTTGATTCTAATGTTTATGTTATAATTAGGTATATTCATCGTATGTGTATTGATACATCACAATCAGAAGTATATGGGATATTGGACTCTGCTGTGTGTTCGTATGTTGATAATGTGGCAAAAACTGAAGCAAAAGTTAGAAAATACATACAAGACATGTTACGTGATCACGAAGAGAAATTGTGTCACTTGCTACCATTTATTCATGGGTATGTGAATGAAATTCTATTTTATAACTTTGTTAATATGAAATTCTGACTTTTGTACTTCAACACGCACATACAGATCTCATTGGCAATTAATAGTCATTTGTCCAAAAGACAATACGGTGGTCGTCTTCTGTTCACTTCATCGGGAACTTAATCAAACCATGACGAAACTTGTTACAAAGTAAGTTTATCTTTTATGTTCACAATATCTTATATACATAATTTGTTACAAAAGTAATTCCATATTTTATGTGGCTTTATATGTTTTTTTTGCCTTCTTTATTAGTGCTTTAGGGGTTCATCAAGCGGCACATGGCATTAGAAGAAAGCCTACATGGCTTCGACCCAAAGTAAGTGGTGTAAATTATAAGTATAAATTTATTTTTATCATATAAGTATTCACTAATGATGTCATATATTCATTTGTAGACAAGGAAACAAAATAACTCTGATGATTGTGGGTACTATGTGATGAAAAATATGTTGGATATTGTCTCTGCAAAGATAACCGATAATTGGATGACGGTAATAAATATAACTTTACTTTGTTATTTACTTTGCATTTTGCAACTTAATGTGAAATTTCCAAAATAACTCTATATTGTTATTTATGTGTTGTAGGTATTTAATGACCCAACAGAATTAAAAGAAGATGATTTGTATGATTTGCGACTCCGTTGGGCAACATGTTTCTTTGAGTTGTATAAAAGTTAAGCTTTATCTGGTAAGATATATAGAATTCTCTATTTGAAGATATTGACTTTGGTGTTGTCTTTTGGTTAATTGGTGTTATTATTTATTTTCAGGAAATTTGATTTTTGTGTTTTCTACCGAAGTTACAACTCATATTCTTGTGGATATTGTAAGTTGATATTCAAGTGGAGGAAATATTGGTTGAATGTGTATTTTTTGTTGTTGTTGTTGTAGTAGTAAATTTTAGTATAAACCTCATATATATTGAGATGATTATATGTGTATACTAGTACATTTGGAAGAACATTATGTGTACTTGTACATTTGGAAGAATATATGTGTACTAGATATTTGGTTTATTGAATATTGGTGAGAAATATATGAAAATAGCGACCTAAAAATATATGGTCTATGTGAAGGAAATATTAGGTACCAAATTTTTTTACAGGAATTGCTAAATAATTAGGTACCAAAAAAATTTACAGGAACTGCTAAAAAATAGTAAAATTATATAAATTTTCTACAGTACTTTTTACATCGGGCGAAATGGTAACCGATGTAAAAAGTACTATATGACACACTTTTTACATCGGGCGAAAGGATAACCGATGTAAAAAGTACCCTGTATGGCACACTTTTTACATCGGGCGAAAGGGGAACCGATGTAAAAAGTACCCTGTATGGCACACTTTTTACATCGGTTATTTAAAAACACCGATGTAATAGCCAACCTATTACATCGGTTTTATCTACCAACCGATGTAAAAAGTCCCTTTTACATTAGAAAAAAAAATTATATATTTTTTTACATCAGACTTAAAAATTAACCGATGTGGTTGATATATTTTTTACATCGGTCCTAAAACCGATGTAAAATGTCTATGACTTATTACATCGGCTGCCTTTACATCGGACTCGGAACCGATGTAAAAAGTCATTTTCTCCCGATGTAAAAAGTCATTTCTGCACTAGTGAACTCCCAAGTACCATTCTTCTCAATAGATTCCAGCTCCTCCTTCATTGCACATATCCATTTATGATCACTTAAGGCTTCCTCCTCACTTACCGGTTCAGATTCGGCCATAAGTGCGAAATGAACAAAATCACCATCGTTATTCACTTCGGTATCTCGGAACCTTTCATAGTCTCAGAGTCTTTGAGGCATAGCTCTTTGCCTCACAGGTCTACCCTCATTAACAACATTGTTTTCAGCTGCTGTAGGTGCAGGTACAGCGGAATCGGACGCCTCCGGATCAGACAATTCAAAAAACTGCTGCTGCTGTTTTTCTTCCGGTAACCGGTTACTCACCGGTGGGTAACCGGTTACTGCTGTTTCTGCAGAATTTTTCACTTCATCAAACAGCACGTCCCGGCTTATCATGATCTTCCGATTCTTCTCATCAAACAGTTTGTAACCCCCAGTAGAATGATATCCAACAAATATCAACTTTTCACCTTTATCATCCAACTTCTTTCTAAGTTGATTCGGTACGTGACGATACGCAATCGATCCAAAAACGCGCAAATGAACCACACTAGGTTTGAAACCACTCCAAACCTCTTCAGGTGTGATATTCTGCAGCTTCTTAGTAGGACACCTATTCAACAAGTAGGTAGCTGTAGATACGGCCTCACCCCACAATTCCTTAGGTAATTTCTTCCCACAAAGCATGTTACGCACCATGTTCATTATTGTACGATTTTTCCTCTCGGCAGCCCCGTTTTGTTGAGGCGTATATGGAGGCACCACCTCATGCACAATACCCTCAAGATCACAGAAATTCCCAAATTCATTAGAGGTAAATTCACCTCCACCATCCGTTTTGAGAACTTTGAGTTTCCGGCCGCTTTGACACTCCACCAAGGATTTGAAACTCTTGAACACTCCAAACACCTCATCCTTTCTCTTGATAAGATAAGTCCAAAGTTTCCTACTAAAATCGTCAATGAACGTAACAAAATATCGATTGCCGCCATAAGTCTCTACTTGCATCGGTCCACAAACATCGGAATACACCACCTCAAGTAGGCCTTTGGCTCTCCGACCCGCATCCTTGCTAAACACATTCTTGTGTTGCTTGGATGTCACACATTCCTCACACAATTCTGTCGGAACACTAATAAGTGGCAGCCCCGTTACCATACCACTTTGTTGCAACATCTTAAGATCCCTAAAGTTAAGGTGACCAAGACGGTAATGCCATAACCACTCCTCTCTACTTACCGCGGTAGCCAAACAACGATGCTCCATAACCCTTAACTCAACTCTAAAGGTTCTATTGGCAGCCATCGGCGCTTTTAGAATCAACACACCTTTTGAATCTAAAACACGCATCATCTTGTTTTCCATCCGAATTAAGTACCCTCTTTCAAGTAATTGGCCAATACTTAAAAGATTGCACCTAATTCCCGGTATGTACAAGACATCTTTGATCCTTGAAAAACCTCCATTCTTCCTTCCGATCAAAACGTCTCCTACCCCTTCCGCGCTTAAAGTAGTGTCGTCGGCAAACTTGACTTTACTCTTTGTCGCTTGATTGATTTGCACAAACCAATCCTTTCGACCCGTCATGTGTGTTCAACAACCGGAATCCAAGTACCATTCATCTTTACTTTGAACTCCATCACGTACGGTAACTAATGCATTTCGATCCGAACACATTTTTTTACCACTTTCCGAAACAGTACAGCTGCTGTCCCGCGAACTGTCATGACAGTAGCTGCTGTCCGGAACATCCACAATGCCATAATTCTCCTCCGTGATCATCACTAGAACCGTGTCTTCATCCTCCACCTCTTCTCTAGCAACCTTGGCTTCATCATCGCGAGTCTTGTTCAATTTAGCATAACACTTAGATTGAACATGTCCAAGCTTTTTGCACCTAAAGCATTGAACTTTACTCCAATCCTTTTTGAAACCACTACTACGATCACTCTCTTTGGAGCTGCTCTCACCCTTTTCATACATCGAACTCTTCGAATTTTGAGAATTGTTTGCACCAAAATTCTGAAAATTTGGCTTACCTCTAGCTACAAATTTTCCTTTCGACCTCTTGTTCCTCTCATTCAAACGCGCTTGCAAAGCGATCTCCGCTTTCGCTTCGACACATCTCTCATCCATCCTTTGCTCATGCGCCTCTAACGAACTTTGCAACTCATCCTTGTTCATAGTCGTTAGATCCTTTGATTCTTCAATGGCAACCACATGTTGGTGTAAGCCCTAGAGGCCAATACTTTTTGGTACTTGTATCGGATTATTCGTTTAATAATAAAAGGCATTTCTTTATTATGTTTGTCTTTCAGAATAATAAAGTCCCTAGAATAGTTAGTCTGTTTAATGAAATGTTAAGTGTGACTTAATCATGAGATCCCATTAAACATAAAGACATTATTCTTAAAATATCCGTAGTCAAGCTTTATTGCAAAGTGGGATAACATTAAAGCATTGAGACTATTATGAAGATAGACTGATGATCACATCTCATGGATCATGGATAAAGAGTTATCAAGTCTTGACATAGGTATAAATATTAGGAGTAATATTTATACCGGATTGACCCGCTATGAGAATACTACATAGTATGTTATGCAAAGTGTCATAAGTTATTCTCATGGTGATAATGGTGTATTACCACCCTTCGACCTGAAACCACTATGGACCCTAGATGTAGAGTTGGGTGCTTTATTGCTGATCAAACATTATCCGTAACTGGATGATCATAAAGACAGTTGATGGGCACTCCACGAAGCATGCTGAGGGACATGAGTGTCCTAGATGGAATTTGCCAATCCTGCATAACAGGAGAAATGTCTAAGGGCCCAATATTGAACTGGACAAGGATGACACAGTGTATGCCTTGTGTTCAATATAGACATAGGGGCAAAAGGGTAATTGTACAAACATATATTATCACGAAAAAGGTTTTGTCAGATCACATGACATTTTCGTGACTTGGGTAGCAGTGATGTGTTGCTAGATACCGCTCACTGTTTATTATGTTAAATATATAATTTAATATAATTACCAACGTTACGAAATCCTACAGGGTCACACACATAAGGACAGTTTGATGAGAGATAGAGAAATCAAAGGAACACCGTAAGGTACGGTGCACTTAAGTGAAAATAGAAATTCGGATAATATAATAATAATTATTGTTATTTTATAATGGTTATAAAATAATAATAAAATAAATATATTTATTATAATAATAGTTATTATAATAATATATAATATTATTATGGATCATGTGAATTGGGCTTTTAGCCCGCAGCCCACAAGAGAGTCTATAAAAGGAACCCTTGTGATGAAGCTTTCACTTGATGCAATTTCGTTTTTGATTCTCACTCAAATAATTCCGTTCGTAAGCAGCTAGCACTGTGACCGGAAGCTGTTCGTGTGGACTGAGTAGAGGCGTTGCACTTCATCAACGCTTGTGATCGCTGCATCAAAGATCTGAATCGCCACAAAGAGGTAACGATTCTATCACTGACCATGCTCATTCGTAAGGATCACTAAAGGAAAATTTTTTGTTTTCCGCTGCGTTTAGATCGCAATTTTCCTTCACCACAATGTTATCGAACCGCAATGTTAACGAACGCAGCACCTTCGATACAACATTCTGCTCTACGATCGTTTCGCCACAAGACTTGATTTGATTGACTAACCGGGTAATGCGCGTAATGTAGTCGTTGATCGTTTCTTTGTCCTCCATTTTCGTTAACTCAAATTGACGCTTGTAAGTTTGTAACCTTACCACCTTTGCTTTCGCGGCACCGGCATATGCTTTCTCCAAGATTTCCCACGCTTGCTTCGTGGATTCACAATCACCAACCTTCTCGAAATTGTCGTTATCAACACAAGAGTGAATCAAGAATAGAGCTTTGTAATCCCTCTTCTTTTCTTCTTTGTGTGTAGCCCTAATCGTGTCGGTAGCTTGTTCCCCCAATGGTGTGACTCCATTGATGACAATCTCAAGCACCTCTTGATAACCAAACAGAACCTTCATTTGTTTCGCCCATTTGTCGTAATTTTTCGAATCAAGAATTGGAAGATTTGTGGGAATTCGATCATTGGAAACGGTAGCCATTGTTGCAGCGGAATCGGATCAATAACCGGAGCTCTTGATGCCAAATGTTAGAACAACATACACAACAAAAAACAGAATTGTGAAAGTGAAGGTGTAAAAATGGTGGAGAATAAAATTGGGGAAGAAGATGAATTGAGAGAGAAAGAGAATTAGAGTAGAGAGAGTAATTGGGGATGAATATTCAATTTGGCATTAATTTGGAATTGGAAATTACAATGAGTATTTATACAATGTGGATACAATTGAGAGAAAAACAAAAATACAACTAAAGTGCATTGGCTGTTAATGCTGATATTTTTCAGATTTTAACAGTGGTAACCGGTTACTCACCGAGGGGTAACCGGTTACTGCTGTTGCAGACTGAAAAATACAGCATTTTACAGCACTTTCAACAGAAAACATTGATGAAACATAAGCACGATTCAAAACTGTGAATTGATTCTTGATTAACATGATTTTTTGAATTACCTTTTTTTATTTATTTATAAATTTTAGGTTTAAATAGTGTTTTTGTCCAGGTAAATTAGTGAGTTTTTGGTTTTTGTCCCTGTATTTTTTTTAATCTATATATCTTATTTTTTGCTTATGGTTGTTTACGGTTTAGTTCCTTAAACTAAAATCCGCAAAAAAATCCGCAGTTTTTTTGCGGATTTTTCTGTAAATTTTGGTTTTAAGGATTAAAAGGAATGCGAATTTGAAATATAGCGACTAAAAAAAAAAAGAAATTACAGGGACAAAAATAAAAAACACACTAACTTGCATTAAAAAAAAACTATTTAAACCTAAATTTTATTATATTGAATTGGATAAATAAAGGACAAGCTTATTATGTAGAACCAACCTGACACTAAATCATGTGTTGATAATTAATTTGTACTTGATAAACTTGCGAGCATTTTATTCGAAGAAGCAAAAATTTGAAACAAGCTTTACATGATGACATAATCTCTTTACACACTCTACATGTATATCCTTCACCAATCAAACAAAATGACTTTCATCATGCTCTTGATTTTATTTTCCTTCACAGTGTTCAAATTCTTCTAACAAAAAAATAAATGTCACCGACGTCTTTATACCATATGAGGCAATTTGAAAAAGAAAAGTAGTAAAAAAAAAATGAAAAGCCATGTTCAAAAGAAAGTGTAGAAATAGAAAAAGTGGTGCTCCACTGTGTGTGTCGGGTTATGTTGAAGCTTCAAGCACGAGATGTGTTATAATTAGTCAGATTCTTTCTGTGGCCCTGCAACATGAAATTGTCATTTACCACTAAGTCACATGCAATATTATTGTCCCATATAGTAATTCCAAAGTTCCAACATTCTTTTATGGTTTGTCATGGTGTGATCATATGCTACAGCCTACAGTTGTTGCACCTGTGAGTCATGACTCAATAATTGAGTAATTTTTCACATACTTAAGAAAATATAATAGTTTTTTTTTTCTCTTTTGGACCTAGATATAAATGAGAAAATTATGAGATAGATTTCAAACGTGAATAGTATAACAATGCAATCTTTAAAGCCAATAAGTCATGTGCGCCTAACTTATATTTTTATCTTGCACGTCACAAGAGAAAATATGTATGGCTAAATATATAAGATAAAGAAAATACTGGATAATTTTATTCATAAGAATAGGTTTCTTTTGTAGGCATTGCCAAGTGTAACCGCTGTTTTCAGTTTTCCTAAAAACTAGCTATCCACTAACCAACTAACAAACAATTCCTAAAGACCAGGTTTTAGCAACTACCATTAGTTTTAAACAGAAACAATTCTAAAACAAACAAATAAATAAATAAATCTTAACACCATCCCTTAAACTGATATCTGCAGATACTATCAGTTTAGAAACAAGCACAATGCAACAACTTTTTTTTTTTTTTTTGTCTCCATTTCCGAACAAACTCCTAGCATACTTCGAAGCTTGAAAAATGCAGCAGGCTTTAGGGGCTTGGTCAAAATGTCTGCAACCTGATTTTCACTCTTACAATAAATCAATTTAATTGTTCCATCATTGCTAAGATCTCTTAGAAAATAATATTTCACATCAATGTGTTTACTTCTACCATGTAGTACAGGATTCTTGGAAAGTTTGATTGCTGAGTTGTTATCACAAAAAATTGTGGTAGCTTCAACTTGTTTTAACCGTAGCTCTTCAAGAATCCGTCTCAACCAAATAGCTTGACAAGCACAAGCTGTTGCAGCAATGAATTCAGCTTCTGTGGATGACAGAGTGACAATTTGTTGCTTCTTAGAAGACCATGAAACAGCCCCTGTCCCCAACAAGAAAGCATAACCAGATGTGCTTCTTCTATCATCTTGATCTCCTGCATAATCACTATCCGAAAACCCGAATAATTCCAACTTTTTTCCTTTCTTGTAGAACAACCCAAAATCTTTAGTTCCTTGTAAATAACGAAGAATTCTCTTGGCAGCTAACAAATGCATTTCTGTTGGACTCTCCATATATCTGCTTATTAAGCTCACAGAATACATTATGTCCGGCCTCGTTGCTGTTAAGTACATTAAGCTGCCAACAATTTGCTTGTAAAGTGTGCTGTCCACTTTCTTTCCATCATGATCTTTGTTTAGCTTCAAGCCAAACTCGGTTGGAGTGCTTACAGGATTACAGTCCTGCATTTTAAATCTTTCCAAAATATCTTGCACATACTTCCTTTGGGAAATAAAGATCCCATAAGTTGATTGCACTACTTCTTTGCCAAGGAAGTAATGCATCATACCAAGGTCGGACATTTCAAATTCACTCATCATAGATTTCTTGAATTCTTTCATCATGGCATCATCATTTCCAGTAAATATAAGATCATCAACATATAAACACACAATGAGCATTTTCTCGATATCTCCCCTTTTAACAAAAAGTGTGTGCTCATACGGACATTTATGAAAACCCTTTTTCAGAAAATAAGCTTCAATGCGACTATACCAAGCTCGTGGAGCTTGTTTTAGTCCGTAGAGAGCTTTCTTCAATTTATAAACTTTATGTTCTAATCCAACCTTTACATAGCCAGGAGGTTGATCGACATATACCTGTTCTTCCAAGTATCCATGCAAGAATGCCGATTTGACATCAAGCTGGAAAATCTGCCAAGATTGTAGTGCCGCTAGTGCAACCACTAATCTGATTGTGTCATGCCTTGCAACTGGAGAGAAAACTTCTGTGTAATCAATCCCATACCGTTGCTTGTATCCCTTGGCGACCAAACGAGCCTTATACTTGTCAACTTCGCCCTTCTCATTTAACTTTGTTTTGAAAACCCATTTCACACCAATGGTTTCCTGTTCATTTGGTAGATCACATAGCTCCCAAGTATCATTTTTTTCTATTGATGCAATTTCTGCATCCATAGCCTTTTTCCATTTTGATTCCTTGATAGCAACTTCAAAAGTAGTAGGATCACAATCTGAAAAGAGAGCAAAATGTGTAAGTACATCCTCACCTTGGTCAACTCCAGTAACCTCATAATCTTCCATCCATGCAGGTCTTCTTCTATGACGTTGAGGCCTTTGTGATTCCGCTACAAGTGGACTTCGATCGGCTATAGGAACATTCTGATTTCCTTCTCCTACTTGCAAATTTTCCATAGGGTTCTCCCTTTCCTCATTATCATCGCAGGCTATTGGGATATATTGTTTAGCCTCATCTTCTTTCCATGACCAGGTTGCTTCTTCATCAAAGACTACATCACGGCTAATGACAATTTTCTTGGTGCTTGGATTGTATAATTTGTAAGCTTTTGATGCATCGCTAACACCAAGAAATATGCATTTTTCTCCCTTGCTGTCTAGCTTTTTCCTCTTATGATCTGCAATATGAGCATAAGCGATACACCCAAAAACTCGGAAATAGTGTACAGCTGGTTTTCTTCCGCTCCATGCTTCTTCCGGTGTCATATTTTGAACAACAAGTGTGGGACTTCTGTTCAGTACATGTATGCTCCAGTTGACAGCTTCTGGCCAAAAACTTTTTGGAATACAACTCCTTGACAAAATGCTACGCACCATATTCATAATAGTGCGATTTTTCCTCTCACATACGCCATTTTGTTGGGGCGTATAAGCTGCTGTAAGCTGCCTTTTGATTCCATGAGTCTCACAAAAATTTGCAAATTCATGTGAACAATATTCTCCACCGCGATCTGTGCGCAGAACTTTGATTGGACTGCCTACCTCTTTTTCAACCAATGCTTTATAGCTTTTAAATGCTAGAAATGCTTCAGATTTTTCTTGCAAGAAATAAACCCAGACTTTACGACTAAGATCATCAATGAAAGTAATTATATACCTCTTGCCTCCATTGGAACATGGAGTAATTGGTCCGCATATATCTGAATGAACAAGCTCTAATGTAGCCTTTGCCCTCCATGATTTTCCTTGTGGGAATTGATTCCGGTGTTGTTTGCTAACGACACATTCTTCACAAACTTCAGAGGGGATTGTGATTTGAGGAAGACCTGTCACCATATTCTTTTGTTGTAAAGTCTTTAACCCACCAAAACTAAGATGCCCGTAGCGAAAGTGCCAAAGCCATTCCTTTTCTTTTAACCTTGCAGAAAGACATGATTGAGTATTGTCTTGTAGATACAATGGAAACATTCTATTAGCTGTCATGTTCACTTGAGCTATCAAACCCAATTTTTCATCTTCAATTCTGCAAACTCCATTTTTGACATAGATTCCATATCCCTTTTCTTGAAGCTGACCAACACTTAGTAAATTTGTTTTCAAATCTGGAACAAAAAGAACATTAGAAATAGTTTGAACATAATCTTTTTTGGTATGAATGCCAATTGTTCCTTTTCCCATGACAGACACAGTAGAGTTGTCACCAAATTTAACAGTGCTGTGAAATGATTCGTCTAAGTCAGAGAATGCCTTCTTATCGCCACACATATGATTGCTGCAGCCAGTATCCAAATACCACAAGTTTGGTTGAATTTCTTCCTTCACGTGACACACCATTAGAAGAGACACCTCTTCCTCTCTTTCTGCAAAGTTGGATTTTTCTCCTCTTTGATATCTCAAATTTGTTCTGCATTCTGACTTGTAATGGCCATACTTATGGCATCTGTAGCATTCAATATTGGACTTGTTTAATGACTTTGTTAATTGATGGCCTCCACGTCCTCTTCCTCTTCCTTGAAAATAACTTTCTTGATGCTGATAATTTTGTTGGTTCAGCCGATCATAGTTATTTTTGCCTCCTCTGCCTCGATGCCTTCCTCTATCTCGTCCTTTATCACCTCCACTAGATATGGTGTGATTTTCGGATACGGCCTTCAATGCTTGTTCTTCTGTCTCCTGCTGGTTAATTTTTTTCTCATGAACCAACAAGGAACTTTGCAATTCATCAATTGAAAGTTCATCCACATCATTTGCTTCTTCTATCGAACAGACAACAAAATTAAATTTTGGTGTCAAGGATCGAAGAATCTTCTCAACAACGGTGACATCTGTTGTCTTGTCTCCATGAATCCGCATCTTATTAACGATAGCCATCATTCTTGAAAAGTAGTCTGTAACTGACTCTCCTGATTTCATTCGAAGTAATTCAAACTCCGAACGAAGTGATTGAAGCTGCTGCCTCTTTGTTCTTGTTGTACCTTGGTATTTCTTCTTCATGGAATCCCAAATATGCTTTGCAGTGTCCTTGCAAAGAATGGTTTCCAAAATTGATCGGTCAATTGCTTGAAAAAGATAATTCTTTGCTTTGAGATCCTTCAGCTTTAGTCCTTCCTGCTCCGTCTTTTGCCCGTCTGACAACGCAGCATCTGCTGCAGGTTCTGCTACGCCAGAATCAACAACCGTCCAGTATTCTTTGGATCTCAAGAAGTTCTCCATGAGCATGCTCCAATGGTCATAGTGACCATCAAAGCGTGGAATAGCTGCTTGCACAAAGCTATTTTCTGAAGTCATCTGTGAGAAAAAAAATTACAGCTTTTCCTGGTTCTCTCCCTCACAATAATTGTTTTTTTTTCTTTGTAATCCCTCTCACGTAACCGAGGCTCTGATACCACTGATATAAGATAAAGAAAATACTGAATAATTTTATTCATAAGAATAGGTTCCTTTTGTAGGCATTGCCAAGTGTAACCGCTGTTTCCAGTTTTCCTAAAAACTAGCTATCCACTAACCAACTAACAAACAATTCCTAAAGACCAGGTTTTAGCAACTGCCATTAGTTTTAAACAGAAACAATTCTAAAACAAATAAATAAATAAATAAATCTTAACAAGGAGATTGTTGGATTTATTAATTCAGCGTCACCCTTAGGGATTCGATGGGCTTAACATCCCAACCCATGGCGCTTAATAGGCGCAGCCCCTTGAGGGCTCTATACTATAAGGAAATAAAGTTGCGCCTTCACTAACAGCAATTGCTTTTAGTGCAGTGGTAAGCGCTTGATCCTACAAGTGGTATCAGAGCAAGGTCATGGGTTCGAATTCCCCTGGCTGACACTGGGGGGGAGATTGTTGGATTTATTAATTCAGCGTCACCCTTAGGGATTCGATGGGCTTAACATCCCAACCCATGGCGCTTAATAGGCGCAGCCCCTTGAGGGCTCTATACTATAAGGAAATAAAGTTGCGCCTTCACTAACAGCAATTACTTTTAGTGCAGTGGTAAGTTATCACAATATAGGCGCATAATATGTATCTCACATAAACACACACAAAAAGGAGACAATACACATTACTATTAATCTATACTACCCTCAAGGTTTAAGTCCTTGATCAGTTTTACATTCTGTACGTGATGCTAAGTAAAGGAAAGGATAATGGGAAATGTATCTCAATGGCTTTATAGTTGATGATGATGGAAGGAAAAGGAGTATGTATAATAAAACCACCATAATAATACATATCACAGTCATAACCAAAAACACAATGGCCAACCAACTAAGTTTACTGATGACACTGTATAGACCAGCCATGAAAGCCAGAGATAATGAAATGAGAGCGATTCCCAGAAGTGGCATGACAATCTTGAGAGTGAAAGTCACCAATTCAGTTAATCCAAGTGTTGCCCAAAAGAGTATGATTGTAGCACTAATGGAACTGAATAATGATATTGTGACGAAGATAATGAAAAATTGAAACATTGCATGATTTAAGTTATTTGCCTTTCCATCTGCTTCACCTGGAACAGCTAAACATGCTGCTACAGATGCTGTGACTATAAGGGTTGAAACAATTGTGAGGTTTTCTAATCTGTCCTTATATCTTTCTGAAACTTTTTCTTTTTCTAAACTTTGTTGTGATTCTTCAACATTGTTTAAGTTTTTGTCTTCACCTTGTGATTTTGAATCACTTGGTTTTGATTCAATATGGAATCTTACCTTCCTTGGACTTTGCTTTGCACCAGCAGATTTCAATGCAGTCCATGTAAGATGCTGTAAATATTGCACACAATGTTAACAATAACTAAACTAATTTGGAAAAATTGCAAAATCATTATTTGTTAGTGATTGAGACAAATTTAATGATTTATTTGGCTTTTTTTAGCTTTAAAAAAGATAGAACTACTTGCCTGTCTCAAAGATGATTTTTCAACCTTGTAAAGTGCATTAACAATGTCAAGAGCTGTTTCATTGTTTTTGTTAACCGAATTAAGGTTCACTTTTTTGTTTTTTTGGTTAACTAAGTTGTACACAGTTGTGGGATGACATGATCTTGCAGCCAAATGCAAAGGGGTATCTCCTTCCTTATCCTTTTGATTTATCATCTTTTGATGTTCAAGAATGTCACTTTGTAATATATAGCATACAACCTCATGTTTTCCAAGATTCGCTGCAATGTGTAGAATATTACGCTCACGGGAAGTGTCAAGCATCTCTGTTGGATCTGGACAATATCGTAACAACCTCTTCACTACTTCAACATAGCCTCCATAAGATGCTAGATGAATTGGAAAATAACCATACTTGTCCCTTTGAATTGTGCAACATTTACATAATCCAAGTAATAGATCAACACATTCAATGGAACCTATTGATGCAGCATAATGAAGAGGAAGCCTCTGATTTTTGTCCATTGAATGGATCCAAGTTGGCTTGTGTTTTAGTATGATCCTCAACATTTCTAATCAAAAAACATAAATGTTAGTGCCAAAAATCTCTAATATGCCTCATGATTTATTTGATTTTACGTTAAAAAAACAATAGTATCCCCTAACAATGTAAACATGTAATGACAAACCTGAATTATGCATCATGATTGCAGCTACTAAGGGTGATAATCCTTTTATCAAATGATCATCCTTGCAACACTTCTCCAATATTCGGTTGACAACATCCTTGTTTCCATTTTCAACTGCAAGGTAAAGTACTGTTTTCTTTGCATGATTAACAATATTTATTGCATAATCATAACAACTATTTGATAACGACTTCTTAGTTAAACCTTCGGTTTTGTAAAGTTCACAAACTTTGAAAATCCTATCCCCACAAATATTACTCTTGTCACATGACATTGCTTCATGTAACATAGTGTTTCCTTGATCATTCTCCCATTTGATAAATGCTAACAATTCATCCGTAATCATCTTTTCAAAATCTTTGTCGTCGGTATTTTCAGATAGTGTGCTTTTAGGCTGTCCTTTTTTCAGTTCCTGCACTATGAAAGCATTATGACCTTCTAACAGCTTTTTGATGGTTGAAATGTGTCCACCTCGCGCAGCAACATGCAAGACACTATCATTGTTTTTGTTAGTTGCTCTCACGAGTTTTGGGGCACGTTCAATTAAAAGAGTAACAATGTCATCATTACCATTCCAAGCTGCAACATGCAGCACACTGTTTTTCATAGGAGTCTCAATTTCAATGATATTAGAAAATTGATCTAACAAAGTTTTTGGACCTCCATATATCAAGTGATATGCTTCACTAATCAAATTAATCTGATTATCAAATTTGCAACAGTTTTCAATGACTTGAGTGACTTCTGAGGGTTCAAGATCAAGTTCAACTTGATGTTTATGTTCTTTTTCACTACTAATCATCTTCCGTGATATGACTTCATCTTGCAATGGGTTAGCCAAAAACATTCTCGCTCGTGCAGCACGCGTCATATTCAAATCTCAACCGTTTATGACAAGATTGTATCTTGAATATTTGCAAGACAAAATTTGAAATGTCAATGTATATTTTGATACAAGTTCAACTTTATATATTGTATGATTAGCAGAATTTTGTAAAAGAAAAACATAAAAAACTTTTGTCTTATAAAAACTGTGAGAATTAAAATATGTACAGTCAAAACTTTTGCCGAGTTATATTTGGTTCGACTCTAGTAGAAGGAAATAGAAGAGCCTATTGATGTCATTGGGAAAAATGAACATTAAATGTCAAAAGAAATGTTAAATGACATGTGAAAGAATAAGTATTGATCTAATATAAATATAAGCAAATGATAAAATGCAGAAAATGTAGAATATGATGAGTTAAAATTTAATGACAAACCAAAATAATATCTGAAGTGCTTCGAGCTGGATATCTCTGCAAATTAACCTGCTTTCCAATTGCCTATTGATTGTTAGTGATGACTCTGTAAAATATATATGTCTTCAAAGTTCTATTTAACTGATTCTTCAAAGTTCTTTACGTGTGAAATGTTAAGTATGTGCTCTCTCTTTTTGTTCAATTTAAGCTTTTAAAGAATAATTCTTTTCTTTGTTAACAGATAAAGTTATATATCCTCCCTTTCTTCATTAGGAAGAAAGATCAAACAATTTTGCCACTAAGATTCAGATCTTATAGTTTTCATTTCATTCGGTAGACTTAAAGCAATAATAATAATAATAATAATAATAATAATAATAATAATAATAATAATAAAAATAAAATAAAATAAAAATAAATAATAATAAATAATAATAAATAATAATAATAATAATAATAATAATAATAATAATAATAATAATTATAAACAACAACAATAATAATAATAATAATAATAATAATAATAATAATAATAATAATAATAATAATAATATGCGGATGGTATGAATGTTGCCAACATGAAAATCTGGAATAAAGTTTGCTTGATCAAATTACTGTGAAAGCGATAGTCTTTGGGTGCATTAGATTCACGCGTGCTACATAAAAAAAGATTAGGTTATGAATGTTACTGTCAGAGGTTTTTGTTCCCAGATTCTAATAAACATCATTAGCTAACAAGAAGTGGTACGGGATATGAGTTACTCTCAGAGGTTATGCGACACAGGAAAATTCAATAATATGAAATTATACAATGCATTGATTGATCACACTGATAAAGTATCGTGAAGGAAAATTCTGTTTGATAATGAGGCAAGACCTCGAGCTAAATTTACATTGTGGATGACGTGCCATAATAGGTTGGCAACAAAGAGTAGACTAAAGAGATTTGGTATGATGAGTGAAGACAAGTGTGTTTTATGAGGTGGGAAGAGACACAAAATCACCTTTTATTTGAATGTGAGGATATGCGGAGATTCTGGAAAGGATTGCTACAATGGCTTGGCATTATGCATGAACCCCTTAAATGGGACAGTGAGATTGAATAGATTTTTTTTCAATAAGCAATGATTCACTAAAAAGCACAAGGGGTGCTGATCCCAATTACAAAAAACAACCAGATTAAAAAATACGCTTCAAACAATCTATGAGAGCACTAAACCACTCGTAATATGACACTAAGGTTCTATTCAGACTACCAAATAACCAATTCCAAGATAGGAAAATAATAGAATTGACCGTGTCCGATACCGAGACCTTCCCCTCATTAAAAATCCAGTTATTTCTACTTAACCATATACTCCAAACCGAAGTAGCCCATATAACTAGTCCCTCGTCGTTGCTGATTTGTTGCAAAGAGGAAGACATACAAGAACCAAATTCCTTAACGCAAGAGTTCTCCGGACGAAAAACCAGGCCAGACCAGAGACAAACTCCCCTCCACACTTCTGTTGCATATCTACATTGGAGAAAAATATGAAAGCTTGACTCTATCTCGCAGTCGTAGAAATGGCAAGAAATTGAGGATCCCCTCAAGCCAATATTTCTGAAAATAAGCTGCTATCTAGTTGCAATACAATCTCTGAACAATCTCCATAAGAAAACATGTATTTTTGAGGGAATCTTAATTTTTCACATCAAACAAAACGCTGCTAGCATATCTGAATGAAACGAAACCGCTCTGGGAGAAGAACAAACTGCGTCTTTAGCCAGCTGAGCATAGGCGGATGAAACCGAAAACTGAGAATTTCTGCCACCCAAGTCCTAGCCGTAATCATCTTCCTTGTCCTGTCTAGGCTCAAACGAGGATAAGATCTCCTGCAGATCTTCCCGTTCCCTAGCCATCACCGTATAAGATTCATACGGAAGGAAATTCAGGTCTGACTGCCATTGGTTATCAGCCCAAAAACCTGTATAAAAAACAGAACTATCCGACTTGATCGCAAATAAATACTGATTCAGAAAGATCTCTTTAAAGGAGGAATCCAAAGCCCATTTACTATGCCAAAAGACAGATTTTTGCCGTCCCCAAGAGAACAAGAGATATGATCAACAAACTAATCAAAAGAAGAGACCGAATCTAAAGATATCGACAATAAATCTCTCCACCAAATCGAGTCCGAATACCGGCTCTTACCTCTAGTACAGTTCTGCACTTCTAACCCCAAGCCATGCTTTGCATACCTGTGTTCCAGCAGCGCGTACCACAAATCTTCCTTGTCAACCAAACATCTCCACTTCCACTTCAACATAAGAGCTTTGTTGAACACTTCTATGTCCTTTATTCCCAAACCTCCCGACTCTTTAGAAGAACAAACCGACTCCCATTCGATCCAATGAATATTTCTCTTATCCGAGTTACCGCCCCACATAAATTTTCTTTGAATGCTCTTAATATATTTAATGACACTCTTGGGCGCTTTGTAAAACGAAAGCGCATAGAGAGGCATTGCATTGAGAACAGAGTTAATCAATACCACTCGAACTCCAATAGATAAACTCCTACCCTTCCACGATGAGAGCATTCTTCTAATCGATTAAATAACATCATTCCACATGCTCACTTTCCGAGGACTTTCCCCAAATAAAAATGCCCAGGTATTTTAGTGGAAACCTGCAAATATCACAATTTAAGAACGTGGAGGCTGCTTCCAGAAAACCCGGTCTTACATTAATTCCACCAATACTACTCTTATTGAAATTTATTTTAAGACCCGATATCAATTCAAAGCCTCTCAAAACAGCCTTGATGCACCATAAGTTCTCCCAATCCGATTCGACCAAAACCAAAGTTTTGTTTGCGAACTGAACAATTTTATACGAAACTGATTCATTGACCTTGAAAGCCTTGTAAAGGCCTCTTCTCTCCGCTTTTTTGACAATCTGAGTAAGAACACCCGTTACCAAAATGAAGAGAAAATGGGACAAAGGGTCCCCTTGACGTAGCCCCTTCGACACCTTGAAGTCTCTAGTTGCGTCGTCGTTAACTAAAATTGACATAAAACTATTGAAAACCAGAGATCCCATCCACAAAAGCCACTTGTTACCAAAGTTCATCTTAATCATTATTGATCTAAGAAAAGCCCACGATACACAATCATAAGCCCTTCCAAAATCTATCTTCAAAACCATACAAGAACGATTTGACCGTTTCGCCAAGTCAAATACCTCGTTTGCCGTCAGCACACCATAAAAAATGCACCTGCAAGGGACAAAAGCAGAATGCTCTGCCAAAATCATTGAACCAATCACCTTCTTTAATCTCTCGGCCATAATTTTTGATAGAATTTTCTGGAAGCAGTTGACAAAACAAATTGGACGATAATTGTTAAGAAATTGAGGATTCTTAACCTTAGGCACCAATGCTATAAAAGAAGTTGTTGCTGCTTTAGTAATGGAAGGATGAGAATAGAATCCATTAACGAAAGAAACCACATCAACTTTAACCGTCTCCCAACAAGATTGAAAAAAACCGAAAGAGAATCCATCAATGCCTGAACTCTTAGCTCCGTTGCAATTCTAAACAGCGTTCCTAATCTCCGACTCTGTAAAAGCAGTCTCTAGACTCAACTTGTCACTAAGAGTCAGAGACGTAAAATACAAGTCCTCTATAGTCGGACGGGAGGGCACTAACTCATAAAAGTTCTTCTCAAAAAAAGCTCTAATCTCAACTTTGACCTCATCAGCCTTCTCTAACCTGCCCTAGAAAAATTAACAAACGAGATGTCATTGTGCCTCCGTCTTCCCTTGATCACATTATGGAAATAAGATGAATTTCTGTCTCCTTCACTTAGCCACAAAGCTCTGGTTTTAAGTCTGAGCGTGCCTTCCTTTTGGTTGAGACTACTCCAAACAACCCTACCAGCTTCTTTTATGCTAGCAGCCATATCAGCTGGGACATGTTGCATAAAACTTCCCACCTTTTCGTCAAGATCATTAAGAACATTGATTGCCTCTCCAATCCTCAGATCCAACCCTCCGAAAACTTCGACATTCCACACCTTAAGTCAGGACTTGAGAAGGCCCAACTTAGTTTTAAGCAAGTGAGATTGAATAAATGATTAAGCACATTAAAATGAAGAATTGGAAATCTAAAATTTTGAGGACTGCTTTTACGGAGACGGTTTACGCGTGCTGGATATACATGAATGATATTGTATATAGTGACAAGGAAAAGAAAGGCACCTTGGTGTGCATAGAAAAATATCGAAAAATTATAAATATAATGGTGAATAGAGCTTGGAAGAAGCCGAAGCTTCGGGAGTATGTTTCTCATCTGATGATGACTTAGTAATTTTCTTTAATTATTTTCTTGGGTTTTAGTTGGACCTTCTGGCCATTTTGTATTATCTGTTTTTGGATCCAATAAAATCTTATTTCTATAAATAAATAAATAATAATATTATTATTATAATTATATAAATATGTTTATTTAGTGGGTAAAAGCAATTTCAGAAAATTTAAAAAATATTGAATGATTAAACTCTATACAGACTCGTACATATTATCTACACATTCATTAGTAGAGCAATAAATAATACAATTTGCTTATGAAATAAATAAATAAATAAGGATTTCGTTTTCAAAATTGTTAAAAAAATTACGAGGTTTATATTTTATCCGACATAAAAACATAAAATTTTTATGCATTCTTCTAAAACTTAGATTAAATGCATTCTTCTAATCGATTAAAATATAGAGAGCATTCTTCTAATCGATTTATCATCACGAATGAGAAAAATGTTTCACCATAGTTGGATGTCCATCGTAATGTAGGGAGTGATAGAAAGTGCACTACTTTTCACCTTGGGATTATGGTCTTTGGTGAAAATCTGAATATTCTGCTACATTTCATCACTATTAGAACATCCAACTATGGTGAAATGTTAGTCAACACACTTTTTGCCACATTTAGAAGTTCTGCAACTGCAATTGCGGCTGCCATATTTTGATAATAGGATAGTCACCACAACCACATTGAACCGCAATCGTGGTGTGATTTGAAATCATGCGTCTTTCTACATTAGGAACCACATCAGACAACTTCATCCAAATTTCTTCTAGTATTTTTGTCAAAACTCAAAATTTAGAACCAAAACTCAATTTACTTATGAAAAGTCTTAAGATTATGTGCTTCTTAATAGTGCATTTCAAACTTTTTTCAATTAAAATTCATGTCGCAACAGCCGCAATGCGCATCAAAACAACCACAATGACCACAAAATCAACACATACAACTACATCCGCAACCGCAACTAAAATTCTTGTACTATATGTGGTTGTTCTATGTTGTACACATGTATGAATTAATGTTTGTATTGATGATGTACTAAAGATATATGGATGTTTTATATGCTAAAATGTTCGTAATAATGATGTTATAATGGTGTACTAATGCTTTTATCTACTAAAATGTTTAGACTAGATGTAGTAGTACTAATGATGTTCTAATGCATCAACTTATGCTTGTATTAATATTGTTCTAATGCTTTTATCTACTAAAATGCTTCTACTATATGTGGATGTACTAATGCATGTGATAAGCATGGTTTCATTAATGCTTATGATCAACATCAAATTTCTTAATATATTATTGATTTTTACTAACACAAATTTATAATTGATTTAATATACTTTAATATTTAGGATTATTTCAGTTTGTTATACTAGTGCAATTTCAGGATTGTGCGAATTCTTATGAACTATTAATATTATGTTATTTTGTATTTTGGCTGATTATATTCTTCATCTCTACTTACTTGTTATTTTCATGATGAGTATGAAAAAAGGATTATTGAGAGGGACTCACAAGAGGCATTTGGAGATGATGTTTCTAGTAATCAATCTGATAACATTATCTTCTTAGATGTTGTTGGAGGAGTGGACAAAAAAGGTTGTATATATTTTTTGGGACCAGAAGCAACAAAGTATAAGTCGTCTAGATCTTTCACATCTGACAATATCTCACCATCTGAATATGAACAAATGAAGAT
This sequence comes from Lathyrus aphaca, assembly GCA_963966055.1. NCBI lineage: Eukaryota > Viridiplantae > Streptophyta > Magnoliopsida > Fabales > Fabaceae > Lathyrus > Lathyrus aphaca. The sequence goes on from OZ014523.1 coordinate 39,778,064, forward strand.
TGTTATTTTTTATTTGTCTGTAGAAAACAAGACCCTTAAAGAGAAACTTAAGACCCATGAAGATTTGATTCGTGCATCGCAGGAAGACTCACGTTTTCTTAGATAACAATTATTCCAATTTATGGAAAAAATTTCTGCGAGTCATCAACCTCCACGTTCAGATTAAAATTCGTCTTCACCCTTTTCTTGAAAAACAATACTAAATTGTGGTGAACAAACTTTTGTTTGTCATCTATTAGTCTTAAGAACAATGATAATATTATTTTTGTTGTAATTTCTTAATTTTATGAGATTTGTTTGAACTATTTTAGTTGTAATATCTAGTGTCAACAAAAAATACTATGGTTTTAACATTTAGTTTTAAGAACATATTTTTAGTACTATTAGTTTTGATTTGGAGAATATTTATGATATTCACAAGTTTATAGTGTTTCATATTATTATTGATTCATTTTAGTTATGATGATATAGTTAATTCAGTTGCAGTATTAATTAAATTTGATAGGAAATTTACAATTTTAATAGTTTATTGCAGGTTCTGATTGATTAGTGACGTAAAAAATGTCACTAAATCATGATCATTTAATTTAGCGACATAATATAACCGTTAGTAAATTATTCATTTAATTTAGTGATAAAAATTATCTCTCATAAATGAGTTTTTATACATTAATTTTCAATAATTAGTGACGAAATATATACATCAGTAAAGTAAAATTACTGAGGTATTTAAAAATCCCTCACAAATAACTGGCAAACTTCTTTTTAATGTTTAGTGACAAAATTTTTAATTTTGTGACGGATTGGTTCCGTAATTATTTAAGACAAAATTCGAAATTCTTCACAAATATTTTGTGACATTGAAATTCGGTAAGGATTTTGGCACGTCGTTAAATCCATCACTAAATATTTTTGTGACGGAATTTTAGTGAATTAGTGAATGAATAATGCCCTCTCTAAATTCATTTTTTAGTAGTGAGACAATGATTTGTCAATAAAATAAATCGCGACTTAGTTTTAATATATTATAATAAATTCAATTGAATTTTTTATAATGTTAATTAAATATAATTTATTAATATATTGTAGAAAATTTATATGTAAAGGATAATATATTTTGTCATTAAAAACATAATTTAACAACTATATTCTACTTTTTTTTTTTTAATTCGAAAAAGTCAGCCATTTCAAAATTGCAAGTCAAACTTTAGGATATTATTATTTTATTATACTGAAAGTTAGATAATAAGTACGAATGATATTTTACATTCTACTAATTAGTTATTCACTTTTTTTTAATAATTTTTTTTCTTAATTTTGTGATATTGAATTTAATCCTTAAATAAACTAAATAATAATAATAATAATAATAATAATAATAATAATAATAATAAAAAAATGTATTTAAGTCATGTAAATAAAAGGAGGACTATGGGATCTGAATCTTCTGGCAAACTAGTTTCGTCCTTCCTAATGAATAAAGGGAGGATATATATCTTTTATTGTGAAAAGAGAAAAGAATTGTTCTTTAATTGCTGAGCAAAAGCTTAAATAGAACAAAAGAGACAGAAAATAAGTGGCATTACACAAGTAAAGAACATTAAAGAATCAATTAAAATACTATATATAGTTGGATAGATATTTATATTTTTCAGAGTCATCAGTAGCAACAAATACGCAAAACGAAAGCTGATTAATTTGCTGGGTGGGTGGTCGAGCTTGAAGCAGTTCAGACAATATTTGGTTTGTCATTAAATTTTAATTTATCATAACTCTACATTTTCTGCATATATAAAAGTTTAATGGATAGGTTTAAATTGTGTTTGGTAGCAATATCTTTTACTAAACAAAATTGTTTAATATTTTATTTTGGGTAGAAATAGCATTGTTGAAGTTGATGAATTCTATCACACAAATCATACAATAGATAAATTTGAATATGTTTCGAATTATTCATTATCATTTTGAATTTTGAGTCGAAGATATTCAATATATAGTCGTTTTATCAACAGGTTGAGATTTGAAAATGGCGGTTCCAGAAGAAAAATACTATCTTAACCAACCATTACAAGATGAAAACTTGTCAAAGAAGATAATTAGTAAAAAGAAGGACCCTGAACTTGAAGTTGAACCCTTTGAAATCACCGATGTCATTAAAAACTGTTGTGAATTTGATAATCAAATTAATTTGATTAGTGAAGCATATCACTTGGTATATGGAGGTCCAAAGAATCTGTTAGATGAATCTTCTAATCTAATTGAAATTGAGACCCCTATGAAAAACAGTGTGCTGCATATTGCAGCTTGGAATGGTAATGATGACATTGTTGCGCTTTTAATTGATCGTGCTCCAAAACTTTTGTTCAAATTGAACGAAAACAAGGATAGTGTATTACATGTTGCTGCAAGAAATGGCCGCATTTCAACCATTAAAAAGCTTTTAGAAGGTTATATTAATATTAAACGACTTGAAATAAAAAAAGCATGGTTTAAATACCATGACAAGGATGGTGACACTGACGACTATAACGACTATGGTGACAAGAAAAATATGAAGGATCTATTAGATTTTGTGAAATTGGGGAATGATCAAGGCAACACTATGTTTCATGAGGCAATGTTATGTCACAAGAGAAATAGTGATGAGGATACGATTTTCACAGTTTGCGAAGAATACAAAATTGAAGATTTGTCTGAGAAGTCATCGCCAAAGAGTTGTTATGACTATGCGGTAGATATTGTTAATCATGAAAAGAAAACATCACTTTATCTTGCAGTTGAAAATGGAAACATGGATGTTGTTGAAGTAATATTAAAGAAATGTCACAAGAAGGATGATAAGCCGAAGGATGATAAGTCGAATGATGATAGGCCGAAGGATGATAAGCCGAATGATGATAGGCCGAAGGGATTATCACCTTTGATAGCAGCGATAATGATGCATAATAAAGGTATGCGATTACATATATAGGTGTAATTTGCAATTGTTAAAGAGTATTAGCTAATATATTTGTTTTTGTATCAGAAATGATGAGGATCATAATAAAAAACACGAATAGTTGGATCCACTCTAGGGACAAACTTATGAGGCTTCCTTTACATTATGCTGCATCCATTGGTTACCTTGAAGGTGTTGATTTATTACTTGGAATATGCAAATGTTGCACCATTAAAAGGGACAAATATGGTTATTTCCCAATCCATCTCGCATCTTATGGAGGCCATGTGGAAGTAGTGAAGAAGTTGTTAGAATACTGTCCAGATCCAACAGAGATGCTTGACAGTTCTCATAAGCGTAATATTCTTCACATTGCAGCAAACCATGGAAAATGTGAGGTTGTATGCTACATATTACAAAGTGACATTCCTGAACTTCAAAAGCTGATAAATCAAAAGGATAAGGAAGGAGATACCCCTTTGCATTTGGCTGCAAGATCATGTCATCCTACAACTGTATACTTCTTAGTTAACCAAAACAATGAAAAGGTGAAGCTTAATTTGGTTAACAAGAACAATGAAACTGCTCTAGACATTGTTAATTCACTTTTCGAAGTTGAAAAATCATCTTTGACACAGGCAAGTAGTTTTTATTCTCAAACACTAATAAATAATAATTTAGAAATTCTTACAAGATGGTTTAGCAGTTTTTAACAATGTTTGCAATATTTGTAGCATCTTACATGGACTGCACTGAAATCAGCTGGTGCAAAGGAAAGTTCAGGTAAAACTGATCAAGGTAAAGACAAAAAGCTGGTGCAAAGTGAAAAAGAGAGTAAAGAAAAAGAAAATGCTTCTGAAAGATATAAGGATAGATTAGGAAACCTCACAATTGTTTCAACCCTTATAGTCACAGCATCGGTTGCATCATGTTTAGCTGTTCCAGGTGAAGCTGATGGAGCAGCGCATAACTTAAAACATGCAATGTTTCAATTTTTCATCATTTTCATCACGATATCATTGTTCAGTTCCATTAGTGCTACAATCATACTCTTTTGGGCAACACTTGGAATAACTGAATTGATGACTTTCACACTCAAGATTGTCACGCCACTTCTTGGAGTCGCTCTCATTTCGTTATCTTTGGCTTTCATGGGCGGTCTCTACACCGTTATCAGTGATCTTAGTTGGTTGGCCAATGTGTTTTTGGTTATGACAGTGATATTTATTATGGTTGTGATTTTATTATACATACTCCTTTTCTTTCCATCATCATCAACTACAAAGCCCTCGAGATACATTTCTCACTACCCTTTCCTTTTTTTGGCATCACTTACTGAGAGTAAAACTGGTCAAGGTAATAATCCTCGAGGGTAATATAGGTTAATATTAATGTGATTTATGGCTACGTGAGGGTTCATCAGGTCACTTTCAAGAATTATCCCCAACTTAATTATATGCCTGTATTTTTTTTATGTGTGTATGATATATATATATATATATATATATATATATATATATATATATATATATATATATATATATATTGTGACAAATATGTGTGTTTCTCTTGTGTTGACTAATAAATGCCAATGAATATTTATTCATAACAATGTTGGTTTTATAAATGATGTATCATAATTCTCTTTAGATTTATTTTTCATGCTACTCCAAGAAAGGAAATGAACAGGTCATAAACCTATCCTGTGACTACTTTTAAAATAAGAAAATTGCTCTTTTCTTCGTTATCCTTTTTGTTAATAGATGTAACTAAAAAACAATGTCAAACCGAGATTTCAAAATAGACCATACAACGAATGTAAAATAATAGAAATACCACCTCTAATCCAAGATAACAATGTAGATCCATGTAATTGCATGTATTGTTAAGATGAACCAAACTGCAATCAATTGTTTGGTTATAATGATGAAAACACGTGATATTTAATGATATCTAGTGAAGTACTTATTTCTTGAAGTTAACTCAAGAGGTCTAAGATGTTCTCTGTTGTTTATTAAGTCATCCTTTAAAATATGTTCTTGAAGTTTGAATAATCTCTTTGAAGTCATCTAATGACTTCTATTTTAAGATTATCCAGTGGTTTGATCTCTTTAATGATAGTAATCAATTAAAAGACATATTAGTATCATCAATCTGGAATATTCACGGGTCTTATGTTATGTTAAAGTCAAAGACTATTATTTCAATATTTGAAGCTTTAAAGTTGTGAAAGAGAGAAATCATGAAAGATCGTCTGGTCGTATTCATATAAGTGATCGATGTCTTAGAAAGGCACACATACAAACACACACACACACAAAAACACACAATTATTCACATGTAATAATCTATTGGCCTAATCTATTATGTGACTTATTTCGCCTATGGTTTGTTTCTAAATTAAAACCACATTTTGACCTATATGTGGAATATTGGAACTAACCCTAGTACGAATAACATGTCGTCGAAGTCTGCTCACATGTTATTGTTTAATTGGACCTTGTGTTATGGATCCAATTGCTTAAGTTAGCTTGTACCCTAATTTAGTTTGTAATAGGGTAATTGTTAAAAAGTCAATTAGGTTAGTGTGTTAGTTTTATTATAAATATCATACTAGTCTCTCATATTTTAAATAAGGGAAAATAGGAAGATAAAACCCTAATTCAAAAGTGAGAGAGGTTATTTGTTATTCTTGTATACTTGTAATATTGTTTAAAGAGAAATGAAAGAATAGTAGTTTATAACCAATCCTTGTTGTTTTCTTTGGTAACCCTAAATCCTAACCCTTGTGGGTTTCTTGAGAATTAAACATACTATACTTTGTTTCTATGGTATCTAATTCACAACAAATTGGTGCGGTGAGCGTGTTGAAGATGCCTTCAACAAAGTATGAGATTGAAAAGTTCACTGGAATGAACGATTTCGGTCTGTGGCGCTTGAAGATGAAAGCCCTACTTGTTCCACATGGTTGTTTGGAAGCGTTGAAGGGAGAGACGACCATGAATGTTGCGTTGAAGGCAGTTGAAAAGATGACCATGATTGAGAAAACACACAGCGCAATATTGTTGAGCCTTGGTGATAAGATTCTTCGACAGGTATCAAAGGAGACGACAGCGTCAGGGTTATGGTTGAAACTTGAAGGTTTGTACATGACCAAATCATTGATGAATCGACTCTACCTGAAGCAAGCCTTGTATTCATTCAAGATGAGTGAAGACAAAGTGTTGGCTGAGCAGTTGGATATGTTCAACAAGATCATTCTTGATCTTGAAAATATTGATGTGAAGATTGATGATGAAGATCAAGCGTTGTTGTTGTTATGCGCTTTTCCTATAACACATGCTCACTTCAAAGAAACCCTCTTGTACAGAAGAGAGTCTCTGACCTTTGAAGATTTTCAATCTTTCTTGTACTCTAAGGACTTGAACGAACAAAAGGAGCATAAACCTTCGAAGGTTGGTGAAGGTTTGACCGTTAAGGCAAAATTCTTGCGAAAGGATGGTAAGTTCGACAAGAAGAAGGGCAAAAGTCAACATAAGTCTTATAAGTTAAACAAGTGGAAGATTCTTTCTTTGTCAGACAGATGCATTCTGAATTTGAAATGAGCCTTGTTGGGGAATTAACATTCTTTCTTGGCCTACAAGTTAAACAAGTGGAAGATTCCATTTTTCTCTCTCAAAGCAAATATGCTACGGTGTTTAATGGCGGCAATGAAAAAGCTTAGTGTTATAATCACCCTCAACTATCAATCTGGTTCAAGATTTATGTTTTAATATACTTTCTTTCATTCTAAGATGTTTTCTTAAATCATCCTCCGCCACTTTTCTAGACTTCAAAACTTGCGAGCAAATATTACCATTTCTATCCTCCATAAGGTCTTCCACGGCGTTTATGATTCCAATATTAGTATCTATTTTTGTATCTATCCAACCAAATATATTTGTATTCCACCAACGAAGTTTCTCACGAAGATATTGTAACTTTTTAGAAAGAATGAATGAAGCTTTCCCTTCCACCACATGTTCCCCCCACACATCTTTTCCGAAAGCCATGAAACCCGGATGGTCGAACCAACACGACAAGACTTTGAATGGTTTGGGACCCCAGTTTGTGTTTTTAACGGAAATCCAAACCGGTCTATGATATGAAATATCCCGTTCACCAACCATCTGGAAAACCTAGAGAAACCAGGAATCTATCCAGCCTACTACATGACCTTCCATTCGACTTGAACCAAGTAAAATTGTTTCCATACACTGGTAAATCGATGCAACCAAACAAATTTATGAACTCCGCAAATTCAATTCCATTAATCTTCTACTATGGCTATCCCCACCTATTTTCTCTCCCGAACATTTAATTGCGTTAAAATCTACACCTATAATCCACTCACCTGCATCAAGATTATTTTTTAATGAAAGCAAACTCCCCCACAATTCTCTTTTCTCCACATTCAGACACGATGAGTATATGTTGGAAAATAACAAGCTCTCCTTCTCCATAAGGCTCTCAATCCTACATATCCTTTTCCAATATAGCTACAGATTGGAACATGATATCTTCCTTCCAAATGATAAGAAAACCTCCAGCCGAACTAACTGAATTAGAAGCAGTCCATTGGAAATTGTGACCTCCCTATAAACTATGAACCATAGCATCTGTCATATGAGAATATTTAGTTTCTTGAATAAAGCATAAGTCCGCCCCACCCTTGTGTATCATATATCTAATTTTCTTCTTTTTAATGCTACTACTGCACCCTCTGATATTATATGTGACAAAATTCATGGAACACCATTAACAACCACCTTCTTTCCTTTCTTAGCCTTTATGTCGACAACCTCCAAATTCCGAATAATGGATTCAAAGGCTTCATCGTCTCCGTCCGCCTCTTCATCGTCTCCGGGAAAACCTGCTTACATTACTCCATCAGATCCCATGTTTCAATATCATTACAAAATCAAAGTCTAAAACACAATCCAACATCAATTTTTCATCAATTTAACATGATTAATATATCGTAACACGTATTCCTTTAATCAACACATAATATTGGCATTTAAACAAAAGATTCATGATAAAAACAACAAATTTTGCACTCAAACCAAAGCATTAACGAAAAGATAGAGATTCATAACTTAGGGTCTATGAACCATCATTTCATAGGAGAAATTTACATGAAAACTCTGATAATTCGAGGTTCATGGGAAACCCTACTATCCTAAACACTAATATTTCAAAGTTATTCAACAATCAACCCTTACCTTGTTAATGATTAATTTTTTCATTAAACTCCTAACAATGGTGGAATCCTTCCCTTGCACATTCTCTCTATGATTTGTTTGGTAACCTGAGGTTCTTTTTCTACTTTTTTTTCTTCTAGAATTTTGGGTGATAAGAGTGTCTTAGATAAGTTAGGTATAGTTTTTCTTCAAAATAGACTTCAAGTGTATACCAATTAACGTAATTCTATCTCTTTTCTAATCATGATTCTTTACTAGTTACATGTAGCATGTTTCAATTTTCATAGGTTATTTTGTTTCAAAATTCAGGTGCTACAAGGCAGACAATGAATACATAATTAAAAGTGAAAATTTATTTATGTTATAATCATGTTTGATGCGTTGCCCAGGTTGAGGATCTTCTATAATTATGTCTGTTCTGAGCTACCGAAGTTGCAAGGAGTCCTCTTATATAAGATTTTGGAGGATTTACATGCACATTTATACGTGGATATAGGTTTCTGAAATGCATTTATTCAAATACTTTATTAACTGTAATCAATAAGAATATTTTAAAAATAATATTATTTTTAACATTAAAATCAATACATCTAATTATTTTTCTAAAAATCAATACACTTTTTTATAAAACGGAAGGAAAATAAAAGAAGAAAATATTAAATATGCATGCATGATCTCTAGCTCTCAACTCTCACACACATTGCATAAGCTTTGTAAGCTCAACAATATGTAAGACAATTACTACTACATATATTTTTTATAAACTACCTAAATACTACTACATACATTCTTTTATTCTTGACAATTATTTAAGAAAAATTATATTCCTACGCTATATCCTACATCACATCGTATTTCATCGTATTGAATATGATGAATAGTAAATTATTATAATAATATATATATTTTTGAAATAATATATATATTTTTGAAATAATATAAAAAATTATTATTTTAATATTTTTTTAATACCTGAACGCTTATTAACCAACTTTATTATTGCATTAATTAAGTTTTTTCACACTATTAACAAACTTTGATGATTGTTAAAAATTATTTTTAATATCTGAACATTTATTAACCAATTTCATCACTACATTAACCAAGTTTTTACAATGCATTAACCAACTTTGGTGACTGCTAAAATTTATTTTTAATATTTAGACGTTTATTAATCAACTTCATTATTGTATTAATCAATTTTTTACACTGTATTAACCAACTTTGTTTCACTATTTTAAAATCACAATTCGTGTATACCATTCACGAAAATTATTCATGTACGAATTTACTATTTATAAAATATATTTTTTATTCAAAAAACACTGCTGTTATTTAAAACTACCTTAATACTACTACATAACTACCTTAATACTACTACATACATTTTTTTTATTCTTGACACGCATGACTAGACGCAGTACAATAGACCAATCATAGCATCCAATTCTTATTCTGAAAGGACTGAAATTTTTCATTATTCTCCAAAGACACCTTCTAAACACTTCCATGATATGATCATTTTCCAATTTTCTCAAAAGACACTCTCATATACTTTCCAAGATCAAAAACAACCAAAAAATTCATCTGTGCCCTACTTCTGAGTATTTGTGGTTCTCCCTTAACCTTCCCATAGCTAAGCAACCTTTTGTGATATATACTCTTCATTTTCTCATACATACACTCATAGTTACCTAATAAACAATGTAAGTAATATTCTTGTAATCAATATTATTAATAAAGGGAGGAAATATATACATACACTCATACTCATACATGCATAATCTCTAGCTCCCAAAACTCTCACATACATTACATAAACTTTTAATAAGCTCAACAACATATATAACAAATACTGCCAAGTGCCAACTTATTGAAAACTACTTAAATATTACTAACCATACTTTTTTTATTTATTCTTGACACACATGACTAGAGGCAGTACAATAGACCAATTATACATAGCATCAAATTCTTATTCTGAAAGGACTGAAACTTTTTCATTATTCTCAAAAGACACTTTCTTTTCCCTTTCATCACGAAGATCAAAAGTAACCGTAAAATCCATTTGTGCCCTACTTCCAAGTATTTGTGGTCTTCCCTCTTTCTCTTGTCCCCGAACTGTTAAGCAAACATAGTTTTTTGGGTTTCCACCATGGCAATCTGGAACACTTATTTCATCAAAAAAATTCTCCTTCTTCAACTCAATTGTTGTTCCATCAAACTCAAATGCTATATGCTCTAATTTCTCAACATTCCCATCCTTTTTCTCAAAACAATTTTCATAATATAATATCTGTCTTGGGCTTTCATCATCTAACTTGTTTTCTAGTTTCTTTAATAATTTATGGAATATATTGTTTTTAAGACGGGTAAATGTAGATCCTGAATCAATAACTATTACCTTATCATTCTCAGTGTCACCTTCACTTACTCCTATTCTATGATCTTCACACTTTTTTCCTTTAAATTTGAGACAGATACTTTTAAGTTGGACGCAGTATTGAGTGTGACACATATCATATTTGTCGTCTTTTGCTAACAAAGGAATGCTTTTTTCATTTGAAATTTTCACATTGCAACCAAATTTGAACTTGCTTTTGTCTTTCATATCTTGTTCATCTTTACGACGAAATTGAGGAAGATAATAAGAGAATATTTTCGGGGATACTCCTATAACAGATTGATTTATCAAAGAATATCCTCCCATTCCAAGTCCAACAATTCCATTTCTTTCTGCTAAATCTTCCTTCGTTGAAGTTGAAAATCCAACGTTCAATGGTTTCTCTTTGGTTTTACCACTTTCGTCCTTTCTAAACGTCAAATTTGCAGTACCAAAAAATCCTTGTAATTTAGTACCGTCTGCATATGAACCATTGTAGAAACATAATTTTTTATTTTGCGGGTAACATTCATTTATTATTCCAAATGCTTTCAAGTTGCCACATTTTTGATCATCAAAACCGAAAGTTTTATTGGGCTTCTTGATACATTGAGCTCTGTCATAACAAAAACAATCGCAACCTGTAACGTAATACAATAATTCTTAGATAGAAAAAACATAATATAGATGGGTTAGTGAAACACAATAATAACTAACAAATCATTCTTCAAACAAATATTGTTAATCATTCATTATTGATATATTTTATAAATAAAATATTTACTAAATTTATTCTAATAACTATTAATTTATTTATTTTGGTGTGTTGTATTGTATTTTTTTTATACTTTTTGTTGTTTATTGAGTTGCTTTATCACCTATGATTTATAATTAGGGGTGAGAATATGTCAGACCAACTAACACGGGTTTAAGGTCTAGTCTATATTGGCCAAGGTCAGACCACACTTTTCTTTAAATAGAAAAAGTCTAGGTTTTTTTTATAAGTCTACTAAGTTAAATAGGTTAGACCGCATATATACCATAGAAAAAATCTTATAAGCCTATCAGCTCGGCCTATTTATTAAATATGATGATTTTTTTATATTGTATTTTATTCTTTATACTAAAGTACAAAAGTAAAACTTAGTTATTTTTAAGAACTTATGAATATAAGTTGAAATAAATCCTATGAATAATGTTATAAGATGTTTTCATAAGTTCTCTCAAAAAAATCATCTCATAAAATTTATACTACTAGGTAAACTCAGATAAGTCAATGGAAACAAACATTTAGTCTCATTATACTTTTGATTCTCTAGTCTATTTAAACATTTGTTGAATTTATTATTTACATATATTTAAAAGATATAGGCTTTTTAAGTAGGCTAATAGGCCAATCAGGCCTTCGAAAAGGCCAGACTCAGGCCAAAAATAAGTCTTTGATATGCTACAGGTCAAACTTAGGCTTGGAATTTTTTAGTAGGTCAGGCTTTAGGCTTGTCAAAGCCTAGCTCGACCCAGCCTATTTCTACCCCTATTTACAATCTATCTTTTGAGCCTCTTTTGTATTATTAGCTACTCAAGTTAGAATATTTGAGTATTTTGAAAAATGAATAAGATTCCGGTCAAAAGTGCTTTTTTTCGTAAAGGAATCATAATTGATAGTAATGATTTGTATTGTCCCTTTTGTGCCGAGGTGTCCGAGACTTTAGATCACTTGTTGTTAAATTGCATTGCCGCTAGGTTGGTTTGGAAGTATATATCTATTTGGTGTGGTTGTGTTGAAGTTGGGGACTTGAATCTTAAAAAGAATTTTTTGTATTGGTGGGAGTTTGGTAAATCGTGCAAAGTTAGGAGGGGTAGAGAGGGTAACTTTTGGTTGGCGGTTTGTTGGTCCATTTGATTAGTTAGAAATGATATTATTTTTTGTAACTCTCAGTGGAACATTATTGACATGGTGTGGAAGGTTAAAGTTTTTATTTGAAAGTGGTCTAGGATGGAAGATATTACTCAATCTAACTGTAGCCTATACGATTTCGACAAGAACCCCTTGTTTTTTATGACGTAGATACATTTGGTTTGTAATTTCTTTTGCTTTGATGAATTCTTTATTCTACCTATCTTTTGTAATCAGGTGGAGTACTATTTGTAGCCTTTCAATATATCACTTGCTTACTAAAAAAAATATGTCAGAATTTAACTCCGCGTATTTACAATTATATATCTCATCTTTTACAATCACATATCTTATTATAAGTTGAATCACTCAAATCCGCTTTATAAACTTTACAAATATCAAAAGTTATAATTAATTTTATATGAAAAATATAGATTATTTATCATTGAAAAAAAAGATCAAATTGTCAAATAATTTATCCAAAAATAAAAATAAATTGAATTTACCTAGTAGATCATTGCAAGGCTGGCTATGAAACCATATGAGTTCGCTTCCAGTGTCTAGAGTCGCATTTATAGATATGGGATTTTTATCGCCGGTGTACCTTTTAAGACCGAATTTCATGAGATAGGTGAAATTAGATGCAATTATATCGGCTTCAATGGAACAACTCCATTTCAAGATGTCTTCTTCATCAGATTCAGATGCAAAAGAGCTGTTGTTGTTGTTGTTGTTTTTTTTCAGAGAGAGTGATGATTGGTCACGGAGAGTAACTTGCTCGATGTCAGCATCGACCAAAGGTTTTTGGGATGAAAGAGAAAGTAGCAAGAGTAACAGATTTAGTGTAAAAGTGAATGGTTTTATGGAATGCATTTTGGGATTTGCAAGAGTAGTAGTATTAGTTGTGGTACTACAATGCATGCATGGAAATTTAATGAAGGAAGAGTTGTTATTTATAGAGAAGGTAGCTACTAGCTACATAGAGATAAGTGAAATGTCATGTGTCTATTCATTGAGTGAAGATAATTTGCATTAGCATATTTGCATAAATTCTAAAGTGTTAAGCATTCGGAAAGGATAGAGAATTAATTCCCACGTTAAGTAGGGTTTCTAAGGCATTGCTTTTATGATTTTTATATGATTAGACGTGCATGTTATGAGGAGAGAAATTAGAGCAATTTACTAGAGGAAGGAAAAGAAAAGGCGTGGAAAAATATTCCATATAGAATTTTTTTTTCTCTATCAAAATTGTGGAAATGAAGCACTTAACCCACGAAATATATATAATTGGTTGGAATTAAAGGAAAAGCTATCTCAATATAGACTCAAAATCAAGAGGCTTATTAAAGAGTTTAGTAAATAAAATCTATACATTTGTGACTTATTCAACAGCTCTTATTATTATCTTAGTTTTTTAAGCAAGATATATTAATGGAGGAGAATTAAGGGTTCTCTAACCTGTTTACACTAAAAATGGGAACCATCCGATAAAAAAAGAAATTACAATCAAATTAAACTATTTTTTTTTTGTAATTAAGGGATATCAATAAAAGAGTATAAATGATACTCCATCTTAATACAAAAAGTAAAGGCCGAGATAAACTCGCCAAAACAAAAGATATTACAGACTTTGCATAAATTCACCATGATCACCAAGTTCAGGAAACTCCACAGTCTTTGCATAAAAATTGATATGCACAAAATTGAACTCTAGCCAGTTCATTCTAAGAATAACATCAATTTGGTGTAAAGGCAAGGACACCAGATCCATCAAGAAGTCCTTCTCAAAAATAGTCAAAGGACACTTCAAGCAAACATATGTAGTAGTAATAGAACCATTAGTTGATATTTCTATTATCATACCAACATTCATACTGGACAACGTCAAACCCAACTTGGTAGCACATTCAAGAGAAATAAAAGAATGTGTAGCACCAGTATCAATAATTGCAATCAACTTAACACGACTAATAAAACATGTACCTCAAATCAAGTTGTCCTTCTTAGGAATTTCGGAACCACTCAAAGCGAACATTCTACCATTGGTCTGAGCAGCAGTAGCAGTCTTCTTAGGCTTCTGACATCGGGTGTTGATATGCCCATGTTCACCATAATCAAAACAAGCTGGACTTTCATTTGGACAATCACCAACACAGTGACCTCTCTTGCCACACTTGTAGCATCTCACAACTGGATTGTTGCACACATCAGACTTGTGACCGGATTCACCACACTTGTAGCACTTAGGAGGAATAGAAACTGCTTCCCCACTTGGCTTTTTCCCGTCTGAAACCTTCTGCTTCCCCTTTTCAGTTTCACACATTTTTCCTTTGCATACTACTTAATTAAATCTAACAGGTTTTATACATATGAAAGTATTTAGGAATTAAAATAAATAAAACAAAGTATATCATAGCCCACCAATTCAATGGCATGCGCCATAAAAATGCATGGCTTGTGCCATGAAATGTATGACCTGCGCCATACTCCTCCTGTATACTAGGCGGCCTGCACTACACTTGTTGTAGCCAGTGCCACCTACTAATCTCTCACATGGGTGGCCTGCACCACCCTTCCTTTAATAATGGTGGCCCGCGCCACCCTCTGCTTAGGGGTTCCGTCCCCAATTTCAATTTCTCCAGAATCGACAAATCAATAACAAATTCCTCAACCATTAATTCAGCCATAATTTATGAAAGTTCGATTATTCAATTATCACAAAATCATGTTCTCCACAACAAATTAAAACAACACGATCAACACAAAATCAACACCCGACAACATAGAAATTATAAAATCTCAATCCCACATATTAATCATCATAATCCCGATTATAGAGTTCGAACTCCATCCTTACCTTAATCGCTGGCCGCTTCGAATCTCCAATCGACTTTCCGATTTGGCTTCCGACGACGACTTATCGTAACCGCTTTCTCCATTTTTCCTCGTTCTCCAATTGTCACGATCTTTCTCCTCTTACTGCTACTTCTCAAAAACTAACATCCACTTATTATTATTTCTTTTTATTAAAATCATTATTATAATTTAAACCTTAATTGGGCTTTCTAATCAGCACCCCTACGACTTCTACCATCCACGCCACAACTAAACTCACTTAAATAAATACTCTCGTAATTCCATAATATTAACTCTAATATTATTTCTCCAGACTAAATCGACTAATTAATGACTATCAAATAAATCGTTCAAACCACCAAATCAACATATTCAACTATAAACGTAAAATATCCAATATTATTTTCCACAACTTAAATCAACTTATTTATCAATTCAACTCGAACCAACTTATACACATCAACAGAATATTCTGATAATTCGGAAATCAACTTAAATCAACTCAAATACACGAATCACCGCAAATCAAAACAACGCAATACACTTATATTTAATTAAATAAACGGTCGTTACAGTGGTCTTGATATAAAAGATATTTGGAGCTTTAACTTGGCTTTATTGGCAAAATGGGCTTGGAAAATAGTCGCTCGCAAGGATTACTTGTGGAGTAGAGTCTTGGAAACTAGATATGATTATTATGCATTTTTTTTAATTAATGGTGAGATTCCAAAATAGAAAACCTCACCATCCTTATGGTGGAGGGATCCCTTTAAGGTAATGAATAATTTTGGAGAAAAATCTTTTGGTTGGCTTTTATCTAGTAAATTGGGTGACGGTGAAAATTTATATTTATGGGTATCTAGATGGGTTGGTAATTTTCCTATTGCACCTTTATTTCCTGCCTTATGGGAGTGTTCTACCAATAAGCATGGGAAGATTGTTCACTTTGGGGGCTGGTCTGATTACACTTGGAGATGGAACGATTTTTCTTTGGAACATGTTGCGGGTGTAACAACACTGGAAGCAGCAGAGCTACAAGTGCCGTTGGCTGCTGGCGTCTGTTACACCTAATCGGATGATCAAAGACGAGTATATTTGGCCATACGATTCCTCTTGCGAATACTCTGTTAAATCTAGTTATTTTAGATTACGGACAGTAGGTGACATAGACGAGCAAAATGCTGCTGATATGGACACTTTCAAGCTGCTGTTGGGTGCGGTTTTGCCGCTAAAATCAATAGTTTTTGGCTGGAGAATTTTCCATAATAGACTTCCGACAAGAGATAATTTAAAGGTGTGTGGCATTATCTCAAATATTTATGACTTAGTGTAATTGGGTGGTTGCGGGATATATATTTTTTAATTGGGTTGGATACCCCTTTGTATCCGTGGTATATATATATATATATATATATATATATATATATATATATATATATATATATATATATATATATATATATATATATATATATATATATATATATATATTGTTTACTAAAAAAAATGAATAGTTTAAATTGATTATGATTAGTTTATGTTTAGCGACTTGAAATATAAGGAGATATGTTGTGATATAATCCAAGTCCAAATCCAAATTTTTTACTTGGGTTGGAAGGTAGTTACTTGTATATATACATGCACATAATATAATTCATAACATAATATAACAATGGCAGTTTTTAATATGAATTTTCATCTCCCTCTTTTTTTCCTTCTCCATCTAAATTGCATCAACACTAATAAAATAGTGTTTTTCAACAAGAATACGTGTGTTGCTTTCAGTCATTCTGCATAACACTCACAACATCAGAAAAGAATAATCATTAATAAGTAACAACCGACAACAATAACACACGAATGGAAAGGCCGACCTGCTCTAATACCACTAATGTAACACCATTTTTACCCCACAACATAATAACATGAAATTATTCAAGAAAATCAGAGTTTCAACATAAAAGGGCATCACATTTTGTCAAAACATCAATAAAACTGATCTATGTGTCCTGTCCCGTAACACAAGTTACAACACGCATCATAAAAATAAACAATCATTTAATACGCAGCGGATCATCATCAGTGTCAATTTAATCAACATAATATAAAGATTCAATTGTTATTCTAAAACATCATTATATCAAGGTTAAAACAACCAAAAACCAATAAAACATTTAAGCATTCCCGATGTTACACGATACAGAGCAAGACACCATCTAGACTCTATAAATGACAGAGACACATACTTTAAGCTACGTCCAAGCACCAAACTATTCTTGAGTATCTGCATGATGGAATAATAGACCATCACAAAAGGAAGGCAGAGTTAGTAAATTCACATTCAATATAAATAAAATTAAGATGGAATTATAAGACAACATGAATCATTAAATCAAATACATCACGTCTCACCCATGTACAACACCACCAATCACGTCATCATAAAAATAAATGCAATCATGTAATGCCACCAAGAATGAGATGCAAATCCTTATAATATTCATGTGGTATCGAAACATCATCATAGATGGACACTGGACCATCATCCCTCCACAAGGGAGCACATCATAAGCAACATATCACTTCAATCCACACAATGGAGTTAAAGCTACCAACAGACTGAAGCCCCCAACATAATTATGCCATGAATGCAAGACGCAATACAAACATACATCATCATAAACATCAACTATTGCATCTACATTCATCATTATTCATCATTCATCACTCATACATCTACTACTTTACATACTCTTATCATAATTGTTACATGTCATCATATTACAACATAAGCATCTAAACACAATTTCATCACGAATTCCTACCTATTTAACATTTATAACATGGAAAGAACTCACAACAACATCATAGCAACATAATACAACAAAACGAGTCATTTCGAGTCATTTGGAAAAAGAAAAAATTTCAAAAAGTTACAGGTTTCACTAAGCGAGCTACTCTCAGGTTGCGGGATTCTAAGAATTCCCTTCGCTTGCTAAGCAATACGGCGAATTTCTGGAAAAATCATGTGAGTTTCAACACGACTCAGCTGCGACAAAACCCCTCAAAAATCATCAGTTGGCAGCAGAAAAACACAAAATTCATTCTACAACTAACTATCATCATATAATCATCAACTACAACATCTAACAACAACAATTCATCAAACTCTACCAACAATCCTCCTAACCCTATGGTTTTCCCTCAAAATCCCCTTTCTCATAAGACGTATCCCTACATTATAGATATCAAATAGAAATTACTCCCTATACCTTAGTGAATTGAGCTTTGCGATCACCTTTTGAGCAATCTCCAACCTTAGTCTCCCTTGTTCTTTAGAGCAACCTCTCAATCTTCACAAAACACGAATTATGAGAATCTAAGTGTATTCCCTCTTCTCATAACCTTCTTAAATGACCATCCTACCCCTAAGACCTCCAACTCTTTATTTTATTTTTAACAATAATATTTAAATAATAATCAATTATTCTAATATCACTATTTCAATAAAATAATTCACCACAAAATACTACATGTTCATAAATAATTAAATTATAAAATTGGGGTGTTACATAGTGTCATGCATAACTTCATATCTATTCTTGTTAATGGGAGTCCTACTAATGACTTTGAAGTATCTAGAGGCCTTAGGCAAGGAGATCAACTATCTCCGTTCCTTTTTGTTATAGCGGCGGAGGGTTTAGCAGTTCTTCTAAAGAAGGCAATGGATAGAGGGGCCTTCAAAGGAATTATGCTTAATCATGATGTATCCTTCCACTTAGGGGTGTGCTTGGTTGGTTATTTTTAGAAACCAAACTATAACCATTTTCAAATCATTTAAATGGTTTGGATTCATAACCAAAACCACAATTTAATTAAAATCGATTATAAAACCAGTTATAAATTTGGCTATGGTTATATAACCAGTTTTTTTTATAAAAAAAAATCCAGTTTTAAAAAAAATATATATTTTTTTATTTTGAAAATTAAAAAAATTGGATTTTGGATAATAACTGGATTATAACCGGATTATAACCGATCGAATCCAAAAAAAATTAACCGGTTAATAATCATTTAATTATATCCGGATTATATGAATGGATAACCAAAACCATTAAAAATTTAACTGGTTAATAACAATTCAATTATATCCGGATATTTAAAATGGATTTGGATTTGGTTATGGATTTTGGTCTTTGAACCGGATATTTTGCACACCCCTACTTCCATTTGTTACAATATGCATATGACACAATTATTCTTGGTGAAGGTTCTTGGAGCAATCTTTGGTTTCTAAAGACGACTTTAAAAGGTTTTCAACTTTATTCAGGGCTAGAAATTAATTTTGGCAAAAGTTCTATTGTTGGATTCGGTGTTGAAGATTCTTTTCTTGTGACTGCGGAAAGACTTCTCTTGTGCCAGATCATTGATTGTTCTTTCAAGTTTCCGTGTTTGTAATTGGGTTGAATACCCCTTTGTATCCGTGATATATATATATATATATATATATATATATATATATATATATATATATATATATATATATATATATATATATATATATATATATATATATATATATATATATATATATATATATATATATAAAGAAATGAATAGTTTAAATTGATTATGATTAATTTATATTTAGCGACTTGAAATATAATATGTTTGTGATATAATCTAAATCCAAATCCAAATTATTTACTGGGTTGGAAAGTAGTTACTTGTATACATAAATGCACATAATATAATTCATAACAACATAATGTAACAATAACAGTTTTTAATAACAACTTTCATTCTCTCTTTTTTTTCTTCTCCATCTAAATTGCATCAACACTAATAAAATAGTGTTTTTCCGAATCTTTTATTTTCTTATATTATAAATCGTCAAAGTTTTGAATATTAATTTGAAGAAACGTGATACACGAGATGCACCAAGTAGGAATGATATATTCTCAGTACAAGTTGGCGTCGTGCTTCTTTTTTTTTTTCTAACTAAAGGCATCTGCATGCATGCACTAATATTTGCTTGTTTGAATATTGACAACAAGAAGATATTCTATACTTACTATTAATGACATGCAACTCATCACAAGATTCACAAAATATGCATATGTGTTTAGTTTTGATTGGTTGGTACAGAGACTAATCTTCGTAGGGAAAATGGGATTACACTATAGGTCTCATTAAAAAGAAGTATAATATTTGCTCCTTTAGTTTTATTGTATGTGCACTTGAATTTATTTTATTTTTGAGTAATTTAACTCGGAAAACTGTGGTTTGAAATATTTTTTGAGTGGTTTTATTTTGTGAATTCGTATTTGATTTTTATAAAAGAATTTTCTTGTCCTCTTTATTTTTACTTTAAAAAATTCATTATTACATTTTTTTTTAATTATCAATTGCTGTATATATTCTTTTACTTTAAAGGAAAACGCTGTCATTTTTCTCAATTGTTGTATATATTCTTTTACTTTAAAGGGAAATGTTGTCATGTCATCTGTGGCAATGCAAGAAGCTAGATAATTTCTCAATGTTTTGAATGTTTTATATATTTGGTAAACTTTTTAGTTCTTTAACTATATCCTTGAGTATAGATTGATTTCTTAATTTTTTTCGTGTCAGATTGATCTCTTAATTCTTTAAATGTGTCGTGTTAGTCCTTTTTGTCTTATTAGCAACAGAAAAATAAATAAAAAACCGGTCTCTAATTAAACTAAAATGACTAAAATGACACATTTTAAGAGTTGATGGACCAATATGACAAGAAAAAAAATTAAGGGACCAATTTGAACTGAGGGACCAAAAAGAATAATTTTCCTACATTTTTCCTTGTCACAGGAATTTGACACATGGTAATTCACGAAACTCTCAGCTAGGACAAATAACATTGTCCTTTTGAGATCAATCATTTCTTTTCAAAAAATTTACTACAATAATCATCTTTCTCTACAATATATCAAACTATTCATGTTTCAAACAAAAATATTTTGCAGTAAAGAGGAGGCACCACGCACAATGACGCATGCACTAAAAAATAAACTTATGTGCCACACACACCGGTGCATACACCACCAATGCGCCAGTCATATTGGCACCAATGTGGCGCCTATGTGTATTCCTATTGTTTATACATAGGTCATTCGTTCCCCACCATTTTTCGCACATCTTCTCATTTCATTCATAAGTTTTTCTTCAAATTTTCTTACATGATTATTAAAGGAGATGGGTATGTTTGTTTTTGTCATTCGCATTCGGAATCTATCAATCATCTTTTTCGGGAATGCATGGTGGCCAAATTGGTTTGGATGGAGATAGAGGATTGGTTAGCAATGTCGGTGGGTAGTAGTTCAAGTTGCAAGGAAAGCTTTTTAAATTGGCACACCTTTGTAAGATGAACCAAATGAAGGCGGGTGGAGAAAACTTTGTCTGGTTGGCCATTTGTTGGACTTTGTGGTATTTCAGGAACGATTTAGTTTTCCAAAACTCGGGATGGAACGTTTTAGACATAGTTTGGAAAGTGAAGTTCCATATTTGGCGGTGGACGTTCATAGGAAAAATTCTTCATCCAATTGTAATCTATACGATTTTGACAAAGCTCTTATGATCTATTTGTCTTAGATTTAATTGGCTAGGAATTTCTTCTTTTTTGTTTTGAACGATGACCACTTTCTCTTTTGTAACAAGTGTGAGTATATTTTGTGCTCTTTATCAATCTACATCTTGCTTAAAAAAAACAGATACACAAAAACTATGTAAAACATCAAAGCTAAAAATCGTTAAGTGCTTATAAAAGATCTAGCATAAACTTAAGCCATTTTTAATAATTACACAAACTTCTCCAACTATTAAAATTAATGATTAACCATCATCTAGAAGTATACACAATCTTTTAAAATAATGCTTCCGAACAATCCATACCATCATTAAACTGAATCTAAATGCATTGTAGCCAAATACACCACACCACACAGAACCAAATAATGCACGCATTACCTTGGGAAGTCTTGCCTACAAAACTCAAAAACCAAACCAATAGATGCTCACTACAACTAATTGATCTTGGAATCGGCTCCCTCATCCAATCAGACACGAAGTTCCAAACTAAACAAATATTTGGACACTCAACATATATGTGGTCAATTGAATCTATACTGTGAAAGCAAAAAACACATATCAGATCGTAGGGATTAGATGTTATACTGTTGACAGTCAAATTAGATCGGGTAGAAAGCCTATTTAAAATGAAGCGTGATAATTGCTCAATGTGTTGTACTAGTATGTTCTACATTTTTTATTGTCACAAGAATTTTATACATGGCAATTTGTGAAATTCGTGTCGTTTTCATTGTTTTTTTTTACTAAAACATATATCAAATTTAATTTAATTTTAAAAAAATAATATTATTCTCATTGAAACTCAATCTAATTTTTATATAAATTATTATAAATTAATTGCTATGTACTGACAGTGTATTTTACACTGTCAATCATTATCCGTTTATGTTACTTTATAAGTTTTTAAAATTTAAATCAAAATTGTTCTAACATCCAACGACTATGACTCACTGATCATGTAAAACTTATTACACTGTCAGTGCATTTCAATTAAATTCAAATTATTAAACTCTAAAATAATTCTACGTTTTTAAAACAAAGGCGGTGAAAAGGGATATGCAAAACCCTAAATAGATTGAAACTTAAAAAAAAAAACTTAAAAAAAAAACTACAAAAATTAGGACATAAAATCAAATTTTGTATAATTAAAAACAAACAACTCAAATGGGTGATAGTGAACAATCTTAAAAGATAAAATAAACACAAATCTTAATTCAAAACAATCAATCTTGCACCACTTATACAATCAATGAATCCATTGACAAACTCAACTAAATTGCAAAAGTGAGGTGTGTGAGCTGATGAACATCGAAGTCGAATATTTAAAAATAATGAATGAATTCAACAAACAACACAGTAATGAATCCATATGCCAACAATCCACATCTTGGATTCAACATTAACCTTCAAATTGTTTAATGAAAAGTGGAATTTAAGAGTTTTTTCTTCCATATTATAGCATAAGGCTATGTTTATATTCTCCTTACACCTACATCGTATGCAATATTCACAAATACAACAAACAGTATTATGAATAGTAGAATCGTATGTAAATAGTTCATGTGAAAAGTCTATATTGATGAATAGTACTCATGAACAGTACCCGTAAATAATTTATGAAAAGTAATTTTTATTAGTTAAACAAAGTTGATTAATACAATATAAAAAATTGATTAATAAAGTTATGAAGTTGGTTAATAATTGTGTCAAGTTATAAAAATAATTTCAATAGTAAAACAAAGTTGGTTAATACAATGTAAAAAGTTGGTTAATGAAGATATGAAATTGGTTAATAAATATTCGGATATAAAAAAACAAAATAATTTTTATATTTTAAAATAAATAAAAAATTATTATTATAATATTTTATTGTTCACCATATTGTTGAACAATAAAATACGGTGTATTGTATAGTGTAGGAATAACATTTCTCATATTATAGTACTAATAAGCTTATGCTGTCATTTAATGATGA
Source organism: Lathyrus aphaca (assembly GCA_963966055.1). NCBI lineage: Eukaryota > Viridiplantae > Streptophyta > Magnoliopsida > Fabales > Fabaceae > Lathyrus > Lathyrus aphaca. Next base: position 39,801,980 of record OZ014523.1, read on the forward strand.
TTAATCTTAGACGAGAAACTTATGGAGCAAAGTGGAATCTCATTTATTAGATAGGGATTTGGCCGATGTGGTCACCCTTAGGTAGGGGTGGCAAAACGGATCCGGTCCGTTGGGTATGCCCGTTTTGCCCGCAGTTTAGTGCGGGATGGGCAAAAGACTTAGGCCCTCACCCTCTAAAGTGTCCGCCCGTCCCAATTAGAGATCCACTGATTCAAGAGTTGATGCGTAGCACCAAGACAAGGTAAGAGAATTCAAATGATGCATCGCTCCCACCCTTTCCATAATTGAAAATCTCTTACACGTGCTTTAAAACTTGACTTTGGCCCCATCTTATGAAATATCCTACAAATATGCTTGTATACTCTTAGGACCTAGTTTTCATTTGTACTCTTTATATGTAAGGAAATTACATGCATTGCCAAAAACATGAATATTTAACATTTGACTTCCTTTCTATCCACATCTCATAATGAGTGACTTTGATATCTAGTTGAATGGATACTCAATTGTTAATTTGATAAGCAATATTCATTTCCTCAGTACAAGTATGAAAGATATTTGGCATGAATCATAACTCCAGTCTTTTTTCTTTTTTCGAAAGAATGACTTTTTCACTCAACAACACCATTTTATTGATTGGAGACAAAAACTCGTGAGTTATTCCTTCAGAGATACACAAATTAGAGAAGATTGAGTTTTCAAATTTTGTTCCATTATCACTACGAAAATGAATCATCTTATCAATTTCTTATCCTTTTTCACACTACTACGAAAACACATATGACAACAGTTGTGAAAGACATATAATAACAATTGTATGACCGTTTTTAGATAACATGCGATCGTAAGTGTGTTATTTACAACCATGGTCTATTGTCCACTGTAGTAAACTAGAAATGTGATACCTATAACCACGACTGTATTGAACAACCGTAGTGAAATATTTATAGGTCATGGGTTCGATACCCAAACAATATCATTTTTTACGTTTATTATTCTGGATAGCACTTTACATATAACAACCATTGAACTTATTTGTTTTTTAATATATATTTTTTTTTTCTTCAGAATTTCTAAATTTTAAACCTGAATTGTTTGGAAATGTATCAAGTCAGAAACAACAACACATCTATTTGTGAATCGTATCAGACCATAAATTGCATTAAGAACCAAAAATTGTATAATACATCAAAACCAAAACAACATAAAACAACCTAAAATTTACACATCATTACATCAAATAATAATATCTTGTGTCTTGACTTTAAACACCTATAATTTCAAATAATAATACTTGTTACTATATAACCTTAGAAAGTATAACTTACAATAAACTATGAATAAAGTATAAAAAATACTTGCTTGTTAATTTTCCCATATCTTTTCATGATCATTACGAATAGTATGTGTCGCTCCCGGGATTTTCATCCTAGTACAAACGCGAAAGTGGCGCGGAAAAGGTTAGAGTCGCCAGCCAGACATTTTTATCCCAAATGAACGGGAAAGGTAATGTTGCACAAACCTGAGGAAGAAGGAAAGGACAAGGCCTTGCGAACCAAAGATCTGAGTTCGGGAGTCGGTTACGAATTGAGAAGGTATTAGCACCCCAATCCGTCCGTCGTACCCGACGGGATCCACGCTTGCTTGCTTATTTCAAAGGGTGAGAAGAATAACTGCTGCTGAATAAAACCGCTAACTGGAATGGAAATGAGAAATGAGAAAAGGAGAAAGGGAATGAAAAGAAAGAATGGGGAAAATGTAGGGAAAATAAAGAATGTGCTCGAACGGGCCCTACCCCGCTGCCTACGTACCTCATCGGGATAATGAGGATCAGAGTCGACGTAGTTCGCCTAACTAAGGCGGGAACTATTTGTTTGTGTTTTTTATGCTGGAACTGCGTATGTCTATGCTCAGGTGTTGCAGGCTCGTCTGGTACGAGTGCATTTACCGTCTTGCATGTGAGACAAGTCGCCGCGAGTTCGCGTTGTGAGTGAATGAGATGAGAAGAGAAGTTCCCGCAGGATAGTCGCTTATTATGTGTTTTTGTCTTTTATGAGAAGTATTTTGAATTTATTTGTTTTATGAAACAATCCCTTGATGAGACTTGTGCATCATGATAGACGAGCTTACACCACTCCAAGATGGAATGAGTGCAAGTGCTTCATGTAATAAGGCTATACACAAAGAATCCTTTCATTTATTTTTTAATTGTTTTTTTTGAATTTTGTTTGAAGATGAGAAAGAATGACTCAAATTGCAAAAAGGACAAACTAAGGGGACTAAGACACAACCCTAAGTTAGTTATCATATACAAAAGGGAGATCCTATGGTTAATGAGGTATTCTAATCTTAAGAAAGAAAAGGAAAAGAAGAAAAAGAGAATTAGAAACTAACTTACTTCCTAAGGAAGTTAAGTTGTCTCTAAAGAAAGGGAAAGCCTAAAAGCAAAGCACAAGGTGCTAAGGCAAACACAATTAAAATGCATAAGAGATGGGAATGAAGTAATTCTTACCTCAATCTCCCCCCTACAAAACAAAAGTTAGCATGACAAGGCATATTGAAAGTAAAATAAAAGCATGAAAGCGATTAAGTACCATAAACGTCCTAGAATGGAACTAGGGTTCAAAATAAGACCTAAGTCTAAAGGTGAAGGTACCTAAAGGTCACATGACTTCTAAAGTCAGTAGCTACATGTTATAGGCTCCTAAGGATGCTAGGATACCTCACAAGATCAAACTATGTCAAACTATGTACAAAACGTTCACCTAAGTTCACATGAATGCAAATTAGGGTACATGGATGAAGTATGAATGCATATGGCTTACAAACATGAATTAATACATGAAATGAACATCAAAGTCAGTAGTGAATGCTTATGAAGATGGATGAATGAATATACAATCATGTATGCAATGGATTAGGCATATGGAGCAATGAGAAGAAGATGTGAGATGAAATGGAACAAACATCGCATAAGATCGCACATGATGAAAGTTAAGGAAGAATGACATGTGAATATGCATGAAATGATTATGGGTCAGTAGAATACAAGGTATAAGATGAAATTAGAATGCATTAATAGGCATTAATGATTTCCACATAATTCAAGTTATTATTTAGAGGAGAAGAGAAACTAGCTTAGGTAAAAATTAGTTCATATAAGTATGCACTTTAAAGCACCAAAACAAACCAAATGAGTATGGTTCAAAAAATGACTTATGACTGGAATTAAAGACATACAAATGACCTATAATCAACTCCTAAAAGCTACCAAAAATTCCCTCAAGAAAATGGCATGAATGCCTTCTTAACATTTAAGTTATGCAACATATAAACACATGAATCAACCTAAGATCTAGGTGACATGGAAAAATAGCAAAAAGCCTTTAAAAATTATGAAATTAAATCTCTGGAATGATATAGTGATTATCTCACATGGTCCAAAAGGATTCCTTAAAATTATGCACCAAAATGCCAAAACAATTACTTGACTAGCAAGGTAGCAATGAATGATCACCCAAAAAACGACTCCACAAAGTGGATCAAAAAGGGCACCTAAAATTATGAAAAAATGCCTAAGGAGCATCAAAATGTCACAAATTACAGTAATTAATCATACACAAAAAGTAGGTCTCACACCTATGGGAAAAAACGATTTCGGTCCCTTATGCCAAAACACTCCCTTTTGGGACAGCTCATGATCTAAAATCCAAATAAAATATTAAATTCAGCCAAACCTGGAAACAAAAAATATGACAAATTAATTAAGAGGATGAGGATCACTCATGAATTTTTCCAGAATTTTATCCCACCTAAAACTATTTTTAATAATTGCGACGAAACGGGCAAAAAAGTGGATTTTAAGGGGAAGTGAAAGGAATCGATCCTAATGGTTCGTAACCTAATCCCTAAGCTCCGAAATCAACACATATCAATATATATCACAAATAAATCCAATGCCTCAGGTGGGAGGGCTCAGTATGCACCTTAAATTATATGGTCCTAAGCCGCATACAACTAAAATGATGCTTAAAAGTGGATTATCGAAACTACTTACTTGGATGAAATGCCGATTCTTCACATAAAAGAAATCTGAAAAAATCCCCAAGCAAGGTCTTGTAGTCTTCTATGAGCAAAATAAATGCCCATCTTCCATATTGACTTTGTGAAGCTCCACCATAATCGAAATCGATTCAAATCGATAAAAAAAAACACATGAATACTCATCCAAAATTAATTCTAAACCAATAATTAAAATTATGACAAAAATTCTAATTAAAATTACCAAGAAATGGACTAAGATATTTAATCCAAAAAAAATGTTTTAACAAGAAAATTAATCGATTTTTATTTTTACAAACAAAAACCAAATACCAAAGTTTCAACAAAGATAAAAAGGACAAGGGTGTAATAAGAGTCTGGAAGCTGTAAATAACAAAAACAGGTCCAAGGCCCAATCCACTAGAGAGCCCATAGGAGGGGTGAGATAGAAATCCCAGAGTGTGAATAGAGTTTTAATGGTGTCTTGGCCCAATTCCTTGATGAAGCTTTTCGCATGAGGGGTGAGATAGTGATTTGGAAGTGCAAAAATTGATCCATGATGCTGATGAATCGCTGAGCCCAATCCATGTTTGTGTGCCAACAATTAACCTAAAAATCTCAGGAAGGAAATTAGATCCTCTTGTCTTCAAATTCACCATACACGATCTAAAGAAAACCCTATCTAACGGCGGCGACATGCTCCTCTTTCACCATGAAAACCGCCGTCGAAGCTCGCTCATCACCTTCATCTTGTTCATCCTCGATACCTCCTCCGTTCTCTTTTCTCCGTCGTGACCACATTCTCTCTCAAATCCACCGTCTGATCTTCTTCATGACATCGTCGCCTTCGTCATCTCCTTTCTCAATCGCGCCGTCAATGACGAACGAAACAGCCTCCGCCGCTATGGCTTCCTCCTCCGTCTTAGCTTCTCCGTCAACCCTCACTGAAAACTTCGACGTCGGAGCCAAACAAAACCACCATCGCCGTTCGTCGTCTTCGCATACTCTCACAAGATTTATACAAGAACGAAAATGATGCAACGATGATCTGAGATGATGCGTTCGTCGCATGTTTCAAGCTTGCCGTTATGACTCGGCCACGGTGGCCTTTACGCATAGTTTACGGTAAGACTCCTCAATTCGTTTGGTCGCATTCAGTTCATTGTTGTGTCCTTCGTCCTTGATAAATTTCCACCTTCTCACTGCAAAACTGAATTTGTCACATTGAATGATGATTATTGTTGATTCTTTGTGTATGTGATTTCGTTGCGACTTTTGTTAAGCGTGTTGTTGAATCTTGCAGGAAAGACTGAAGAACCGATGAAGCTCGAGAAAAAAATCGATATTGAGAATTACAAGTTCAGATGATGATGCAGGCCGAAGTTGATGTTGTTTCAGTTGAGAGATGATGACCGCTGATGCAGAATGGTGTAGAATTAATGAAGTGTTGAGGTTCACTACTACGATTACATCGCGGATACGTCGAATCTATGCTACAAGTTCTGAATCTGATGCTGAAGTAATCAAGGTTGCAACGTCGATGTCGAAGGGGAACCAATTCTTCTTGGATGATTCTCAGCCGCACTGAATCATCTCAGTTACTTGAAGATGTCGATGTTACAATTGTTGAAGATTGGAGATTCAAGGTGTGAAAATTAAAATTGATGAAGATGTGGTGGTCAAAGAAATAGTGAGGAGGTGATGATGACGATGCTATGCTTCAGGTACGTTCGACGGATCCGCTATCTCTAAATTTTCTCTTCTTCTTCTAACGTTCTTGAAGTGTGAACCGTGTAATGTCGTTTCTGTTGAATCTGGTTATGTAGAGACTATTGTTGTTGATGATAAATTAGATTTTTTGCAGGATTCTTGATGATGAAGGATGCTTTAGAGTGGTGATGATGATTCGTAGTTGAAGATGATGAAAGGTTTTTGAAGATTGGAAGAGAGTTGAGAAGATTGAAGATGGAGATTGAGATTGGAAAATGGAGAGTGAAGATTCGAAGATCGATTGGTGAACCTGTGAGATTCAGATCTCTCATATTTTTGAAGATGAACTAGAGAGTGATGAAGAGTGATTGATGAAAACTGGAATTTTTTCCCCTTTTTTGTAACTGCCTCCTTATTCCCATCACTGAGTTCTGATAAAAATCCCCTGTAACTGTTTTTCTGAATACTTGGTTGAAGGTTGTAACTAATTTTCTCTTTGGAGTTATTATTTTTCTCCCCAAAATTATATAACTGATTTTTCAGAGTTTTATCAATTATGCTAATTTCTGCTTGTAACCAAACTCCCACTGATATTCAATTTTTGTTTTATCCTGTTAGTTTTTGTAACTTAATTTCCTGCACTTTTGGGTTATGGATTTCTAAAAATATAGCTCCTTTTTGTATCAGTTTTTCTCTTTTGTTGAGGTCACCTTCCCTTGTTTTCTTTTGTATTGCTTTTCTGTTGTTATAAGAGTCAAGACCATTATGCTTAATGCCACAAGCATGTTCCACAAGACCTCACATAAGAAACATTGAAAATCTTCCATAAGTGCGCTTTGAAAATAGGCGTATCAAACCAATGTAAAGTACTACTCCAAAGATAGTAGAAACAGGTTTCCTCATGCCAACAAGAAAAATACAACATACTCCTCCAATAAGTTTTAAGAAAATAAAATTGGTGCAACAAGGTATCCGATCAATATCCATAAGAACACATCGAGAAGCATGTGAAAAGATAAACAATGAGTATTGAGTTTTAACCCATAAGAGGCCTTACCTTGAATGGTCCCAAAATCACACATACTTTTACTTTGACTTTGAGCAATTCATATACATGAATCCTCCAACAGACCCAACTTATCTTTTAAGAAATTTGGAACTAAATCTTAAAAACAAAGCACACTAATTGCAATTCGATTTCTCAACACAAACCAGACTTGGATATTAAGCCTCAAATAACCTCAACCATAATGGATCCTCAAGCAATATCTTGTGCACTTCTATCAACTTATACCCGAAATCATGTGATCTTCCCACAAAAGGAAAGTTATGAGAACCCTTTAAAGGTGTATAAACTGGATACCCGGTTAATCTTGGCAAATAAAAATCTTGTAGCTGGATGAGCTTCGCTAGAAAGAAGTTCATGATGTAGTGAACTTAACCTTCATCTCTATCTTAAATTTAATCACCACTAAATAAAGAAATCAACTCCCCGAAAAATGTTTTGATCCCATGCCTTCGGAGCTCAATGCAAATGTGTGATTGCGACTGCCATGACCTGATGGAATATGCAGATGAATGCAAAGCGTAAAGCCAGTCAGTGGTAAAAAAGAATGAGGGCAAATTTTGAGGTATTACAGCTGCTCCTATTCAATCATCTGCAGACCTGAATGGATAATTGCAATAGCTTTTAGACGTTCAAGGTGTGGAGTGATTGAATACTCGAATAAAACCTGAAAATTTGCACACTGAGGACAGTAGAAACACCATTTGCCCATTTATTTATTTATATATTTTTGATTTTGACCTCTGAATAGGTAACGGGGATAGAACCAGGTGGAATAGAATCAATGCAATCACTGCGACTGCTGAACGAACCGAAACCACAAGGAGGGTGCCTGTTGGCGAAACAGGACTTAACGCAACATCAACCGATTTGCGACTCAGATAAGATCAATCGATCTAACACGGAGATGGTATCAACCGATCCACCCCGAAAAGCGAGAATATAATATCATCCGATTTACAGCTCGAAGAGAAATGATATCAACCGATTCATGACTCAAATAAGATCAACCGATCTAATATGGAAATGGTATCAACCGATCCATTATCATCGCACTAAGACGAGATCAAAAGGAACAGGATCATTGTACTTAAATGATAACCTGAGACGCGATCGTTGTACTTAAATGGAGACGCGAAAAATGAGACTGTTGTACTAAAACAAGGCTCAAAGACGAGGCCATTGTACTTAAATGGAGACTCGAAAGGAATGGGATCATTGTACTTAAATGATAACCCGAGACGTGACCGTTGTACTGAAACGGAGACGCGAAAAAAATGAGACTGTTGTACTGAAACAAGACTCAAAGGCGAGACCATTGTACTTAAATGGAGACTCGAAAGGAACGGGATCGTTGTACTTAAACGAGATCCCAAGACGCGACCGTTGTACTGAAACGGAGACGCGAAAAAATGAGACTGTTGTACTGAAACAAGACTCAAAGACGAGGCCATTGTACTCAAATGGAGACTCAAAAGGAACGGGATCGTTGTACTTAAACAAGAGCCCAAGACGCGACCGTTGTACTGAAACGGAGACGCGAAAAAATGAGACTGTTGTACTGAAACAAGACTCAAAGACGAGGCCATTGTACTTAAATGGAGACTCGAAAGGAACAGGATCGTTGTACTTAAACGAGAGCCCGAGACGCGACCGTTGTACTGAAACGGAGACGCGAAAAAAATGAGACTGTTGTACTGAAACAAGACTCAACCGGGGATAACAACAAGACGTGGTAGAAGCATCCACCTTGGGAAATGAAGTTGTATTCTTGTGGGGAACACCTCAATCCGATTGGAGATGTAACGGGTCTTATGTAATATACCTCAAAACTGGCCCATGCTGGTATGCATATGTTTGAATTTATGGCGTAATGCTCCATGACGATGGAAATGCTACGCTTTGGAGGATGCAAATGTAATGATGATTATACATATGCAAATGCAAGGAGATCTCCTGATAAGGAGACTGCAGGTATCTCAGATAGCTTGACTGGGGAGAACTGATGATCATTGCATTGATCTGATCCATCCTGATGAGGAGGAGACAACTCTGCGGGGAAAGCTGTCAATGATGCACCGGCTCTGAACAACCGCCAATGCCAAAAATAAATTGGACTATGAGATTGGAGTGCCAAGCCATGCTGGAGATGGACTCTTCTTGAACTCTGGTGGGGGAAGTGAAGACCTCCTGACTTGGCTGGGAACCAAAGGCATGACACTGTTGAGGAAACACCTTGCTGGGGAGGAAAGACACTCCTTGTACTGCTGGGGATTGCCCCTGTATGAAGGGAAACTTCTGCTTAGGGATGACACCCACCTTCTGCTGCCTTGCTGGGGGAGATTTCAACTTCCAACTCTACTGGGGATGAAAGATAATGTCAATGATAAAGCTTCCCGCTGAAGATAAGAGCTCAAGTTGCCACTTGCTGGGGATAAGAAATAAATCCTCTCATGTTGGGAATGAGATATGTAAGGCGTCTCATGCTGGTGATGAGAGACGATGATACCATTCTTCTCAAGAAGTAACCTTCCATGAGACTTGCTAAGGAACCTTGATCGATGAAGTCCACAGATGAAACAACTCTTGCAGCACTGTGCTGACAATGGCTTTGCCCCTAGCCCTGGGTTGATAGATTGCATGCTAATCATGAGCGAACAATAGTTCTTTGCAATTTTCGACTCGCCTCAGATTAAAGTCCATCAGAAGTAAATGTCTCAAGAGGATTTTACAGAAAACATGGCATATGAAATGCCTCAGTGTCTTCAAACTCTTGGAGAGATTCATCGGATCTCGAAATAACTGCCCCAGACTGCATGGTCTGTGCAAGAATTTGCCTCGCAAGGATTCATGAAAAGCCTCATATCACTGTGAGATATTCTGCCCCAGGATAGGTGCTTCTGATAAACCGTCTTCGGGAGAGAGTACTTCTCATGCTCCTGGGATGGCCTGCTCCAGTACAAGTCCTGAAGTGATCACCTCTGAATGATTGTGCTTTGAAGAAAACACCCAGATCAAATGTTCTTTGAGAGATTAGATCTCGAGGTAATTGCCCCAGTTTGGCTGAAATTTGAATGAATGCCTCCGACTGATGGCTCTTTGAGAGATTTGATCTCGAATTGGTTGCCCCAGTTTGGCTGAATTCTGACGAGATTTCTCAACGTGATTGCCCCAGATTAGTTGGCTCTTACCACGACTATTGGGAAAGTCTCCACTCAATGGAGTTTCTTGGAAAAGTGCATCTTCATATGCTGGCCCTTCGGAAGTTTCAGACTTATCAACTTTGGCAAGATTAAGCTTCTGGACTGAAGTTTCATGTATGAATTTTTATGATGCCCAACAAATATATGCAAGCAGAAAATGTTTATTCTAAGAATGAAAATTCTAATGCAACACACATGTCAATCTTGAAGTTTTACTGAGAAAGATGTCGCAAACCTTCGTGAGAAAATCACTGGTTAAGATACGACATTAATTTTTTGAATAATAGAAAGCATGCACGTGCAACACCAACAAAGATCTTTCAACACCACTCATAGGAGTCAGGAACGCGGTCTCGTGGTAGTACGCTCTCAAAAATAACCCTGTTTCAGTTAGGACTTTTGAGGGTTGTATCGTGGCCTCGTTCACGGTTATAGAAACAAAGGATATAGGCTCGAAATTTATTTGTGCCCACCCCTCTTCGTGATTTCTCCATTCCTATTTTCAGCTAGCTTTCACAAGCACTCACCTCTCAAAAAGGGTTTTGTGATGGTTGAGGAACCAATTACACTAACGGTTTAAGCACCAATTAGGTTGTCATTGGGAGCCAGTCACCCCTCTTATCCTTGGTGTATGTGCCACACGACTTTGTTATTTTTTAAAGATCTTTCTTGTGAAATCCTTTTCGTCTTTCGCTTTTGCATTATTTTTCTTATCCCTAACTTTTGCTTGGACTGATTCTTGTGAATCTTTGATTGTGAAATCCAGCGGGATGCCCTAATTTTTGCCTAAGTCGCTTGTTTTCAAGTTTCGACTTAGCGGGCTTTCTCATTCATTTTTTTTCAATTCTTTTTTTTTTGAACAAATCGTGTGACACTGTTTGTCTTGAATGCTTTGCGAGGGTCGTGACTGTCTCACTCCTTTGTTGTTGAGGAATAACCATTGTGGTCTCTTGATTGGGATAACCATTGTGGTTTCTGGTCATTGGACCTCTTGATTTGGTACAACGAAAGGTAATGGATCCTCAGATTTGCACTCCTTTTTGAAATTTGAATGCTCGGTCAAACTAACTGACGCCTACCCTGCCCCTGGGTTAAGTGCGAGGGTTTTTTCATGCAAAAAGAAACTCCTACTTCAAGGCTCAAATGGGTTGGCGAGGGTCTATCTCCCTTATATCTCCGGTGTTTAGGATTTGAAACAATGCCTGTACATCGTCAACAAGGTCTTTCTCAAAAGCACACAATTAGAGATTCATGCATTTTCATTTTGTCATCCTCCCTGATAGAGTTTAAGCTCAACAGTTGGTATTGCAATGCACATACAAAAAATCATGAGTGAATACGAATGGATTACTTCAAGAAAAACATGTGCGTTATATTATGATTAACATTCAAAAACAAATAAGTTTCATGCATGCATACAAATGTTTAAACAAAAAATATAAACTACAAATGAAAAATGCAGTAAAGAAGCTGAACATTGCCGTCATTGAGGAGACTTGACTCCGTATGGACTTATTGCTTCTGAAGATGCCCTTGCAAACTAGGATGCCAATTTGATGGGGAGACTTCAATATGTGAGCAGACTTTCTGGCATGATGACCTTTGAGTCGATCAAATTTTGCACTTTGTACTTGAACACGTCATAGTTGTCAATTGTATGCCTAAATGCCCCTGAGTGGTACTTGCATCTAGCCTTCATATCATGGTTGCCATTATTGAGGAGGTCTGACTCCGTCTGGACTTATTGCTCTCGGAGAATTTCAGCAGTCAGTAGTCTGGATGTTTACTCAATCAAATTCGCGACCTTGTTTTTACCTTTGTCTCTGAAAGACTTTCAATCTTCAATTAAATGGCCAGGTGCCCCAGAATGGTAGTCAGACTTGGCATTCGGCATTGAAACCCCAAAGGGAGATTTATCGGAGATGATCCTGATGTGACTAGCTCAATCAGTTTAAATATGAGCAAATAAGGAAACACGTTGCATGTACGATATCAAAACAGGATCAAACTTCTTCTCAAGTTGTTCTAGCCTTTACCCTTATTCTCTGCCCGTAGGACTCTCTTGGGAAGCTGAAATTGGATGCCGACAAATGACGTCTGGAGGGAAGAGGTTGATAAATGAAGTTGATAAATAAAGTTGCTCGAAAAGATCTTGCACGATCTCCTGCCTACGTATCTCCATTGACCAATGGAGAATCAGAGCAGCGTAGTTCCCCTCAATAGGGATGAAAATAGCTTCATTTCCTTGACAATGAATTCAGGATTTCTATAACCGGCTCTTCTAAGTCTTCATCTGGTTGACTTCCTCTTTCAATAGTTTCTGATTCTGAAATAAAGCTTGTACCTCGACCCTGAATTGCCCCAGTTGGGTCTTCCTTTCGGTTACCTCCACCCGGAGTTGCTTCAAATATATACTTTGATGACTGTGATTCAAGTTGTCCATTCTGATGAGAAGTCAAGTCAGGAAAAGAGTTTGTCTCTGAACACCTGTCAAGAATGCAAGGATGTATGCAAATGCCATGTTCAATTATTTCTGAGGAATCTATCTGCTTTGATTCAAGTTTTGATACAGAAAAATCCAACAACATGATTCAGATATGTGATCCACAGAAATAATTAAACATGTGTGCAGAAATGCTATGATGTCATGTATGCAACAGGCATGTGATCAATGATCCGATGTTGGTGCCGGTGTTGAGCAATGAGTCAAGTGTCCGAATAGAACCATAATAGTAGCACCATCTCTGTATAGAACCCCATAACTGAGAACCCAATAACCGTAAAACTGGATCACATAATAGCATAGTCACTGATGGTGTTGAAGTTGAACAACGAACCAAGTGTCTGTGGAGAGTCATAATAACAGTCATAATATCAAGGTCACAATGGTAATCACAATAACAATTTCTCTGAATAGAACTCTCGAATCTCAGAATCAGAGAACCATAGAACACTGAACAATACTGACAAAGTGGGTATGTTGAAGTTTAGGGTTCCTGCAAACCTGTAAACCCCTCCCAATCTCACGGGTGTGCTACTCGGGTCAACATCACGGACTCTCAAAGCTGAATAGCAATAATACGTTCACCATTTCCGAGAAATGGCTCATGACCAAATCAGGGAATCGGTTTGGCATTATGTACTACTCAGGGAGGCCTCAGCTGAGTCCAAGGAAACAAGCATCCCTCATCGGTCCCCAGCTTCAAGAACTGAATCGAGAAACAATAGTACATTCATCCCGAAGGGTACAATACTACCGTCATACGAACAGTTTGCTTTGACTGGATTCCTATGAGAGAACCAGGCCATCCTATGCGAGTTCCCAGTGGGCCCTCGGATGCGAGTGGGTTTGCCAACAAATGTGGTTTGCCACTGTCATCACTGGAGAGGGTTGTTTCCACTAGGGTTCTCAATGATCGGTCCCTTGACTACACATAACTATCAAGGTAGTGTATTGCCCCAGAAAGATTCCGGAACCAATACATTCCCGAGAAGGTCGCAAGTCAAGGTGTGGAACTCACTACTACCAACATAGCAAGATGCCATGAAGCCAAAGTGGAACCACTCTAAGTCCTAGGGTGCACTCGAGCCCCGGTTACGAGCTCATCTCACAGTAACCCCATCCCACAGAAAAAATGAAAACCAGCACAGCCAGACAGTCCAGTATAATATGATGAATGGAAAATAAAATACTGAAAGCGATAAATAAATGCGATAAAGTAAAGCTGTAAAGTAAAAACATTAAATAAAAACAATAAAGCTAAACTAAAGCACACAGCAACAAACAAACACCCAAAGAAGCAAAACCAAACAGGCGCTAGGATTGACTCTACAAGGGAAACCGGAAGAATCAGGTTAGTCCCCAGCAGAGTCGCCAGCTGTCGCTCCCGGGATTTTCATCCTAGTACAAACGCGAAAGTGGCGCGGAAAAGGTTAGAGTCGCCAGCCAGACATTTTTATCCCAAATGAACGGGAAAGGTAATGTTGCACAAACCTGAGGAAGAAGGAAAGGACAAGGCCTTGCGAACCAAAGATCTGAGTTCGGGAGTTGGTTACGAATTGAGAAGGTATTAGCACCCCAATCCGTCTGTCGTACCCGACGAGATCCATGCTTGCTTGCTTATTTCAAAGGGTGAGAAGAATAACTCCTGCTGAATAAAACCGCTAACTGGAATGGAAATGAGAAATGAGAAAAGGAGAAAGGGAATGAAAAGAAAGAATGGGGAAAATGTAGGGAAAATAAAGAATGTGCTCGAACGGGCCCTACCCCGCTGCCTACGTACCTCATCGGGATAATGAGGATCAGAGTCGACGTAGTTCGCCTAACTAAGGCGGGAACTATTTGTTTGTGTTTTTTATGCTGGAACTGCGTATGTCTATGCTCAGGTGTTGCAGGCTCGTCTGGTACGAGTGCATTTACCGTCTTGCATGTGAGACAAGTCGCCGCGAGTTCGCGTTGTGAGTGAATGAGATGAGAAGAGAAGTTCCCGCAGGATAGTCGCTTATTATGTGTTTTTGTCTTTTATGAGAAGTATTTTGAATTTATTTGTTTTATGAAACAATCCCTTGATGAGACTTGTGCATCATGATAGACGAGCTTACACCACTCCAAGATGGAATGAGTGCAAGTGCTTCATGTAATAAGGCTATACACAAAGAATCCTTTCATTTATTTTTTAATTGTTTTTTTTTAATTTTGTTTGAAGATGAGAAAGAATGACTCAAATTGCAAAAAGGACAAACTAAGGGGACTAAGACACAACCCTAAGTTAGTTATCATATACAAAAGGGAGATCCTATGGTTAATGAGGTATTCTAATCTTAAGAAAGAAAAGGAAAAGAAGAAAAAGAGAATTAGAAACTAACTTACTTCCTAAGGAAGTTAAGTTGTCTCTAAAGAAAGGGAAAGCCTAAAAGCAAAGCACAAGGTGCTAAGGCAAACACAATTAAAATGCATAAGAGATGGGAATGAAGTAATTCTTACCTCAATCTCCCCCCTACAAAACAAAAGTTAGCATGACAAGGCATATTGAAAGTAAAATAAAAGCATGAAAGCGATTAAGTACCATAAACGTCCTAGAATGGAACTAGGGTTCAAAATAAGACCTAAGTCTAAAGGTGAAGGTACCTAAAGGTCACATGACTTCTAAAGTCAGTAGCTACATGTTATAGGCTCCTAAGGATGCTAGGATACCTCACAAGATCAAACTATGTCAAACTATGTACAAAACGTTCACCTAAGTTCACATGAATGCAAATTAGGGTACATGGATGAAGTATGAATGCATATGGCTTACAAACATGAATTAATACATGAAATGAACATCAAAGTCAGTAGTGAATGCTTATGAAGATGGATGAATGAATATACAATCATGGATGCAATGGATTAGGCATATGGAGCAATGAGAAGAAGATGTGAGATGAAATGGAACAAACATCGCATAAGATCGCACATGATGAAAGTTAAGGAAGAATGACATGTGAATATGCATGAAATGATTATGGGTCAGTAGAATACAAGGTATAAGATGAAATTAGAATTCATGAATAGGCATTAATGATTTCCACATAATTCAAGTTATTATTTAGAGGAGAAGAGAAACTAGCTTAGGTAAAAATTAGTTCATATAAGTATGCACTTTAAAGCACCAAAACAAACCAAATGAGTATGGTTCAAAAAATGACTTATGACTGGAATTAAAGACATACAAATGACCTATAATCAACTCCTAAAAGCTACCAAAAATTCCCTCAAGAAAATGGCATGAATGCCTTCTTAACATTTAAGTTATGCAACATATAAACACATGAATCAACCTAAGATCTAGGTGACATGGAAAAATAGCAAAAAGCCTTTAAAAATTATGAAATTAAATCTCTGGAATGATATAGTGATTATCTCACATGGTCCAAAAGGATTCCTTAAAATTATGCACCAAAATGCCAAAACAATTACTTGACTAGCAAGGTAGCAATGAATGATCACCCAAAAAACGACTCCACAAAGTGGATCAAAAAGGGCACCTAAAATTATGAAAAAATGCCTAAGGAGCATCAAAATGTCACAAATTACAGTAATTAATCATACACAAAAAGTAGGTCTCACACCTATGGGGAAAAAACGATTTCGGTCCCTTATGCCAAAACACTCCCTTTTGGGACAGCTCATGATCTAAAATCCAAATAAAATATTAAATTCACCCAAACCTGGAAACAAAAAATATGACAAATTAATTAAGAGGATGAGGAT
The DNA here is from genome assembly GCA_963966055.1 of Lathyrus aphaca. Lineage (NCBI taxonomy): Eukaryota > Viridiplantae > Streptophyta > Magnoliopsida > Fabales > Fabaceae > Lathyrus > Lathyrus aphaca. The sequence goes on from OZ014523.1 coordinate 39,818,253, forward strand.
CACTCATGAATTTTTCCAGAATTTTATCCCACCTAAAACTATTTTTAATAATTGCGACGAAACGGGCAAAAAAGTGGATTTTAAGGGGAAGTGAAAGGAATCGATCCTAATGGTTCGTAACCTAATCCCTAAGCTCCGAAATCAACACATATCAATATATATCACAAATAAATCCAATGCCTCAGGTGGGAGGGCTCAGTATGCACCTTAAGTTATATGGTCCTAAGCCGCATACAACTAAAATGATGCTTAAAAGTGGATTATCGAAACTACTTACTTGGATGAAATGCCGATTCTTCACATAAAAGAAATCCGAAAAAATCCCCAAGCAAGGTCTTGTAGTCTTCTATGAGCAAAATAAATGTCCATCTTCCATATTGACTTTGTGAAGCTCCACCATAATCGAAATCGATTCAAATCGATCAAAAAAACACATGAATACTCATCCAAAATTAATTCTAAACCAATAATTAAAATTATGACAAAAATTCTAATTAAAATTACCAAGAAATGGACTAAGATATTTAATCCAAAAAAAATGTTTTAACAAGAAAATTAATCGATTTTTATTTTTACAAACAAAAACCAAATACCAAAGTTTCAACAAAGATAAAAAGGACAAGGGTGTAATAAGAGTCTGGAAGCTGTAAATAACAAAAACAGGTCCAAGGCCCAATCCACTAGAGAGCCCATAGGAGGGGTGCGATAGAAATCCCAGAGTGTGAATAGAGTTTTAATGGTGTCTTGGCCCAATTCCTTGATGAAGCTTTTCGCATGAGGGGTGAGATAGTGATTTGGAAGTGCAAAAATTGATCCATGATGCTGATGAATCGCTGAGCCCAATCCACGTTTGTGTGCCAACAATTAACCTAAAAATCTCAGGAAGGAAATTAGATCCTCTTGTCTTCAAATTCACCATACACGATCTAAAGAAAACCCTATCTAACGGCGGCGACATGCTCCTCTTTCACCATGAAAACCGCCGTCGAAGCTCGCTCATCACCTTCATCTTGTTCATCCTCGATACCTCCTCCGTTCTCTTTTCTCCGCCGTGACCACATTCTCTCTCAAATCCACCGTCTGATCTTCTTCATGACATCGTCGCCTTCGTCATCTCCTTTCTCAATCGCGCCGTCAATGACGAACGAAACAGCCTCCGCCGCTATGGCTTCCTCCTCCGTCTTAGCTTCTCCGTCAACCCTCACTGAAAACTTCGACGTCGGAGCCAAACAAAACCACCATCGCCGTTCGTCGTCTTCGCATACTCTCACAAGATTTATACAAGAACGAAAATGATGCAACGATGATCTGAGATGATGCGTTCGTCGCATGTTTCAAGCTTGCCGTTATGACTCGGCCACGGTGGCCTTTACGCATAGTTTACGGTAAGACTCCTCAATTCGTTTGGTCGCATTCAGTTCATTGTTGTGTCCTTCGTCCTTGATAAATTTCCACCTTCTCACTGCAAAACTGAATTTGTCACATTGAATGATGATTATTGTTGATTCTTTGTGTATGTGATTTCGTTTCGACTTTTGTTAAGCGTGTTGTTGAATCTTGCAGGAAAGACTGAAGAACCGATGAAGCTCGAGAAAAAAATCGATATTGAGAATTACAAGTTCAGATGATGATGCAGGCCGAAGTTGATGTTGTTTCAGTTGAGAGATGATGATCGCTGATGCAGAATGGTGTAGAATTAATGAAGTGTTGAGGTTCACTACTACGATTACATCGCGGATACGTCGAATCTATGCTACAAGTTCTGAATCTGATGCTGAAGTAATCAAGGTTGCAACGTCGATGTCGAAGGGGAACCAATTCTTCTTGGATGATTCTCAGCCGCACTGAATCATCTCAGTTACTTGAAGATGTCGATGTTACAATTGTTGAAGATTGGAGATTCAAGGTGTGAAAATTAAAATTGATGAAGATGTGGTGGTCAAAGAAATAGTGAGGAGGTGATGATGACGATGCTATGCTTCAGGTACGTTCGACGGATCCGCTATCTCTAAATTTTCTCTTCTTCTTCTAACGTTCTTGAAGTGTGAACCGTGTAATGTCGTTTCTGTTGAATCTGGTTATGTAGAGACTATTGTTGTTGATGATAAATTAGATTTTTTGCAGGATTCTTGATGATGAAGGATGCTTTAGAGTGGTGATGATGATTCGTAGTTGAAGATGATGAAAGGTTTTTGAAGATTGGAAGAGAGTTGAGAAGATTGAAGATGGAGATTGAGATTGGAAAATGGAGAGTGAAGATTCGAAGATCGATTGGTGAACCTGTGAGATTCAGATCTCTCATATTTTTGAAGATGAACTAGAGAGTGATGAAGAGTGATTGATGAAAACTGGAATTTTTTCCCCTTTTTTGTAACTGCCTCCTTATTCCCATCACTGAGTTCTGATAAAAATCCCCTGTAACTGTTTTTCTGAATACTTGGTTGAAGGTTGTAACTAATTTTCTCTTTGGAGTTATTATTTTTCTCCCCAAAATTATATAACTGATTTTTCAGAGTTTTATCAATTATGCTAATTTCTGCTTGTAACCAAACTCCCACTGATATTCAATTTTTGTTTTATCCTGTTAGTTTTTGTAACTTAATTTCCTGCACTTTTGGGTTATGGATTTCTAAAAATATAGCTCCTTTTTGTATCAGTTTTTCTCTTTTGTTGAGGTCACCTTCCCTTGTTTTCTTTTGTATTGCTTTTCTGTTGTTATAAGAGTCAAGACCATTATGCTTAATGCCACAAGCATGTTCCACAAGACCTCACATAAGAAACATTGAAAATCTTCCATAAGTGCGCTTTGAAAATAGGCGTATCAAACCAATGTAAAGTACTACTCCAAAGATAGTAGAAACGGGTTTCCTCATGCCAACAAGAAAAATACAACATACTCCTCCAATAAGTTTTAAGAAAATAAAATTGGTGCAACAAGGTATCCGATCAATATCCATAAGAACACATCGAGAAGCATGTGAAAAGATAAACAATGAGTATTGAGTTTTAACCCATAAGAGGCCTTACCTTGAATGGTCCCAAAATCACACATACTTTTACTTTGACTTTGAGCAATTCATATACATGAATCCTCCAACAGACCCAACTTATCTTTTAAGAAATTTGGAACTAAATCTTAAAAACAAAGCACACTAATTGCAATTCGATTTCTCAACACAAACCAGACTTGGATATTAAGCCTCAAATAACCTCAACCATAATGGATCCTCAAGCAATATCTTGTGCACTTCTATCAACTTATACCCGAAATCATGTGATCTTCCCACAAAAGGAAAGTTATGAGAACCCTTTAAAGGTGTATAAACTGGATACCCGGTTAATCTTGGCAAATAAAAATCTTGTAGCTGGATGAGCTTCGCTAGAAAGAAGTTCATGATGTAGTGAACTTAACCTTCATCTCTATCTTAAATTTAATCACCACTAAATAAAGAAATCAACTCCCCGAAAAATGTTTTGATCCCATGCCTTCGGAGCTCAATGCAAATGTGTGATTGCGACTGCCATGACCTGATGGAATATCCAGATGAATGCAAAGCGTAAAGCCAGTCAGTGGTAAAAAAGAATGAGGGCAAATTTTGAGGTATTACAGTATGAACATCATATTTATCAACTTCTTCATATGAAGTAGGCACTTGTGTTGCATAAAAATGAGTGGAAGGAATATCTAAATTTTCATCACTATGAGGAATGTATTTTTCTTTGAGAACAATTAATCATCTCCTCGATAAGTCTGAAGGGTCTGATGAATAGTCTGGTCATATAAGTTGTCTTGTCAATGTCAATCCGTGTGAATCATAACTCATCAGTTTTTACATCATTGTTATTGGGAACCCACTTGCATTGAAATAAAGGCACTTTGAAAATAACATAAGCAATCTCTGAAATCTCCTCAATGACACCATAAAACACTTTAGATGCCAATTTAGGATTCTTATCTTTCAAACTAGAGAAATACATGGATTCAGCCTCAACCATAACCCTATTATTTTTCATTGTACAACGGTCATCTTTTTCTTTTGTATAAAATAAAAAATTATTAATGGCATATGCAAGAGGAAAATAAGTTATTTTTCCTCTATCTTCTGGAGTTTATTGTTGTCGTATACCCATCTCCACCAGTATTACTTTTCAAGGCGTGTTGGTTCTGATATATCATCTGATATGTTTCTCAAGGGATTGTGATTGATGTGTTGATCACTTGATATGTGAAGCAAAGGATATTGCTTAACATGTTAGCCAAATGATAGTGCTTGAAGATTAAGATGTGTCGATCAAGATGAAGCTTGAAGATCATCTGATGTAATGATCAAGTGGATGTTTGAATATCAAGTTGTGTTTATCAAAGTTGTGTTGATCAAGTAATAATGTCGATCAAGATTAGCCAAATGATAACTCTTGAAGATTAAGATTTGTCGATCAAGATGAAGCTTGAAGATCATCCGATGCAATGATCAAGTGGATGTTTGAATATCAAGTTGTGTTTATCAAAGTTGTATTGAACAAAGTTGTGTTGATCAAGTAATATTGATAAAGTTGTGGTGATCAAGATTGTTATGCTTGGAGATCAAATTAACTTTTCCTATCTATGGGAGACATCATCGTATGTCAAGCAGTGTTTGGTGAGTCGACAAACATCTTTGTTCAATTAGTTTGTCTGATGATGGAGGTAGTCATGAAGAGTTATCTCAAACATCATCAGAAGAAGATTCAAGGTTTCAAGTGAACAATGTCTCTAAAGGTATAAGACTAACTCTCGACTTTATTAAGGAAAATCACACACACACACACTTTCAATCCTTTAAAAAGCCCCTCTTCTTTTATGAAAATGACATAAATATGTTTTAAAAGCCTAGCTAATTGATCAAGGAACTTTTTGTTCGATTTGAAGTATGTTTTACAAAAGGATAATCGATTATACATAAATGAGAGTCAATTATTTCACTTTGTAATATATGAAATAGATTGAAGCAATCTCTTAATGATTGGAAACAACTAAAAATACAAATCATCCATTTTGAGGATCCAATCAATTATGCATTTGGGATAATCAATTATTAGCATTGAAAAACTCATGGATTGTGTTCATATTTGAGTCACCTTTGTCCTACAAGTAAAAAGGCTTTTCTCATTTCCAACACATTAGAAAACGTATTTAGATACGTTTCTCTCACTTTCATCTCTCTTTTTATTTTCTCACATTTGTCTTAGTACTATTTAGAGTGAAATGTTTATATATGTGAGATAGTCAGGTCTAGTATAAGAGGCGTAATTGTAAATTTTCATTAAAAGAAAATTTATTTTGTTTGTGGATAAACCAAGTAATTCTTGAGGTAAATCAAGTAAAACCTTGCTTGGTTGAGGATGTCTCCATTAATAAAACCCTTAGTCTCGTTCGTGAGCTTAACTAGTTGTTAAAAGCTCTCAGCCAAATCCTGAACTTAATCAATTGTTATAAAAAAAAAACTCTGAGTTAGTTACAGATAGGGGTGTGTATGGTTGGTTATTTTTAAAAACCAAATCATAATCATTTTCAAACCATTTAAATGGTTTTGATTCATAACCAAAACCACAATTTAATCAAGATTGGTTTTAAAACTAGTTATAAATTTGGTTATGGTTATATAACTAATTTTTTTTTAAATCCAGTTAAAAAAAATCAGAATATATATATATATATATATATATATATATATATATATATATATATATATATATATATATATATATATATATATATATATATATATATATATATATATATATATATATATATATATATATATATATATATATATATATATATATATATATATATATATATATATATATATATATATATATATATATATAAACTTAAAAATTTTGGATTTTGGATAATAACCGGATTATAACTGAATTCAAAAAATTTTAACCGGTTAATAACCATTTAATTATATTCGAATTATATGAATGGATAACCAAAATCATTAAAACTAAACTGGTTAATAATCATTCAATTATATTCAAATATTTAAAATAAATTTGAATTTGATTATAGATTTTGGTGTTACAAGTGTATATTTTGCACACCCCTAGTTATAGAGATTCCCTTACTTTACTTTGTCTTGGTTGGAAAGTTAACAATTGAAAAACTTCCAATTTTGTAAAAGGAAATTGTGGGCATATGCTCTAAATAGCTTTTTAACATTGAAAACTTTCAATAAGAAATTCTTGAAAACAAAAATAGATGTTTTTCTCTTATCCATCAACTTTTTTATTTTTTTGGGTCATTTATTTCTATTCCACTCTATTTTGCAATAAAGAGATTTAACTTCGATTTTGTAAAAGTGTTTGTTTTAAAAATTGATTTTATATAAATTATTTGAGTGTATTAAAAAAATTGCTGAAAACAGTTTGAAGATTTATCATAAGCTATTATAAGTTGTTTAAAATGGTATAACATCAAATAAACCCAAATTAAATTTTCCAAATTGTCTCTAAGCACAAAATCCCACTGCATTTAATAGAACTTATTTTGCGCACATAAAATCAACTTCTATCAAAACTAAACAATCCAATCAGAAGGAAACCGATCATTAAACAAAAACCAAACTGATAAAAAGTTAGGCAAGCAATGCAAACAATCTGTAATCAAAAGAACTCTTGATTTTTTCTACTACAATATGCACCACAAAATCATATTTCATTTTTTGTTAGGAGAAAGGGGATGGTACAGTAATAATGCACACACATGACTCATCATTAACAGAAAGATAACTGCTTACAAGTTTTGTTACCAAATGTGAAATATATAGATAGATACATAGACTTCAAGGTCATGAACCATTGGCAAGATAAACACAAATATACTTACAAATATGAGGCATGCAGGTTAATCAACTGTCAAATACATTGATAGTATAGTTTCTTATTGACAAACAATCTATAGATGTTGTAGCAGCACAATCCAAAATGATGAAGTCATCAGAAAAACAAGCTTCCCCAGGCTGCTATAAATGCAAAGCCACCAAATGGAGCCAATGTTGAGTATTTTCTGTCTTCAAGAAATGCAACCGTATAACACCTAAAAGTTCCAACTTTTGTCTCAATATCGTCAAAGATGAACACAGAATAATCACATTCTATTTTTCACAAATATTTATTCGCAACAATCAGATAGCACGGGTCCAAAGTATTGTTATAGGCTTGTCTTACTTGTTGGACAAAGGGTACTAGGAAGAACATTACAGCCACGGTGTTCCTAACAGCAGAGAGCGAAACAAACCACAAGCCAACATCAAAAGGAAAGGTCACACAAACCACTACCGTATCAAGAGAAATTCTCTGTAGCCTACGGTCAGCATACCCACTGAGGCACTAAAAAAGAACAGACAGCCTAAGAAGCACTAAGGGGGAGTATGGAATAATTCTCCTGGCAGCAAGCAAAAGCGAGAAAGCAAAAGTGGGCCAACTCACAGATAGTGAAATAAGGAGCATCAGAAATTTCCTACAATGCAGCTAAGCAACAAAGTTCTCGAGGATGGATGGTCAAATCCCAAGTTGTTATGTTGTTTCCCCATTAAAAACTGATGAGTCTTAAATCGCATTCACATTATATTTCTACCTATGTGGAGACCCCAACTTCAGTGAGTACTACGGATTTGTAAGTTATGAAGCATCGGCACAGACACGGACACAATAGTGACATGTGAACAGTGGTAATAATTTGAGAAAATGGACATGTCTCACTCTCGCATCATTTTTAACCATATCATATAAGTATCGCTTTAAAAATAACTATGATCCAGCAGTGCTCTAAACAAAATGGTTAACTGTCCATTGATTGATACCATACCCTAACTCTGAAATTACTGGTTTCATTCTATAAATAAATAAATCGGACCTGGAAAACCTTAATTCAGTAAGGGATTAAGAGAAGTTATATCTTAGTTTCATCATCAACACAAATAACTCCAAGCCTATACTGATGTCACCCTCATTCACATGAACACTATCTTAATTATTAAATTGAACTCTATATGCCTCTCAAATCCCTGTGCCCACTTTTGATTTCCGACACCTCCTTACCCCCAAAAATTATAAACAGATAAATAAAGCAACTTTACAAATAAGCATCACAAAAAGCTGGAAGTAAATTTTAAGAGAACTTACGTCCCAGAGAAAGCCAAGATTCCAGCTGTTAGAAGCCCTCCAAACTGCATAATGAAAATGATAAGAGAAAAAACAAATTGATGATTATCATTTCACAATCACCATATACTAAGCATTTGTATGGTTCCACAAATGAAAAATTATGAAAATTTGATTTACCAAAATTGATTCTAAATAAAATTAAGGATGTGTTTAGAACTTCGCTTGCAAACCATTTTTCACATCCCGAGACATTTTCACTAAGAAAATATAGAAGCTATATTTAAAAGGGGAAACAATGTAAACAAAATGAAAAATGGGAACTTACAAGATTGGGATTTTTTGTAATTGGAGCTGAAAGTAATGCAGCGGTATGAACCAAATGGTAAAGCGATGCTGTATGCCAAACCTTCAGAGACACGTTAAAAATTGAAGCTTTAATCGTGAAATACAAGTGAATACAAATAGGGGGAAAAGGAGAACTACAGAACGTACATCTTTGTAAGAAGGGTTTTGGGGCTTGAAAGCGTGCGCACCATAAGTGCCCAATCCAAGTGCTGCTACACCTGTTTCATTGAATTACCGTTACAGAAGAAGAAGACAATGATATAGATCAGTTGAGAGAGAATTCACCTGAAACCGCAGCCACTTTGTGCCAAATTAGAGGATTCATTTGATCTGATTTTAACTGTTTCTTACTTTTTCTCTGAGCAGTAACAAACTCTCTTCAGTCTATTGATTCTTGACTCTTGAGAACGGGAGGTTATACTTTTTCAATACAACAACTCTTATTTTATATTTTATAAAATAAAATATGTATACATTTAATCATTCTTTAGAAATAGTTTGCATACGATCTAAAGCGATAGAAAGGAGATGAAAACATTATATCCACCACTCTAACCAAATATGCCAATGTCAACTAAACATAACTTTATGTATTTTGACAATTTAATCGTAAAGGACTAATTAAGCAAGGATTAAAACTAATATTAAATACATATTCTAATCGAACTAATTCCAATATAAATTTATTTTTGTAATGTTGTTGTTTGGTAAAATTAGCTGATAGTTTATTATAGCTGGTGATTTATAACTAATAAATTAATTTGAATATTTGATAAATTAACGTTAAACTAGCTGATAAATAAAAAATGATATAAAAAAAATATTATTAATTAAGAAAATAGTGGTCATATTTATCAAAATAATTTTTATTCAACAAAAATAAATGTATTAACAATGAAATGTAAATTTTAAATATAATTATAAAATTAAATATAATACAAAAATATATTAAACACTTACCTATAAAATTTGTAATGAAATTTAAATATCTAAAATAACAATGTTTTCATTTGATCTTATATTTTAATAAAGTACATATTTTTATCTTTTTTTTCCTCTCAAAATCTATGATATGCCTACTAATAAATAAATGTATTGAATCATTTGTTATCATATTTATAAAAAAAAAATTAATAATAAAAACTCAAGTAATAAATAATTAAAATAATAATTTAAAAATAATAAAAACAATTCATTTTAATGAATCAAAATATTTTATTAATAACAAAACAGAAGATAGATTATATTATGAATTTGTTCCGTAAAAATAATGAATTTGTTCCGTAAAAATAATGACTAATCTTTTTTATTCCCTCAATTAAAACATAATTATTTTAATTTAATTTATATTAATATAAAGGGTAAAATTGACTTTTTGATAAAATAGTGAGGGTATAAATAGAAGAAAAAATCATAAGCTAAAAGCTATAAGCTCAAAAGCTACTTCAAATAGCTTTTGAAATGAAAGCTAAAAGCTAGTAAAAAAACTACAAACTAAAAGCTAAAAGGCTGATATCAAACAGAGCTTTTTCATTGATATGAACTGAAAAACTAAAAATTATAAGCTAAAAATCATTTTTTATGTCTTATCAAACAGACCCTAAAAAGAACAGTAATAAATAAACAAAATCATCAAGAAAAATTTTAGGATATTGAGTCTCTTCAATTTATTGAAACAAATGACATTCATTTAGACTACAAAAGTTAACAATGTTGATTTAAAAAAAGCAATAAATAAACAAAATCCTCAAGAAAAATTTCTTGCAACAGTTTGTTTGTACCTAAATTTACTAAGTAGAGCAGACCATTTATAATGAACCTCAAATATTTGTTGCCGAGCTTTTATTTGATCATCCACATGTTGATACTTGTCTTTCTTCACATTCTCCAACTCCATTTTGTGGCCTATAGTTTCTTGAATGCATTTGTCCTTTTCCTCTTGAAGATATGTTATTTCTTTCTCCAATTGAATGATCTTTTCCTGTAAAGCTACTTCCTTCTGTTGAGTTTCATCCAAAAAACTTTTTGCATTGGAAATTTTGGAAGAAAGTGTAACGGCCGCCTCGTTGTAATGAGCTTCAATCACAGAAAAATTTTCTATGGTAATAAAGGCTTGCTTGAAGGAGCGTAGTATGGTTGGGAATTCTGTGTGCATTGTGTCTATTATAGCTCGGAGTTCGTCTGATAGAGCTATATCTTTTAAGGAAAGGTGGGACAAGAAGTTAAGAGCCGTTAGAAGGCGAACGCTGTTAGCTTCTGAGCTAGCTATGTCTTTTAGAGGCATACTCAAAGACTCTTCCAGATCAGAAAGAGCCTTAGCAACTAAGTTATCTGCAGTCACTTCAGAAACACGAGGTGTGGCTATTTGGTCTTCATCATCTTCTTCAACAGGAATGAGATTATCATTTTCTTTAGTAGTGTAAGTCTCAGTTTGGGAGAAGCTGGTTTCATTCTGGGAAGCATAAAAACAAAAAAGGCGTTATCAGTTAGCCACATCAGTTTTTTGGATGGAAGTGTAAGTTAAAATATGAATGTGATCACTATGATAGTAACAAGTTCGTGAGAGTTATAGTACTTCAGTTTCTTGATTCCACTTCTGTTGCAATTTGCAAATAATAAATCAGAAACAAGGAAGCTCTATTTTGTTGGAGAGGTCATTTGCATACACGAAAAAACTTACTCGAGGATTTGGACTACATTGAGAGGTAGCTAGCGGGCTTGAATGCGAGCTATCCGATTCAGAATAAATTGACAAATCTACTATCTCCACGTTCTTTATTGTTGTTCCCTCTTCAGTAACCATCTGCACCAAAGCAAAAGATTTATAAGTTGTAACTCTGCAGTATACTTACATTTTCATATTCAAAATTTGTGTATCTTATTTCTACATCAACTACTCTTTTACTGTTAAATTATGTATTGTATATATGTTCAGCTGGTATTATGTTGTTTGAGAACTTTCATCGGTACTTACATATTCTCCAAGTGGCTTTTGTTGTCTCATGGAACATGGTTCATCCATTGGTTGTCCTTGAAACAACTCCTACAAGAAGTAATTAACAAATTTATAGACAATAATCTGAAGACATGTGTTTTCTGCAACAATGAGACAAGGAATATAGCAGATGAATATAGAAGAAAAAATGTTCCATTTACAAGTTATTTTTATTCCTATACCTCCACAACTTCATTCTAGGGAAAAAGGGAAAAGAAAAAGTTGTAGGTGTATGGTGTTAAAAAGTCATGGTAAATATTAAAATAAAATAATACCGAACCTCTGTCGAGTTTGGTGAAGAAATTAGTGACAGTTTCTGCTCCTGTGATTGTAAATCTTGTATCACTTCGATTTCGTTCTTTGATGTAAGGAACTCATGACCATTTGTTGTTGTACAACCTATGTCGTGTAAGTATGGACGGAGATAGAAACCAATTTCGTTGTCTAAAATAACAGATTGTACTGAGTTATAAACTTTGAGAAAACAAAAGCAAAAAAATAGAATTAAATAAAATCGCCCAACAAAATAGAATTACAATGACACATGAAAAGGCCACAATCTATAATACTCTTCAATCTCATTTCAGTTGTAGTTTTAAGCAATACATACATCTTATGAAAGACATGAATTTGCTGCGTAATATTGAAAAAATTAACCAAGAGTACCTTTTGATATTATAAAGTGACGAATAATTTAAGACACATCAATCTTTCAAACGCGATAGATAAACTGAAATAGAGGGAGTAGTATATAGCAGCATACCACAATCATAGGTTTGTAGCATGTTCTCAATAGTAGTCGTCGAAGATGGTGAGAATATTGGGCAACTGTGCACCAAAAGACTGGTCAGAGTCTGAAACTCAACAATCCCTTGACATATATTATTGAGGTTTGGCAGTTGCAAAAACATTACATGTTTCAGTTTTGGAAGCAAGACTTCCACTCTCCCTTCTCTCACACCAGGACCAACTTTAAAAACTTGAACTAGACTGGAATCTTGATTGAGGGTCAGATTTTCCAGTTCTGGAAACTCATGGGATGTGGTGATATAAAACAAATGCTTCAATTTGTTGCAGTGTGTGACAAGAAGAAACTTTAGCTGCGGGAAGTACACTTGATGATTCGGGAGATTTTCATTTTCTTCTTCATTTTCAATGATCTGCTCCAATTCCTCGCAATGTTCTACCACTAGGATCTTCAACAGAGGTAGGACTCTCACAACAGAAATGGAGAAGATAGATTTTAGTTTTGGACAATTGCAAATGTGTATTTTGTGAAGATGTTGAAGGCTCACAAAATGTTTGGCACCCACCCATATGCACATTAGCTCTGGCAAATTGACCAATTTAAGGTCTTCTAGCAAAGACATCACTTGTTGTCCATTCTCACTTGGGAATCCCTTCATTTGAAAAATGCCTTCAATTTTGGATCCGTTCTCTATAGTAACAGATATTAACTTCTTCTCAATACTCGTGCTTGTTTCTCCTTCATCCTGTAAAAGCATACTAACCATTACGTCTAATAGGAATGTTAACAATTTTTTATAGACATGTTGGAACAGTATAAAACAGAATATGTCGATTCTATTTTGTGTTTGATGCATATTGAGAAACAAATGTATGTAATAAGAAAGACAATGAGAGGGAGAAAGAGAGTTGTACTGTTTTAGAACTAGGATCGGAATCAACCATCAAATTATTCACTGATAGACCAACATCGTTCATGACAAGAAGCTGCAAAGACGAGCATGTTGCATGGTAGTTTTCTGGACATATTGCAGTCATATTTGGCATATTGTAGAGTGCAACTTTTTCCAAAACAGGAAGGTTAATTTGGAAACTGTTTGGATATTGAGGGGAAGAATGACCAAATACATATCTCAACTCAGGAGTGTCTGTGATTTCTATGGCTTCCAATTTCACCAGTCCTCTTGCAAATGTAACAGGCAATATACATTTCAGCAAATGACATCTCGTAATACTAATCTTTTTCAAACTTTTGAACATTGACTTATAACTCTGAAAGTCGTGATGATCATCCTCAACTAATTCTCCCCTTCTATTTTTCTTAGCCTTTCCATATGTTACCAGTTGCTTTAAACCATGGCAATCTTGTATTGTCAATTCTTCCAATGAAGTCAAGGTTTTAGCAGTAGATGCTGTGAACAACGAACCCAGCGTTGGACATGATATAAGTGTTAACCATACAAGGCTGGGAAGACCAAATGATCCTGAAAAATAGTTGCACAAGAGCAACATCACGTCACGTCCTTGTATTTAGAGATGATCTATAATTAATATTGCATCTACTATATATGTTCATCAAGCAAATTTTTATCACGCCGCAACAGGAAAAAGAAGAATCGTTAATTTAGAATTATCTACACTACCCTAATCCTTCACAGCATATTTTGTCCAAATAAATTTCAAAAAATAAGTTCTGATCATTGAAAATCACTATGAATGAATTAACATAGCCAGTTTAGAGTGGAAACAACATATCAATTTTTGAGTTGTCCTGCATTTTGATACTGGAATAAGGAGTATTAATTTGATTATTCAGCATATATATGGCATTTCTTTCTTATCAAAAGTTTTCGAAACTATTGATACTTCATTGAATAGCATCAACTTAACATAAGAGTCAGAGAGTAAGTAGATGTTTGTGTACCTAAGGGAGTTGCATTGCCAATATCATCAACGATTCGATCTAGCTGATTGCAGTTTTCTATCTTTAGCGCTTTCAATTGAGGGAGTCCTCCTGACATACAGGATGAGAAGATATATTTTAATCTTCTACATCCACATATCTCCATTTGTTGAAGATTTTGGAATTGGAGGTTTGTTGATTCTACATTACTCTTACATACATATCTGAGCTGAGGTAGATTCTCCAAATACAACATTTCCAAGCATGATGTCGGTGGATCTTTTTCTCCATCGATGGATAATCCTACTAGCTGAAAGATACCTTCTAACTCACAGTTATTGACTCGAACTTCTTTTATATTTTGCACAGTTTGATTGGAAGCTTCATTGATTATCGGATCGTTGTGTAAAGCCATGCAAGTATTGATAGACACCATGAAAAACTCTCCACAGTTTTGCAAATTGAATTGAAGCAATGATGGCCACGTTAGATAACAATCTTCTGGACAAATGCTATTGATATCCGGCAACATAACAAGAGTAAGCTCTTCCAATGCCGAAAGCTCGATGATCTTAAGTTCATTTTGGTTCTGACCATGTGTGCTTAGGCCAAATACATATTTCAACTTAATATTACAAACAATTTCCAAGCACTCCAACTGTACAAGGCCTTGAGCTAAAGTGATTGGGATTATGTATTCCAGCACATCACACTCTCTAACATGAAGCTTTTTTAATTTTGGAAACAACAGTAGCTTGTGATCATAAGCACTAATTATCTCCTCTCTATCATCATCAATTAGTATATGCTTAAGTGCAGGGCAAGATAACACTTGTAATTTCTCCAGTTGTGCCAGATTTTGAGCAACTGCAAGTGTGAAGAGACATGTTAGCTTTGGACAATGACTTATATATAGGTCTTCTAAATTTCCAAAATGACCACCAAGAGGCATTCGACCATTGTATAAAGCTCTCAAATGCTCCATGTGCTCAATTCTTAGCCAAAGCAACTTGCAAAAGAGAGTTCCTACCTCCATCAGACAAGTGTCAACCAAACACTCTATCCCCTTAGAATCGCGTATCAAAAGATCAGTTAAATGGTTCATATTTTGAAATATGTCGGGGATAATATTCTTATCACTTCCCTCGATACCTGCTATACACAAGACCTCTGCCTTTTCGGCCAAATCTTTGATCGTGCTATTAGATGTATCCAAATAACTGAGAAACAAAGTTCTGTGATGATTGAGAAACTCTTCTTGGAAACCAGCAAACATGCTTCCTAATTGTATTTGATACCTCTGTAATACTTGGCGGACACTGAAATTTTTTAAGAATTCGACGTCCCATTTTGATCTACGGTCAGCAAAGTACAGTTCTTCCAGCTGCGTGTGTCTCCCAATCACTTCAAACGGATTCATTTTCATGTCGCATTCTGACAAATCCAACAATTTCAGGTTTGTCAATTGTGTAACCATATCAGGTAATTCAAAGAATGAACAATCACACAATGTAAGACTTTCAAGTTTCTTCATATCTCCCACAAATGAGATGTCAACTAAATCCCACTTGCTCAAAAGTATGCAACGAAGATTTGTCAACGATTTTAATGACATAGTCAACAATGGCCTTCTCTCCCGACCCTTGTTGTAAAGAAACAAAACTCTGAGCATTCTCATTCCTTTGAAAAATTCATCTGATACTTGTGTATCTGTGTGAATGTGTAGAAAGTCGAGATTGGAACAATCCAGATTAATTGGAAATTTCTCACACCACAGATATCTTAATGAAGCATGTTCCAAAGTCATTCTATCCTTTTCTGAGGCACACTTAATCTTATTCTCTGCAATCCAATGGGCTACATTGCGAACTAAGTCATGCATTTTAACACATTTTCCTTCATCAACATTTAGCAACAAACAAGAACTTATGAGCTTATTTTTAGCCGCACTCACTTCATCCCTAGCCCCTTCATATGAGCGAACTTCTCCAACTATGCCTAACCCAATTGCAGACCTAGTTAAAAACTCCACAGGAATTTCACAATCTTCAGGAAACACAGAACACAACAAGAAAAGTGACTTGGCCTCTTCAGTGTCCAGATTGTCGTAGCTTAACTGCAAACACTTGTACGGGTTTTGCAAACCTTTTTCAATATTAACAGGCTTTGAACTTCTCAATCTATCCAATGCAACCTTCCATTCAACCTCAGCCTTGCCTTTCAAGCTGCAAGCCACAGCTACAGCGGCAACAGGCAAGCCTTTACATTCATTTGAAATTTCTTTAGCCAAATTCTTTACAGTATTCCAAGTTCCTTCAGATATGAGTGCTTGCTTTTGGAAAAGATCCCACGTTTCATCGTTGGTTAGTGTTGATAGGTTAATTTTTTTCTGGCAATCCATCAAAGTACAAACTGCTTCAGATCTACTGGTAATGAGAACCTTGCAACCTTTATGATGTTCACTAGAAGGAATCCCAATGGCATCGAAATCTAACATTTGCCACACGTCATCCAGAATCACAAGAACCCTATCTTCCTGTGTTAGCCTCATGCATAAGCGTTGTGATCGGTCCATTTCATCTTTTTCTTGGAATTCAAATTCAAGAGAGCCTGCAATTTTTTCTTGGATCCTTTCCACTTCCACAGTACTAGAAATAGGCACAAAAAGCACTTGATCAAAAAGATGACCACATCTCTTGCCTACTTCCATTGCAAGCATTGTTTTTCCACAGCCCCCCATCCCATACAATCCAATCATAGTAACCTCATCATCTTCAAAAGCACACGTAAGTTCCTCATAAGCAGGTTTTCTACTATCAAACTCCCAGCATTTTTCAGAAGGAAAAAAGCCTGCTGGAAGTGAAGCAGGCCAATCAATCTGTATATATTGTCTACCTTCTTCAATGCACAATTTAAGGTCCCTTTTTTTCTTTGCCAACTTCCTGCCTACACGGTATCGCCAAATCCAATTTGGACAGTGCCCAAGACAAGAGTTCTTTTCTGTTTTTGCCGTTTGTAGTAACTGATCAACATTGCCTATGACAATGTTAGCATCCTTCAACCACTTGTCAACAATCTCAGCGGTCTTTCTAGTTTGCTTCTTGGCTCGTGTTACACGTTCTTGGACACTATCTCTTGTTACAGTCAAGTTACCTTCTTCTTTTGCAACATCTTGAACAAAATTGTTGAAGCAGCAGGGATAACTTAATTCACCTATAACACCACTTATTACACCACGAACCAAATCTCGTGAAAGGGAAGACGCAAATCCGAAAAGGTAGTCCATTAGTTTAGTGCGGCTTCTTCCTTGTTCCTTAGCCTGAACAAAAGAGAGACAAAATGTTAATTCTTGACAGGTCATGCATAGATTCGAACTTGAATGCTTTTTCAACTACGGTTTATGTTTTTCTTAAAAGTATTTAAAGAATCATCTCCAAACTATTTATATCAAAATCACTTATATCTTAATCTATAATCAAATAATTGTAAAAGAACTAGAAGTATATTACTAGTTTAATTGCAGAATCATTCAAAATAGAAAATTTTGCAAAAACAAATCTAACAGATAGCTAATTTGCAACTCAGAACATGGTAACTTAGAAACATCATGATTGCTATAATAACCTTGTTTTGTGAACTTCAGCACAAGCTTGGTACTGTTTTGAAGGATGCTTCAATTTCTTGAATCTCAAACTGGATTATTAGAATTAAGAAACAAATAAAATAAACAAAGACTTTGACAAGTATCCCACATACTAACAAGTTGATCTGTGAGCATTGACCCTTTATTTAAATTAAAAAGTCTTCTATAGTAATTCATATTTGAATACATTCGTGTAAAACTGAATTAAACAAATAATTTGAGCTTAAAAAACTAACTTAGAATCCATAAATCTTAGTTCAACATACAAATGCCAATATGGTTAAATTGAATATCATATTTGGTTATTAACAAATAAATCATAGAATTAAAAAATAATTAATAATTTTGAAGGTGTAAATGTTTTTTCCTTTCAATACGATTGATTGATCATACATATAAAATACTTTTTCAATCATATTGAAAAGTGCTTTTGGATTGGAATCAGAATTGTGTTTGAATTGTTGTGTAGTACTCTTTAGTGAGTTTGTGAGTCTAAAATGGAAGGGGTTGATATTCCCACCTTCAAAAATCTGTAAATTTCATTGGAATAATACCATCTAGACACCCTCTATACACATTAACACTTCGCAAGTGAGTCACTCACGTTTCACCAAAAATTAATACGAAAGTTAACTTTCATATTAATGGAATGGTGAGTCTATAGGTTAAGTTTTAGACTAATTCATTTGACACATGTGTTAATGTATAAGTTTTTTCAGTGATGCACATTAAAAAAGGCGGATTGAGGATATACGAGTGCCCTTCTAGACGTAAGTAACTATAAAAATAAATCTAGTATAATCTCAACAAGTCGTATACTTGTAACATACATGCAACTGTGTTATTGTGAACTAAAGCTAACATTTAGGTGCAGATCGTGGATGTCTGAAATAGCTGTCTGTTTATGAAACACAAATTACAATGTTACATATGTCTACTTAAGCAAATATTTTGCAGCATATAATATCTGGACTAATCACTGGTAAAGGGGGTACATAAAACCATTGCTAATCAGTACATAAGTTCCTCAGATGTCGCAATGATCAAATCCTACGATACTGTCAAATACATGTGTTTCAAACTTCTAAGCAAAATACAAGTGTTTAAAGAGCAGGGACGCTTGTGGATGTTTTCTTAAAATCAATTTTGTCAACCTTAACCTCTCCATCAATAAGTTCATATACATAGACCACAACACGCAGAGCGTCAATGTCCATTAGCACAAAACTCGGGTTCACGTCATAGGTGATGCTGCTGTAGGCACCAGATGCAGAACCTGGATTTATAACCACACCGCCCTCGTGTTTGTAAGCGGTAAACTGATGAGTGTGACCTGTGACAAGGATGTCTACATCAAGCTGTCTCTGTAACATGGCCAGTGAGTCTAGGTCTCCCCATGGAATAACCTTCAGAATCATTAAGAAGACATAATCATCTAATAGCAATACATATCATAACACATATTTTGGTTTCTGTGAAACATAAGCAATAATAGTTCCCGTTAGATAATGAAACCCAAAATTAACTAGTGAAGTTCCCGTTAACTGATGAGAAGAATCCAAAACTGGTAATCTATAGAAGTGAAATAGCACATATAATGTTGAAGTAAAAAATAAATCAAACCTGATGACCATGGCATAGTCCCAACTTAAATTGGCCAATGGTTAGTGTCTTGGTCTCTGGATATCTTGAATCTTCATCATACTCACCACGAGTTATATGCAAATCGGGACAAAGAGTCTTTAGGTAGTCATGGACTTCCTGAATATACATGATATAAAACTTACCTTAGAAATTTAATCATAAGAATTCTACTTTCAAATCATAGTTAATGGGAATAGAAATGAATGTCAAATGTAAAAAATAAAACCATAATAAATGTAATGGATTATTTTTTTTGTTGATGCAAACATATAATTGATGCAATAAAAGAGGCTAAATACACATGGACTGAAGTTTTGTTACACTACTACAATCTATGAATCATGGACACTAATACAAACATCCTCACACAACACGGTCGACACTGCTTATATAAAAAATATAGGACACCAACATATATGTGCATCTATATCGAGCAATTTGTTTCATTAAAAAAAATGTAAAACAAGATATGATACTAGTTCACATTCATTCATCTACTACCGAAAAGTTAGAAATGGTGTAATCAACATATATCTTTAACCCCGTCATTGATCATCATTGCCTCAACACATCTTTAACTCATACATGTGTTCAAGGATTATCTAAGGTGTGTCGAAGCAAAATAAAATACAATTGGGACTCTTGTTTGAGTTGTTGTAGGAGTTCCGGACCGGTGTTGGACATGGGGACATGCCTAATCACAGAAGTGTTTGTGCTTCATACGATGCTATCCATGCTAACAAAAGAAGATCATCAAAACAACCTACATTCATTACTTTTCGTTCTTGTCACCGATAACACGACATTACTTTTTCGTTCTTGTCACCGAAATAGTGGACTATGCATGTTGGACAAACCAGGGGGTATTCCATCAAGCCAAAAAATGGCTTTGCCACTGGCCACGCGAATCATTACGAACCTTCCATACAGAAACGCAGGATTACCCAATTTCACAGGTTGTTTAAAAGCATCAGTTGTGTACCTAACTAAGAAGCTTGGACAATGATAAAAGCATGCAGCACAACATAGAAAATGTGAAAATACACAAGTTGAGATATTCTACAGATAAATATTCAAATGCAAGCAGAGACGCATACACTTTAACAAGTTAACCATTCCTGATGAACTTAAATTCTATAACTACAAGATTTTAAGATAAGAATATTTATTTCACAAAAAAAAACTGAGTTATGACTTATGATAAGATTGACATACTTTAATACACAAGTTTCCAGTACAAATGATGTGCTGGATCTTGCCCGGGACAAGCATGGACTTAAACTTTGCAGGAATATCAGGCGCCCTGTGGGGTATGTGCATATCCCCCAGTGCCAATACCAGCACCATCCTCAATAATCAGAACCTGCACAGAGTACAAACAAAGTATTGCCTAAAAAATATAGAACAAAAACTAATTGCTAAAACAATTTAACACACACACAAGAACCAAGGATAAGACATCTACTTAAAATAAAAGCAGTCAAGCTTAGAACAACCACAGTAAGCTAATTAACAAACCTTCTCAATCTTCACCTAACTTAATTTCAATCTTCCCATAAATTAATCTCAATCCACCCCAATGCTAAGTAGCTACTATACATCTATCAGATCTATCATATCTGCAAAAACCAAGAATAGTAAAAACCATCTTGAACTTTTGAAGGGTATGAATGATCTACAGAATATAAATTATAAATCCAAATTCAGGCTTTCTGAGAAAATTACCCAATCAAAAAATGATTCAGTGGTGTGATATTAACTTTTATTTTAATTAGTTTAAATTGATCCTTCTATAAAGGAGTGTTGGCATAAAATATGAAGAAAAAAAAAACTAACAAACAACACTCCTTTCTTAGCAGATGAAATATATACAAAATTGACGAAAGAACATGAGTTGAATCGTAAGAAAGGGAAACGAAGAAGCGAAATTGGGAGAGAGAGAGAGAGAACCTTGTTTTGTTTGATAATGGCACAGAGAGAGAATCACTCCGATCCGATCATCCGAAGGTGGGCGGTAGAATTAAAACGCCGGCGGAGGCACCAAATCCACGTCAAATCAATTTCACGAATACGTTACAACAAATATTTTTTTTTTATTTTATTTTTTACTTAAATACGTTTTTGTCTCCTTTCATTTTTACAAAAGAAAAATTAAATATACTAAAGATGAAATGCATGTAAAATCATTGGTTCGATTCATCGGTTCCTAAAAATTAAAACCAATAACGGAATCAAACCACTTCGATTTTTATTGGTTTGGTTCGGTTTTTGAATCAAACCAAAAATAATCGATTTTTTTTATTTGGTTTGGATTATCGATTTATTTGGTTTTTTCTGACCCGCTTATCCCAGGTCCCATAAATTACTTATGAGTTGCGATTTAGTCCCTCGATAAAAAATCATTTTAATTTGGTCCCATAATATTACTTCAATTACCATATTCGTTTCCTTCCATTAATTCAGATATTAAAACATTAGTAAATGTCAATGTAGCGTACCAAGTGGATTTTGACTCAACAAAATGATAAATAAGTCATTATTTAAGGGGTTCAATTGTATCAAAACTCTTCATATTTTTCAAAAAAAAAAAAAAATTAAACCAAATATTAATAAGGTGTAAAAAAATCAAACACTTCCCCGAATGATTTATCAATAACTCCAATAACTCTAATAAATATCCATAATTGTTGATGGCAAATCTTGCACATAATCACAAATAATTGAAATAATTTAGCAATAACTCCAATAATCTAACATTATTTCAATTTAATAGATTGAGGAATAATTTATGCGGAAGCGTAACATTCGTCATACTCTTATCACCCAATACATTCATTAATTCTTTCTCGTAAGAAGAATCCATAGAAACATTTAAATATCATTCTATCTGCATAATAATCTTCGTATGTTCTTCTAATTCAACACAAACTCGTAAAATACAACATGATTCGATCTTTTGTTTCTAGTAATTGAATGATTTGTGAAGCATCCAACAATTGTGAAACTCATGTTGACTCGGTTGATTTTAAAAGTTTTGGTTTGTTGGTTCCAATAAATGAAAAGGGCAAAGAAAGTCATATGTTAAAAGCATGTGAAAATTCCATTCAAGGGTTTTGGTTTGTTAGAAAATCAAATAAAAAACTTTGTAAGAAATAAAATAAAATAAGAACAAAACATAAATTAGTAACATGTAACTTCATAGATCAAAGTGAATCAAAACCAAGAACACATCAAAGTGAATCAAAACCAAGAACACAATACTTGAATGGATAATCTGAAGTAAAATGAATCGAAACTAAGTACAAATGCACCAGATCTGACTGTAACTTAACAGATCTATGAATCTTGGCCTGAACAACAAACAAAAACCACATATCTTGGTTTCGATTTATCTTCAACTCTCTATCTTCTCTTCCTGAACAACAAACAAAAACCACCGAATTTATATATTTTACTTTTATTTTTCAGTTATAAATGGATGATTAATGAAATAAATATTTCATATCAAATAAAACAACTTACTTTTGTTTTTTTAATTATAAATGAATGATTAATGAAATAAATATTCCATGTCACATAAAACAACTCCAGGTAAATAAAACTTATATCAACCGAAGTGCCATGTAGATAACACTTAAAGGTTTTTTATAAAATTTAACAGGCATGACCAATGTGATTAACGGATAAAATTTAAGGAACTGAAATATAACCTTTTTTTGAATTAAATGACTAAATAAAAATAATAAATTAAGTTAAGGCACAAAAAGATGAATTAAGTCTTACATTTTCTACTTATTATAGCGGCAGAAGGTTTTAATATCCTAATAAAAAAATCGGTTGAGTTGGAGAAAATTGTCAGGTACAATTTTAACTAGGATATTGAAGAGGTTTTATATCTTTAATAAGTTGACACACAATAATCATCGAAATAAAAAACTAGATAATTAATTAAAATATGAAAGCGATTTTAATGTTGTTCGAAGTTATGTTAGATCTAATAGTCAATTACCATAAATAAAAAATGTGTTTGATCGGTATAAATATACAATTAGGGTGGATTGAAGAGGTTGATAATATTCTGTGATGCCCCATTCATAAATATGTATATAAATTAAAAGTAGTGGTTTTCCATAATTGATGAATGGAAATTTTTTTAGCTAAGAAAAACTACTTTTTAAATATGGAAAACTACTCGCTAAAAAGAGAAGAGGCAGAGTTAAACCTGTCTTCTTGTAAAAAAGGAAAACCTGGAATATTTTGAAATTCTCATTGTGTTCACACTTCCAAAGTTCCCTATAAATAGAGGTAGTGGGTAAAAAGAATCATTCCCTCATCGAAAGAAAAATTACAATTTTAGTAAACACCAATTTTTTGTTTCTTAATAAAAA
Source organism: Lathyrus aphaca (assembly GCA_963966055.1). NCBI lineage: Eukaryota > Viridiplantae > Streptophyta > Magnoliopsida > Fabales > Fabaceae > Lathyrus > Lathyrus aphaca. The sequence continues at coordinate 39,842,072 of OZ014523.1, forward strand.
TTCATACTAATACAATTTAGAGGTATAGTTTGTGTTATTTTTCTTAATTACTATTTTCACTATTTTAATTTATCATTTAATCTAAATATATATGAAAATATTTTTCGACATAAGCCGTTAGATTAATACAAATCAATGGTTAAGATTTGAAATAAATTTATAAAATTTACTTTTATAGTAAAAATATCTTCACTCGAGAAATAAAAAACAAAAATCATAATCATTTACCTGAGAGACCTATTAAAATACTAACTGAGTTGATTTATTGAAACAAGAGAAACCAATTTCAATCCTTCTTCATAATCCATGAGCTCTTTTCCTCATCACAAAATAAGAAGAGAAAAAAATAGTAATGCAAATTAAAATAATATAATAACGAATAAAATGATGTGTAATTCACTCACCCATAAATATACTTGTTTTGACATGTTTCTTCTTCTTTCCTAAAAGTAACTTAGGATTTAGGAGTAACAAAAATGCTGTCACAACAGTGGCCACCTAGCATATTGCAAGACACGAGAATGTATCGGAAAACCTACTCATAGTGTTTTCTTCTTCCTGGTTTCTCTTTCTTCACTGAAATTGAGTATTGCAAATCTTGAAATTGGCTAGTGGACATTGTTGTGCCAACATTAAATGTACATTTTACCCCATAGCTTATCATTAGAAGAAGAACCGTGTCAAAATGAATATATTTATAGGTGTGAAGAAAAAACTGGTATTTGTTAAAACAAGCAGCTCAACATATATAAAAGAAGAATTATATCAAACTTAAACTTTACATCCCCTAACCCACTTATTATATAGTGGTGGCACTGAATACAGAAAAAGCTTAATAAAGTGCTGATCAATTAAATGGGCCTAACTAATTACAAATAAATGGCCCAACGAAATATAAAAAATAGAGAAACATATTATATTTTAACACCCCCTTAAACTTAAGTCAATAATATCTTTCAATTTAAGTTTGAAAAACATAGTAGAGAAAGGACCATAGCTAATATTAGAAATACATATAAACTTCCAAGTTTTCATGTCCATCAAAAGAGACACATTGCAATTGTTGCCATCAACTATATATACATGAATATGGAAACATCATATAACTATGTTAAATAAATAGAATATTAGGGTGTATGATTATAGAGAGATGTGAGAGTTTCTCTCTCAAGAGTAATATCTTTTAATTTTAACAGTTTTATCCATAGTGGGTAATATGAGGTCTGGAGTAGATGATGTTAATGACATTGGTTGGGAGAAAGTTCAACACAATAAATGGAAAGGTAATTGAGTGAGTTAGGACAATGAAGGAAGAGTTAAGGGGAAGAAAGTAAAGGATTCAACCTTTATCTTCATAATTGAGTTTCCAGAAAGGCTTAGGGAAAAAAATTTGTTTCATTTGATGGAAGCTTCTGGTGAGGTAGATGAAGTATTTATTCCTCAGAAGAGAGACAAGATAGGGGAACATTATGGTTTTGTTCGGTTTTTTGGGGTGAAGGATGTGAGGAGTTTGTTTCTTAAATCTGCCTGTTCCGGACTAGGCCCCAAGATTAAATTGAGCTATGGCCCAATTTACCGAGCAGAGACCCATACTCTCGAGCAGGGACGCCTAGCAGACAAGCAGGGACATCTAGCGACCGGGCATACATTCAGGACGGGCGAAAAGCAAGTCTGTCAGGTCACTTGTCACACCACCCAACTGTCCCTTATTATCTCCTGAAAGATAAGGGGAGTTGGACCAATGACCAGACCTCTTAGTTAGGTCTTCACGCTTCTCACGCGTTCCTTGGCAGTTCTTCCTTGGGCCTAGCTGATCCAGCCCAAAGAAGGACCTTGGCCTAGCGCTGGGGGCTCACTATAAATACCCTTTTTCACTAAAGGGTCAGGTATTCTGATTCACATATAACTTACCTATTCTATTGTACCTTTACTTACTTAAGCATTTGAGTGCTCTGCAGGTACAACCCCCTCCTTCATTTCTCACGTTCTTTGGACATATATCAAGTCACTGGAAGGTCCTCCTGATCAGGTAAGATCAGTGGCACCGTTTGTGGGAAACTAGCTTCCCCTTCTTCCACAACAGAAGATCAAAGCTCAAACATCATCCTTCTAGTATGTCCGGAGAACAACTCAATGAATGCAACCGTCCCCTCGTCGACTACACGATGGAGGACAATCTGCAATACCACGAGGCTGACGCCCGTGATGGGCGCCCATCCACCCCGTCTCCTGAACCCGAGAACAATGGGAACCTGCCTCAATTTCAAAACCAGGTGACTGACACGTTCCAACCCATCCCCGTTCCCATCGAGGGGGACGCCACCATGATTGCTATGGTGAACGCCCTCAACCAGGCCAGTTCCATGCTCTACCAGCAGCACGAGAGAATCATGGCCCTATAAGCGGATCGACAGGAGGGTCGACCTCAGCAAGAAAGGAGGACGCAACAACGTTTAGAGGCGACAAAGAAACGGGGGCACCGCTCCCCAGAGCCCAACATGAGTAGGGCGCGTGCCCGCCGTGACCCTGGCCGATCGGGAACCTCGCCAAGGCGCGATCGAAGTCCCGACCACAACGAGCTCTCCCCACCGAGGAGCGACGAAGAAGACCTACATCGCCCCCTGTCACGGACAATAATGGAAGCTCCACTCCCCAAAGGCATGGAGAAGCCCCCAAACCTGGCCATCTACGATGGGACCACTGACCCCGACGATCACGTCGACAATGTCAATGCAATGCTCGACTACCGCAACAACATCACCAGGCATCTCAAATGCAGGCTGTTCTCGACGACCCTTAGGAAAGGAGCCATGGCCTGGTATAAAAGCCTGGCCCCAGAGTCCATCACATCCTGGAGAGTCATGAAATCCATGTTCACGAGGCATTTCATAGACTCCCGACGCCACCCCAAGACGGAGGCGACCCTTGAAGCCATAATGCAAAGGAAAAATGAGACATTACGCTCGTATATCGAGCGATTCAACCAAGAGGCTGTCGAGGTGGACACCACGGAACATATGAAGAAATATCTCCTCGAGAGGGGACTTTTGCCCGGAAGCGAGCTTAGCCGAGCAGTTGGGATAGAACCTCCCCGCACTCTGAATGACCTCCTGCATAAAGCCCAGTCTTACATTAGATACGAGGAGAAGGAGGTAGCCCACAACGCTCGCAGCAGCCACAACACCGGGGAAACCGACCACCCCAAGAGCGAAGATCCGAACGTCCCCCGTCGCAACGGAGACAAGCGGAGGGAAGAGAAACCCCGCGAACCCCGGGAAGGAAGAGGCCCCGTGGGCCGATACAACGAGTATACATTACTGACAGCTCCCCGCGAGTGCATCTTCGCCGAATGCGTCAACTCCGAGTTCAAACAGGGCAGGGTAAGGTTCTCGAAACCGTCTGCACCCAAGCCTCACACCGACAAGTCCAAATACTGCAGGTTCCACAGAAGCCATGGGCATGTGACTGAAGATTGTGTTCACCTGAAAGACGCAATAGAGATTTTAATCCAAGAAGGACATCTCAAGCAATACACTAGGAGGAATGAAACCTCCAAGCACGAAGAGCTAGAAAAGAAGAGACCCCGAGAGGACACTCCCCCCGACGAGTCTTCCTATCAGGTGGCCCTTTGCATATCTCGACCAGAAGACTTCAGCTTCCCCGGTACACCACCCGAAGGGCGGATCACTACTCTCAGCCCCTGGGAGGACTTTCCAACCGCCCTTGTCATATCTGGCGGAGGGATAAACGGCGAGGCCGCCGCCCTTTCGGTAAAACGCAAGTTTGACGAGCTCCTTCTGACTGCGCCCGAGCAAAATATAACGCTGACAAAGTACTGAGGCAAATCCAACCTAATATCCTTCTTTCTAGAGGAGCTCCCGGGCGGTTCTCCAAACTCGGACATCCCATTGCTGATTAGAGCCAAGATGGCTCACTTCGACGTCCGACGCATTCTGGTCGATCAAGGCAGCTCGGTGGAGATCATGTACGTCCACCTTTTCAAGACCCTAAAATTGGACAAAACCAACCTATCTCCCTACGTTGGGTCCGGCCTCCAAGGATTCAACGGAGCCACGACAAAGCCTTGGGGTTACGTCGAGCTCCTCGTAACCTTCGGAGAGCAAGAGACGGCCAGAGAAATCAAGATCCAGTTCCTGGTCATAGAATGTCCCTTTCTTTACAACTGCATCCTCGGCCGCCCGACTCTAGTTGAGCTGACAGTGGTCCCGTCTACCGTCCATCTGAAGATGAAATATTACACCAAACTGGGCCGCGTAGTCACCATCCACGGCGACATTGAAGCTTCCCGAAGGTATTACGATGCCGCAGTAAAAGGACAGGCCACAGTCAATACAAAGAGTAACAAGAAGCCCAGAGCCGAGGAGCCTCCCCCCCAGGGAATCAACGCCATCGACCTCGATTGCCGCATCGGCCAGGACAAAACTGAAGAGTGGATTAAGGTTGTCTTGAGAGGATTTAAGCTCTTATCGAGTCTTAAAGTAAATTTCTATAAGAGTAGTTTATGAGGCATCAATGTCAGCCCTGGGTTCTTAGAAGCAGCAACTGAGTTTTTGCACTGCAAAATCGGTTGGTTCCCTTTTAAATTCTTTGGAATTTACGTGGGAGATAGTCCAAGGAAAGCGAAGATGTGGACGAATGTGGTTGATATTGTTAGGAGAAGGTTATATTCTTGGAAAGGTGGACTTTATCGGTTAGGGGTCGTGTTGTGTTAATAAATTATGTTCTTAATACATTGTCTATATATTCATTTTCTTTCTATAAGGCGTCGAAAGTTGTTATCAAGACCATTCAGGGCATCCGAAGTAAATTCTTGTGGAGGGCACTAAGGATAAAAGGTATATTCATTGGGTCGATTGGAATACGGTTTGCACTCCTAAAGCATTGAGAGGTTTAGGGATTAAGGACCTAGAGTGTTTCAACAAATCTCTTCTTTTAAAATGGAAGTGGAGATGGTTGAAAGAGCATGAGGTTATTTGGGTTGATTTATTGAAGCATCAATACGCCAAGGACGTTCTGTGATTGACTTTAACGGGTTTCGAAGGTTGTTGTGGTATATAGTCAGAGTCTATTTGGTAGATGGACCTAATGTCTATTAGTTATGATAAAGTCTTATCTCGCGACTTTTTTCGTAGATCTGCTGAAGTGTATTGTTGGAAACGGTAAAGATTTATCTTTTTCGCATTGTAAGTGGGATTTTGAATGTCCCATTAAAGATCTGTTTCCAAACTTATTTTTATATTCACTGAATTCAAAACCTTCGGTTTTTTCGGCGGGCATATGGAGAGATAATGTATGGCGCTGGAAGTTATTGTTCCATCTCTTCCCTGCTGACTCTGTAATGGAGAGGGATAATGGTGGCTTATTTGATATGTTCCTCGGTTTGCAACCATATCAGTTTGGGTTAGACTCGAACGAGTGGGAGTTGTGCTCAGGTTCAACTTTTTCTGTCTCATCTTGCTATGATATTGTATCCGTGAACTATAACAGATTAGTGTCGGGTAACAATGGAGTTGAAGATGTATTGCTATCAGCTTTTAAAATTTTGTGGGAAATGAAAATGACATCTAACTTGCAGATGTTTATGTGGAGGTTATTAAGAGACCGAATAACCACAAATGATCAATTGAGGCGAAGGAATATTGGTTTGCACGGTGATCCGATATTGTGTCTGTTGTGTGTTTCTTTGGAGGAAATTGTTTTGCATCTATTTCTTGGTTGTCCTTATGCAGTAGCAGTTTGGAGGGGAGTGTGCTTATGGACTGGTATAGATAATTCTATTCAAGTTACATGTCTTCTCTCTCTTTCTGTTTGTTCGCGTCTTCAAGTAGGAATTTGGTAGGCAATAATAATTGTTTAGTGATTTAGGCAGCAACAATTTAGTGTTTATGGAACAGTAGAAATAGTTTGGTTTTTAAGAAGATATTATTATCGGTGGCAGATACGATTTATCTTGTTAAGTTTCGGTCTTGGAAGTGAATGTTTTCTAACTTATTCAAATCTAAGTGTGGGTTATTGGAGTAATTTTGTGCTCCTCTTAAATGTATTAAATGGATGTAACATTCTCGCATGTATGTTTTTTTGATTTTAGCACTCCTTATGCTAAACTGATTTAATCCAATTGTCTATTAAAAAAAACCAGTACTACAAACAACATAGACTCTAAAATAAAAAAATAATCGAAAATAAAAAAATAAATAATTGAACTGAAGTCACATAATCACATCCACAACACATAATATGGTTTATGCAATAAAGATTATAATTAGATAATGATAATGATAAAGTTTAATTATAATTTTGGTCTATGTATTAAAACTTACCATCAATTCATTTGAGTAAATATGCAATTATTATGAAATATTACATCTGGTAATGATCACAACAATAATAAAGGTAAACTTATAAATAGACGTTTTTAATGTTTGATAACGCATTTCTAGAATAAAATTTGATTTGACATATTTTTATAACATAGCAAGTTGCCATCCTTTATTATTGTGGCTGTAGTTTAGTGGTGAGAATTCCACGTTGTGGCCGTGGAGACCTGGGCTCGAATCCCAGCAGCCACAAAACTTTTGCTACTTTATGTCAACATCTCATTGTAAAAGATTGAATGCATCAAATAGAGAGAGGTTGTACCATGAGTCATGGCCGATCTTCATTTTTGCTATGGATGATTTAATAATTTGTTCTTAGATAAATAAGAAAGATAGAGAGACATTTACTTAGAGAGGTTAGATCACACACACTTATTATACTTATGACATAATATGATATTTATATTACACTTATCATATGATCTTGTTATACTCGAACTGGTTTGAGAATTAAATAAGTCATTTGATGAAGGTGATGCTTATAAGGTTGGATTTGTGGCTCATTGGTGTCAGGAGTTTTAGGTGTATCATGTAAAACAAGAATAACATAATTAGTAATAAGAGGAGTAAACATGTTTTAACATGAAATATTGGTAATGCAAGAAACTTAATCTGGATCAGTAGTAGCAGAGGCATTAGGATCATGATCATGCAGTTTTGGATTAATTTGAAAAGCTAATATTTTTTCAACAAATTTGACATGTCTTGAAATGTAAACTTTGCCAGTTTTTAAAAGATAGATATATCCTAAGAATACACATTGTTCAAATTTGAAATCAAATTTGTGCTTATTCTAAGGTTTAAGATAGGTGTAACAAGCACAACCAGAGTTTTTTAATGAATTATAATCTTGATTTTGATTTTGATTTAATAGAGTGTGCAAAGGAGAAAAGTTATTACAACCGCGAACTATAAATGTTCAATACTCTATAATAAAAAAAAAACATTTATGTTAGATATGGGCCAAATAATGATACATTTACGATTTTCATATGCGTAGAATCATATTGATGTTTCGTACAAAAGAAGAAAGAACACAAGAATAACGCCCATTCTACATTCTGCACCCACGTAGCATCGACACTTCTGGGAAAAAAGGTGTTGGACACCTGCACCAATATTTATGATTACGTTTAATTTATTCATAACGTGTTAGTGTCAGGATCGTTTTCGACGTGTCTGTACTTTATAGTTCTACACTCTCTTTATCTCTTTTTGCTTGATTCTCTCAAACACACAGTAAAAAAAGACTGAAAAATGTAATGACAACAACAAATCTATAGTAGTTTATAAAAAGGAACAAGACAGCAAAACATGTTTTACGCGACATAATAGCAAACTGAAATTAGCAAGCAAAGTAAAAGTTTTTTGTTCTTTTTTCTTTTGTTTCCCTTCTCATCTATAATATATATACTCTTCAAGAGATATCTTATCTTATATTAATCTTCACTCTCAATTTATACTTCCCTTGTCATCTTAATAAAGTTACATCACATGATTCACATGAGATGTTTTTTTATTCAAGTATCATTTTCTTCACTATATAGCAACATTGTTTTTGTAACACTACTCATTCAATTATACCACATTTCATAAAATCTTAATTTTTGCCACTATGACATCGATTGGTGATAGTGACAACATATTACTCAGCATTTCACCAGATGAAGTTAACGATTTTCTCGGCGAATACACGTGGGAAGGCAAATGGGAAAGTGTTAAAATGTTATACTACGAATTCCCCGAACAAGCTCATACAGCCATTATCTCTGCTTCAGATGGTACTGCATTACATGTAGCGATAGATTTAGACGAAGAAACCGTCGTTAAAGAGCTTCTGAATGCGATTTTGACGCACCATATGGAAGTTAGTGATCAGAGTCAGAGAGTTAAAGCTTTGGAAATGGAGAATGAACGCGGTGACACGCCGTTGCATTTTGCAGCGTCGAGAGGTTTTGCTAGATTATGTAAGTGTATTATTGGAGGAAATAATGAGAGAATCTATTTGTTGAATCTTGAAAATAAACTCGGCGAGACACCTCTTTTTCAAGCTGCTGTAAATTGGAGAAAACAAACTTTTGCTTATCTTGCTCATATTTCTAAAGATAGAGTCAATTTGCAAAATCTTGTTAGAAAGGATGGTGATAGTATTCTACACGCGGCTATCCGAGGAGAATATTTCGGTAAATTATACTCTTTCTAATCCTTTTTAGTGTTACTTTCGCGTGCTAAAGAAACTGATAAATTTTGTTACTTCTGATGAAATAGATTTAGCTGTGATAATCGTGCATTACTACGATTTTCTAAGCACGCATTTGAACAAAGAGGAATCAACTCCTCTCAAAGTTCTTGCAGCTAGACCTTCCGCGTTCAAAAGTGCAAGCAACCTTTCGTGGTATAAGCGAATCCTATACCATTGTAAGTTGTTATACATTGATATTATTTGATTGAAATGTACTATAGTATATGTTTTGAGTTTGAATTTTTGTCTGTTACAAAACTAGGTATACTAGTGGAACCACTCGATGCAGAGAGAACAATGAGATCGAATTTGAGAAAGATGGAGGAGCGTCCGGATTGTAACAAGATGAAGTTTCCAGAGAACTATACAGCTTTATACAATTGTGTTTCTATATGGTTAGGTGCAACAATATTTGGTATGTAAAGACAACTTTATATGATTTCGTCTTAGATATTCGAATGGAGATAATTGCGAAAACATCTTTGTTGTTTTGAATTTACTAGGAAAAAAGTTTTGGAAAAAGAAACAGCACGACATGGAAGATCCATCAAACGATAATCTTCCTCCGCTTAGATCAGAGAAATATCCTGCTGGGTATTTGCCACCAAATTATGACACATTTCATCAATTTGTCAAGTCTGCATATGTACATACTCTTGGCCTATCAGGAGTAGGTATGTTATCTTCTTCACATTAGCGAAAATAATCTAACACGAGTCACTAACGAATTGATCATGTTACGATTCATGTTTCTTTTATAAGAGTTAAAGGACGTAAAGATTGCGAAAAAGAAGCATCAATGGAGTAGTCAGCTGTTGAAGGCTTTATTGAAAAGACGGCCTTATGCAGCATTCACGGGAAGTGGAGGACGACCAACGGATATGGAAGTTGATACCGACGTGTATAATGTTTTTGCCCGAATGAACCAAGGTATACATGTAGTTCTATCTGGATTTCGGTTTTGTGAAGTTCGATCTCAAACTAACTGTGTAATTTGAACCCGTCTGATTTCAGGTGGAGACAGAAGGTTTGAAGATGATGAACAAAAACCTGATGAAATCAAAGACGAAACATCAGTACCTTCGAGTGAAAAAAAGAAGGAAAATGAAAAGGAGATCGACAAAAAGAAGGAAGATGAAAAGGAGATAGACAAAAAGATGACACCGTTTTTGGTTGCAGCAAAAAATGGAATAGTTGAAGTAGTGAAAGAAATTCTAATAAAAATACCAAGCGCGATTCATAACACAAACTCACAGAAAGAAAATGTATTGCTTGTTGCAGTGAAGAATCGGCAACCCCTTATCGTTGAGACACTGAAAGAGATTAGTCACTTAAAACCAGAACTATGGAATAACTTGATTCTTGCAATGGATGAAGGTGAGAACACAGTTTTGCATTTGGCAGCTGAGGCATTAGGTGGTGATAAGCCATGGCAGATTGCTGGTTCTGCATTGCAGATGATGTGGGATATAAAATGGTTTCAGTATGTCAAAAGCCTTGTACCACCGCACTTCTATTTCAGAAGCAACAAAAAAGGCGAAACATCAGGAGAAATCTTCAAGACATCACACGCGGGACTTATCAAAGACAGTAGTGAATGGCTAAAAGACACGTCTGAATCATGCTCGGTTGTAGCAGCACTTGTAGCTGGTGTTTCCTTTGCCACAGCAAGTGCTGTACCTGGTGGAACAACAGATCAAGGTAGGCCAATATTAGAAGGCAAGCCTGCATTCGATGTCTTTGCTATTTCTTCACTTATCGGTCTTTGTTTCTCTGTCACTGGACTCATCATGTTTCTTTCTATTCTCACTTCGCGAAAACAGGCCAAGGATTTTCGTCGCGATTTGCCATCGAAACTCCTTATTGGGTTGAGTTCTCTTTTTGTGTCCATTGCTTCTATGTTTGTTTCGTTCTGCACCGGACATTTTTTTCTGCTTAGCCATAACTTCAAATCGATTTTGTTCCCAATTTATGCAGCTACTTGTTTACCTGTGACTTTCTATGCCGTTGCGCAGTTTCCTCTTTATTTTGATCTTTTAACAGCTATTTTAACTAAGGTGCCAATGGCAACTGATAAAGGTGATGGTTTATAATCAAGAGGTTCTATATGTAATGCTTTTGGTTTGAGTTTTTGGTTTGTTTTCTCTTTTGCTGGTTATGTTTGTTTGTGATGCTCTGTTTGTATTGAGAATGTAACTGATTTTTAAATTTTGATATTAAATGAATTAAAATAATCTTAATAGTGGTATATATAATTTATAGTGGTATGCAGTTGTCCGATGTCCCCAATGCAGTAAATTTAATATTATACTTCGATGTTTTATTTTTATTCGTATTATTGTATATCATCATATTCTTTCCATTTCCTCTTCATCTTCTTTTCAACTTCGTGATTTTTCATTCCTTCATTTCTTATCATAAACCACACAAAAAATATTTATAAAAAAAAACATAAAAACTGACAAACCGTTCCGTCCCGCGGCCCGCTCTAACAGAGAAATCATCTACAATTTCATTGGTACAAGTGGCAGAGCCAAAAATGTTTTGAAAGACCGCAAAAATTTGATGAAATATGACGGTTTTAAAATGACGTTAAATAAAACCGCCACTATTTATTGTAAAATATGATGGTTTGGTTTTATAAACTCACGTAGTATTAATAGAAAAATGATTGTTTTGACTACGTTTATTTTGACACGTCAATTATTTTACGTTGAATTTTGTTTTTATCGTTTTTTTTAAATTGAATATTTTTTTTTAATTATGGAAATTTATTTATAGAATTGTATTGAGTCCTAATATATATTTTATATTATTTGAGGATAAAATTTATTTTTTTCTTTTTCTTTTTTATAATATTGTACATTTTTTTAGTAATTGCTTCTTTTATGTTAATTTTTGTTTTTTCTATTTTGGTCATAAATGATAACTTTATTCTTTATTTCAATTCTTACATTTATTGTAATGTAGTTGAATCTAAATATTATAATATAAAAAAAATTGATTTAATGTATTTTTAATTGCATAAAAATATCGTTTTTTTTGTATAATTTATATATTTTTTTTGTTTAAACCTGTATTTTTATGCATAAAAATACAATTTTTTTAGTTTAAATCATATTTTACAACATTATACATGTACTTTTTTTTCTTAATTTATAATTTATAATTTAATTTTTGGTTTAAATTTACATTTTTCCTGTATTTTCTTTAATTCTGGCATTTTAAACCGCCGTAATAGCACTTTAATAATTTAATTTTTGGTTTTCTGATTTTCGTTAATTGTGACGGTTTAAACCGCCAGAAAAGCACTTTTAACCGCCATAGTTTTCAAAATTGTGGTTTAAAGAAGAAAAACTTTTGGGCCAGAGCATGGGCAGATGTCTAGCCTAGGTGGGCCTTAAAACCGCCCATGGATGCAATCACATCCTACTTCTTGCGCGGTGGTTAGCCGCCCCGGTCGGAACGCCCAAGATAGCGGAGATTGCAGTCGGGATTGATAACTCTGCCATGTACAACAAGCAAATCTGACCTCGGGAAATCCAACAGAGACTTAATATTAAGGTGTGTCGATGTCTAACAGAAGAATACCAGAGATAGAAAGCTTGAATCCAATTAGGAAGGAACATACATGATAAAATCTAGTACTAGCTAGTAACATAACATACACCCTAGAAACCCTGACTAGGGAATAAATACCTAGGACATGAAATGTTGTCAACCTCAAATTGTACTTTAGTTAAATATCACCCAAATTGTCCATATATGAAATGATCATTTATCATCTGATGTAATGCTTTGAGATAAATAATACAATGACTTGTATTGAACTGTATATGATTTTTTTCTTATAAAAAAGCAGGATCAAAGATGAATTCGGCACTCAAAGCCATAACTAGTACACTGTCCTCTTAGTAGTTAGAAAATCTATAGAGCAAGCAATGAAGTCTTGGATACGTCAACCTCGAACCAAGCCTTCACTTGGGTCAGGGAAGGGGGAATAAACCTTTGGCCGATCAATCCCCCAAAGACATCAAAGTACACTCTAATCCCTAATGCATGGTGGATAAATGATGAAATAAAATCATGGAGGACAAAACGATGAAACAAAATCGTAGGCAAGTAAGTATTGACATAAGATCATCGTGGATGGATAAATAATGAAACAAAATCATAGAAGACTAATCGATGAAACAAAATTGTAGGCGACTAAACGCCAAATCAAAGAAATAACCCAGACTATTAAACAAGTGAAGTAAAAGGAATAACTATATAAAATGTGTTTGACTAAACTACATAGCTTTAATGGTATCAAAGGTAGAGATATTCAACAAGGAAACTGCATGAGTCACTCCTCCTCATCACTAACTATTTCTCCCAAGACAACCAACTTTTCTAAGTTCAATATATTCCGATGGATCTAGACACTCGGACATAACACCTCCGCCTAGTCAGTGGAAATCTTGAAAGCATAATACACTCCTTTGATGGCTTACTTAATGGTCTCTACAAGTTCATAACCTTCCTTTGTAACATATACAAATGATTTGAAAAGTTTCGTATCATTTGGAACAGTCCTCGATTTAATTGGACTTTTTGACTGAAACTAGTGTATAATATACTATGGTTTTATGACCGAAACTTGCATTTCGAAAAGTTTCATAGAATCTAATTTCAGATGATTTTTTGCATGGACTTCCATGATAACCTTCCATCGTAAAATATAAAATTGATCTGAAAAGTTTTGTATCATTTCGAGCAGTCCTCAATTTAATTTGATTTTTTGACCGATATTAGTATAAACTAGTGTATAATATACTATAGTTTTTTGACCTAAACTTGCATTTCAAAAAGTTTTATAGAAGCTAATTTTCAGATGATTTTTTTGCATGGACTACCATCATAACCTTCCTTTGTAACATATATAAATGATCTGAAAAGTTTCGTATCATTTGGAATAGTCCTCGATTTAATTTGACTTTTTGACCAAAACTAGTGTATAATATACTATGGTTATTTGACCGAAACTTGCATTTCAAAAAGTTTCATAGAATCTAATTTCAGATTATTTTTTGCATGGATTTCCATCATAAACTTCCATCGTAAAATATAAAAATGATCTGAAAAGTTTAGTATCATTTCGAGCAGTACTCGATTTAATTTGATTTTTTGACCGATATTAGTATAAACTAGTGTATAATATACTATAGTTTTTTATCGGAAACTTGCATTTCAAAAAGTTTTATAGAAGAGAATTTTCAGATGATTTTTTGCATGAACTTCTATCATAACCTTCCTTTGTACATATATATAAATGATCTGAAAAGTTTCATATCATTTGGAACAGTCCTCAATTTAATTTGACTTTTTGACCGAAACTAGTGTATAATATACTATGGTTTTTTGACCGAAACTAGATTATTTTTTGCATGGACTTTTTGACCGAAACTAGATTATTTTTTTCATGGACATCCATCATAACCTTCTCTCGTTAAATATAAAAATTATCTGAAAAGTTTCGTATCATTTCGAGAAGTCTTCCATTTAACATGATTCTTTGACCGAAATTAGTATAAACTAGTGTATAATATACTATAGTTTTTTGACCGAAACTTGCATTTCGAAAAGGTTCATAGAATCTAATTTCAGATTATTTTTTGCATGGACTTTGATCACAACCTTCCTTCGTAAAATATATAAATGATCTGAAGAATTTCGTATCATTTCGAGTAGTCCTCGATTTAATTTAATTATTTGACAGATATTAGTATAAACTAGTGTATAATATACTATAGTTTTTTTTATTAAAACTTGATTTCGTAAAGTTTTATAGAAGCTAATTTTAAGATTATTTTTTGCATGGTCTTCCATCATAACCTTCCCTCGTAAAACATAAAAATTATCTAAAAAGTTTCATATCATTTCGAGCAGTTCTCGATTTAATTTGATTTTTTGACCGATATTAGTATAAACTAGTGTATAATATACTATAGTTTTTGACCGAAACTTAAAATTTCGAAAAGTTTTATAGAAGCGAATCTTTAGATGATTTTTTGTATGGTCTTCCATCATAACCTTCCCTTGTAAAATATAAAAATTATCTGAAAAGTTTTGTATCATTTCGTGCAGTCCTCGATTTAATTTGATTTTTTGACCGATATTAGTATAAACTAGTGTATAATATACCATAGTTTTTTTAACCTAATCTTGCATTTCAAAAAGTTTTATAGAAGCAAATTTTCAGATGATTTTTTGCATGGACTACCATCATAAGCTTCCTTTGTAACATATATAAATGATATGAAAAGTTTCGTATCATTTGGAATAGTCCTCGATTTAATTTGACTTTTTGACCGAAACTAGTGTATAATATATTATGGTTTTTTGACCGAAATTTGCATTTCAAAACGTTTCATAGAATCTAATTTCAGATTATTTTTTGCATGAACTTCCAACATGACCTTCCATCGTAAAATATAAAAATGATCTGAAGAGTTTCATATCATTTCGAACAGTCCTTGATTTAATTTGATTTTTTGACCGATATTAGTATAAACTAGTGTATAATATAATATAGTTTTTTGACCGAAACTTGCAATTCAAAAAGTTTTATAGAAGCTAATTTTCAGATGATTTTTTGCATGGTCTTACATCATAACCTTCCCTCGTAAAATATAAATATTATCTGAAAAGTTTCGTATCATTTCGTGCAGCCCTTGATTTAATTTGATTCTTTGACCAAAATTAGTATAAACTAGTGTATAATATACTATAGTTTTTTTTGATCGAAACTTACATTTTGAAAAGTTTTATAGAAGCTAATTTTCAGATGATTTTTTGCATGGACTTCTATCATAATTTTCCTTTGTAAACATATATAAATGATCTGAAAACTTTCGTATCATTTGGAACAATCCTCGATTCGATTTGACTTTTTGACCAAAACTATTGTATAATATACTATGGTTTTATGACCGAAACATGCATTTCGAAAAGTTTCATAGAATCTAATTTCAGATTATTTTTTGCATGGACTTTCATCATAACCTTTCATCGTAAAATATAAAAATGATGTGAAAAGTTTCGTATCATTTCGAGCAGTCCTCGATTTAATTTGATTTTTTGACCGATATAAGTATAAACTAGTGTATAATATACTATAGTTTTTTGACCTAAACTTGCATTTCAAAATGTTTTATAGAAGCTAAATTTAAGATGATTTTTTGCATGGACTACCATCATAACCTTCCTTTCTAACATATATAAATGATCTGAAAAGTTTCGTATCATTTGGAATAGTCCTCGATTTAATTTGACTTTTTAAACCGAAACTAGTGTATAATATACTATGGTTTTTTGACTGAAACTTGCATTTCAAAAAGTTTCATAGAATCTAATTTCAGATTATGTTTTCATGGACTTCCATCGTAAAATATAAAAATGATCTGAAATGTTTCGTATCATTTCAAGCAGTCCTCGATTTAATTTGATTTTTTTGACCGATATTAGTATAAACTAGTGTATACTATACTATAGTTTTTTGGCCGAAACTTTCATTTCGAAAACTTTTATATAAGCGAATTTTAAGATGATTTTTTTGCATAGACTTCTATATAACCTTCCTTTGTAAACATATTTAAATGATCTGAAACGTTTAATATCATTTGGAACAGTCCTCGATTTAATTTGACTTTTTGACCAAAACTAGTGTATAATATACTATGGATTTTTGACCGAAACTAGATTATTTTTTGCATGGACTTTTTGACCGAAACTAGATTATTTTTTTAATGGACTTCCATCATAACCTTCCCTCGTAAAATATAAAAATTATCTGAAAAGTTTCGTATCATTTCGAGCAGTCCTCAATTTAATTTGATTTTTTGACTGATATTAGTATAAACTAGTGTATAATATACTATAGTTTTTAGATCGAAACTTGCTTTTCGAAAAGTTTTATAAAAGTTAATTTTCAGATGATTTTTTGCATGGTTTTACATCATAACCTTCCTTTGTAACATATATAAATGATTTGAAAATTTCGTATAATTTGGAATAGTGCTCGATTTAATTTTACTTTTTGACCGAAACTAGAGTATAATATATTATGGTTTTTTGACCGAAACTTACATTTCAAAAAGTTACATAGAATCTAATTTCAAATTATTTTTTGCATGGACTTCCATCATAACCTTCCATCGTAAAATATAAAAATGATATGAAACGTTTTGTATCATTTCGAGCAGTCTTCGATTTAATTTGATTTTTTGACCGATATTTGTATAAACTAGTGTATAATATACTATAGTTTTTTGACTGAAACTTGCATTTCGTAAAGTTTTATAGAAGCTAATTTTTAGATGATTTTTTGCATGGTCTTAAATCATAACCTTCCCTCGTAAAATATAAAATGTATCTGAAAAGTTTCGTGTCATTTCGTGCAGTCCTCGATTTAATTTGATTCTTTGACCGAAATTAGTATAAACTAGTGTATAATATACTTTAGTTTTTTGACCGAAACTTGCATTTCAAAAAGTTTTATAGAAGCTAATTTTCAGATGATTTTTTGCATGGACTTCTATCATAATCTTCCTTTGTAAACATATATAAATTATCTGAAAAGTTTCGTATCATTTGGAACAATCCTCGATTTAATTTGACTTTTTGACTAAAACTAGTGTATAATATACTAGGGTTTTTTGACCGAAACTTGCATTTCAAAATGTTTCATAGAATCTAATTTCATATTATTTTTTGCATGGACTTCAATCATAACCTTCCAGCATAAAATTTAAAAATGATCTGAAAAGTTTAGTATCATTTCGAGCAGTCCTCGATTTAATTTGATTTTTTGACCAATATTAGTATAAACTAGTGTATAATATACTATAGTTTTTTGACCGAAAATTGCATTTCGAAAAGTTTTATAGAAGCAAATTTTCAGTTTGATTTTTTTACATGGACTTATATCATAACTTTCCTTTGTAAACATATATAAATGATCTGAAAAGTTTCGTATCATTTGGAACAGTCCTCGATTTAATTTGACTTTTTAACCGAAACTTGTGTATAATATACTATGGTTTTTTGACCAAAACTAGATTATTTTTTGCATGGACTTTTTGACCGAAACTAGATTATTTTTTGTATGGACTTCCATCATAAGCTTCTATCGTAAAATATAAAAATTATCTGAAAAATTTCGTATCATTTCGAGCAGTCTTCGATTTAATTTGATTCTTTGACCGAAATTAGTATAAACTAGTGTATAATATACTATAGTTTTTTGACCGAAACTTGCATTTCGAAAAGTTTTATAGAATCTAATTTCAGATTATTTTTTACATAGACTTCCATCATAACCATCCATCGTAAAATATAAAAATGATCTGAAAAGTTTCGTATCATTTCGAGTAGTCCTCGATTTAATATGATTTATTGACCGATATTAGTATAAACTAGTCTATAATATACTATAGTTTTTGACCGAAACTTGCATTTCGAAAAGTTTTATAGAAGCGAATTTTCTGATTATTTTCTACATGGTCTTCCATCATAACCTTCCCTCGTAAAATATAAAAATTATCTGAAAAGTTTTGTATCATTTCGTGCAGTCCTTGATTTAATTTGATTTTTTGACCGGTTTTAGTATAAACTAGTTTATAATATTCTATAGTTTTTTGACCTAAACTTGCATTTTGAAATATTTTATAGAAGCTAATTTTTAGATGATTTTTTGCATGGACTACAATAATAACCTTCCTTTGTAACATATATAAATGATCTGAAAAGTTTCGTATCATTTGAAATAGACCTCGATTTAATTTGACTTTTTGACAGAAACTAGTGTATAATATACTGTTTTTTTGACCGAAACTTGCATTTCAAAAAGTTTCATAGAATCTAATTTTAGATTATTTTTCGCCTGGACTTCCATCTAAACCTTCCATCGTAAAATATAAAAATGATCTGAAAAGTTTCTTATCATTTCGAGCAGTCCTTGATTTAATTTGATTTTTAGACTGATATTAGAATAAACTAGTGTATAATATACTATAGTTTTTTGACCGAAACTTGCATTTCAAAAAGTTTGATAGAATATAATTTTCAGATGATATTTTGCATGGAGTTCCATCATAAAATATAAAAATGATCTGAAAAGTTTCATATCATTTCGAGCAGTCCTCAATTTAATTTTATTTTTTGACCGATATTAGTATAAACTAGTGTATAATATACTATTGTTTTTTTGACCTAAACTTGCATTTCGAAATTTTTTATAGAAGCTAATTTTTAGATGATTTTTTGTATGGACTACAATAATAACCTTCCTTTGTAACATATATAAATGATCTGAAAAGTTTCGTATCATTTGGAATAGACCTTGATTTAATTTGACTTTTTGACCGAAATTAGTATTAAGTAGTGTATAATATACTATAGTTTTTTGACCGAAACTTACATTTCGAAAAGTTTTATAGAATCTAATTTCAGATTATTTTGTGCATGGACTTCCATCATAACCTTCCATCGTAAAATATAAAAATGATCTGAAAAGTTTCGTATCATTTCGAGTAGTCCTCGATTTAATATGATATTTTGACCGATATTAGTATAAACTAGTGTATAATATACTATAGTTTTTTTAACGAGACTTGATTTCGAAAAGTTTTATAGAAGTGAATTTTCAGATGATTTTTTACATGGTCTTCCATCATAACCTTTCCTAGTAAAATATAAAAATTATCTGAAAAGTTTTTTATCATTTCGTGTACTCCTTGATATAATTTTATTTTTTGACCGATATTAGTATAAACTAGTTTATAATATAATATAGTTTTTTGACCTAAACTTGCATTTCGAATTTTTTTTATAGAAGTTAATTTTTAGATGATTTTTTGCATGGACTACAATAATAACCTTCCTTTGTAACATATATAAATGATCTGAAAAGTTTCGTATCATTTGGAATAGACCTCGATTTTATTATAATTTTTGACAGAAACTACTGTATAATATACTATGTTTTTTTTGACCGAAACTTGAATTTCAAAAAGTTTCATAGAATCCAATTTTAGATTATTTTTTGCATGGACTTCCATCATAACCTTCCATCGTAAAATATAAAAATGATCTGAAAAGTTTCTTATCATTTCGAGCAGTCCTCAATTTAATTTGATTTTTAGACCAATATTAGTATAAACTAGTATATATACTATAGTTTTTTGACCGAAACTTGCATTTCTAAAAGTTTTATAGAATCTAATTTTCAGATGATTTTTTGCATGGACTACCATCATAACCTTCCTTTGTAACATATATAAATGATCTGAAAAGTTTCGTATCATTTGGAAAAGTCCTCAATTTAATTTGACTTTTTGACCGAAATTTGTGTATAATATACTATGGTTTTTTGACCGAAACTTGCATTTCAAAATGTTTCATAGAATCTAATTTCAGATTATTTTTTGCATAGACTTCAATCATAACCTTCCATCATAAAATATTAAAATTATTTGAAAAGTTTAATATCATTTCGAGCAGTCCTCGATTTAATTTGATTTTTTGACCAATATTAGTATAAACTAGTGTATAATATACTATAGTTTTTAACCGAAAATTGCATTTCGAAACGTTTTATAGAAGCAAATTTTCAGTTTGATTTTTTTACATGGACTTATATCATAACTTTCCTTTGTAAACATATATAAATGATCTGAAAAGTTTCGTATCATTTGGAACAGTCCTCGATTTAATTTGACTTTTTAACCGAAACTTGTGTATAATATACTATGGTTTTTTGACCGAAACTAGATTATTTTTTGCATGGAATTTTTAACCGAAACTAGATTATTTTTTGTATGGACTTCCATTATAACCTTCTCTCGTAATATATAAAAATTAATTGAAAAGTTTCGTATCATTTCGAGCAGTCTTCGATTTAAATTGATTCTTTGACCGAAATTAGTAAAAACTAGTGTATAATATTCTATGGTTTTTTGACCGAAACTTGCATTTCGAAAAGTTTTATAGAATCTAATTTCAGATTATTTTTTGCATGAACTTCCGTCATAACCTTCCTGTAACACCCTAATTTTTCCCCTAAGATTTCTTCGCATTTCATCTGCATTTTGCATACAAACAAGATCGCACTGGTTTCTCAGTTTCTTCTCAGATGAAGGGTCTATGCTTCGCAGGGGATCACCATTGTTTTTACTTCTTTATATTTGCTTATATTTACTAACCTCTAACCAAAATACAAAAAAATATGTGGCAGTTTGTTCTTCTTCTTCTCTGTGTTGCAGGATTTCAAAAATAAGACAGTGATTTCAATTCAGATGCGTTTGTTCAGTCACAATTCAATTTCAGATGGATGTTTGACCTAATATTGGTCAAACTATCAAAATAATTTGTCTTCGACTGCAAGTTATGTGTGCCAGTGGCTTTTTCCTCAGACAGTGCGTGTTTAAGAGTTTGAGCGGTGTTGTGTGTGAAAGTCATCAGTTATCAGACAATGTTTTGTGCGAAGTTTGGTTTGAATTTTCAAGATCACCAGTTTATTAGCAATTCATTTGAGGATTTATTTTCCTCAGCACAGATTCAAATCATCCGGGCATGATTCAGACGATTCAAATAGTCGTGGCTTAATTTGTGAAATATCCAGTGGTTCTTTGATTGGCTATGTTCATTTCATCAGTTGGCTTGTGAAAAAATTAGAAGTTGGTTGCGGGCTTAAAAATTTTCATTTCATATCCATTTGTCTGAGTCATTTTTTCGAATTTTTATTCATTAACCTTTTTTTTATCCACTATTATTCAATTACCATTCGTTTTCCCTTTTTTTTCCCGAATATTCGATTATCCAAATTATCATTTTTCTTAACCAATTTCCAATTTCCAATTTCCAATTTTTTTATTTTTTATTTTTTTATATCCCTTTTCTATATTCATTATCATCTTATTCCCATTTTTGTTAATTCAATTCATTTCCTTTTAAAAAAAAACCCATAACATTTTTTAAGCCCATATATTTTGTTTTTTTTCTAGAGCCCATTTATTAATTAAAAGAAAAAATTAAAACACCACCAAATAGGGCCAATTTCATGTCAGATTTTTTTTATTTTCCTTTCCCAAATCCCACGTGACTTTTTGAAGCCACTTTCCCAATTTTCTTCACACATCCCCAGCCATCAAAACAAAACAATACATCAACCAACAACAATACGCGTGACATCCACATAACTTCTCACGCAAAGCTGTACCGCAAACAACTTTCACAAGCATTAGCTCAAGCCTTCCGCACGTGAACATTAGTTCCTCAAGCCAACATCACAAAAAGCCAGCAATAAGCATCAGCTGCCCAAGCTGCGCGTCATCACCCTCAAGTCACTTCAGCCAAGTCCAAGCCATCAGCACAAGCCAACAACAAAACTGCATCTCAAACGCAGTTAGTCCAGCCACACGCGGGACGCACAAACACTTCAAAACGGCAACAACAAAAACGTAAAACGCAGGCCATCACACGAAATCAGCTCTCGCACCCCAAAATGCATCAATCTCGCACACAAAACGCAGCCGACCTGAAACCATTTCAACACGCCATAACTCACAGCCCAAAACGCAAACAAAAAATAGCTAAAACGCAGAAGCAAAACAACACCAGCAAGCACACGGACTGCACCTCTAAAATGCAGCAAAACGCAGATGAACTTAAATCAAAATGGCAGCCAAAACTCAGCTTCAAAATTCTCCATCCATCTATAAATTGAACACTTCTCACCTTCAAATCTCAAGCTTTGAAAGCCCTCCCAAATCTCTGCCCAAAATCAAAACAGAATTTCATCGCAATATGAAATTTCTTCAAAAACCAGAAGAAAGCTTTTCTTCTTCTAAAAAATTTGTTTCGTATCATCTTCCATTTTCATCCAAATATCGTTAACTTCAAAGAAAAAAACTGAATCCATTTTCTTTCGATCCTTTCCCCTCATCACAAAATCAAAGATAAGAAGAACAAGAAGTTTGAAGTTCGAAGAGAGAGAGAGAGAAAGGACCGCTGTTGTTTGGAGCCTACCGGCGCGATTTCGATTAAACGGTGAGGACGGTGACG
This sequence comes from Lathyrus aphaca, assembly GCA_963966055.1. Classification (NCBI taxonomy): domain Eukaryota; kingdom Viridiplantae; phylum Streptophyta; class Magnoliopsida; order Fabales; family Fabaceae; genus Lathyrus; species Lathyrus aphaca. Next base: position 39,864,818 of record OZ014523.1, read on the forward strand.
ATTTTCGTTTTTCCATGAGCAGTACCGCTGCATTTTGTGTGCGAGAAGAAGAAGCTGATGTTAATGTGTTTTGTGGATTTTTGTTTTTGTTTTGTTTTTTAATATTCACTTTTATTTTATTATTTGGTGTTGTATATGAGATATGGTATTTGGGCTTCAACTTTGGATTAGTGGAATTGCTATTCACAGATCCATAGTCTGCGTTCTCCCTCTCCCTTGTTATCTTCTTTCTTTTTTTATTTTGATTCATTTTTGTTAAAATTTTTTTTAAGTGATAATGAGGTTAATAATATTCTTAGAATATTATTAAAGGAGTTTTTTGAGGAAAAAGTTTAGAAAAAGAAATCTATAAAGTTTTTTTTAATTGTTTTATTTGTTATGGATTTTATTTTAAAATCTATATTTCTTTTCATTTCCTTTTATTATTTTATTTTTGATCGATGAAAATCTCCGATTCGTAGATTGTTGGTTTTCGAAGAGGTTTAATCTTCATTATTTCAAATCTATGGATGAATGATCATTTGGATCATTCTCCATACTTTGAGATCGTGATAGGTTGCCTTCGATAAATTCAACGAAAATCTCGATTAAGATTAGACCGTTCTTTTTCTTTTAGTGCGACATGTTTTCGGAGAATGATCAATAATATCATTTCTCTAACATGTATTAGCACAAATATTTTCCACCTTAATTGGTGGTGGCCGGCTTCATTTGTAGGGTAATTACTTCGTAAATTACTCGGCGATTGCTTAACATAGACCTAAATTTGTCCCGAATTCGGAATAAGATCCACTTGGATCCAGTTGCCTCGATTCTTTTTTTATTATCTTTCGTGGTTGTGCTTGATTAAGTTCATCATACCACTTATATGTAAATATTATAATAATATAAATATACTAATCCATTTAAATTCAATCTCTCGCACCTTATCCTCTTTATTTCAATTTCTCGCTCCTTATCTCTTTTATTATGCTATTATCATATTATATCATATATCATATTGTTTATGTTTATATTGTTGCTTGATTTTTCTTTTGTCCATTTGGACACAAAACACTAATAAAGGATTAAACATTAGAAAAGATTGGTGACTTTAATTTCGAACTATGGTTACTATCCTTAGCATTGGAGTTTGGACTTAGATTTTAGGATCTCTCCCTTTGCTCAAGTTGTGATTGATTGAAGACCTTGGCCTCGAATTAACTTCATTTGTCTTTGAAGATGGAATTCCGTTTACCTTGAAGAAATGTTCATAATATGGTTTGATCGCTCTTCTCTTAACTTTTAATTCAAGTATTAGGATAGTCCCTTCATCTCCTCCCATTTCTTAAATTTTCAAATCTTCTCCCTATTTTCAAATCTTCTTGGTTTTTAAAACTTCAAACGCTTTCGTAATCAAACCTTGACTTAGGTCAAGTGATTTTATCCTTTTCACTTTATTTTCTTAATAAATGTTAATCCATGTAAATATATCGAAATTCTTTTCTTAAGTACTTTAAAAAATCCAATAACTCATTCAATTGTTTTTGTGCCTTTGTGCACTTTTCTTTTCATATGTTTAGATATGATTCATTCTTTCTAGCGGAATTATTCGCTAAAGAATGACGACTTATCTCAACATTTTAAAATCAATTCAACTCATTGTTTCTTTTCAAATTTTGTACCACGAACTACGAGGTTTTGATCTTGCATTGCACTTTGTGGGTACGTAGGCATGAGGCGTTAAAACCTCTTCAAACACAAAATCTTAAAAAATATTCTTCTCCTTATCTCTTCAATCTTTTTCAAGCAAACCAATTTCAAACCAAAAAGCAATAAATATGTCAAAGGGCTCCCGTGGAGTACCACAGACATTTTGGGTGCGTAAAACCTTCCCGATTTGTAACCTATCCCCTTACCCGTTCTCTGTTTGTTTCTTTTAGCTTTTGCTATTAGATTCATAAGGTTTTATTCGTTCTTTTTACCTTTTCCATTTGGAATAAAATAAAAGCGCGGTGGCAACTCTGTTTACCTTGAGTTAAGTTAATCAATAGCTTACATTCATGATTTTACCGCTACAGCATCGTAAAATTTAAAAATGATCTGAAAAGTTTCGTATCATTTCGTGTAGTCCTTGATTTAATTTGATTTTTTGACCGATATTAGTATAAACTAGTGTATAATATACAATAGTTTTTTTTTACCGAAACTTGATTTCGAAAAGTTTTATAGAAGCTAATTTTAAGATTATTTTTTGCATGGTTTTCCATCATAACTTTCCCTCATAAAATATAAAAATTATCTAAAAGGTTTTGTATCATTTCGAGCAGTCCTCGATTTAAATTGAGATTTTGACCGATATTAGTATAAACTAGTGTATAATACACTATAGTTTTTGACCGAAACTTGCATTTCGAAAAGTTTTATAAAATTAAATTTTCAGATGATTTTTACATGGTTTTCCAACATAACCTTCCCTCGTAAAACATAAAAATTATGTGAAATGTTTTGTGTCATTTCGTGCAGTCCTCGATTTAATTTGATTTTTTGACCTAAACTTGTATTTCAGAATTTTTTATAGAAGCTAATTTTTAGATGATTTTTGGTATGGACTACAATAATAACCTTCCTTCGTATCATTTAGAATAGTCCTCGATTTAATTTGACTTTTTGACTGAAACTAGTGCATAATATACTATGGTTTTTTTGACAAAAACTTGCATTTCAAAAAGTTTCATAGAATCTAATTTTAGATTATTTTTTGCATGTATAACCTTCCATCGTAAAATGTAAAAATGATCTGAAAAGTTTTTTACCATTTCGAGTAGTCCTCGATTTAATATGATTTTTTGGCCGATATTAGTATAAACTAGTGTATAATATACTATAGTTGTTTTTACCGAGACTTGATTTCGAAACGTTTTATTGAAGCTATTTGTAAGATTATTTTTTGCATTGTCTTCCATCAAAACCTTCCCTCGTAAAATATAAAAATTATCTAAAAAAGTTCCGTATCATTTTGAGCAGTCCTCAATTTAATTTGATTTTTTGACCGATATTAGTATAAACTAGTGTATATTATACTATAGTTTTAGACTGAAACTTGCATTTCGAAAAGTTTTATAAAAGTGAATTTTCTGATATTTTTTACATGGTCTTCCATCATAACATTCCCTCTTAAAATATAAAAATATATGAAAGGTTTTGTGCAGTCCTCTATTTAATTTTATTTTTTGACCGATATTAGTATAAACTAGTTTATAATATACTATTGTTTTTTGACATAAACTTGAATTTCGAATATTTTTATAGAAGCTAATTTTTAGATGATTTTTTGCATGGACTACAATAATAACTTTCTTTTGTAACATATATCAATGATCTGAAAAGTTTCGTATCATTTGGAATAAATCTCGATTTAATTTGACTCTTTGACAGAAACTTGCATTTCAAAAAGTTTCATAGAATCTAATTTTAGATTATTTTTTGCATGGATTTCCATCATAACCTTCCATCGTAAAATATAAAAATGATCTGAAAAATTTCTTATCATTTCGAGCAGTCCTCGATTTAATTTGATTTTTAGACCGATATTAGTATAAACTAGTATATAATATACTATAGTTTTTTGACCGAAACTTGCATTTTAAAAAGTTTTATAGAATCTAATTTTCAGATGATATTTTGCATGGACTTCCTTCATAAAATATAAAAATGATCTGAAAAGTTTCATATCATTTTGAGCAGTCCTAGATTTAATATGATTTTTTGACCGATATTAATATAAACTAGTGTATAATATACTATAGTTTTTTGACCGAAACTTGCATTTAGAAAATTTTTATAGAAGCGAAATTTAAGATGATTTGTTGCATAGACTTCTATACAACGTTCCTTTGTAAACATATATAAATGATCTGAAAAGTTTCGTATCATTTGGAACAATCCTCGATTTAATTTGACTTTTTGAAAGAAACTAGTGTATAATATACTATGGTTTTTTTGACCGAAACTAGATTAATCCATTTAAATTCAATCTCTCGCACCTTATCCTCTTTATTTCAATTTCTCGCTCCTTATCTCTTTTATTATGCTATTATCATATTATATCATATATCATATTGTTTATGTTTATATTGTTGCTTGATTTTTCTTTTGTCCATTTGGACACAAAACACTAATAAAGAATTAAACATTAAAAAAGATTGGTGACTTTAATTTCGGACTATGGTTACTATCCTTAGCATTGGAGTTTGGACTTAGATTTTAGGATCTCTCCCTTTGCTCAAGTTGTGATTGATTGAAGACCTTGGCCTCGAATTAACTTCATTTGTCTTTGAAGATGGAATTCCGTTTACTTTGAAGAAATGTTCATAATATGGTTTGATCGCTCTTCTCTTAACTTTTAATTCAAGTATTAGGATAGTCCCTTCATCTCCTCCCATTTCTTAATTTTTCAAATCTTCTCCCTATTTTCAAATCTTGGTTTTTAAAACTTCAAACGCTTTCGTAATCAAACCTTGACTTAGGTCAAGTGATTTTATCCTTTTCACTTTATTTTCTTAATAAATGTTAATCCATGTAAATATATCGAAATTCTTTTCTTAAGTACTTTAAAAAATCCAATAACTCATTCAATTGTTTTTGTGCCTTTGTGCACTTTTCTTTTCATATGTTTAGATATGATTCATTCTTTCTAGCGGAATTATTCGCTAAAGAATGACGACTTATCTCAACATTTTAAAATCAATTCAACTCATTGTTTCTTTTCAAATTTTGTACCACGAACTACGAGGTTTTGATCTCGCATTGCACTTTGTGGGTACGTAGGCATGAGGCGTTAAAACTTCTTCAAACACAAAATCTTAAAAAAAATTCTTCTCCTCATCTCTTCAATCTTTTTCAAGCAAACCAATTTCAAACTAAAAAGCAATAAATATGTCAAAGGGCTCCCGTGGAGTACCACAGACATTTTGGGTGCGTAAAACCTTCCCGATTTGTAACCTATCCCCTTACTCGTTCTCTGTTTGTTTCTTTTAGCTTTTGCTTTTAGATTCATTAGGTTTTATTCGTTCTTTTTACCTTTTCCATTTGGAATAAAATAAAAGCGCGGTGGCGACTCTGTTTACCTTGAGTTAAGTTAATCAATAGCTTACGCTCATGATTTTACCGCTACAGAAAAGTGGCGACTCTGCTGGGGAGTAATCTCTAAGTGGATTTAGCCTACTTTGATTTATTTACTGCTTTGGTTTGATTTGTTTGTTATTTGGTTGTTCTGTTTCGGTTTTGGTGATCCTCTGTGTGAGATAGATTCTAACCCGGATCTGAGTGGAACTTATGATAGGACGGCGATATTCAAAGCGATAAGCGATGGAGTAGTCCAAAGCTATATCAATTTGATAATCTCCACTCGGTTAGGCTCTCTTGGACTATCAATGTCATGACGAGTAATCATACGTGGCATTATTTTCAGACCTTGAGCTGATCATACTGAGGACCGTAGAACCCTTAACCCATCCAAGCCAATTTAGGAACGTAGTGCGGAAACTGTCTGGGTGTAAACCTAAGGTGGTTGTCACGCGATACTACACTCGAACGAGGTCTATTTTAAGATTGTTATCGGCTGGGGAGTAATCCAACGTACCGATGATATTCTAAAGATGGCTGTTAACTCCGGGCACCTCTGTTAGTACCCTTTTGGTTTTCTGCAGGTACAATGAAGACAAAACCTTAGTACTTACCTGTGTGGGTTGGTGTTCTGTTACCTTGACTTCATGCTCGTGACTCGGAACCTAAGCCCGTGTGCCTTGTGTGATCTTGTTTGTGGTTGTTGCATACATGCCATCATGCATTCATGAGCATTATTTGTAAGATTTCAAAGGACTTATAAGGAACTTTTGCAAAATTTCAGATGTCCATGGCTTTGAATTTTGAAAGGAGGAACACAAAGAAGTACACCTTCAAGAATCCTAATGTAGTAGAGTTGAGAAAGCTAGGAGCATTGGTTGTTGATACCCAAGAGTTCCGGAGATGTCATGGGAAGCTTTTGTATATGTTGGATACCGATGTACCTGAGGGGATTCTCCCTACTTTGGCTCAGTTTTATGATCCGTTGCATCATTGTTTCACTTTTCCGGATTATCAGCTTGTGCCGACTTTGGAGGAGTACTCTCATTGGATAGGATTGCCTATTTTGGACAAGGAATTTCTTTTCACTGGTCTAGAGAAGGAGCTTACTATCAAGGTCATCGCCAAAGCACTTTTTCTTAAGGAATCCGATCTTAATGGGAAGTTTCTTCCAAAGGGGAGTGTTCGTGGTATTAATGCTAAGCTCTTGATGGGAAAGGCTTCTACTTCACTTACTTTGGGTCATAAGGATGCATTTGAGGCTATTCTTGCTTTGCTCATTTACGGGATTGTCTTGTTTCCGAACTTAGATGGTATTGTGGATGAGAATGCTATTCAGATCTTCTTGAAGAAGAATCCGGTGCCAACTTTGCTTGGAGATATGTATCATGCTTTTCACTATAGGACCTCCAAAGGTGATGGAGAGATTGTATGTTGTGCGCCTCTTCTTTATAGGTGGTTTATTTTGCACCTACCCAAGTCGGATGTCTTCAAGGACAATAGAGAGAATCGAAGATGGTCTCAAAGGTTGATGTCACTTTCTCATAAGGATATGACATGGTATTGTTCTCATTATGACACTGAAGTGCTTATCGATAGTTGTGGGGAATTTCCTAATGTACCTCTTCTTGGTACACGTGGGGGAATTAGCTACAACCCTATTCTTGCTAGGCGACAGTTGGGATATTGTTTGAAGGACATACCAAACAATCTTTCCTTATCCCGTTTCTTCTTTCTTAATGGTGCTGATCATGTAGAAATGAAGAAAAAGATTGCTCACTCTTAGCATGCGGTTCATCGGAAAGAGAAGGGTCAATTGGGAAGACAACACCTTGCTCCTTCCGAGTGTTATATCAAGTGGGTTCGATCTAGGGCTTCCAAGCTCAAGATTCCTTATCCACCTGAGGAGCCTTTGTTTCCCATATTACCATTGTCTGCTTTTCTTCCTCCCGTTGATGAGAAGGTGGCTCTTCAAGAAGAGTTGGACAAGATGAAGAAAGAAAAAGAAGAATGGCTACTTGAGAAGACTACGATGCAAGAGCAACTGAAGGAGAAGGATGATCTCATTGAGTTACTTGAGCGGTGTGTCACGAAGAGGCCAAGCGAGGATTTACTTTCCTTTGATACTCCATCTACCATTCCTCCTACATCCGGTGCTTGGAAGGCCATTGTTGACAAGTTGGTGAAAGATAAGGAAGATATGGAAGATCGGTACAAGAAAGAGATCAAGAGGATTCGCATGAAGTATCAGCCAGGATTCGGAACTTCTTCGGATATGATTCCCTAGGCCTAGTTTAATTTTTCTCTCATGTATTAGGATTATTGATGTTTGTACTTCACTTGTAATCCTAACTTTGATTTTAATGAGAATGAGTTTTTTTAAGTACTTCAAAAATGTCTCTTTATGAATATTGCAAGTTATCTTATAGTCCTTTGAAATCTTTGCATTTGCATACGCATACCATGCATCATACCCGCATTTGTCTTGCTTTTTGAGTGTTCTCCAGGGATCTTATGTTGTTTCTTGGTCTTCATTCAGTTCGCCTGTCAAGCTGACTCACCGATTTGATACTCGAGCTAATCGGAAGAGGGTGATGGAAACTTTACAACAAGAGAATCGCGAGCTGCGCGAAGAGGTTACTTATTTGAGGGAAAGCTTGGAAAGAGTTTCTGCTATGATGGAAAGTTTGGTGGCTGCTCAGAATCAGCCACCTCCTAATTCTCCTGTTCAGAATACTGTCATCTCCGAGATTGTTACCGCATCAATCCCTGTTGAGACTGTGATTTCGCCTCGCTATCGTATGCCTGCTAGCACACCTTGGGGCATGCCAGGTGATTTTATTCCTGCTGGTTATCGTCTTCCTCATCATCCTGAGACTGCTGCATTTAATACTCTCCCACCAGTGTGGACTACTCTTCCTCCAGTTGTGACTACTGCACCGCCTGTGGTGCACACTATTCCACACCATGATGAAATGATTTACCATGCTGAGCCTAGTGAAGGTGCTGGAGTGGCTGAAAGACTTGATAATTTCCAAGGACGCTTTGTTGAGATACAGAGGGAGATGAGAGCCTTGAAGCATAAGGATTTGTTCGGGAAAGATGCCTATGATCTTTGTTTGGTCCCTAATGTTAAAGTTCCTTACAAGTTCAAGTTGCCTGAGTTTGAGAAGTACAAAGGCAACACTTGTCCGTTGCGTCATTTGACTATGTATGCTAGAAATATGTCTGCTCAGACAGATAATGATAAGCTGTTGATTCACTATTTCTAGGATAGTTTGACCGGTGCACCCATGAGGTGGTATATGAGTCTGGATAATAGCCAAATCAAGACCTTCAATGATTTGGGAGAAGCTTTTGTGCGGCAATACAAGTATAACGTTGATATGGCGCCAGATAGAGATCAACTCCGTGCTATGTCCCAGAAGGACAAAGAGACTTTTAAAGAATATGCGTAGAGATGGCGCAAGCTGGCAGCCCAGATTGTTCCTCCACTGGAAGAAAAAGAAATGACGAAGATCTTCTTGAAGACTTTGGGTTCTTTTTATTATGAGAGGATGATAGCCAGCACTCCTTCTGATTTCACTGAAATGGTGGGTATGGGGATGCATTTAGAAGAAGGTGTCCGTGAGGGACGATTAAGTCAAGAGAATAGTAATGGCTCAAGCTCTAGAAGGTTCAACTTTGGGAAAAAGAAAGAAAATGAGACTAATGCAGTATCTCGTGAAAGTTATAGAAGACCTCATAGTCGTGGGAATCACCATTTGCAGTATGTAGCTTATGTAACTCCGATGATTAACGTGGCTCCAACTGTGCCAGCAGCTCCAAAGTATCAACCTCGTTATCAGCAACCTTCTGTGCAACAAGGTGGTAATCAACAAGTTCGGGCTAAGCTGAGTTTTGATCCTATTCCGATGTCGTATGCGGACTTGCTTCCATCTTTGATTGCAAAGAATCTTGTGCAAACACGTCCTCCACCTCCAGTTCCAGAGACTATTCCATGGTGGTATAAGCCAGAGGCTCGCTGTGCTTTTCATCAAGGTGCCCCGGGGCATGATGTTGAGAACTGTTATCCATTGAAGTTTGAAGTACAGAAGTTGATGAGGAACAATGTTTTGTATTTCAATGATGTTAATCCAAATGTGCAGAAAAATCCGTTGCCAAAGCATGGTAATGCGTCTGTGAATATGGTTGATGGTTGTCCTGGTTTGTTCAAAATCTATGAGGTCCGTCATATTCGAAGGTCTTTGGTTGAGATGCATGCTTTCTTAAGTGAATATCACGATATTGATCACGATTATGCTGGATGTTGTATCTGCTCGATGAATCCTCGTGGTTGCGTGATTGTTAAGAGGGACATTCAAAAGATGATGGATGATAAATTAATTGAAGTGACATCAAAAAGAGATGAATATGAAAATGAAGTGAATGTTATTATGCCTTAGTTCAATCTTCCTGAGAGGGCTGTTCCTGAGAGGGTGGTTATTTCTTTTGATAGTCGCAAAAATGCTGTTACTCCATTGGTGATCAATTTTCCTGGTCCAATGCCATATGAGTCTGATAAAGCTGTTCCGTACCGGTATAATGCTACGATGATAGAAAATGGTAGGGAGGTTCCTATTCCTACTCCAAAGTCTGTGGTTAGCATTGCTGATGTGACAAAGGTTACTCGAAGTGGTAGAGTGTATGCTTCAGATCCTCCGAAGAGAGTTGAAGATACAAGTGCGAATAAGCAGATTATGGATGCTATTGCCCAATCAGGCCAATCTGGTAATAGTGAAGATGAGGTGTTAAAATTGATAAAGAAGAGTGAGTACAACGTTACTGAGCAGTTGTTGCATACTCCGTCAAAGATATCAGTTTTATCACTCTTGATGTGTTCTGAGGCTCATAGGCAGTTTTTGCAGAAGATTCTTGATCAAGCTTATGTTGACCACGATGTGACTGTTGATCAGTTTGATAGTATTGTGGCTAATATCACATCGTGCAACAATTTAAGCTTCTGTGATGATGATTTACCTGAAGAAGGAAGAAATCATAACTTGGCTTTGCATATTTCGGTGAACTGTCAGGAAGATGCTATGTCTAAGGTGCTAGTTGATACCGGATCTTCTCTGAACGTAATGCCGAAGTCGACTTTGTCAAAGCTTGCGTATCAAGGTGCTCCCATGAGGCATAGTGGGATTATTGTGAAAGCGTTTGACGGGTCGAAGAAGACAGTGATTGGTGAAGTGGATCTTCCTATTCTTATTGGACCGTTTATATTCAAAATTACTTTTCAAGTAATGGATATACGTCCCGCTTACAGTTGTCTCCTTGGAAGACCCTGGATCCATGAGGCAGGAGCTGTGACATCCACTCTTCATCAGAAGTTGAAGTTTGTGAAAGAGGGGAAATTGGTGACCATTGAAGGTGAAAGGGAGATGCTTGTGAGCAATTTGTCTTCTTTCTCCTATATTGATGCTGAAGAAGAGGTGGGAACTTCGTTTCAAGCTCTTTCTATTGTGGATAATGTTGCTAAGAAGAATGCCATGCCTATGTCTTCTTTCAAGGATGCTCTGTGAGTGCTGGAAGCTGGTCAGTCTGATGGTTGGGGACGAGTTATTGATGCTGTTGACAACAAGGAAGGATTTGGTATCGGCTTTGCACCAGGTGCAGTTCTCAATGACCCAAAGACTATTCAGGAAGGCTTCCGAAGTACTGGATTTATCAACGATCATTCCGCTGCCGCCATCATGGAAGATGATGAAGACGAAGAAATGCCTGACTTTGTTACGCATGGAAAGACTTGCCAGAACTGGATTTCTGTTGATGTTCCTTTTATTATTCATGCTTCAAAGTAATTTGTTTTATTTTCTTTCAAAAATCCTTTCACTCTGCCCAAGGTGAAAGTGATGTTTGTCGGGCTTTGTTTCAAATTTTATCATCATCAATAAAATGTTATTTTGTTATTTCCATATGTGTTTTTCCTTTTTGCTTTATTCTGAAAAAATGGTAACATAAAAAACCCAAAATAATAATGATTGTTTATCTGCATAATGTTTGCACTTTTGTTCATACTCTAAAATAAAAATAAAATCATTGTGCATATTGATTGATAAACCCATTGAAAACAATGATCCTATGCCCTCTCCCAACTTTGAATTCCCTGTGTTTGAAGCTGAGGAAGAGGATGTTGAAGAGATTCCTTATGAGATTTCTCGGTTGCTTGAGCACGAGGATAAAGTTATTCAGCCTCATGGAGAGTCTATAGAGATGGTCAACTTGGGTTCTGAAGATGATAAAAAAGAAGTCAAAGTTGGAGCATTGCTTGGTCCTGATGTTAAGAAGAGGATTGTAGAGCTTCTCAGAGAGTATGTTGATGTATTTGCTTGGTCTTATCAAGACATGCCAGGTCTTGATACTGATATTGTGGAGCATAGATTGCCGTTGAAGCCTGAATGTCCACCTGTAAAGCAGAAGCTGAGAAGAACTCATCCTGACATGGCAGTAAAGATCAAAGAGGAGGTTCAAAAGCAGATCGATGTAGGTTTTCTTGTAACATCAACTTATCCTGAATGGGTGGCCAATATCGTTCCTGTTCCGAAAAAAGACGGAAAAGTCCGAATGTGCGTTGATTACAGAGATTTGAACAAAGCCAGTCCAAAAGATGATTTTCCATTGCCACACATTGATATGTTGGTAGATAATACGGCTAAGTTTGATGTGTTCTCTTTTATGGACGAATTTTCCGGTTATAATCAAATAAAGATGGCACCCGAGGATATGGAAAAGACCACATTTATTACACCATGGGGAACATTCTGCTATAGAGTGATGCCCTTTGGATTGAAGAATGTTGGTGCGACGTACCAAAGAGCTATGACCACACTTTTCCATGATATGATGCACAAAGAAATCGAAGTATATGTTGATGATATGATCGCTAAGTCTAAGACTGAAGAGGATCATGTTGAACATTTGCTGAAGTTATTTCAGAGGTTAAGGAAATTTAAGCTTCGTTTGAATCCGAATAAGTGCACCTTTGGTGTACGTTCTGGAAAGTTGTTAGGTTTCATTGTCATCCAAAGAGGCATTGAAGTTGATCCTGATAAAGTGAAAGCTATTTAGGAAATGCCTGCTCCAAGAACTGAAAAGCAAGTAAGAGGATTCTTGGGCCGTTTGAATTATATTTCGAGGTTTATCTCTCATATGACTGCCACATGTGCTCCGATCTTCAAGTTACTTCAGAAAGACAAAGGTTGTGTCTGGACAGATGATTGTCAGAAGGCATTTGAAAGTATCAAAGAATATCTTCTTGAACCTCCTATCTTGCCTCCTCCGGTGGAAGGTAGACCGATGATCATGTACTTGACTGTGTTGGAAGATTCCATGGGTTGTGTGCTTGGTCAGCAAGATGAATCTGGAAGAAAAGAATATGCAATTTACTACTTGAGTAAGAAATTCACTGATTGTGAGTCTCGGTACTCCATGCTTGAAAAAACTTGTTGTGCCTTAGCTTGGGTTGCAAAGCGTCTTCGCCAGTATATGCTGAATCATACAACTTGGTTGATCTCTAAAATGGATCCAATCAAGTATATCTTTGAAAAGCCTTCTTTGACTGGGAGGATTGCTCGTTGGCAAATGTTGTTATCAGAATATGATATCGAGTACCGAGCTCAAAAAGCCATAAAAGGTAGTATCTTGGCTGACCATTTGGCACATCAACCGATTGATGATTACCAACCTATCAAGTTTGATTTTCCAGATGAGGATGTGATGTTTTTGAAAGTGAAAGATTGTGATGAACCTTTGATTGAGGAAGGGCCGGAGCCTGGATCTCGATGGGGTTTAGTTTTTGATGGTGCTGTGAATGCACGCAGAAGAGGAATTGGGGCAATGATCATTACTCCCCATGGTTCACATATTCCTTTTGCCGCGAGATTGACTTTTCCTTGTACCAATAATGAAACTGAGTATGAAGCCTGCATTATGGGTTTTGAGGAAGCTATTGATTTGAGGATTAAGCATCTTGATGTGTATGGAGATTCTGCCTTGGTAATCAATCAGATCCAGGGTACGTGGGTAACTCATCAACCCCACTTGATCCCTTATAGAGATTATGCCAGGAAGATATCAACTTTCTTCACCAAAGTTGAGTTTCATTATGTTCCTCGTGATGAGAATCAGATGGCAGATGCTTTAGCAACTATAGCTTCTATGATAAAGGTGCACCAGTGGAATGATGTGCCCATGATCAGTGTGATGCGACTGGAAAGACCAGCTCATATGTGTGCAGTTGAAGAGGTCCATGATGACAAGCCTTGGTATCATGATATTAAATGTTTTCTCCAGAGTCAAGAATACCCACTTGGGGCATCCGATAAAGATAAGAGGACTTTGAGGAGATTGGCAGGCAATTTCTTCCTGAATGGAAATGCGCTTTATAAGAGAAATTTTGACATGGTCTTGCTCAGATGCGTGGATAGACACGAAGCAGACATGTTAATGAAAGAAATTCATGAAGGATCTTTTGGCACTCATACTAATGGGCATGCTATGGCTAAAACGATGTTGAAAGCAGGTTACTATTGGATGACAATGGAATCTGATTGTTGCAAGTATGTGAAAAAGTGCCATAAGTGTCAAGTGTATGCTGATAAGATTCATGTGCCACCAGCTTATCTCAATGTGATTTCTTCCCCATGGCCTTTCTCTATGTGGGGAATTGATATGATTGGTATGATTGAACCCAAGGCTTTGAATGGACATCGTTTTATTCTTGTGGCAATTGACTACTTCACCAAGTGGGTGGAAGCGGCATCGTATGTTAATGTGACCAAGCAAGTCGTGGTTCGGTTTATCAGGAATAACATTATCTGCAGATATGGTGTTCCGAATAGAATCATTACTGATAATGGTTCAAACTTGAATAATAAGATGATGAAAGAGCTTTGTGAAGAATTCAAGATTCAACACCATAATTCCTCTCCTTATAGACCGAAGATGAATGGGGCTGTTGAAGCTGCGAACAAGAACATTAAGAAGATCATTCATAAGATGGTTGTGACATACAAGGACTGGCATGAGATGCTCCCTTTTGCTTTGCATGGGTATCGTACATCTGTCCGCACTTCAACAGGGGCAACCCCTTTCTTACTTGTTTATGGTACAGAAGCAGTGCTCCCCGTCGAAGTTGAGATCCCATCAATGAGAGTTCTGATGGAAGCCAAGTTGACTGAGGCTGAATGGTGTCAGAGTAGATTTGATCAGTTGAATTTGATTGAAGAAAAGAGAATAACAGCTTTGTGTCATGGTCGGTTGTACCAGCAAAGAATGAAGAAAGCTTTTGACAAGAAGGTCAAACCTCGTGTATTCAGAGAAGGCGACCTCGCGCTCAAAAAGATTCAGTCTTTCCTTAAAGATTCTCGGGGCAAGTGGACTCCGAACTATGATGGCCCATATATTGTTAAGAAAGCCTTATCTGGCGGTTCATTAATTCTTGCAACTATGGATGGTGAGGAGATCACTCGCCCTGTGAATGCGGATGCAGTCAAGAAATACTTCGCCTAAAAAATAAAAGAACAACTCGCTAAGTTGAAAACCCGAAAGGGCGGCTTAGGCAAAAATGAGCGTCACGGTGGATTGAAAACCCGAAAGGGCGGTCCAGGCAAAAATTAGAGACAAAAACAGAAATAATTATCCCGGTAGATTGAAAACCCGAAAGGGCAATCTAGGCAAAAGTTAGGGATCATGGCAAGTAACTGCGTCGACAGATTGGATCACTTGTAGCAACCGAGGATTTCAGATTCTATCCCTCAGAAGAATTGCCCATCAAAGATTCTTATTCACTCATCCTTGACTGAAGTTTCGGACACGGTGGAGTTCAAAGTTGATAGGGAGAATAGTGATCATTGTATTCCAATGTAGCCCTTTTCCATGTATTTACCATTTTTCAAACTTGTAATAATCCATGGAGTCATGCCATTTGCTGACTACCATTCTATCAATGAATTTGAGCTTTTATCCAATTGTTTGCAATTCTTTATATTGTTTCTGTTTACAAAATTTCAATTTATTGTTGATGATGATTTTTGAAACAAATTTAATAAATTTAATCTTTGAAGATTTTAAAAACATTTTTCTTTTGATATATGAACAAAGAAAGGATATCGTTAGTGATTCCAAGGATGGTAAAGTCTGGATGTGTGTAACTTGTCTCTCCCAAAGCAGGGTTTGATTCGGTTGTGTCCATGCGAAGTTCCTGGATAGTCTTGACAGGTTGATGTTAATGATGTTGAACGGAGGTGTTTGTTCTGAGTTCCCATGTTTTCTCCAGAAGAATTGTTGGAAAGGATGTTCTTAAGAATTCCTAGCTGAGTTTTGATCTCTTCCTCAGCAAGTTATCTTTAAATTGAGAAGCATTGGGAATCCCCAGCTGAGCTCTTGTTCCTCAGCTTGAGTTGTTTGCATCGTTGAATAGAAGTATTGATATAACAGTCAGTTTAGAGGTTTTCTTTTACCCGATGGTGGGTATTGATTTAAAATCCCTCGTAACTGGGTTTTGGCTATGATGTTAACTTCTGATATCCCCATATGGATCCCCAGTAGGCCTGCATGTGTTAGTTTCCAGCAGGTTCCTATGTGATTTTCAACAGGTCTTGCACTCTATCCCCAGGTGGAGCAGGAGTGGTATGACAGTTATCAAGAATATTTCCATCCTCAGCAGATTATTACCTTTCCTCAGCAGGATGATATCCCTAGCAGATGCTGCCTCATCATGAGTTAAGCCTTGTAGTAGGATTTTATTCCTTTGATGGCTTTTGACATTCCCTTGCAGGATGTCAAGTTGATCTCCAGCATGTTTCCCTGCATTGTTGCCTTGGGATTAGCCGAGTATCTGGTTGTTGTGGTGTTCATGTCACCCGTTTCTTATCTTTATGTCTGTTTTGTCAGCATATTCATACGCATAAGCATGGCATCGTTTGCTTGCATTCTTGCGTTTATCATTGTTCTCTGCTCTTTGGTGTGGACTTTCCCCACAAGAGTGTGTGTGTCGTCTTCCTCTCAAGTTTAGAGTGTCGACCATTAAGCAGAAAGAGTTAATCCTTTCTAATTCCCCACTGAGTTTGTTTCTAGTGGATGATTTTGATTCAGTTTCCTCCCCAGTTTATTATCTGGATGGAATTTTCCCCAGTTGAGATATTTCCTCCTCGGGATGAGTCTTGCTTGACCGTTTCTCTCCAATTTGTTCTTGGATTGAACTTTGGTCCCCTTTTGTGAGTAATTGTTGCTTTGGAATTAAGCTATCATTGTTTGATAGTGGGCAACATTTTCTCCAGCTTGAGTATATTACTTTGGAATTAAGCTATCAGTAATCGATAATGGGTAATATTACCAAAATTGATCAAGTTCTTTTACTTGTACTCCTACCCAGTAAATCCGGTAGTTGAGATTTCTTCTTACCCAGTAAAAAGGTAATAGAAGCTGTTTCCCTTTGATTGAGTTCCTACCCAGTAAATCAGGTAGTTGATCATGCTCCTACCCAGTAAATCAGGTAGTTGAGAATTTTTCTGCCCAGTAAAAAGGTAGTGGAGGTTATCCCTATGTATTTTGCTCCTATCCAGTAAATTGATAGTCGAGTCCTATATATTTCCTACCCAGTAAACAGGTAGTTGATGATTCTTTTCCAACTCAGTATTCCTCCATTATTTGGATTCGAATATTTTGTTTGGTTGTTAATTCCTGGCAGGGTGTTTAATTTCCCTTGTTAAATCTTGTACCTTGATTATATCATATCTTTTCCCAAGTGGAGTCAGCTATCCAGTGATTTATTTTCCTGGTGACTCTTTGATTGTTTGTTGTTGTTTCCCCAGCGGGATTTTCTTTTGTGTCCCCAAGTCTTTGCTTTTCTCTGGTGGTCATATTTTCCCCATGGAGATCTTGGGCTTGCATATCATATTCATATCATATCATGTTCTCTTAGGACAAAAATTGGGTTTTCTGTATTTAAGTCTCTCCCATCTTGTAGAGACGAAGATGTCAATCTTCATATCTCCGGATTGAAGAAACTTAAATAGGGGCAGCTGTAACACCCTAATTTTTGCCCTAAGATTTCTTCGCATTTCATCTGCATTTTGCATACAAACAAGATCGCACTGGTTTCTCAGTTTCTTCTCAGATGAAGGGTCTATGCTTCGCAGGGGATCACCATTGTTTTTACTTCTTTATATTTGCTTATATTTACTAACCTCTAACCAAAATACAAAAAAATATGTGGCAGTTTGTTCTTCTTCTTCTTTGTGTTGCAGGATTTCAAAAATAAGACAGTGATTTCAATTCAGATGCGTTTGTTCAGTCACAATTCGATTTCAGATGGATGTTTGACCTAATATTGGTCAAACTATCAAAATAATTTGTCTTCGACTGCAAGTTATGTGTGCCAGTGGTTTTTTCCTCAGACAGTGCGTGTTTAAGAGTTTGAGCGGTGTTGTGTGTGAAAGTCATCAGTTATCAGACAATGTTTTGTGCGAAGTTTGGTTTGAATTTTCAAGATCACCAGTTTATTAGCAATTCATTTGAGGATTTATTTTCCTCAGCACAGATTCAAATCATCCGGGCATGATTCAGACGATTCAAATAGTCGTGGCTTAATTTGTGAAATATCCAGTGGTTCTTTGATTGGCTATGTTCATTTCATCAGTTGGCTTGTGAAAAAATTAGAAGTTGGCTGCGGGCTTAAAAATTTTCATTTCATATCCATTTGTCCGAGTCATTTTTTCGAATTTTTATTCATTAACCTTTTTTTTTATCCACTATTATTCAATTACCATTCGTTTTCCATTTTTTCCCCCTGAATATTCGATTATCCAAATTATCATTTTTCTTAACCAATTTCCAATTTCCAATTTCCAATTTTTTTATTTTTTATTTTTTTATATCCCTTTTCTATATTCATTATCATCTTATTCCCATTTTTGTTAATTCAATTCATTTCCTTTTAAAAAAAAACCCATAACATTTTTTAAACCCATATATTTTGTTTTTTTTCTAGAGCCCATTTATTAATTAAAAGAAAAAATTAAAACACCACCAAATAGGGCCAATTTCATGTCAGATTTTTTTTATTTTCCTTTCCCAAATCCCACGTGACTTTTTGAATCCACTTTCCCAATTTTCTTCACACATCCCCAGCCATTAAAACAAAACAATACATCAACCAACAACAATACGCGTGACATCCACACAACTTCTCACGCAAAGCTGTACCGCAAACAACTTTCACAAGCATCAGCTCAAGCCTTCCGCACGTGAACATCAGTTCCTCAAGCCAACATCACAAAAAGCCAGCAACAAGCATCAGCTGCCCAAGCTGCGCGTCATCACCCTCAAGTCACTTCAGCCAAGTCCAAGCCATCAGCACAAGCCAACAACAAAACTGCATCTCAAACGCAGTTAGTCCAGCCACACGCGGGACGCACAAACACTTCAAAACGGCAGCAACAAAAACGTAAAACGCAGGCCATCACACGAAATCAGCTCTCGCACCCCAAAATGCATCAATCTCGCACACAAAACGCAGCTGACCTGAAACCATTTCAACACGCCATAACTCACAGCCCAAAACGCAAACAAAAAAAAGCTAAAACGCAGAAGCAAAACAACACCAGCAAGCACACGGACTGTACCTCTAAAATGCAGCAAAACGCAGATGAACTTAAATCAAAATGGCATCCAAAACTCAGCTTCAAAATTCTCCATCCATCTATAAATTGAACACTTCTCACCTTCAAATCTCAAGCTTTGAAAGCCCTCCCAAATCTCTGCCCAAAATCAAAACAGAATTTCATCCCAATATGAAATTTCTTCAAAAACCAGAAGAAAGCTTTTCTTCTTCTAAAAAATTTGTTTCGTATCATCTTCCATTTTCATCCAAATCTCGTTAACTTCAAAGAAAAAAACTGAATCCATTTTCTTTCGATCCTTTCCCCTCATCACAAAATCAAAGATAAGAAGAACAAGAAGTTTGAAGTTCGAAGAGAGAGAGAGAGAAAGGACCGCTGTTGTTTGGAGCCTACCGGCGCGATTTCGATTAAACGGTGAGGACAGTGACGATTTTCGTTTTTCCATGAGCAGTACCGCTGCATTTTGTGTGCGAGAAGAAGAAGCTGATGTTAATGTGTTTTGTGGCTTTTTGTTTTTGTTTTGTTTTTTAATATTCACTTTTATTTTATTATTTGGTGTTGTATATGAGATATGGTATTTGGGCTTCAACTTTGGATTAGTGGAATTGCTATTCACAGATCCATAGTCTGCGTTCTCCCTCTCCCTTGTTATCTTCTTTCTTTTTTTATTTTGATTCATTTTTGTTAAAAATTTTTTTAAGTGATAATGAGGTTAATAATATTCTTAGAATATTATTAAAGGAGTTTTTTGAGGAAAAAGTTTAGAAAAAGAAATCTATAAAGTTTTTTTTAATTGTTTTATTTGTTATGGATTTTATTTTAAAATCTATATTTCTTTTCATTTCCTTTTATTATTTTATTTTTGGTCGATGAAAATCTCTGATTCGTAGATTGTTGGTTTTCGAAGAGGTTTAATCTTCATTATTTCAAATCTATGGATGAATGATCATTTGGATCATTCTCCATACTTTGAGATCGTGATAGGTTGCCTTCGATAAATTCAACGAAAATCTCGATTAAGATTAGACCGTTCTTTTTCTTTTAGTGCGACATGTTTTCGGAGAATGATCAATAATATCATTTCTCTAACATGTATTAGCACAAATATTTTCCACCTTAATTGGTGGTGGCCGACCTCATTTGTAGGGTAATTACTTCGTAAATTACTCGGCGATTGCTTAACATAGACCTAAATTTGTCCCGAATTCGGAATAAGATCCACTTGGATCCAGTTGCCTCGATTCTTTTTTTATTATCTTTCGTGGTTGTGCTTGATTAAGTTCATCATACCACTTATATGTAAATATTATAATAATATAAATATACTAATCCATTTAAATTCAATCTCTCGCACCTTATCCTCTTTATTTCAATTTCTCGCTCCTTATCTCTTTTATTATGCTATTATCATATTATATCATATATCATATTGTTTATGTTTATATTGTTGCTTGATTTTTCTTTTGTCCATTTGGACACAAAACACTAATAAAGGATTAAACATTAAAAAAGATTGGTGACTTTAATTTCGGACTATGGTTACTATCCTTAGCATTGGAGTTTGGACTTAGATTTTAGGATCTCTCCCTTTGCTCAAGTTGTGATTGATTGAAGACCTTGGCCTCGAATTAACTTCATTTGTCTTTGAAGATGGAATTCCGTTTACCTTGAAGAAATGTTCATAATATGGTTTGATCGCTCTTCTCTTAACTTTTAATTCAAGTATTAGGATAGTCCCTTCATCTCCTCCCATTTCTTAAATTTTCAAATCTTCTCCCTATTTTCAAATCTTCTTGGTTTTTAAAACTTCAAACGCTTTCGTAATCAAACCTTGACTTAGGTCAAGTGATTTTATCCTTTTCACTTTATTTTCTTAATAAATGTTAATCCATGTAAATATATCGAAATTCTTTTCTTAAGTACTTTAAAAAATCCAATAACTCATTCAATTGTTTTTGTGCCTTTGTGCACTTTTCTTTTCATATGTTTAGATATGATTCATTCTTTCTAGCGGAATTATTCGCTAAAGAATGACGACTTATCTCAACATTTTAAAATCAATTCAACTCATTGTTTCTTTTCAAATTTTGTACCACGAACTACGAGGTTTTGATCTTGCATTGCACTTTGTGGGTACGTAGGCATGAGGCGTTAAAACCTCTTCAAACACAAAATCTTAAAAAACATTCTTCTCCTTATCTCTTCAATCTTTTTCAAGCAAACCAATTTCAAACCAAAAAGCAATAAATATGTCAAAGGGCTCCCGTGGAGTACCACAGACATTTTGGGTGCGTAAAACCTTCCCGATTTGTAACCTATCCCCTTACCCGTTCTCTGTTTGTTTCTTTTAGCTTTTGCTATTAGATTCATAAGGTTTTATTCGTTCTTTTTACCTTTTCCATTTGGAATAAAATAAAAGCGCGGTGGCAACTCTGTTTACCTTGAGTTAAGTTAATCAATAGCTTACACTCATGATTTTACCGCTACAGCATCGTAAAATTTAAAAATGATCTGAAAAGTTTCGTATCATTTCGTGTAGTCCTTGATTTAATTTGATTTTTTGACCGATATTAGTATAAACTAGTGTATAATATACAATAGTTTTTTTTACCGAAACTTGATTTCGAAAAGTTTTATAGAAGCTAATTTTAAGATTATTTTTTGCATGGTTTTCCATCATAACTTTCCCTCGTAAAATATAAAAATTATCTAAAAGGTTTTGTATCATTTCGAGCAGTCCTCGATTTAAATTGAGATTTTGACCGATATTAGTATAAACTAGTGTATAATACACTATAGTTTTTGACCGAAACTTGCATTTCGAAAAGTTTTATAAAATTAAATTTTCAGATGATTTTTACATGGTTTTCCAACATAACCTTCCCTCGTAAAACATAAAAATTATGTGAAATGTTTTGTGTCATTTCGTGCAGTCCTCGATTTAATTTGATTTTTTGACCTAAACTTGTATTTCAGAATTTTTTATAGAAGCTAATTTTTAGATGATTTTTGGTATGGACTACAATAATAACCTTCCTTCGTATCATTTAGAATAGTCCTCGATTTAATTTGACTTTTTGACTGAAACTAGTGCATAATATACTATGGTTTTTTTGACAAAAACTTGCATTTCAAAAAGTTTCATAGAATCTAATTTTAGATTATTTTTTGCATGTATAACCTTCCATCGTAAAATGTAAAAATGATCTGAAAAGTTTTTTACCATTTCGAGTAGTCCTCGATTTAATATGATTTTTTGGCCGATATTAGTATAAACTAGTGTATAATATACTATAGTAGTTTTTACCGAGACTTGATTTCGAAACGTTTTATTGAAGCTATTTGTAAGATTATTTTTTGCATTGTCTTCCATCAAAACCTTCCCTCGTAAAATATAAAAATTATCTAAAAAAGTTCCGTATCATTTTGAGCAGTCCTCAATTTAATTTGATTTTTTGACCGATATTAGTATAAACTAGTGTATATTATACTATAGTTTTAGACTGAAACTTGCATTTCGAAAAGTTTTATAAAAGTGAATTTTCTGATGATTTTTTACATGGTCTTCCATCATAACATTCCCTCTTAAAATATAAAAATATATGAAAGGTTTTGTGCAGTCCTCTATTTAATTTTATTTTTTGACCGATATTAGTATAAACTAGTTTATAATATACTATTGTTTTTTGACATAAACTTGCATTTCGAATATTTTTATAGAAGCTAATTTTTAGATGATTTTTTGCATGGACTACAATAATAACTTTCTTTTGTAACATATATCAATGATCTGAAAAGTTTCGTATCATTTGGAATAAATCTCGATTTAATTTGACTCTTTGACAGAAACTTGCATTTCAAAAAGTTTCATAGAATCTAATTTTAGATTATTTTTTGCATGGATTTCCATCATAACCTTCCATCGTAAAATATAAAAATGATCTGAAAAATTTCTTATCATTTCGAGCAGTCCTCGATTTAATTTGATTTTTAGACCGATATTAGTATAAACTAGTATATAATATACTATAGTTTTTTGACCGAAACTTGCATTTTAAAAAGTTTTATAGAATCTAATTTTCAGATGATATTTTGCATGGACTTCCTTCATAAAATATAAAAATGATCTGAAAAGTTTCATATCATTTTGAGCAGTCCTAGATTTAATATGATTTTTTGACCGATATTAATATAAACTAGTGTATAATATACTATAGTTTTTTGACCGAAACTTGCATTTAGAAAATTTTTATAGAAGCGAAATTTAAGATGATTTGTTGCATAGACTTCTATACAACGTTCCTTTGTAAACATATATAAATGATCTGAAAAGTTTCGTATCATTTGGAACAATCCTCGATTTAATTTGACTTTTTGAAAGAAACTAGTGTATAATATACTATGGTTTTTTTGACCGAAACTAGATTAATCCATTTAAATTCAATCTCTCGCACCTTATCCTCTTTATTTCAATTTCTCGCTCCTTATCTCTTTTATTATGCTATTATCATATTATATCATATATCATATTGTTTATGTTTATATTGTTGCTTGATTTTTCTTTTGTCCATTTGGACACAAAACACTAATAAAGAATTAAACATTAAAAAAGATTGGTGACTTTAATTTCGGACTATGGTTACTATCCTTAGCATTGGAGTTTGGACTTAGATTTTAGGATCTCTCCCTTTGCTCAAGTTGTGATTGATTGAAGACCTTGGCCTCGAATTAACTTCATTTGTCTTTGAAGATGGAATTCCGTTTACTTTGAAGAAATGTTCATAATATGGTTTGATCGCTCTTCTCTTAACTTTTAATTCAAGTATTAGGATAGTCCCTTCATCTCCTCCCATTTCTTAATTTTTCAAATCTTCTCCCTATTTTCAAATCTTGGTTTTTAAAACTTCAAACGCTTTCGTAATCAAACCTTGACTTAGGTCAAGTGATTTTATCCTTTTCACTTTATTTTCTTAATAAATGTTAATCCATGTAAATATATCGAAATTCTTTTCTTAAGTACTTTAAAAAATCCAATAACTCATTCAATTGTTTTTGTGCCTTTGTGCACTTTTCTTTTCATATGTTTAGATATGATTCATTCTTTCTAGCGGAATTATTCGCTAAAGAATGACGACTTATCTCAACATTTTAAAATCAATTCAACTCATTGTTTCTTTTCAAATTTTGTACCACGAACTACGAGGTTTTGATCTCGCATTGCACTTTGTGGGTACGTAGGCATGAGGCGTTAAAACTTCTTCAAACACAAAATCTTAAAAAAAATTCTTCTCCTCATCTCTTCAATCTTTTTCAAGCAAACCAATTTCAAACTAAAAAGCAATAAATATGTCAAAGGGCTCCCGTGGAGTACCACAGACATTTTGGGTGCGTAAAACCTTCCCGATTTGTAACCTATCCCCTTACTCGTTCTCTGTTTGTTTCTTTTAGCTTTTGCTTTTAGATTCATTAGGTTTTATTCGTTCTTTTTACCTTTTCCATTTGGAATAAAATAAAAGCGCGGTGGCGACTCTGTTTACCTTGAGTTAAGTTAATCAATAGCTTACGCTCATGATTTTACCGCTACAGAAAAGTGGCGACTCTGCTGGGGAGTAATCTCTAAGTGGATTTAGCCTACTTTGATTTATTTACTGCTTTGGTTTGATTTGTTTGTTATTTGGTTGTTCTGTTTCGGTTTTGGTGATCCTCTGTGTGAGATAGATTCTAACCCGGATCTGAGTGGAACTTATGATAGGACGGCGATATTCAAAGCGATAAGCGATGGAGTAGTCCAAAGCTATATCAATTTGATAATCTCCACTCGGTTAGGCTCTCTTGGACTATCAATGTCATGACGAGTAATCATACGTGGCATTATTTTCAGACCTTGAGCTGATCATACTGAGGACCGTAGAACCCTTAACCCATCCAAGCCAATTTAGGAACGTAGTGCGGAAACTGTCTGGGTGTAAACCTAAGGTGGTTGTCACGCGATACTACACTCGAACGAGGTCTATTTTAAGATTGTTATCGGCTGGGGAGTAATCCAACGTACCGATGATATTCTAAAGATGGCTGTTAACTCCGGGCACCTCTGTTAGTACCCTTTTGGTTTTCTGCAGGTACAATGAAGACAAAACCTTAGTACTTACCTGTGTGGGTTGGTGTTCTGTTACCTTGACTTCATGCTCGTGACTCGGAACCTAAGCCCGTGTGCCTTGTGTGATCTTGTTTGTGGTTGTTGCATACATGCCATCATGCATTCATGAGCATTATTTGTAAGATTTTAAAGGACTTATAAGGAACTTTTGCAAAATTTCAGATGTCCATGGCTTTGAATTTTGAAAGGAGGAACACAAAGAAGTACACCTTCAAGAATCCTAATGTAGTAGAGTTGAGAAAGCTAGGAGCATTGGTTGTTGATACCCAAGAGTTCCGGAGATGTCATGGGAAGCTTTTGTATATGTTGGATACCGATGTACCTGAGGGGATTCTCCCTACTTTGGCTCAGTTTTATGATCCGTTGCATCATTGTTTCACTTTTCCGGATTATCAGCTTGTGCCGACTTTGGAGGAGTACTCTCATTGGATAGGATTGCCTATTTTGGACAAGGAATTTCTTTTCACTGGTCTAGAGAAGGAGCTTACTATCAAGGTCATCGCCAAAGCACTTTTTCTTAAGGAATCCGATCTTAATGGGAAGTTTCTTCCAAAGGGGAGTGTTCGTGGTATTAATGCTAAGCTCTTGATGGGAAAGGCTTCTACTTCACTTACTTTGGGTCATAAGGATGCATTTGAGGCTATTCTTGCTTTGCTCATTTACGGGATTGTCTTGTTTCCGAACTTAGATGGTATTGTGGATGAGAATGCTATTCAGATCTTCTTGAAGAAGAATCCGGTGCCAACTTTGCTTGGAGATATGTATCATGCTTTTCACTATAGGACCTCCAAAGGTGATGGAGAGATTGTATGTTGTGCGCCTCTTCTTTATAGGTGGTTTATTTTGCACCTACCCAAGTCGGATGTCTTCAAGGACAATAGAGAGAATCGAAGATGGTCTCAAAGGTTGATGTCACTTTCTCATAAGGATATGACATGGTATTGTTCTCATTATGACACTGAAGTGCTTATCGATAGTTGTGGGGAATTTCCTAATGTACCTCTTCTTGGTACACGTGGGGGAATTAGCTACAACCCTATTCTTGCTAGGCGACAGTTGGGATATTGTTTGAAGGACATACCAAACAATCTTTCCTTATCCCGTTTCTTCTTTCTTAATGGTGCTGATCATGTAGAAATGAAGAAAAAGATTGCTCACTCTTAGCATGCGGTTCATCGGAAAGAGAAGGGTCAATTGGGAAGACAACACCTTGCTCCTTCCGAGTGTTATATCAAGTGGGTTCGATCTAGGGCTTCCAAGCTCAAGATTCCTTATCCACCTGAGGAGCCTTTGTTTCCCATATTACCATTGTCTGCTTTTCTTCCTCCCGTTGATGAGAAGGTGGCTCTTCAAGAAGAGTTGGACAAGATGAAGAAAGAAAAAGAAGAATGGCTACTTGAGAAGACTACGATGCAAGAGCAACTGAAGGAGAAGGATGATCTCATTGAGTTACTTGAGCGGTGTGTCACGAAGAGGCCAAGCGAGGATTTACTTTCCTTTGATACTCCATCTACCATTCCTCCCACATCCGGTGCTTGGAAGGCCATTGTTGACAAGTTGGTGAAAGATAAGGAAGATATGGAAGATCGGTACAAGAAAGAGATCAAGAGGATTCGCATGAAGTATCAGCCAGGATTCGGAACTTCTTCGGATATGATTCCCTAGGCCTAGTTTAATTTTTCTCTCATGTATTAGGATTATTGATGTTTGTACTTCACTTGTAATCCTAACTTTGATTTTAATGAGAATGAGTTTTTTTAAGTACTTCAAAAATGTCTCTTTATGAATATTGCAAGTTATCTTATAGTCCTTTGAAATCTTTGCATTTGCATACGCATACCATGCATCATACCCGCATTTGTCTTGCTTTTTGAGTGTTCTCCAGGGATCTTATGTTGTTTCTTGGTCTTCATTCAGTTCGCCTGTCAAGCTGACTCACTGTCGCTCCCGAGGATTTCCATCCTGGTACATACGCGAAAGTGGCGCGGAAAAAAGAATAGAGTCGCCAGCCAGGCATTTTTATCCCGAAGAGAGGGAATGGTAATGCTGCACGAACCAGAAGAAAGAAAAGGAAGGACACGGGTCCTGCGAACCAGAGAGACTGAGCTCGGGAGTCGGTTATGACCCGGGAAGGTATTAGCACCCCAGATCATCCGCCGTACCCGACGGGATCCACGCTTGCAAAAGAAACTGTTTCAAAGGGTGAGGGTATGAAAACTGCAGCAAAAGAAAAGAAAAAAGAAACTGGAACTGGAAGAGAAATGAAATAAGAAAAGAAAAAGGAAAAATGTAGGGAAAATAAAGATTGTGCTCGAACGGGCCCTACCCCGCTGCCTACGTACCTCATCAGGATAATGAGGATCAGAGACGCCGTAGTTCCCCTAACTAGGGGTACTAAAAGGAAATTGCTTGTGAATTAAGGCTTGAACTGCCTATGCCATTGCTCAGGTGTTGCAGGCTCGGACGACGAGTGCGTAACCGTCTTGCAAAATGACAAGTAGGAGCAAGTTCGCGGACGGAGCGAAGGAGATGAGAAAAGAATTCCCGAAGGAAAGACGCTTATTGTTTGTTTGAGATTTTCAGAAGCTTTTATGAGTGTGTCACAAGGAAGTGAACTCAAACTCTCACCAATGGAATGTGCACTTGTCACTACATTCCAAGATGGAATAATAGAACAAGCACACTCAAGTAAGGAGAAGATCCCCAAAACTTGAACCCAAAGATTAGGGCTTAGGCTCACTAACTTGCTTAATTATTAAGTGTTTTTGGTTATTTACATGAAGAAGTGTTTTTTAGGCTTTTCTTTTATGAAGAAGATACCTTGATCAGACTTGTGCATCACAAGGCGAACTTGTACTATCCCAAGATGGGAAGACTACAAGCATACCTCATGGAATAAGGCTATGGATCAATGCATCACTTCACATTTATTAAAGTGTTTTCTTTTTTAGAGTTTTGAGATGAGAAGAGAAAAGAACCAAAAAGGATCATAAAGGTAAAATGCTAAAGGGGGACTAAAATAATCCTAGGTATTCACATGCATGGAAGATCCTAGGTTTGTGAGGTTTCTATCCTAATGAAGAAGAGAAGAAGAAGATAGAAGAAGGGATGAGAAAGGCCTAAGCCCAACAACAAAGGGTTAGTTCAAATAACAAAAGAGGAAAGATGGAAAAAAAGTTGAAATGTGGATAAACATCCACACTTCTCTTACCATGAGCCCCTGAAAAGTTAGCAAAAATCCAGCAAATTGACCAAGAAACAATCACGGGATCAATCATGCTCAAAGGTACTTGAAAACAAAAATCAAACAATCATGCCAACATTGCAAATACACGACTTACGCGTCGAGAACATGAAAGCATACATCAACCAGCAAGCAAACCACCTTAAAACATCATGATTAATGATCATACAATGAGTCATGACAATTAGCACAAGCAAAGGGATCAAACAAACTCAAAACAGCCCCAAAAAACCATTCTGCACCAGTGTTAACCGGTTAACCATATGCGTTAACCGGTTAACCAGTCAAAACCTGCACCAAACACGCAGAAAAACAGGGCGTTAACCGGTTAACCATATGCGTTAACCGGTTAACACTGTAAAAACAGCAGCAAATTCCTGCAGAAAACAGCAGCTCAAAAACAGCTTATTCAAATAAGCTGCACCAGACCAGCACTCAATTACGCATGGAAAAAATAGATCAATGCACATCAATCCATAACATTATGCTCACGAACAATAACAAACGGATCCGGATACCAATCAACCAATCAAATCATGCAACACAATCAATTACACAAACACATGGTGGATCTAAAGCACAAGCAATGCAAATAAGCTAAAAACAGAGTCGGATCTGAAATCAACCAACCTACAAAGCGGAGGTATGCTTTGGTAATTATTGATTATGCTGAAAATGATAGATCTC
This sequence comes from Lathyrus aphaca, assembly GCA_963966055.1. Classification (NCBI taxonomy): domain Eukaryota; kingdom Viridiplantae; phylum Streptophyta; class Magnoliopsida; order Fabales; family Fabaceae; genus Lathyrus; species Lathyrus aphaca. The sequence continues at coordinate 39,893,676 of OZ014523.1, forward strand.
ACGCGAAACTTCGAAGATCCGATGCTAAGCTCCACACTCTATGCAAAATAAATGCAAGATCAAGCTCTTGATGCAGAATTTTGGATCCAAAAGCACTTCTAGATCCCAAACCAGATCTGAATCACCAATTAAACCAGCAAAAAGATGCAATGAAGCTATGGATGGAGGTCTAGTTCCAAGATCTACACACCTCAAGGCAAGGTTGTGTGATCTTCAAAGAGGAACTTTGAGTGATTTGGAAAATTGGGAGAGAAAAGTGAGAGAATTGTGAGTGAGAGGAATGAAAATTCAGAATGAGAGTGAAAAATGAGGGAGAGATCCCTTGGTTTGGAGAGAAATGGAATATATATGGTTTAGGGTTGGGGCCCAAAATCTTGGTTTGGGATCCAAAAAATATGGCTTGGTAATGTGATTAGGTTTTAGGGTTGGAAAGAGGTTTGGGTACATGCTCTAGATCCTTCTCTCAAATTCAAATGAAATTCAAATGAATAAAAATCAGAAAATTGGAAAATGGGGCCAAAACACACATGCTGAAAATGCTGCTGGAAATTCAAATTTCGCAGCTGTTAACCGGTTAACCATATGCGTTAACCGGTTAACGCATGCAAAATTTGAATTTCCCCCTTTTTGGTGGGAAACTTCAAAAATGATGCCGGCGCCCGCCGTTTCAAGCTGATTTTGATCCTTTCATTCTTTTTAAGCTTTGAAAATGACACAGAGCTTGTGCAGATTGATCCTGTGAGATTTTTGCCAGGTCTCCATGCTCTCGATTTTTATCTGTGGTGCTTCGAACTTTCCAGATGGTTGGTCATATGCCTTATGCTAGAACATGTGAGTGTTATGCCTCATTTTTCTATGCAAAATGCTAAAGACATGATCCGTCATGATGACTATGATGCGATATGATGCTTAAAATGAAGAGGGCAAATTTGGGGTGTTACAGCTGCCCCTATTCAATCATCAGTTAATCTGAAAAGGACGATAGCAGCGAGCTATCGACCATTCAAGATAAACTGTGATTGAATACCAAGAAGACCAGAAATTTGCACTCTGACGAAGAATGCAACACCGGGAAATAAACCCGACCAGATGACGCTCTGGGGACTGCAGGGGAGAAAGAAGCGGACGAGCTTCTTCCAAGTTGGAACTGATATCTGAGATAAGAACAAATTGGCAGACGAGTCTTCAAACAATCCTGTGACGCCAGGAGCTGGACAGACGAGTCCTCCACCATTTCAAGACAAAAATCTGAGACAGACGAGTCTTCGAATGACCTGTGACGCCAGGTGCAGAGAGCGGACGAGCCCTTAAAGAACTTCAAAGTATCCTGAGATAGACGAATCTCCTTCACTAATCCTTACGCAGATAAGTGGAATAAGACGGACGGGTCTTCTTCGGATAACCCTTACGCAGGCTCCGGAAATGCATATAAGTCTGTGGGATAGACATGCAACCAAGGTGGACGAACCTTCTTCATATATTATCCGCGGATATATGGTACAAGACAGACGAGTCTTCTGAGCAAACCTGTTACGCCAGGTGCAGCTACCATAATTGGTGCTTGAGACAGACGAGCCTCCTTCGGATTTACCTGTTACGCCAGGACCGGTAACCATTTCGACATTTAATTCCCACTGTCAGGATTCGAAACCTCTTCAATACAGACGAGTATTGGGTGATCATCAAGACAACACAGACGAGTGCCCTAAGTCAATGATACAGACGAGTATCAGACGATGATCTGAGAAACACAGACGAGTGTTTCAGGCGATGATACAGACGAGTATCAGCCACTGGTATAGACGAATACCGGAAGTTCAAACACAGACGAGCATTTGATGTAGTCACAGAAATATCAGGGTAAACAGCAAATCTTCACATTCAGGTGCAAGCTAGCACAGACGAGTGCTGAGGATGATACAGACGAGTATCCAGGCAAAGCAGACGAGCTTCAAAACACAAACGACTTCTGGGAAATAAAAGCAGACGAGCTTTAACCAAACACAGACGAGTGCCGGGTCATTGCAGACGAGCAATAGCGGAGAATACCTATCAAGGCGCAGACGAGTGCAGCGAAGGATCCCATACCGAACACAGACGAGTGCTGGGAGGTTGCAGACGAGCAACAACAAATATCATATCAGAACACAGACGAGCGTAAAGGGGTTGCGGACGATGCTGGGGACATTTCCAAGCACAGACGAGTGCTGGGATTTGCAGACGAGCAAACAACAACGGATACAATCAAATACAAACGAGTGTTGAGGAGTTGCGGACGAGCAACAGATGAGCAACAGGCACGGACGGGCGCCGAGCAACCTTCAAAGGAGTAACAAACACATATGAGTGCCAAAAGATGCGGTCGAGCATCAAATAAAGATGCTAGTACGGACGAGCACTGGGCACTTCTTAGGGAATACGCCTCAAATAAAGAGGAACGACATGCACGGGCGAGTGCTGCAGGGATGCGGACGAGCACCAAATGAAGATACGCGCCCCAACGAGTACAGGCAACTTCGCTGGGGAGAGAAAACTTCAAAGACTAACAAGCACGGACGAGTGCCGAGAGCTGCGAATGGTCATCAAACAAAGATGCTAGCACAAAAGATTGCTGGAGAGTACCTCAAATAAAGAGGAAACTGCCGGGGAAAAGGCACGGACGAGTGCTGAAAGAGGATGAGCATCAAATAAAGATGCGAGCTCAGACGAGTGCTAGTAGTTACAGACTCTATTGGGGAAGGCAAACGAGCAATACCACAGAGCTATCACAGACGAGTGTTGAAGGATGCAGACGAGCAACAATAAAGCATGATACATCACTGCTGGGGATAACTAGGCTTAGAGATAACACATACGAGTATTGAAGATTGCAGACGAGCAACAAACGGATGCCTGATCGGCAATAAGAGATACGACTCTGCGGGGGAATACAAGTCAAGAGGTCTGGATACACATTCTGACTGAGGTGATGAATACCTGGCTGCATCATCAAATACCCAAAGTACGGCAACTTTGCTGGGGACATATTTCACTGACGGAAGCGAAAATCAAATATGACCACTGTGGGAACAGGAACATCCTCAGACTTGGCTGGAGAAGCTTCTTGGGCAAACACTCTGACTGGGGAGAGCATCTGATAACTCAAGACTCTGAGGGGATATCAGGCTTTCAGGTACCTGATAGGCATACTCTGATGGGGATAATGGACTACTAATTCCATCTTTGATGATGTCAGGCTTTCGGGCACCTGCTGGATATACTCCGCTGGGGAAGAATGAAATGCTACTTCACTGGGGAAGAAAAGCTTGCTTGGACTGCCACCAAGGCTTGCTTGGAGGAAAATCTCTGCTGGAGATGCCAGTCTTCAGATACCTGCTGGGAAAGGAAATCTCTGCTTGGGGGATACCCTACTGGGGAAGTACTCGGCTGGGGAGGTACTCCGCCGGGGAATATTAAATCGCTTGAGAGAATGCGACGCCAACCTGCAACCTGCAACAACAGAAAACACACGCGTGTCCCGGGGATTTGCATGGAATGATCGGTTCATCCATCGTCACCCGACGCTCAAAGAGGGTTACAGTTTCCCTGCATGTCAGTTTTCTTTTCAAAATTATCACCATGTTTAGATGCAATGCTATTTTTGCCAAAAATTCAGGACATTTTGCAAACAAAAATAAACACACACAGCTTTTTGACTGAATATTATTTTGATTGAATGGCCTCTGAATAGGCAAAGATTTACATCAGGAAGCAACCACCTGGAAAGAGGTAGCCACTATAAAAATTGAGAAAAGAAACTATCCTAATGGCAATGTACACGGCATTCCAAGGAGTTCCATTTCTGCTATGACCTGCATGTCTTCAAGACTCTCCATTCTGTTTTGGCTTTCTGAGAGGACAAGGGGACTGCTTCCTATCCTTCCGGTATTGTCAAACTGTACAAAACGATGACGTGGTTCAGATAACTCGGATCACAATTGTTCGCTTATTCCCTTATTTTGCGTGGATCGCCCTCTCGGGTTTTCAATCCACCGGGATACCCTTTTTTGCCTGAGCTGTCCAATGTGGCTTTTCAACTCAGCGGGTGTACATTTTTTTTGTTTATTTTCCCTAATTTTTGCCCGAGCTTTTTATTCTGTTTTTAGCTCGCCGGGATGCCCTTTTCTTGCCTGGACTTACATTCTGTTTTTGTGTCCAACGGGTCTCTTTATGCGAAGTATTTTTTAACTGCGTCCGAGTTAACAGGAGATGGGAAGTCTTCTCCATCCATAGTGGTGAGCATCAGCGCTCCTCCTGAGAATACTTTCTTCACTATGAATGGTCCTTCGTAGTTTGGGGTCCACTTGCCCCTGTTATCTGAACCTGGAGGAACGATCCTCTTCAACACAAGCTCTCCCACTCGATACTCTCGAGTACGTACTCGTTGATCGAATGTCCGCTTCATTCTCCTCTGATAAAGCTGACCATGACAGATAGCCGCTAATCTCTTTTCCTCAATTAGACATAGCTGATCGTAACGAGCACGCACCCATTCAGCCTCATCCAGTTTGACGTCCATCATTACACGCAGTGAAGGAATCTCTACTTCAACAGGCAGGACTGCTTCCATGCCATACACTAGAGAGAAGGGAGTTGCCCCTGTTGATGTCCTGACCGACGTTCGGTACCCATGCAAAGCAAACGGTAACATCTCATGCCAATCCTTGTAGGTGACAACCATTTTCTGCACAATCTTCTTGATATTCTTGTTAGCTGCCTCTACCGCACCATTCATCTTTGGTCGGTAAGGAGAAGAATTGTGATGCTGTATTTTGAAGTCCCGACATAAGTCTGCCATCATCTTGTTGTTGAGATTAGAACCATTATCAGTAATGATCCTTTCGGGCACTCCATATCTGCATATGATATCTCTTTTCAGAAATCTTGCCACCACTTGACGAGTGACATTGGCATAAGACGCTGCTTCTACCCACTTGGTAAAGTAATCAATCGCGACCAGGATGAAGCGATGACCATTCGAAGCAGTTGGCTCGATCTTCCCGATCATGTCAATGCCCCACATAGAGAAAGGCCAAGGAGATGACATGACGTTGAGCGGATTTGGAGGGACATGCACTTTATCTGCATATATTTGGCACTTGTGGCATTTACGAGCGAATGAACAACAGTCTGCATCCATTGTCATCCAGTAATACCCTGATCTCAGCAGTTTCTTTGCCATGGCGTGCCCTCCTGCATGGGTACCAAAAGATCCTTCATGGACTTCCTGCATCAACAGGCTTGCTTCGTGTCTATCCACGCATCTGAGCAAAACCATGTCGAAGTTCCTCTTGTACAAAACCCCGTCTGCGTTCAAGAAGAAACTAGCAGCAAGTCGTCTCAAGGTCTTTTTGTCTTTGGAAGATGCCCCTGTTGGGTATTCTTGCTTCTCCAGGAACAACTTGATATCAAAATACCAAGGTTTCTCGTCAGACACGGCGTCTACAGAGAAAGCAAAAGCCGGAGAGTCAAGCCTGGAGATGTCAATTCTGGGCACAAAGTTCCAACATAGGACTTTAATCGACGAAGAGAGAGTGGCCAAAGCATCGGCAAATTGATTTTCGTCCCGTGGTATGTATTTGAGCTCAACTGTCGTGAAGCATGTCAACAGTTTTCTAGCATAATCCCTGTACGGAACTAAATGCTCTTGATGTGTGTACCACTTGCCGGTAATTTGGTTAATGACGAGGGCTGAATCTCCGAATATATCGAGGTTCTTAATCCGAAGATCAATTGCCTCCTCTATTCCCATTATGCACGCCTCGTATTCCGCTTCATTGTTGGTGCAGCCAAAAGTAATTTTGGCAGCGAAGGGTAAATGAACACCTTCAGGAGTAATGAGTACGGCACCAACTCCACGACCATTGATATTGACAGCCCCATCAAACATCAACTTCCATTTGGATTCAGGGTCAGGCCCCTCCTCCGGAAGTGGTTCCTCAGAATCGCTTGTTCTGAGGTACATGATGTCCTCATCAGGAAAATCAAATCTCATCGGCTGATAGTCATCCTCAAGAGGTTGCTGAGCAAGGTATTCCGACAATACACTTCCTTTGATGGCTTTCTGAGAAGTGTACTGGATGTCGTATTCAGTTAAAATCATCTGCCATCTAGCAACCCTTCCGGTCAATGCTGGTTTCTCAAAGATGTACTTGACAGGATCCATCTTGGAAATGAGAAGTGTAGTATGGGTCAACATGTACTGCCTCAGTCGGCGAGCAGCCCATACCAAAGCGCAGCAAGTTTTCTCGAGCAGTGAGTATCGGGATTCACAGTCGGTAAACTTTTTGCTGAGGTAATAAATGGCGTACTCTTTTCGACCAGACTCGTCATGTTGGCCGAGCACACACCCCATCGACCCTTCTAGCACGGTCAAGTACATGATTAACGGTCTCCCCTCCACTGGAGGCATCAGAATTGGAGGCTCCTGCAAATATTCCTTTATTTTGTCGAAAGCCCTTTGGCAATCATCATTCCACCTGACTGTTTGCTCTTTTCTTAGCAGTTTGAATATTGGTTCGCACGTGGCGGTTAGGTGAGATATGAACCGAGAAATGTAGTTCAATCTACCTAAGAACCCGCGCACTTCTTTTTCTGTCTTTGGTGCAGGCATATCTTGAATAGCTTTCACTTTAGCAGGATCTACCTCAATTCCCTTTTGACTTACAATGAAACCCAGCAATTTTCCAGAACGCACTCCGAAAGTGCACTTGTTCGGATTCAACCTCAGTTTGTACTTGATCAATCTGTCAAACAGCTTCTTCAAATTAACCAAATGCTCCTCTTCGTCTTTGGACTTTGCAATCATATCATCCACATAACATTCTATCTCCTGGTGGATCATGTCATGGAACAGCGTGACCATCGCCCGTTGATAAGTTGCCCCGGCATTCTTCAGACCGAAAGGCATGACCTTATAGCAGAACGTTCCCCACGGGGTAATGAACGTTGTCTTCTCCATGTCTTCCGGCGCCATTTTTATCTGATTATAACCGGAGAATCCATCCATGAAGGAGAATACTGAGAATTGAGCAGTACTGTCGACCAACACGTCGATGTGTGGCAACGGAAAATCATCTTTTGGGCTTGCTCTGTTCAAATCTCTGTAGTCAACGCACATTCGGACCTTGCCGTCCTTCTTAGGTACTGGTACGATGTTAGCTACCCAAGGTGGGTAACTAGTCACGGCAAGGAATCCAGCATCCCACTGCTTTTGCACCTCCTCTTTGATCTTCATCGCCATATCCGGGCGAGTTCTTCTCAACTTTTGCTTTACAGGAGGACAGTCTTCTCTCAGGGGTAGCTTATGCATCACGATGTCGGTATCCAACCCTGGCATATCTTGATATGACCAAGCAAAGATATCCACATACTCTCTCAACATACTGATCAGTTCTTGTTTGACGTCGGCCTGCAGATTGGCCCCTATCTTGATTTCTTTCTTTGCATCTTCACTGCCAATGTTGATGGTCTCAATCTCTTCTTGATGAGGCTGAATAACTCGTTCCTCTTGTTTCAACAATCTGACCAATTCTTCAGGGAGGTCACAGTCTTCCTCAACCCCTTCATCAGCTTGGTAGACTGGATTATCAAAGTCATGCATAGTCATAGCAGGAACGTTATCCGTGGAATCCGGATGATCAATACTGCACAAATGATGTGCTTATTCAGAATCTGCTTATTTTGAAAAGAGACGCTAACACAAAGCAAAAATGAAAAACACAATGCCATTTTTATATTGTTTTTTGTGAAAAAGTTTAAAAACAAAGACAGAGAGCACAATTTGTCTGAAAATGTCCTTTTATTTCATGGCAAAAATAACGATGCAATACAAAACATGGTGGCCCAGTACAATGGATCCAAACATCTTGGGCAGAATGCTGGATTTGACAATGCAGTATGCTAATAAAAGGAAACAAAACAATTACTTTGAGAGCCAGGTGACTTGAACAATGTCCTCAGCAGACCAATTTCCTAGCTCCTCGCCGGGTGCACACGGGCGGATCCAATTGTTGTCCCAGTCTCTGTCACTATCCCCGTCTTTGTTCGCCGTACAGATTTGATCGCGGTCGAGCAAACCAGCACTTGTGAATGAGATAGCCTTACCACTCTGAGCAGACCCCCCAGGCTGATACCCTAAGCCGAACTTATCATCCTTCTTTTCCATCTCCAGTAGCTTGCCCCAGCCTTGGGCATTGCCTGATTGGACGGCCTCTTTTGCTTCCCGGTAAGAATGAATTGACGTGCCTTCGTTGCTTTCCTTCACCGGAGTCAAGATGCTGACATCTGCTTCAAAAGCTTGGCACAAAGTCTCGTGGATTTCCCCGTCCATTTCCACATATTTAAACGTCGACAGGTGGCTGACGAATATATCTTCTTCCCCGCAAACTGTGATGACCTGGCCATCCACCACATATTTAAGCTTCTGGTGCAGGGTTGAGGTGACGGCTCCAGCTGCATGTATCCACGGTCTGCCCAACAAGCAACTATACGCAGGCTGGATATCCATGACATAGAAGACACTCTTGAAGACTTGAGAGCCTATCTTGACAGGCAACTCAACTTCTCCGAAAACTGATCTTCTTGACCCATCGAAAGCTTTAACCACCAAATCACTCGGCGTCAGGATAACCCCATCAATGTCAAGCTTCATCAATGCCTTTTTCGGGAGCACGTTCAAGGAAGAGCCTGTGTCCACAAGAACATGAGACAAGACAGCGCCCTTGCATTCCATCGTGATATGCAGTGCTTTATTGTGATTTCTTCCCTCCGAAGTGAGGTCTCGGTCAGTGAAGCCCAAACCATGGCTAGCATTGACACTTCCCACAACAGCTTCAAGTTGATTGACCGTGATTTCTTGAGGAACGTAAGCCATTTGAAGTACTTTCAGCAAGGCTTCTCGGTGCGCGGGTGAGCACATCAACAGTGACAAGATAGAAATCTTTGAAGGCGTCTGATTCAGTTGGTCCACCACCTTGTAGTCACTCCTTTTGATGATCTTCATAAATTCCTCTACCTCTTTCTCAAATGTCCCCTGCCCAACCACAGGAGTAGTTGACTCATCAGTCGCAGTCTGCTTCCCTTTGTCTTTGGATGAAGCTTCGGCCTCGGGATCCTTTCTCAATGCAGGGGGAGCAAACAAACGACCACTTCGAGTAAATCCCCCAACACCTCCCACATTTTCAATGGTCAAGTCAGCAACAGGTCTACTTTCCATCTTCTGTCCCGCCACATAGACATCGGAACCGTAATGCCACGGAATGGCTCTATCATCATTATACGGCATTGGCCCAGGTACAGTTATAGTCACAGGACTAATCTGAGGAGCGTAAACGGTAACAGGTTCTTGTCGAACGGGCATGTCAGCCTCATCGTAGAAGATAGTAATGGTTGACACATCATCAGCCTTTTCATTACTAATCTTGCTAAATTGCAGAGATCCATCATCAATCAGCCCTTGCAGACCCATCTTCAATTTTTCGCAGCCATTCACAGCACTTGCACAGTCTTCGCAATCGAGAGAACAACCAGGAAATACTTGACCCTTCAACAATCTCTCTTTCACCACCCTCAACGGCGTCTTGACTTCACCAATACTTAGTACCAAACTCAACTTGTCATCACGCTCAACAGCATTAACTCTTGCCCCGCCATGGTGAGGTATAGGGTTCGAGTTGATATTCGGTGGTGGCGCAAAGTTGATTGCCTTTGAATCCACGAGATCTTGAACTTTGTGATGCAGCGCCCTGCACTTCTCGGTTGAGTGCCCGGGTGCCCCTGAATGAAAAGCGCATCGCGCGTTGACATCATAACCAGCTGGAAGCTCTCCAGGAGGTGGTGGTGCCAAAGTCCTCAATTGAATAAGGTTCAAATCCAGTAGTCTCGGCAACAAGGCAGCATATGTCATGGGAATAGCTTCTATCACTCTGTTAGCAGGACGAGTCGGCCTCGGCTGATAAGGTCTTTGCTGGTAGTTGGCTCTAGGTTGTTGCTGTTGTTGCTGTTGATGTTGTGGTGGAGGTAACATCTGTTGTACGGGAGCTGCAGGAATAGTGACAGCAGCCACATGTCCACAAGGTCTTCTGTAACTACGGCCCTGGCTTCGGCCGAATACAGCATTGGTCTCGCCTTCTCGTCTTCTTGGAGGTCCGCTAAAAGCTTTCCTCGCCCCATTTGAACTACTAGCACCGGGGTCTTGTATCTTCCCCATTTTCAACAGCGTTTCAACCCTTTCTCCCGCAATGACAATATCGTTGAACTTTGTAGCAGAACTTGACGCCAGTCTCTCAAGAAATACCCCCTGGAGGGTACCCATAAACATATCGGCCATCTCATTCTCTAACAAGGGTGGCTGCACCCTAGCAGCTAGCTGACGCCACCTCTGGGCGTATTCTTTGAAGCCTTCTTTTGCTGTCTGAGCCATATGTTGCAACTGGGTGCGATTCGGAGCCATGTCCATGTTATACTGGTACTGCTTCACGAAGGCCTCAGCGAGATCTTTCCAGCTCTTAACATTGACCCTGCTGAGCTTCATGTACCACTCAAGGGAAGCTCCCACCAAGCTATCCTGAAAGTAATACATCCACAGTTTTTCGTCGTCTGTATGCGCAGCAATTCTCCCAACATATGATTGCAGATGAGTCTTTGGGCAAGCAGTGCCGTTGTACTTCTCGAAAGTAGGAACTTTGAACTTGTACGGAATCCTGACTCCCGGAACCAAGCCCAAGTCTGTTATATCGAATCCCAAAGAGCTCTGGGACTGAATAGCCTTGATCTGCTCGGCCATCTCTTCAAACCTCTTGTTCATTTCGACCCCTTGACCTTCGGTCTCATCAAGCAAAGTAAACTGGTCATCCTGGTGATCCACATGAATGTTATGCATCCCGTCGTTGACTACAGTCGCCCCTGGTTGTATAACATGAGGTCCACCCTGACGTGCGCCCGCACCGGTATGATTATCAGCATTAGCAGCAGCAGCAGCGTTCCGATTCTGATTCTCCACCATCTCTCGCAAACGTTCTTGATTCTGCCCCATTCCGGCCATTAACGTCATGAAGTTGTCCATTCTCTGCCTCAGATCTGCCAAATCTGCCTGCATTTGATCCATGGCTCTCTCTCTGTTAACCTTGGTTGGGTATCTGTGCACTGCTGGTCGTTCTCGAACCTTACGAGGAGCTATTGCGCCTGAAACACAAAACCCGTTAGTAATTGATGCGACACCTGCAAAACAGACAAACAGGTTATATGCAATGCAATGCAACTGTTCATGTTCCCAACTTTAAACATTTGGCATGCCCCAGTTCTGGCATCTATCTCGGCAATCACTTTCAGTGTTTAGCTTTCAAACTTTCTCTTTGATAAGTGTTCAGACGTTAGTAGTATCCAGACAAACGAGTCTTGCACATTCAAAACGATAACTTGCACATTAATACTGAATATGGACAAACCACTATAGGCTAAAAGTCAGAATACATCCAAGAATATTCCCCGAAGGATTACAAATCAGTACATAAAGACAAAAGAAATAAAAGCAAGACTCCTACAACAAGCCTGTAGGTAGTCTGAAAAAATAAACTAAACTAAAGACTCCGGCTCTGCCACCTCTGCGCTGCTCTTCTTGACGCCTGCTCTCAGCTTGAGCTCTTCAATCTCTCTCCTGGCTCCCTCCAGAGCTAATTGACTTTGGGCCAACTGTTGGGTCTTCTCCCTCCGGATGGCGTGGGCTTGTTCCACTTCCTCCTTCTTAAAAGCCATCTGAACTTCAAAGAACTCTTCCTTCTCTTTGAATTTCTTTTGCTCTTCCTCCCTTTGGCCTTTCAACCAAACAATGGACTGCCGAGCACTTCGGAGAGTCTTTAAGGTCTCCTTGCGCTTAACCTCTCTTCGAGCTTCCATCATACCCAATCTGTGGAAATGGGCTTCTCTTCCAGCAAAATCTTTCTCTTTGTTTTCTAACGAGACTTGGAGCTTCTGCAGCTTGTCTTCGACTTCCTTCTTAGCTCTATTGGCCTGGTGGTATAAGCTTACCATCTCAACATTCTCTACTCTGACCGCTCGCAGCTGAGCTTCTAGCTTCTTGTACTCCTCCAAGGAAACCGTACTGCTCGGACTTGGTACCTCTCGAGGATAAAGTGGAGCTTCGACTGAAAAAGGCATGAGAACTGCCTCGATATGCCTTTGCAACCATTCAACGTATGGTGGATATGCCTTGGGATCAACTCGGCCGAAGTCTTTCTTCCCTTTCCTTTTCCTGTAATCCCAGGATTGAACGGCTTGTTGGACTAGCTCTCCGTTTCCGTCAGCAGGAAAATATAAGGATTCAGCAAACATCTCCATCTGGGGAGGATCCTTCAAAGGGTAGCCAAACTGCCTTCTGGCTAATGTAGGGTAGTAACTGATGACACCTTTCCTTCCTAGCAAAGGTACTCCAGCAAACCTTCCGCAACTAACCATCACCTCCTTTCCTAGCAAATCCCTGTCATAACCCCAAGCAATGTCTTCTTCAGTCAGTCCCATTAGTCTTCTGGACCATCTCCATTCGCCTCGTATATCCTTGAAGGCACCTGACTTAGGCAACTGTCTGGCAAACCATTCAGCAAACAAAGGAGCACAACAGACCACTGGACCACCTCTACCTTTCTCGTTTCTGTAATGGACACTAAAATAAAAGTCACCCAATAAAGTAGGCACTGGATTGCCTTTTGCGAAGATTGAGATCACTTCTAAGCTGACAAACTCTTTCTCTCCGGGAAACAAGCTAGACCCATATACCATCAATGCCAGCAAGGCCCCAAAGTCATTCCACTTAGCTTTTGTAGCATACTTCTCAACTTCTGGGATAAGCACACTCCATGGTAGACCTCTGCCTTTACTCTCTTGCAAAGCTTTTCTGACTGAAGCAACTGACAACCTACAAACCTTGGCTATATCTTCATCTCTGAGCACAACCTCTGCCCCGTAGAACGGCAATGTCTCTCTGATCGGGATACTCAGCATGCTGGAGATCTCTTCCAATGTCGGAGCTAAGATGTAACCTGAAAGAACAAAGCAACGCAGCAAGGGATCATAAAATTGCAACAAGGTATGCAAGCTGTCCTTTTGGTCTGTAGTAGGCTTGTCCACAAACTTCAGTATCTGGCCATATCTTTTCTTGAAGTTTCCTAAGACTTGATCGTTCATCAAACCTGCTAACCTCTGAACACTTTTGACTTCCGGCTGAAGAAAGGTGTAATGCACATTCTTTTTTCTTGGATCTCTTTTGATTTCTGCCATGGAGATAAGAATACCAGAACTGGGAACAAATGTGATTAATGACCTGAAAAATGGGAAACATAAACAGTTAATGCAAAGAATGATGCAACTGCAATGCAATGCAAACATATGACCAACAGGGACCATCTGAACTGGCACACTGACAAGGGCCCCTCGGAACAACTGGCAAACTCAACAGTTCACTGAGTCACACCCTCTGATAATCACAACCCTCTGATAGAAGATCTCAGAATCACGGTATCAAGAAATCCAGAATTCCAGGACCATAACTTCGGAACCATAGAGTCAACAGAACCACAGATCATAATCACAGGACCAAGGATCATAACTGAACATATGAGTGTATGTTGAGGTCATGGGTTCCTGCACACCTGTACACACCCCCCAATCTCACGGGTAAAAGGCTCCGGGTCAGACATCACGGACTCTCAAAGCCACATAGCAATAATACTGTCACCATCTCCGAGAAATGGCTCATGACCAAATCAGGGAATCGGTTAGGCATTATGTACTATGCAGGGAGGCCTCAGCTGAGTCCGGGAAAAACAAGCATCCCTTATAAGTCCCTAGCTTCAAGCGCTGAAATCAAGAAACAATAGTACATTCAGCCCGTAGGATACAGTACTAATGTCATATGACCAGATGCTTTAACTGAGTTCTTATAAGAGAACCAGGCCATCCTATGCGAGTTCCCAGTGGACCCTCGGGTGCGAATGGGTTTGCCACAAAATGTGGTCTGCCACTGTCACCACTGGAGAGGGTTGTTTCCACAAAGGTTCTCAATGATCGGTCCCCAGCTGCACATAACTGTCAGGGTTATGTAATGAGAGAGGAAGATCCCCAAATCAAGACATTTCCAAGACAATCGCAACCTGGGTGTGGAACTCACTACTACCCCCATGACAAGATCTCATGAGGCCAAAGTGGAACCACTCTAAGTCCTATGGTGCACTCGAGCCGGGTACTTGGCTCATATCTCTCAAGAACCAGTAACTCCCATCCCACCAAACAGAAAACCAGTCCAGACAGTCCAGTATGATATATGATGCAGAAAATAAATACTGAAAACTGTAAATAAAGCTGTAAATAAAGCTGTAAATAAAGCAATAAACAAACAGCAATATAATACAACAAGCCACCCCAAACAAACATCACCCAATGAAACAGCAACACACAAGCGCTAGGAGAGACTCACAGGGGAACCAGAGATCATCTGGTGAGGCATCTCCCCAGCAGAGTCGCCAAGCTGTCGCTCCCGAGGATTTCCATCCTGGTACAAACGCGAAAGTGGCGCGGAAAAAAGAATAGAGTCGCCAGCCAGGCATTTTTATCCCGAAGAGAGGGAATGGTAATGCTGCACGAACCAGAAGAAAGAAAAGGAAGGACACGGGTCCTGCGAACCAGAGAGACTGAGCTCGGGAGTCGGTTATGACCCGGGAAGGTATTAGCACCCCAGATCATCCGCCGTACCCGACGGGATCCACGCTTGCAAAAGAAACTGTTTCAAAGGGTGAGGGTATGAAAACTGCAGCAAAAGAAAAGAAAAAAGAAACTGGAACTGGAAGAGAAATGAAATAAGAAAAGAAAAAGGAAAAATGTAGGGAAAATAAAGATTGTGCTCGAACGGGCCCTACCCCGCTGCCTACGTACCTCATCAGGATAATGAGGATCAGAGACGCCGTAGTTCCCCTAACTAGGGGTACTAAAAGGAAATTGCTTGTGAATTAAGGCTTGAACTGCCTATGCCATTGCTCAGGTGTTGCAGGCTCGGACGACGAGTGCGTAACCGTCTTGCAAAATGACAAGTAGGAGCAAGTTCGCGGACGGAGCGAAGGAGATGAGAAAAGAATTCCCGAAGGAAAGACGCTTATTGTTTGTTTGAGATTTTCAGAAGCTTTTATGAGTGTGTCACAAGGAAGTGAACTCAAACTCTCACCAATGGAATGTGCACTTGTCACTACATTCCAAGATGGAATAATAGAACAAGCACACTCAAGTAAGGAGAAGATCCCCAAAACTTGAACCCAAAGATTAGGGCTTAGGCTCACTAACTTGCTTAATTATTAAGTGTTTTTGGTTATTTACATGAAGAAGTGTTTTTTAGGCTTTTCTTTTATGAAGAAGATACCTTGATCAGACTTGTGCATCACAAGGCGAACTTGTACTATCCCAAGATGGGAAGACTACAAGCATACCTCATGGAATAAGGCTATGGATCAATGCATCACTTCACATTTATTAAAGTGTTTTCTTTTTTAGAGTTTTGAGATGAGAAGAGAAAAGAACCAAAAAGGATCATAAAGGTAAAATGCTAAAGGGGGACTAAAATAATCCTAGGTATTCACATGCATGGAAGATCCTAGGTTTGTGAGGTTTCTATCCTAATGAAGAAGAGAAGAAGAAGATAGAAGAAGGGATGAGAAAGGCCTAAGCCCAACAACAAAGGGTTAGTTCAAATAACAAAAGAGGAAAGATGGAAAAAAAGTTGAAATGTGGATAAACATCCACACTTCTCTTACCATGAGCCCCTGAAAAGTTAGCAAAAATCCAGCAAATTGACCAAGAAACAATCACGGGATCAATCATGCTCAAAGGTACTTGAAAACAAAAATCAAACAATCATGCCAACATTGCAAATACACGACTTACGCGTCGAGAACATGAAAGCATACATCAACCAGCAAGCAAACCACCTTAAAACATCATGATTAATGATCATACAATGAGTCATGACAATTAGCACAAGCAAAGGGATCAAACAAACTCAAAACAGCCCCAAAAAACCATTCTGCACCAGTGTTAACCGGTTAACCATATGCGTTAACCGGTTAACCAGTCAAAACCTGCACCAAACACGCAGAAAAACAGGGCGTTAACCGGTTAACCATATGCGTTAACCGGTTAACACTGTAAAAACAGCAGCAAATTCCTGCAGAAAACAGCAGCTCAAAAACAGCTTATTCAAATAAGCTGCACCAGACCAGCACTCAATTACGCATGGAAAAAATAGATCAATGCACATCAATCCATAACATTATGCTCACGAACAATAACAAACGGATCCGGATACCAATCAACCAATCAAATCATGCAACACAATCAATTACACAAACACATGGTGGATCTAAAGCACAAGCAATGCAAATAAGCTAAAAACAGAGTCGGATCTGAAATCAACCAACCTACAAAGCGGAGGTATGCTTTGGTAATTATTGATTATGCTGAAAATGATAGATCTCACGCGAAACTTCGAAGATCCGATGCTAAGCTCCACACTCTATGCAAAATAAATGCAAGATCAAGCTCTTGATGCAGAATTTTGGATCCAAAAGCACTTCTAGATCCCAAACCAGATCTGAATCACCAATTAAACCAGCAAAAAGATGCAATGAAGCTATGGATGGAGGTCTAGTTCCAAGATCTACACACCTCAAGGCAAGGTTGTGTGATCTTCAAAGAGGAACTTTGAGTGATTTGGAAAATTGGGAGAGAAAAGTGAGAGAATTGTGAGTGAGAGGAATGAAAATTCAGAATGAGAGTGAAAAATGAGGGAGAGATCCCTTGGTTTGGAGAGAAATGGAATATATATGGTTTAGGGTTGGGGCCCAAAATCTTGGTTTGGGATCCAAAAAATATGGCTTGGTAATGTGATTAGGTTTTAGGGTTGGAAAGAGGTTTGGGTACATGCTCTAGATCCTTCTCTCAAATTCAAATGAAATTCAAATGAATAAAAATCAGAAAATTGGAAAATGGGGCCAAAACACACATGCTGAAAATGCTGCTGGAAATTCAAATTTCGCAGCTGTTAACCGGTTAACCATATGCGTTAACCGGTTAACGCATGCAAAATTTGAATTTCCCCCTTTTTGGTGGGAAACTTCAAAAATGATGCCGGCGCCCGCCGTTTCAAGCTGATTTTGATCCTTTCATTCTTTTTAAGCTTTGAAAATGACACAGAGCTTGTGCAGATTGATCCTGTGAGATTTTTGCCAGGTCTCCATGCTCTCGATTTTTATCTGTGGTGCTTCGAACTTTCCAGATGGTTGGTCATATGCCTTATGCTAGAACATGTGAGTGTTATGCCTCATTTTTCTATGCAAAATGCTAAAGACATGATCCGTCATGATGACTATGATGCGATATGATGCTTAAAATGAAGAGGGCAAATTTGGGGTGTTACACTCACCGATTTGATACTCGAGCTAATCGGAAGAGGGTGATGGAAACTTTACAACAAGAGAATCGCGAGCTGCGCGAAGAGGTTACTTATCTGAGGGAAAGCTTGGAAAGAGTTTCTGCTATGATGGAAAGTTTGGTGGCTGCTCAGAATCAGCCACCTCCTAATTCTCCTGTTCAGAATACTGTCATCTCCGAGATTGTTACCGCATCAATCCCTGTTGAGACTGTGATTTCGCCTCGCTATCGTATGCCTGCTAGCACACCTTGGGGCATGCCAGGTGATTTTATTCCTGCTGGTTATCGTCTTCCTCATCATCCCGAGACTGCTGCATTTAATACTCTCCCACCAGTGTGGACTACTCTTCCTCCAGTTGTGACTACTGCACCGCCTGTGGTGCACACTATTCCACACCATGATGAAATGATTTACCATGCTGAGCCTAGTGAAGGTGCTGGAGTGGCTGAAAGACTTGATAATTTCCAAGGACGCTTTGTTGAGATACAGAGGGAGATGAGAGCCTTGAAGCATAAGGATTTGTTCGGGAAAGATGCCTATGATCTTTGTTTGGTCCCTAATGTTAAAGTTCCTTACAAGTTCAAGTTGCCTGAGTTTGAGAAGTACAAAGGCAACACTTGTCCGTTGCGTCATTTGACTATGTATGCTAGAAATATGTCTGCTCAGACAGATAATGATAAGCTGTTGATTCACTATTTCTAGGATAGTTTGACCGGTGCACCCATGAGGTGGTATATGAGTCTGGATAATAGCCAAATCAAGACCTTCAATGATTTGGGAGAAGCTTTTGTGCGGCAATACAAGTATAACGTTGATATGGCGCCAGATAGAGATCAACTCCGTGCTATGTCCCAGAAGGACAAAGAGACTTTTAAAGAATATGCGTAGAGATGGCGCAAGCTGGCAGCCCAGATTGTTCCTCCACTGGAAGAAAAAGAAATGACGAAGATCTTCTTGAAAACTTTGGGTTCTTTTTATTATGAGAGGATGATAGCCAGCGCTCCTTCTGATTTCACTGAAATGGTGGGTATGGGGATGCATTTAGAAGAAGGTGTCCGTGAGGGACGATTAAGTCAAGAGAATAGTAATGGCTCAAGCTCTAGAAGGTTCAACTTTGGGAAAAAGAAAGAAAATGAGACTAATGCAGTATCTCGTGAAAGTTATAGAAGACCTCATAGTCGTGGGAATCACCATTTGCAGCATGTAGCTTCTGTAACTCCGATGATTAATGTGGCTCCAACTGTGCCAGCAGCTCCAAAGTATCAACCTCGTTATCAGCAACCTTCTGTGCAACAAGGTGGTAATCAACAAGTTCGGGCTAAGCTGAGTTTTGATCCTATTCCGATGTCGTATGCGGACTTGCTTCCATCTTTGATTGCAAAGAATCTTGTGCAAACACGTCCTCCACCTCCAGTTCCAGAGACTATTCCATGGTGGTATAAGCCAGAGGCTCGCTGTGCTTTTCATCAAGGTGCCCCGGGGCATGATGTTGAGAACTGTTATCCATTGAAGTTTGAAGTACAGAAGTTGATGAGGAACAATGTTTTGTATTTCAATGATGTTAATCCAAATGTGCAGAAAAATCCGTTGCCAAAGCATGGTAATGCGTCTGTGAATATGGTTGATGGTTGTCCTGGTTTGTTCAAAATCTATGAGGTCCGTCATATTCGAAGGTCTTTGGTTGAGATGCATGCTTTCTTAAGTGAATATCACGATATTGATCACGATTATGCTGGATGTTGTATCTGCTCGATGAATCCTCGTGGTTGCGTGATTGTTAAGAGGGACATTCAAAAGATGATGGATGATAAATTAATTGAAGTGACATCAAAAAGAGATGAATATGAAAATGAAGTGAATGTTATTATGCCTCAGTTCAATCTTCCTGAGAGGGCTGTTCCTGAGAGGGTGGTTATTTCTTTTGATAGTCGCAAAAATGCTGTTACTCCATTGGTGATCAATTTGCCTGGTCCAATGCCATATGAGTCTGATAAAGCTGTTCCGTACCGGTATAATGCTACGATGATAGAAAATGGTAGGGAGGTTCCTATTCCTACTCCAAAGTCTGTGGTTAGCATTGCTGATGTGACAAAGGTTACTCGAAGTGGTAGAGTGTATGCTTCAGATCCTCCGAAGAGAGTTGAAGATACAAGTGCGAATAAGCAGATTATGGATGCTATTGCCCAATCAGGCCAATCTGGTAATAGTGAAGATGAGGTGTTAAAATTGATAAAGAAGAGTGAGTACAACGTTACTGAGCAGTTGTTGCATACTCCGTCAAAGATATCAGTTTTATCACTCTTGATGTGTTCTGAGGCTCATAGGCAGTCTTTGCAGAAGATTCTTGATCAAGCTTATGTTGACCACGATGTGACTGTTGATCAGTTTGATAGTATTGTGGCTAATATCACATCGTGCAACAATTTAAGCTTCTGTGATGATGATTTACCTGAAGAAGGAAGAAATCATAACTTGGCTTTGCATATTTCGGTGAACTGTCAGGAAGATGCTATGTCTAAGGTGCTAGTTGATACCGGATCTTCTCTGAACGTAATGCCGAAGTCGACTTTGTCAAAGCTTGCGTATCAAGGTGCTCCCATGAGGCATAGTGGGATTATTGTGAAAGCGTTTGACGGGTCGAAGAAGACAGTGATTGGTGAAGTGGATCTTCCTATTCTTATTGGACCGTTTATATTCAAAATTACTTTTCAAGTAATGGATATACGTCCCGCTTACAGTTGTCTCCTTGGAAGACCCTGGATCCATGAGGCAGGAGCTGTGACATCCACTCTTCATCAGAAGTTGAAGTTTGTGAAAGAGGGGAAATTGGTGACCATTGAAGGTGAAAGGGCGATGCTTGTGAGCAATTTGTCTTCTTTCTCCTATATTGATGCTGAAGAAGAGGTGGGAACTTCGTTTCAAGCTCTTTCTATTGTGGATAATGTTGCTAAGAAGAATGCCATGCCTATGTCTTCTTTCAAGGATGCTCTGTGAGTGCTGGAAGCTGGTCAGTCTGATGGTTGGGGACGAGTTATTGATGCTGTTGACAACAAGGAAGGATTTGGTATCGGCTTTGCACCAGGTGCAGTTCTCAATGACCCAAAGACTATTCAGGAAGGCTTCCGAAGTACTGGATTTATCAACGATCATTCCGCTGCCGCCATCATGGAAGATGATGAAGACGAAGAAATGCCTGACTTTGTTACGCATGGAAAGACTTGCCAGAACTGGATTTCTGTTGATGTTCCTTTTATTATTCATGCTTCAAAGTAATTTGTTTTATTTTCTTTCAAAAATCCTTTCACTCTGCCCAAGGTGAAAGTGATGTTTGTCGGGCTTTGTTTCAAATTTTATCATCATCAATAAAATGTTATTTTGTTATTTCCATATGTGTTTTTCCTTTTTGCTTTATTCTGAAAAAATGGTAACATAAAAAACCCAAAATAATAATGATTGTTTATCTGCATAATGTTTGCACTTTTGTTCATACTCTAAAATAAAAATAAAATCATTGTGCATATTGATTGATAAACCCATTGAAAACAATGATCCTATGCCCTCTCCCAACTTTGAATTCCCTGTGTTTGAAGCTGAGGAAGAGGATGTTGAAGAGATTCCTTATGAGATTTCTCGGTTGCTTGAGCACGAGGAGAAAGTTATTCAGCCTCATGGAGAGTCTATAGAGATGGTCAACTTGGGTTCTGAAGATGATAAAAAAGAAGTCAAAGTTGGAGCATTGCTTGGTCCTGATGTTAAGAAGAGGATTGTAGAGCTTCTCAGAGAGTATGTTGATGTATTTGCTTGGTCTTATCAAGACATGCCAGGTCTTGATACTGATATTGTGGAGCATAGATTGCCGTTGAAGCCTGAATGTCCACCTGTAAAGCAGAAGCTGAGAAGAACTCATCCTGACATGGCAGTAAAGATCAAAGAGGAGGTTCAAAAGCAGATCGATGTAGGTTTTCTTGTAACATCAACTTATCCTGAATGGGTGGCCAATATCGTTCCTGTTCCGAAAAAAGACGGAAAAGTCCGAATGTGCGTTGATTACAGAGATTTGAACAAAGCCAGTCCAAAAGATGATTTTCCATTGCCACACATTGATATGTTGGTAGATAATACGGCTAAGTTTGATGTGTTCTCTTTTATGGACGAATTTTCCGGTTATAATCAAATAAAGATGGCACCCGAGGATATGGAAAAGACCACATTTATTACACCATGGGGAACATTCTGCTATAGAGTGACGCCCTTTGGATTGAAGAATGCTGGTGCGACGTACCAAAGAGCTATGACCACACTTTTCCATGATATGATGCACAAAGAAATCGAAGTATATGTTGATGATATGATCGCTAAGTCTAAGACTGAAGAGGATCATGTTGAACATTTGCTGAAGTTATTTCAGAGGTTAAGGAAATTTAAGCTTCGTTTGAATCCGAATAAGTGCACCTTTGGTGTACGTTCTGGAAAGTTGTTAGGTTTCATTGTCAGCCAAAGAGGCATTGAAGTTGATCCTGATAAAGTGAAAGCTATTTAGGAAATGCCTGCTCCAAGAACTGAAAAGCAAGTAAGAGGATTCTTGGGCCGTTTGAATTATATTTCGAGGTTTATCTCTCATATGACTGCCACATGTGCTCCGATCTTCAAGTTACTTCAGAAAGACAAAGGTTGTGTCTGGACAGATGATTGTCAGAAGGCATTTGAAAGTATCAAAGAATATCTTCTTGAACCTCCTATCTTGCCTCCTCCGGTGGAAGGTAGACCGATGATCATGTACTTGACTGTGTTGGAAGATTCCATGGGTTGTGTGCTTGGTCAGCAAGATGAATCTGGAAGAAAAGAATATGCAATTTACTACTTGAGTAAGAAATTCACTGATTGTGAGTCTCGGTACTCCATGCTTGAAAAAACTTGTTGTGCCTTAGCTTGGGTTGCAAAGCGTCTTCGCCAGTATATGCTGAATCATACAACTTGGTTGATCTCTAAAATGGATCCAATCAAGTATATCTTTGAAAAGCCTTCTTTGATTGGGAGGATTGCTCGTTGGCAAATGTTGTTATCAGAATATGATATCGAGTACCGAGCTCAAAAAGCCATAAAAGGTAGTATCTTGGCTGACCATTTGGCACATCAACCGATTGATGATTACCAACCTCTCAAGTTTGATTTTCCAGATGAGGATGTGATGTTTTTGAAAGTGAAAGATTGTGATGAACCTTTGATTGAGGAAGGGCCGGAGCCTGGATCTCGATGGGTTTTAGTTTTTGATGGTGCTGTGAATGCACGCGGAAGAGGAATTGGGGCAATGATCATTACTCCCCATGGTTCACATATTCCTTTTGCCGCGAGATTGACTTTTCCTTGTACCAATAATGAAACTGAGTATGAAGCCTGCATTATGGGTTTTGAGCAGTCCCCGATTTAATTTGATTCTTTGACCGAAATTGAAATAAACTAGTGTATAATATACTATAGTTTTTTGACCGAAACTTGCACTTCAAAAAGTTTTATAGAAGCAAATTTTCAGATGATTTTTTGCATGGACTTCAATCATAACCTTCCTTTGTAACATATATAAATGATCTGAAAAGTTTCCTATCATTTGGAATAGTCCTCGAATTAATTTGACTTTTTGACCGAAACAAGTGTATAATATATTATGGTTTTTTGAGCGAAACTTGCATTTCAAAAAGTTTTATAGAATCTAATTTCAGATTATTTTTTGCATAAACTTCCATCATAACCTTCCATCATATAATATAAAAATGATTTGAAAAGTTTCATATCATTTTGATTAGTCCTCGATTTAATTTGATTTTTTGCCGATATTAGTATAAACTAGTGTATAATATACTATAGTTTGTTGACCTAAACTTGTATTTCGAAAAGTTTTATAGAAGCTAATTTTCAGATATTTTTATGGATGGACTACCATCATAACCTTCCTTTGTAACATATATAAATGATCTGAAAATTTTCGTATCATTTGGAATAGTCCTTGATTTAATTTGACTTTTTGACCGAAATTAGTGTATAATATACTATGGTTTTTTGATCGAAACTTGCATTTCAAAAAGTTTCATAGAATCTAATTGCAGATTATTTTTTGCATGGACTTCAATCATAACCTTCCATCGTTAAATATAAAATTGATCTGAAAAGTTTAGTATCATTTCAAGCAGTCCTCGATTTAATTTGATTTTTTAACCAATATTAGTATAAACTAGTGTATAATATACTATAGTTTTTTGATCGAAACTTGCATTTCGAAAAGTTTTATAGAATCTAATTTCAGATTATTGTTTGCATGAACTTCCATCATAACCTTCCATCGTAAAATATAAAAATGATCTGAAAAGTTTCGTATCATTTGGAGTAGTCCTCGATTTAATTTGATTTTTTGACCGATATTAGTATAAACTAGTGTATAATATACTATAGTTTTTTTTTTACAGAAACTTGATTTCGAAAAGTTTTATAGAAGCTAATTTTAAGATTATTTTTTGCATGGTCTTCCATCATAACCTTCCCTCGTAAAATATAAAAATCATCTAAAAAGTTTCGAATCATTTCGAGCAGTCCTCGATTTAATTTGATTTTTTGACCGATATTAGTATAAACTAGTGTATAATATACTATAGTTTTTGACCGAAACTTAAAATTTCGAAAAGTTTTATAGAAGCGAATCTTTAGATGATTTTTTGCATGATCTTCCATCATAACCTTCCCTCGTAAAATATAAAAAATATCAGAAAAGTTAATATCAGAAAAGTTTTGGATCATTTCGTGCAGTCCTCGATTTAATTTGATTTTTTGTCTGATATTAGTATAAACTAGTGTATAATATACTATAGTTTTTTGACCTAAACTTGCATTTCGAAATTTTTTATAGAAGCTAATTTTTTGATGATTTTTTGCATGGACTACAATCATAACCTTCCTTTGTAACATATATAAAATATCTGAAAAGTTTCGTATCATTTGGAATTGTCCTCGATTTAATTTGACTCTTTGACTGAAACTAGTGTATAATATACTATGGTTTTTTGACCGAAACTTGCATTTCAAAAAGTTTCATAGAATCTAATTACAGATTAATTTTTGCATGGATTTCCATCATAATCTTCCATCGTAAAATGTAAAAATGATCTGAAAAGTTTATTACCATTTCGAGTATTCCTCGATTTAATATGATTTTTTGGCCGATATTAGTATAAACTAGTGTATAATATACTATAGTTTTTTAATCGAAACTTGCTTTTCAAAAAGTTTTATAGAATCTAATTTTCATATGATTTTTTGCATGGACTTCCATCGTAAAATATAAAAATGATATGAAAAGTTTCATATCATTTCGAGCAATCCTCGATTTAATTTGATTCTTTGACCGACATTAGTATAAACTAGTGTATAACTTATTATAGTTTTTTGACCGAAACTTGCATTTCGAAAAGTTTTATAGAAGCGAATTTTAAGATGATTTGTTGCATATACTTCTATATAACGTTCCTTTGTAAACATATATAAATGATCTGAAAAGTTACTTATCATTTGGAACAATCCTCAATTTAATTTGACTTTTTGACCGAAACTAGTGTATAATATACTATGGTTTTTTGAACGAAACTAGATTAGTTTTTGCATGGACTTTTTGACCGAAACTAGATTATTTTTTGCATGGACTTCAATCATAACCTTCCCTCGTAAAATAGAAAAATTATCTGAAAAGTTTCGTATCATTTCGAGCAGTCCCCGATTTAATTTGATTCTTTGACCGAAATTAGTATAAACTAGTGTATAATATACTATAGTTTTTTGACCGAAACTTGCACTTCAATATGTTTTAAAGAAGCAAATTTTCAGATGATTTTTTGTATGGACTTCCATCATAACCTTCCTTTGTAACATATATAAATGATCTGAAAAGTTTAGTTATCATTTGGAATAGTCCTCGATTTAATTTGACTTT
This sequence comes from Lathyrus aphaca, assembly GCA_963966055.1. Classification (NCBI taxonomy): domain Eukaryota; kingdom Viridiplantae; phylum Streptophyta; class Magnoliopsida; order Fabales; family Fabaceae; genus Lathyrus; species Lathyrus aphaca. Next base: position 39,919,154 of record OZ014523.1, read on the forward strand.
TTGACTGAAACTAGTGTATAATATATTATGGTTTTTTGACCGAAATTGCATTTCAAAAAGTTTCATAGAATCTAATTTCAGATAATTTTTTGCATGGACTTACATCATAACCTTCCATCGTAAAATATAAAAATGATATGAAAAGTTTTGTATCATTTCGAACATTCCTCAATTTAATTTTATTTTTGACCAATATTTGTATAAACTAGTGTATAATATACTATAGTTTTTTGACCGAAACTTGCATTTCGAAAAGTTTTATAGAATCTAATTTCAGATTATTTTTTGCGTAAACTTCCATCATAACCTTCCACCGTAAAATATAAAAATGATCTGAAAAGTTTCGTATCATTTTGATTAGTCCTCAATTTAATTTGATTTTTTGACCGATATTAGTATAAACTAGTGTATAATATACTATAGTTTGTTGACCTAAACTTGTATTTCGAAAATTTTTATAGAAGCTAATTTTCAGATGATTTTTTGCATGGACTACCATCATAACCTTCCTTTGTAACATATATAAATGATCTGAAAAGTTTCGTATCATTTGGAATAGTCCTCGATTTAATTTGACTTTTTGACTCAAATTTGTGTATAATATACGATGGTTTTTTGACCGAAACTTGCATTTCAAAAAGTTTCATAGAATCTAATTGTAGATTATTTTTTGCATGGACTTCAATCATAACCTTCCATTGTAAAATATAAAAATGATCTGAAAAGTTTAGTATCATTTCGAGCAGTCCTCGATTTAATTTGATTTTTTGACCAATATTAGTATAAACTAGTGTATAATATACTATAGTTTTTTGACCGAAACTTGCATTATGAAAAGTTTTATAGAATCTAATTTCAGATTATTGTTTGCATGAACTTCCATCATAACCTTCCATCGTAAAATATATAAATGATCTGAAAAGTTTCGTATCATTTGGAACAATCCTCAATTTAATTTGACTTTTCGACCGAAACTAGTGTATAATATACTATGGTTTTTTGAACGAAACTAGATTATTTTTTGCATGGACATTTTGACCGAAACTAGATTATTTTAGGCATGGACTTAAATCATAACCTTCCCTCATAAAATATAAAAATTATCTTAAAAGTTTCGTATCATTTCGAGTAGTCCCCGATTTAATTTGATTCTTTGACATAAATTAGTATAAACTAGTGTATAATATACTATAGTTTTTTGACCGAAACTTGCACTTCAAAATGTTTTAAAGAAGCAAATTTTCAGATGATTTTTTGTATGGACTTCCAACATAACCTTCCTTTGTAACATATATAAATGATCTGAAAAGTTTCTTATCATTTGGAGTAGTCGTCGATTTAATTTGACTTTTTGACTGAAACTAGTGTATAATATATTATGGTTTTTTGACCGAAATTGCATTTCAAAAAGTTTCATAGAATCTAATTTCCATATAATTTTTTGCATGATATGAAAAGTTTTGTATCATTTCGAGCATTCCTCGATTTAATTTGATTTTTTGACCGATATTTGTATAAACAAGTGTATAATATACTATAGTTTTTTGACATAAACTTGCATTTCGAAAAGTTTTATAGAAGCTAATTTTCAGATTATTTTTTGCATAAACTTCCATCATAACCTTCCCTCGTAAAATATAAAAATTATCTGAAACGTTTCGTATAATTTTGTGCAGTTCTCGATTTAATTTGATTATTTGTCCGAATTTAGTATAAACTAGTGTATAATATACTATAGTTTTTTGACCGAAACTTGCATTTCGAAATTTTTTATAGAAGCTAATTTTTAGATGATTTTTGCATGTACTTCTATCAAAATCTTCCTTTGTAAACATATATAAATGATCTGAAAAGTTTCGTATCATTTGACCGAAACTAGGGTATAATATACTATGGTTTTTTGACGAAACTTACATTTCGAAAAGTTTCATAAAATATAATTTTCAGATGATTTTTTGCATATTCTTCTATCATAACCTTCCCTCATAAAATATAAAAATTATCTAAAAAGTTTCGTATCATTTCGAGCAGTCCTCGATTTAATTTGATTTTTTTTGGCCGATATTAGTATAAACTAGTGTATAATATACTATAGTTTTTTGACCTAAACTTGCATTTCAAAAAGTTTTATAGAAGCTAATTTTCATATGATTTTTTGCATGGACTACCATCATAACCTTCCTTTGTAACATATATAAATGATCTGAAAAGTTTCGTATCATTTGGAATAGTCCTGATTTAATTTGACTTTTTGATCGAAACTACTGTATAATATACTATGGTTTTTTGACCGATACTTGCATTTCAAAAAGTTTCATAGAATCTAATTTCAGATTATTTTTTGCATGGAATTCCATCATAACCTTCCATCTTAAAATGTAAAAATGATCTGAATCGTTTAGTATCATTTCGAGCAGTCCTCGATTTAATTTAATTTTTTTGACTGATATTAGAATAAACTAGTGTATAATATACTATATATTTTTGACCGAAACTTACATTTCAAAATGTTTTATAAAATCTAATTTTCAGATGATTTTATTTATGGACTTCCATCTTATAATATAAAAATGATCTGAAAAGTTTCATATAATTTCGAGCAGTCCTCGATTTAATTTGATTTTTTGACCTAAACTATAATATTTTGACCGAAAATTGCATTTCGAAAAGTTTTTATAGAAGCTAATTATAAGATGATTTTTTTATATGGACTTCTATCATAACCTTCCTTTGTAAACATATATAAATGATCTGAAAAGTTTCGTATCATTTGGAATAGTCCTCGATTTAATTTGACTTTTTAACCGAAACTTGTGTATAATATACTATGGGTTTTTGACCGAAACTAGATTATTTTTTCAATGTACTTTTTGACCGAAACTAGATTATTTTTTGTATGTACTTCCATCATAACCTTCTCTCGTAATATATAAAAATTATCTGAAAAGTTTCGTATCATTTCGAGCAGTCTTCGATTTAAATTGATTCTTTGACCGAAATTAGTATAAACTAGTGTATAATATACTATAGTTATTTGACCGAAACTTGCATTTCAAAAAGTTTTATAGAATCTAATTTAAGATTATTTTTTGCATGAACTTCCATCATAACCTTCAATCGTAAAATATAAAAATGATCTGAAAAATTTCGTATCATTTCGATTAGTCCTCGATTTAATTTGATGTTTTGACCGATATTACTATAAAATAGTGTGTAATATACTATAGTTTTTTTTACCGAAACTTGAATTCAAAAAGTTTAATAGAAGTTAATTTTAATATTATTTTTTGCATGGTCTTCCATCATAACCTTCCCTCGTAAAATGTAAAAATGATCTGAAAAGTTTAGTATCATTTCGAGCAGTCATCGATTTAATTTAATTTTTTTGACCGATATTAGTATAAACTAGTGTATAATATACTATAGTTTTTTGACCGAAACTTGCATTTTAAAAAGTTTTATAGAATCTAATTTTCAGATGATTTTTTGCATGGACTTCCATCATAAAATATAAAAATGATCTGAAAAGTTCCTGATCATTTCGAGCAGTCCTCGATTTAATTTGATTTTTTGACCGATATTTGTATAAACTAGTGTATAATATACTATAGTTTTTTGACCGAAACTTGCAATTCGAAAAGTTTTATAGAAGCTAATTTTCAGATGATTTTTTGTATGGACTTCCATCATAACCTTCCTTTATAACATATATAAATGATCTGAAAAGTTTCGTATCATTTGAAATAGTCCTCGATTTAATTTTACTTTTTGACCGAAACTAGTGTATAATATATTATTAGGTTTTTTTGACCGAAGCTTGCATTTCAAAAAGTTTCATTGAATCTAATTTCAGATAATATTTTGCATGGACTTACATCATAACCTTCCATCGTAAAATATAAAAATGATATGAAAAGTTTTGTATCATTTTGAGCATTCCTCGATTTAATTAGATTTTTTGACCGATATTTGTATAAACTAGTGTATAATATACAATAGTTTTTTGACCGAAACTTGCATTTCGAAAAGTTTTATAGAAACTAATTTTCAGATGATTTTTTGCATGGTCTTACATCATAACCTTCCCTCGTAAAATATAAAAATTATCTAAAAAGTTTCGTATAATTTCGAGCAGTCCTCGATTTAATTTGATTCTTTGTCCGAAATTAGTATAAACTAGTGTATAATATACTATAGTTTTTTGACCGAAACTTGCATTTCGAAAAGTTTTATAGAAGCTAATTTTTAGATGATTTTTGGCATGTACTTCTATCATAATCTTCCTTTGTAAACATATATAAATGATCTAAAAAGTTTCGTATCATTTTGAACACTCCTCGATTTAATTTGAATATTTGACCGAAACTAGTGTATAATATACTATGGTTTTTTGACGAAACTTGCGTTTCAAAAAGTTTCATAGAATATAATTTTTAGATGATTTTTTGCATGTTCTTCCATCATAACCTTCCCTCATAAAATATAAAAATTATCTGAAACGTTTCGTATCATTTCGAGCAGTCCTCGATTTAATTTGATTTTTTGACCGATATTAGTATAAACTAGTGTATAATATAATATAGTTTTTTGACCTAAACTTGCATTTAAAAAACTTTCATAGAATCTAATTTCAGATTATTTTTTGCATGGACTTCCATCATAACCATCCATCTTAAAATGTAAAAATGATCTGAAAAGTTTAGTATCATTTCGAGCAGTCCTCGATTTAATTTAATTTTTTTGACCGATATTAGTATAAACTAGTGTATAATATACTATAGTATTTTGACCGAAAATTGCATTTCGAAAAGCTTTATAGAAGCGAATTTTCAGATGATTTTTTATATGGACTTCTATCATAACCTTCCTTTGTTAAAATATATAAATGATCTGAAAAGTTTCGTATCATTTGGAACAGTCCTCGATTTAATTTGACTTTTTAACCGAAACTTGTGTATAATATACTATGGTTTTTTTGACCGAAACTAGATTATTTTTTGAATGGACTTTTTGACCGAAACTAGATTATTTTTTGTATGGACTTCCATCATAACTTTCTCTCGTAATATATAAAAATTATCTGAAAAGTTTCGTATTATTTCGAGCAGTCTTCGATTTAAATTGATTATTTGACCAAAATTAGTATAAACTAGTGTATAATATACTATAGTTTTTTGACCGAAACTTGCATTTCAAAAAGTTTTATAGAATCTAATTTAAGATTTTTTTTTGCATAAACTTACATCATAACCTTCCATCGTAAAATATAAAAATGATCTAAAAAATTTCGTATCATTTTGAGTAGTCCTCGATTTAATTTTATTTTTTGACCGATATTAGTATAAATTAGTGTATAATATACTATAGTTTTTTTTTACCGAAACTTGATTTCAAAAATGTTTAATAGATGCTAATTTTAAGATTATTTTTTGCATGGTCTTCCATCATAACCTTCCCTCGTAAAATGTAAAAATGATCTGAAAAGTTTAGTATCATTTCGAGCAGTCCTGGATTTAATTTAATTTTTTTGACCGATATTAGTATAAACTAGTGTATAATATACTATACTTTTTTGACCGAAACTTGCATTTCAAAAAGTTTTATAGAATCTAATTTTCAGATAATCTTTTGCATGAACTTCCATCGTAAAATATAAAAATGATCTGAAAAGTTTCATATTATTTCAAGCAGTACTCGATATAATTTGATTTTTTGACCGATATTAGTATAAACTAGTATATAATATACTATAGTTTTTTGACCAAAAATTTCATTTACAAAAGTTTTATAGAAGCGAATTTTCAGATGATTTTTTTACATGGACATCTATCATAACCTTCCTTTGTAAACATATATAAATGATCTTAAAAGTTTCGTATCATTTGGAACAGTCCTCGATTTAATTTGACTTTTTAACCGAAACCTGTGTATAATATACTATGATTTTTTGACCGAAACTAGATTATTTTTTGAATGGAATTTTTGACCGAAACTAGATTGTTTTTTGTATGGACTTCCATCATAACCTTCTCTCGTAATATATAAAAATTATCTGAAAAGTTTCGTATCATTTCAAGCAGTCTTCGATTTAAATTGATTCTTTGACCGAAATTAGTATAAACTAGTGTATAATATACTATAGTTTTTTGACCGAAACTTGCATTTCAAAAGGTTTTATAGAAGCTAATTTTAAGATTATTTTTTGCATGGTCTTCCATCATAACCTTCCCTCATAAAATGTAAAAATGATCTGAAAAGTTTAGTATCATTTCGAGCAGTCCTCGATTTAATTTAATTTTTTTGACCGATATTAGTATAAACTAGTGTATAATATACTATAGTTTGTTTTTACCGAAAAATAATTTCAAAAAGTTTAATAGAAGCTAATTTTAAGATTATTTTTTGCATGGTCTTCCATCATAACCTTCCCTCGTAAAATGTAAAAATGATCTGAAAAGGTTAGTATCATTTTGAGCAGTCCTCGATTTAATTTAATTTTTTTGACCGATATTAGTATAAACTAGTGTATAATATACTATAGTTTTTTGACTGAAATTTGCATTTCAAAAAGTTTTATAGAATCTAATTTTAAGATAATTTTTTGCATGGACTTCCATAGTAAAATATAAAAATGATCTGAAAAGTTTCATATCATTTCGAGCAGTCCTCGATTTAATTTGATTTTTTGACCGATATTAGTATAAACTAGTATATAATAAACTATAGTTTTTTGACCGAAAATTTCATTTCGAAACGTTTTATAGTAGCGAATTTTCATAACCTTTCTTTGTAAACATATATAAATGATCTGAAACGTTTCGTATCATTTGGAACAGTCCTCGATTTAATTTGACTTTTTTTTTACCGAAACTTGTGTATAATACTATGGTTTTTTGACCGAAATTAGATTATTTTTTGAATGGATTTTTTTACCGAAACTAGATTATTTTTTGTATGGACTTCCATCATAACCTTCTCTCGTAATATATAAAAATTATCTGAAAAGTTTCGTATCATTTCAAGCAGTCTTCGATTTAAATTGATTCTTTGACCGAAATTAGTATAAACAAGTGTATAATATACTATAGTTTTTTGACCGAAACTTGCATTTCAAAAGGTTTTATAGAAGCTAATTTTAAGATTATTTTTTGCATGGTCTTCCATCATAACCTTCCCTCATAAAATGTAAAAATGATCTGAAAAGTTTAGTATCATTTCGAGCAGTCCTCGATTTAATTTAATTTTTTTGACCGATATTAGTATAAACTAGTGTATAATATACTATAGTTTTTTGACCGAAACTTGCATTTCAAAAAGTTTTATAGAATCTAATTTTCAGATAATCTTTTGCATGAACTTCCATCGTAAAATATAAAAATGATCTGAAAAGTTTCATATTATTTCAAGCAGTACTCGATATAATTTGATTTTTTGACCGATATTAGTATAAACTAGTATATAATATACTATAGTTTTTTGACCAAAAATTTCATTTACAAAAGTTTTATAGAAGCGAATTTTCAGATGATTTTTTTACATGGACATCTATCATAACCTTCCTTTGTAAACATATATAAATGATCTTAAAAGTTTCGTATCATTTGGAACAGTCCTCGATTTAATTTGACTTTTTAACCGAAACCTGTGTATAATATACTATGATTTTTTGACCGAAACTAGATTATTTTTTGAATGGAATTTTTGACCGAAACTAGATTGTTTTTTGTATGGACTTCCATCATAACCTTCTCTCGTAATATATAAAAATTATCTGAAAAGTTTCGTATCATTTCAAGCAGTCTTCGATTTAAATTGATTCTTTGACCGAAATTAGTATAAACTAGTGTATAATATACTATAGTTTTTTGACCGAAACTTGCATTTCAAAAGGTTTTATAGAAGCTAATTTTAAGATTATTTTTTGCATGGTCTTCCATCATAACCTTCCCTCATAAAATGTAAAAATGATCTGAAAAGTTTAGTATCATTTCGAGCAGTCCTCGATTTAATTTAATTTTTTTGACCGATATTAGTATAAACTAGTGTATAATATACTATAGTTTGTTTTTACCGAAAAATAATTTCAAAAAGTTTAATAGAAGCTAATTTTAAGATTATTTTTTGCAAGGTCTTCCATCATAACCTTCCCTCGTAAAATGTAAAAATGATCTGAAAAGTTTAGTATCATTTCGAGCAGTCATCGATTTAATTTAATTTTTTTGACCGATATTAGTATAAACTAGTGTATATTACACTATAGTTTTTTTTTTACCGAAACTTGCATTTCAAAAAGTTTTATAGAATCCAATTTTCAGATAATCTTTTGCATGGACTTCCATCGTAAAATATAAAAATGATCTGAAAAGTTTCATATCATTTCGAACAATACTCGATATAATTTGAATTTTTGACCGATATTAGTATAAACTAGTATATAATATACTACAGTTTCGTATCATTTGGAACAGTCCTCCATTTAATTTGACTTTTTAACCGAAACTTGTGTATAATATACTTTGGTTTTTTGACCGAAACTAGATTATTTTTTTTATGGACTTTTTGACCGAAACTAGATTATTTTTTGTATGGACTTCCATCTTAACCTTCCCTCGTAAAATATAAAAATCATCTAAAAAGTTTCGTATCATTTCGAGCAGTCCTCAATTTAATTTTATTTTTGTCCGATATTAGTATAAACTAGTGTATAATATACTATAGTTTTTGACCGAAACTTGCATTTCGAAAAGTTTTATAAAACGAATTTTCAGATGAGTTTTTACATGGTTTTCCATCATAACCTTCCCTCGTAAAATATAAAAATTATCTGAAACATTTTGTATCATTTCGTGCAGTCCTCGATCTAATTTGATTTTTTGTCCGATATTAGTATAAACTAGTGTATAATATACTATAGTTTTTTTGACTTAAATTTGCATTTCAATTTTTTTTATAGAAACTAATTTTTTGCATGGACTATAATCATAACCTTCCTTTGTAACATATATAAATGATCTGAAAAGTTTCGTATCATTTGGAATAGTCCTCGATTTAATTTGACTTTTTGACTGAAACTAGTGTATAATATACTATGGTTTTTTGACCGAAACTTGCATTTCAAAAAGTTTCATAGAATCTAATTTCAGATAATTTTTTGCAGGGACTTACATCATAACCTTCCATCGTAAAATATAAAAATGATATGAAAATTTTTGTATCATTTCGAGCAGTCCTCGATTTAATTTGATTTTTTTACCGATATTTGTATAAACTAGTGTATAATATACTATAGTTTTTTGACCGAAACTTGCATTTCAAAAAGTTTTATAGAATCTAATTTTTAGATGATTTTTTGCATGGACCTCCATCGTAAAATATAAAAATGATCTGAAAAGTTTCATATCATTTCGAGCAATCCTCGATTTAATTTGATTCTTTGCCCGAAATTATTATAAACTAATGTATAATATACCATAGTTTTTTGACCGAAACATGCATTTCGAAAAGTTTTATAGAAGCGAATTTTAAGATGATTTGTTGCATATACTACTATATAACGTTCCTTTGTAAACATATAGAAATGATCTGAAAAGTTTCGTATCATTTGGAACAATCCTCTATTTAATTTGACTTTTTGACCGAAACTAGTGTATAATATACGATGGTTTTTTGACCGAAACTAGTGTATAATATACGATGATTTTTTGACCGAAACTAGATTATTTTTTGCATGGACTTTTTGACCGAAACTAGATTTTTTTTTGCATGGACTTCATTCAAAACCTTCCCTCGTAAAATATAAAAATAATATGAAAAGTTTTGTATCATTTCGTGCAGTCCTCGATTTAATTTGATATTTTGACAAATATTAGTATAAACTAGTGTATAATATACTATAGTTTTTTGACTTAAACTTGTATTTCGAAATTTTTTATAGAAGATAATTTTTAGATGATTTTTTGCATGGACTACAATCATAACCTTCCTTTGTAACATATATAAATGATCTGAAAAGTATCGTATCATTTGGAATAGTCCTCGATTTAATTTGACTTTTTGACCGAAACTAGTGTATAATATATTATGGTTTTTTGACCGAAACTTGCATTTCAAAAAGATTCATAGAATCTAATTTCAGATTATTTTTTGCATGGACTTCCATCATAACCTTCAATCGTAAAATGTAAAAATGATCTGAAAAGTTTCATATCATTTCAAGCCGTCCTCGATTTAATTTGATTGTTAGACCGATATTAGTATAAACTAGTGTATAATATACTATAGTTTTTTGACCGAAACTTGCATTTTGAAAAGTTTTATAGAAGCTAATTTTCAGATGATTTTTTTCATGGATTTCCATCGTAAAATATCAAAATGATCTGAAAAGTTTCATATCATTTCGATCAGTCCTCGATTTAATTTGATTTTTTGACCTATATTAGTATAAACTAGTGTATAATATGCTATAGTTTTTTTTATTGAAACTTGCATTTCGAAAAGTTTTATAGAAGCGAATTTTAAGATGATTTGTTGCATATACTTCTATATAACATTCCTTTGTAAACATATATAAATGTTCTGAAAAGTTTCATATCATTTGGAACAATACTTGATTTAATTTGGCTTTTTGACCGAAACTAGTGTATAATATACTATGGTTTTTTGACCAAAACTAGATTATTTTTTGCATGGACTTTTTGACCGACACTAGATTATGTTTTGCATGGACTTCAATCATAACCTTCCCTCGTAAAATATAAAAATTATCTGAAAAGTTTCGTATCATTTTGAAGAGTCCCCGATTTAATTTGATTCTTTGACCGAAATTAGTATAAACTAGTGTATAATATAATATAGTTTTTTGACCGAAACTTGCACTTCAAATTGTTTTATAAAAGCTAATTTTCAGATGATTTTTTGTATGGACTTCCTTCATAACCTTCCTTTGTAACATATATAAATGATCTGAAAAGTTTCGTATCATTCGGAATAGTCCTCGATTTAATTTGACTTTTTGACCGAAATTAGTGTATAATATATTATCATTTTTTGACCGAAACATGCATTTCAAAAAGTTTCATTGAATCTAATTTCAGATAGTTTTTTGCATGGACTTACATCATAACCTTCCATCGTAAAATATAAAAATGATATGAAAAGTTTTCCATCATTTCGAGCAGTCCTCAATTTAATTTGATTCTTTGACCGATATTTGTATAAACTAGTGTATAATATACTATAGTTTTTTGACCGAAACTTGCATTTCGAAAAGTTTTATAGAAGCTAATTTTCAGATGATTTTTTGCATGGTCTTACATCATAACCTTCCCGCGTAAAATATAAAAATTATATGAAAAGTTTCGTATAATTTCGTGTAGTCCTTGATTTAATTTGATTCTTTGTCCGAAATTAGTATAAACTAGTGTATAATATACTATAGTTATTTGACCGAAACTTGCATTTCAAAAAGTTTTCTAGAAGCTAATTTTCAGATATTTTTTGCATGGACTTCTATAATAATCCTCCTTTGTAAACATATATAAATGATCGAAAAAGTTTCGTATCATTTGGAACAGTCCTCGATTTAATTTGACTTTTTGACCGAAACTAGTGTATAATATACTATGGTTTTTTGACGAAACTTGCATTTATAAAACAATTCATAGAATTTAATTTTCAGATAATATTTTTCATGTACTTCCATCATAACCTTCCCTCGTAAAATATAAAAATTATCTGAAAATTTTCGTATCAATTCGAGCAGTCCGCGATTTAATTTGATTTTTGACCGATATTAGTATTAATTAGTGTATAATATACTATAGTTTTTTGACCTAAACTTGCATTTCAAAAAGTTTTATAGAAGCTAATTTTCAGATGATTTTTTGCATAGACAACCATCATAACCTTCCTTTGTAACATATATAAATGATCTGAAAAGTTTCGTATCATTTGGAAAAGTCCTCAATATAATATGACTTTTTGACCAAAACTAGTGTATAATATACTATGGTTTTTGATCGAAACTTGCATTTTAAAAAGTTTCATAGAATTTAATTTCAGATTATTTTTTGCATGGACTTCCATCATAACCTTCCATCATAAAATGTAAAAAATGATCTGAGAAGTTTAGTATCATTTCGAGCTGTCCTCAATTTAATTTAATTTTTTGGACCGATATTAGTATAAACTAGTGTATAATATACGATAGTTTTTGTACCGAAACTTGCATTTCAAAAAGTTTTATAGAATCTAATTTTCAGATGATTTTTATGCATGGACTTCCATCGTAAAATATAAAAATGATATGAAAAGTTTCATATCATTTCGAGCAGTCCTCGATTTAATTTTATTTTTTGACCTATATTAGTATAAACTAGTGTATAATATACTATAGTTTTTTGACCGAAACATGCATTTCGAAAAGTTTTATTGAAGCGATTTTAAGATTATTTGTTGCATATACTTCTATTTAACGTTCCTTTGTAAACATATATACATGATATGAAAAGTTTCGTATCATTTGGAACAGTCCTCGATTTAATTTGACTTTTTGACCGAAACTAGTGTATAATATACTATGGTTTTTTGACCGAAACTAGTGTATAATATACTGTTTTTGACCGAAACTAGATTATTTTTTGCATGGACTTCAATCATAACCTTTCCTCGTAAAATATAAAAATTATCTGAAAAGTTTCGTATCATTTCAAGCAATCCCCGATTTAATTTGATTCTTTGCCCGAAATTATTATAAACTAGTATATAATATACTGTAATTTTTTGACCGAAACATGCACCTCAAAAAGTTTTATAGAAGCAAATTTTCAGATAATTTTTTGCATGGACTTCCATCATAACCTTCCTTTGTAACATATATAAATGATCTGAAAAGTTTCGTATCATTTGGAATAGTCCTCGATTTAATTTGACTTCTTGACCGAAACTAGTGTATAATATATAATGGTGTTTTGATCGAAACTTGCATTTCAAAAAGTTTCTTTGAATCTAATTTCAGATAATTTTTTGCATGGACTTATATCATAACCTTCTATCGTAAAATATAAAATTGATACGAAAAGTTTTGTATCTTTTCGAGCAGTCCTTGATTTAATTTGATTTTTTGACCGATATTTGTATAAACTAGTGTAAAATATACTATAGTATTTTGACCGAAACTTGCATTTCGAAAAGTTTTATAGAAGCTAATTTTCAGATGATTTTTTGCATGGTCTTACATCAAAACCTTCCCTCGTAAAATATAAAAATTATCTAAAAACTTTCGTTTAATTTCGTGCAGTCCTCGATTTAATTTTGAATCTTTGTCTGAAATTAGTATAAACTAGTGTATAATATACTATAGTTATTTGACCGAAACTTGCATTTCAAAAAGTTTTATAGAAGCTAATTTTCAGATGATTTTTTGCATGGACTTCTATCATAATCTTCCTTTGTAAACATATATAAATGATCTAAAAAGTTTCGTATCATTTGGAACAATCCTCGATTTAATTTGACTTTTTGACCGAAACTAGTGTATAATATACAATGTTTTTTTTTACCGAAACTAGTGTATAATATACGATGGTTTTTTGACCGAAACTAGATTATTTTTTGCATGGACTTTTTGACCGAAACTTGATTTTTTTTTGCATGGACTTCATTCAAAACCTTCCCTCGTAAAATATAAAAATAATATGAAAAGTTTTGTATCATTTCGTGCAGTCCTCGATTTAATTTGATATTTTGACAAATATTAGTATAAACTAGTGTATAATATACTATAGTTTTTTGACTTAAACTTGCATTTCGAAATTTTTTATAGAAGATAATTTTTAGATGATTTTTTGCATGGACTACAATCATAACCTTCCTTTGTAACATATATAAATGATCTGAAAAGTATCGTATCATTTGGAATAGTCCTCGATTTAATTTGACTTTTTGACCGAAACTAGTGTATAATATATTATGGTTTTTTGACCGAAACTTGCATTTCAAAAAGATTCATAGAATCTAATTTCAGATTATTTTTTGCATGGACTTCCATCATAACCTTCAATCGTAAAATGTAAAAATGATCTGAAAAGTTTCATATCATTTCAAGCCGTCCTCGATTTAATTTGATTGTTAGACCGATATTAGTATAAACTAGTGTATAATATACTATAGTTTTTTGACCGAAACTTGCATTTTGAAAAGTTTTATAGAAGCTAATTTTCAGATGATTTTTTTCATGGATTTCCATCGTAAAATATCAAAATGATCTGAAAAGTTTCATATCATTTCGATCAGTCCTCGATTTAATTTGATTTTTTGACCTATATTAGTATAAACTAGTGTATAATATGCTATAGTTTTTTTTATTGAAACTTGCATTTCGAAAAGTTTTATAGAAGCGAATTTTAAGATGATTTGATGCATATACTTCTATATAACATCCCTTTGTAAACATATATACATGTTCTGAAAAGTTTCATATCATTTGGAACAATACTTGATTTAATTTGGCTTTTTGACCGAAACTAGTGTATAATATACTATGGTTTTTTGACCGAAACTAGATTATTTTTTGCATGGACTTTTTGACCGACACTAGATTATGTTTTGCATGGACTTCAATCATAACCTTCCCTCGTAAAATATAAAAATTATCTGAAAAGTTTCGTATCATTTTGAAGAGTCCCCGATTTAATTTGATTCTTTGACCGAAATTAGTATAAACTAGTGTATAATATAATATAGTTTTTTGACCGAAACTTGCACTTCAAATTGTTTTATAAAAGCAAATTTTCAGATGATTTTTTGTATGGACTTCCTTCATAACCTTCCTTTGTAACATATATAAATGATCTGAAAAGTTTCGTATCATTCGGAATAGTCCTCGATTTAATTTGACTTTTTGACCGAAATTAGTGTATAATATATTATCATTTTTTGACCGAAACTTGCATTTAAAAAAGTTTCATTGAATCTAATTTCAGATAGTTTTTTGCATGGACTTACATCATAACCTTCCATCGTAAAATATAAAAATGATATGAAAAGTTTTCCATCATTTCGAGCAGTCCTCAATTTAATTTGATTCTTTGACCGATATTTGTATAAACTAGTGTATAATATACTATTGTTTTTTGACCGAAACTTGCATTTCGAAAAGTTTTATAGAAGCTAATTTTCAGATGATTTTTTGCATGGTCTTACATCATAACCTTCCCGCGTAAAATATAAAAATTATATGAAAAGTTTCGTATAATTTCGTGTAGTCCTTGATTTAATTTGATTCTTTGTCCGAAATTAGTATAAACTAGTGTATAATATACTATAGTTATTTGACCGAAACTTGCATTTCAAAAAGTTTTCTAGAAGCTAATTTTCAGATATTTTTTGCATGGACTTCTATAATAATCCTCCTTTGTAAACATATATAAATGATCTGAAAAGTTTCGTATCATTTGGAACAGTCCTCGATTTAATTTGACTTTTTGACCGAAACTAGTGTATAATATACTATGGTTTTTTGACGAAACTTGCATTTATAAAACAATTCATAGAATTTAATTTTCAGATAATATTTTTCATGTACTTCCATCATAACCTTCCCTCGTAAAATATAAAAATTATCTGAAAAGTTTCGTATCAATTCGAGCAGTCCGCGATTTAATTTGATTTTTGACCGATATTAGTATTAATTAGTGTATAATATACTATAGTTTTTTGACCTAAACTTGCATTTCAAAAAGTTTTATAGAAGCTAATTTTCAGATGATTTTTTGCATAGACAACCATCATAACCTTCCTTTGTAACATATATAAATGATCTGAAAAGTTTCGTATCATTTGGAAAAGTCCTCAATATAATATGACTTTTTGACCAAAACTAGTGTATAATATACTATGGTTTTTGATCGAAACTTGCATTTTAAAAAGATTCATAGAATTTAATTTCAGATTATTTTTTGCATGGACTTCCATCATAACCTTCCATCATAAAATGTAAAAAATGATCTGAGAAGTTTAGTATCATTTCGAGCTGTCCTCAATTTAATTTAATTTTTTGGACCGATATTAGTATAAACTAGTGTATAATATACTATAGTTTTTGTACCGAAACTTGCATTTCAAAAAGTTTTATAGAATCTAATTTTCAGATGATTTTTATGCATGGACTTCCATCGTAAAATATAAAAATGATATGAAAAGTTTCATATCATTTCGAGCAGTCCTCGATTTAATTTTATTTTTTGACCGATATTAGTATAAACTAGTGTATAATATACTATAGTTTTTTGACCGAAACATGCATTTCGAAAAGTTTTATTGAAGCGATTTTAAGATTATTTGTTGCATATACTTCTATATAACGTTCCTTTGTAAACATATATACATGATATGAAAAGTTTCGTATCATTTGGAACAGTCCTCGATTTAATTTGACTTTTTGACCGAAACTAGTGTATAATATACTATGGTTTTTTGACCGAAACTAGATTATTTTTTGCATGGACTTTTTGACCGACACTAGATTATGTTTTGCATGGACTTCAATCATAACCTTCCCTCGTAAAATATAAAAATTATCTGAAAAGTTTCGTATCATTTTGAAGAGTCCCCGATTTAATTTGATTCTTTGACCGAAATTAGTATAAACTAGTGTATAATATAATATAGTTTTTTGACCGAAACTTGCACTTCAAATTGTTTTATAAAAGCAAATTTTCAGATGATTTTTTGTATGGACTTCCTTCATAACCTTCCTTTGTAACATATATAAATGATCTGAAAAGTTTCGTATCATTCGGAATAGTCCTCGATTTAATTTGACTTTTTGACCGAAATTAGTGTATAATATATTATCATTTTTTGACCGAAACTTGCATTTCAAAAAGTTTCATTGAATCTAATTTCAGATAGTTTTTTGCATGGACTTACATCATAACCTTCCATCGTAAAATATAAAAATGATATGAAAAGTTTTCCATCATTTCGAGCAGTCCTCAATTTAATTTGATTCTTTGACCGATATTTGTATAAACTAGTGTATAATATACTATAGTTTTTTGACCGAAACTTGCATTTCGAAAAGTTTTATAGAAGCTAATTTTCAGATGATTTTTTGCATGGTCTTACATCATAACCTTCCCGCGTAAAATATAAAAATTATATGAAAAGTTTCGTATAATTTCGTGTAGTCCTTGATTTAATTTGATTCTTTGTCCGAAATTAGTATAAACTAGTGTATAATATACTATAGTTATTTGACCGAAACTTGCATTTCAAAAAGTTTTCTAGAAGCTAATTTTCAGATATTTTTTGCATGGACTTCTATAATAATCCTCCTTTGTAAACATATATAAATGATCTGAAAAGTTTCGTATCATTTGGAACAGTCCTCGATTTAATTTGACTTTTTGACCGAAACTAGTGTATAATATACTATGGTTTTTTGACGAAACTTGCATTTATAAAACAATTCATAGAATTTAATTTTCAGATAATATTTTTCATGTACTTCCATCATAACCTTCCCTCGTAAAATATAAAAATTATCTGAAAAGTTTCGTATCAATTCGAGCAGTCCGCGATTTAATTTGATTTTTGACCGATATTAGTATTAATTAGTGTATAATATACTATAGTTTTTTGACCTAAACTTGCATTTCAAAAAGTTTTATAGAAGCTAATTTTCAGATGATTTTTTGCATAGACAACCATCATAACCTTCCTTTGTAACATATATAAATGATCTGAAAAGTTTCGTATCATTTGGAAAAGTCCTCAATATAATATGACTTTTTGACCAAAACTAGTGTATAATATACTATGGTTTTTGATCGAAACTTGCATTTTAAAAAGTTTCATAGAATTTAATTTCAGATTATTTTTTGCATGGACTTCCATCATAACCTTCCATCATAAAATGTAAAAAATGATCTGAGAAGTTTAGTATCATTTCGAGCTGTCCTCAATTTAATTTAATTTTTTGGACCGATATTAGTATAAACTAGTGTATAATATACTATAGTTTTTGTACCGAAACTTGCATTTCAAAAAGTTTTATAGAATCTAATTTTCAGATGATATTTATGCATGGACTTCCATCGTAAAATATAAAAATGATATGAAAAGTTTCATATCATTTCGAGCAGTCCTCGATTTAATTTTATTTTTTGACCGATATTAGTATAAACTAGTGTATAATATACTATAGTTTTTTGACCGAAACATGCATTTCGAAAAGTTTTATTGAAGCGATTTTAAGATTATTTGTTGCATATACTTCTATATAACGTTCCTTTGTAAACATATATACATGATATGAAAAGTTTCGTATCATTTGGAACAGTCCTCGATTTAATTTGACTTTTTGACCGAAACTAGTGTATAATATACTATGGTTTTTTGACCGAAACTAGTGTATAATATACTATGGTTTTTGACCGAAACTAGATTATTTTTTGCATGGACTTCAATCATAACCTTTCCTCGTAAAATATAAAAATTATCTGAAAAGTTTCGTATCATTTCAAGCAATCCCCGATTTAATTTGATTCTTTGCCCGAAATTATTATAAACTAGTATATAATATACTGTAATTTTTTGACCGAAACATGCACCTCAAAAAGTTTTATAGAAGCAAATTTTCAGATAATTTTTTGCATGGACTTCCATCATAACCTTCCTTTGTAACATATATAAATGATCTGAAAAGTTTCGTATCATTTGGAATAGTCCTCGATTTAATTTGACTTCTTGACCGAAACTAGTGTATAATATATAATGGTGTTTTGATCGAAACTTGCATTTCAAAAAGTTTCTTTGAATCTAATTTCAGATAATTTTTTGCATGGACTTATATCATAACCTTCTATCGTAAAATATAAAATTGATACGAAAAGTTTTGTATCTTTTCGAGCAGTCCTTGATTTAATTTGATTTTTTGACCGATATTTGTATAAACTAGTGTAAAATATACTATAGTATTTTGACCGAAACTTGCATTTCGAAAAGTTTTATAGAAGCTAATTTTCAGATGATTTTTTGCATGGTCTTACATCAAAACCTTCCCTCGTAAAATATAAAAATTATCTAAAAACTTTCGTATAATTTCGTGCAGTCCTCGATTTAATTTTGAATCTTTGTCTGAAATTAGTATAAACTAGTGTATAATATACTATAGTTATTTGACCGAAACTTGCATTTCAAAAAGTTTTATAGAAGCTAATTTTCAGATGATTTTTTGCATGGACTTCTATCATAATCTTCCTTTGTAAACATATATAAATGATCTAAAAAGTTTCGTATCATTTGGAACAATCCTCGATTTAATTTGACTTTTTGACCGAAACTAGTGTATAATATACGATGTTTTTTTTTACCGAAACTAGTGTATAATATACGATGGTTTTTTGACCGAAACTAGATTATTTTTTGCATGGACTTTTTGACCGAAACTAGATTTTTTTTGCATGGACTTCATTCAAAACCTTCCCTCGTAAAATATAAAAATAATATGAAAAGTTTTGTATCATTTCGTGCAGTCCTCGATTTAATTTGATATTTTGACAAATATTAGTATAAACTAGTGTATAATATACTATAGTTTTTTGACTTAAACTTGCATTTCGAAATTTTTTATAGAAGATAATTTTTAGATGATTTTTTGCATGGACTACAATCATAACCTTCCTTTGTAACATATATAAATGATCTGAAAAGTATCGTATCATTTGGAATAGTCCTCGATTTAATTTGACTTTTTGACCGAAACTAGTGTATAATATATTATGGTTTTTTGACCGAAACTTGCATTTCAAAAAGATTCATAGAATCTAATTTCAGATTATTTTTTGCATGGACTTCCATCATAACCTTCAATCGTAAAATGTAAAAATGATCTGAAAAGTTTCATATCATTTCAAGCCGTCCTCGATTTAATTTGATTGTTAGACCGATATTAGTATAAACTAGTGTATAATATACTATAGTTTTTTGACCGAAACTTGCATTTCGAAAAGTTTTATAGAAGCTAATTTTCAGATGATTTTTTGCATGGTCTTACATCATAACCTTCCCGCGTAAAATATAAAAATTATATGAAAAGTTTCGTATAATTTCGTGTAGTCCTTGATTTAATTTGATTCTTTGTCCGAAATTAGTATAAACTAGTGTATAATATACTATAGTTATTTGACCGAAACTTGCATTTCAAAAAGTTTTCTAGAAGTTAATTTTCAGATATTTTTTGCATGGACTTCTATAATAATCCTCCTTTGTAAACATATATAAATGATCTGAAAAGTTTCGTATCATTTGGAACAGTCCTCGATTTAATTTGACTTTTTGACCGAAACTAGTGTATAATATACTATGGTTTTTTGACGAAACTTGCATTTATAAAACAATTCATAGAATTTAATTTTCAGATAATATTTTTCATGTACTTCCATCATAACCTTCCCTCGTAAAATATAAAAATTATCTGAAAAGTTTCGTATCAATTCGAGCAGTCCGCGATTTAATTTGATTTTTGACCGATATTAGTATTAATTAGTGTATAATATACTATAGTTTTTTGACCTAAACTTGCATTTCAAAAAGTTTTATAGAAGTTAATTTTCAGATGATTTTTTGCATAGACAACCATCATAACCTTCCTTTGTAACATATATAAATGATCTGAAAAGTTTCGTATCATTTGGAAAAGTCCTCAATATAATATGACTTTTTGACCAAAACTAGTGTATAATATACTATGGTTTTTGATCGAAACTTGCATTTTAAAAAGTTTCATAGAATTTAATTTCAGATTATTTTTTGCATGGACTTCCATCATAACCTTCCATCATAAAATGTAAAAAATGATCTGAGAAGTTTAGTATCATTTCGAGCTGTCCTCAATTTAATTTAATTTTTTGGACCGATATTAGTATAAACTAGTGTATAATATACTATAGTTTTTGTACCGAAACTTGCATTTCAAAAAGTTTTATAGAATCTAATTTTCAAATGATTTTTATGCATGGACTTCCATCGTAAAATATAAAAATGATATGAAAAGTTTCATATCATTTCGAGCAGTCCTCGATTTAATTTTATTTTTTGACCGATATTAGTATAAACTAGTGTATAATATACTATAGTTTTTTGACCGAAACATGCATTTCGAAAAGTTTTATTGAAGCGATTTTAAGATTATTTGTTGCATATACTTCTATATAACGTTCCTTTGTAAACATATATACATGATATGAAAAGTTTCGTATCATTTGGAACAGTCCTCGATTTAATTTGACTTTTTGACCGAAACTAGTGTATAATATACTATGGTTTTTTGACCGAAACTAGTGTATAATATACTATGGTTTTTGACCGAAACTAGATTATTTTTTGCATGGACTTCAATCATAACCTTTCCTCGTAAAATATAAAAATTATCTGAAAAGTTTCGTATCATTTCAAGCAATCCCCGATTTAATTTGATTCTTTGCCCGAAATTATTATAAACTAGTATATAATATACTGTAATTTTTTGACCGAAACATGCACCTCAAAAAGTTTTATAGAAGCAAATTTTCAGATAAGTTTTTTGCATGGACTTCCATCATAACCTTCCTTTGTAACATATATAAATGATCTGAAAAGTTTCGTATCATTTGGAATAGTCCTCGATTTAATTTGACTTCTTGACCGAAACTAGTGTATAATATATAATGGTGTTTTGATCGAAACTTGCATTTCAAAAAGTTTCTTTGAATCTAATTTCAGATAATTTTTTGCATGGACTTATATCATAACCTTCTATCGTAAAATATAAAATTGATACGAAAAGTTTTGTATCTTTTCGAGCAGTCCTTGATTTAATTTGATTTTTTGACCGATATTTGTATAAACTAGTGTAAAATATACTATAGTATTTTGACCGAAACTTGCATTTCGAAAAGTTTTATAGAAGCTAATTTTCAGATGATTTTTTGCATGGTCTTACATCAAAACCTTCCCTCGTAAAATATAAAAATTATCTAAAAACTTTCGTATAATTTCGTGCAGTCCTCGATTTAATTTTGAATCTTTGTCTGAAATTAGTATAAACTAGTGTATAATATACTATAGTTATTTGACCGAAACTTGCATTTCAAAAAGTTTTATAGAAGCTAATTTTCAGATGATTTTTTGCATGGACTTCTATCATAATCTTCCATTGTAAACATATATAAATGATCTAAAAAGTTTCGTATCATTTGGAACAATCCTCGATTTAATTTGACTTTTTGACCGAAACTAGTGTATAATATACGATGTTTTTTTTTACCGAAACTAGTGTATAATATACGATGGTTTTTTGACCGAAACTAGATTATTTTTTGCATGGACTTTTTGACCGAAACTAGATTTTTTTTTTGCATGGACTTCATTCAAAACCTTCCCTCGTAAAATATAAAAATAATATGAAAAGTTTTGTATCATTTCGTGCAGTCCTCGATTTAATTTGATATTTTGACAAATATTAGTATAAACTAGTGTATAATATACTATAGTTTTTTGACTTAAACTTGCATTTCGAAATTTTTTATAGAAGATAATTTTTAGATGATTTTTTGCATGGACTACAATCATAACCTTCCTTTGTAACATATATAAATGATCTGAAAAGTATCGTATCATTTGGAATAGTCCTCGATTTAATTTGACTTTTTGACCGAAACTAGTGTATAATATATTATGGTTTTTTGACCGAAACTTGCATTTCAAAAAGATTCATAGAATCTAATTTCAGATTATTTTTTGCATGGACTTCCATCATAACCTTCAATCGTAAAATGTAAAAATGATCTGAAAAGTTTCATATCATTTCAAGCCGTCCTCGATTTAATTTGATTGTTAGACCGATATTAGTATAAACTAGTGTATAATATACTATAGTTTTTTGACCGAAACTTGCATTTTGAAAAGTTTTATAGAAGCTAATTTTCAGATGATTTTTTTCATGGATTTCCATCGTAAAATATCAAAATGATCTGAAAAGTTTCATATCATTTCGATCAGTCCTCGATTTAATTTGATTTTTTGACCTATATTAGTATAAACTAGTGTATAATATGCTATAGTTTTTTTTATTGAAACTTGCATTTCGAAAAGTTTTATAGAAGCGAATTTTAAGATGATTTGTTGCATATACTTCTATATAACATTCCTTTGTAAACATATATAAATGTTCTGAAAAGTTTCATATCATTTGGAACAATACTTGATTTAATTTGGCTTTTTGACCGAAACTAGTGTATAATATACTATGGTTTTTTGACCGAAACTAGATTATTTTTTGCATGGACTTTTTGACCGACACTAGATTATGTTTTGCATGGACTTCAATCATAACCTTCCCTCGTAAAATATAAAAATTATCTGAAAAGTTTCGTATCATTTTGAAGAGTCCCCGATTTAATTTGATTCTTTGACCGAAATTAGTATAAACTAGTGTATAATATAATATAGTTTTTTGACCGAAACTTGCACTTCAAATTGTTTTATAAAAGCAAATTTTCAGATGATTTTTTGTATGGACTTCCTTCATAACCTTCCTTTGTAACATATATAAATGATCTGAAAAGTTTCGTATCATTCGGAATAGTCCTCGATTTAATTTGACTTTTTGACCGAAATTAGTGTATAATATATTATCACTTTTTAACCGAAACTTGCATTTCAAAAAGTTTCATTGAATCTAATTTCAGATAGTTTTTTGCATGGACTTACATCATAACCTTCCATCGTAAAATATAAAAATGATATGAAAAGTTTTCCATCATTTCGAGCAGTCCTCAATTTAATTTGATTCTTTGACCGATATTTGTATAAACTAGTGTATAATATACTATAGTTTTTTGACCGAAACTTGCATTTCGAAAAGTTTTATAGAAGCTAATTTTCAGATGATTTTTTGCATGGTCTTACATCATAACCTTCCCGCGTAAAATATAAAAATTATATGAAAAGTTTCGTATAATTTCGTGTAGTCCTTGATTTAATTTGATTCTTTGTCCGAAATTATTATAAACTAGTGTATAATATACTATAGTTATTTGACCGAAACTTGCATTTCAAAAAGTTTTCTAGAAGCTAATTTTCAGATATTTTTTGCATGGACTTCTATAATAATCCTCCTTTGTAAACATATATAAATGATCTGAAAAGTTTCGTATCATTTGGAACAGTCCTCGATTTAATTTGACTTTTTGACCGAAACTAGTGTATAATATACTATGGTTTTTTGACGAAACTTGCATTTATAAAACAATTCATAGAATTTAATTTTCAGATAATATTTTTCATGTACTTCCATCATAACCTTCCCTCGTAAAATATAAAAATTATCTGAAAAGTTTCGTATCAATTCGAGCAGTCCGCGATTTAATTTGATTTTTGACCGATATTAGTATTAATTAGTGTATAATATACTATAGTTTTTTGACCTAAACTTGCATTTCAAAAAGTTTTATAGAAGCTAATTTTCAGATGATTTTTTGCATAGACAACCATCATAACCTTCCTTTGTAACATATATAAATGATCTGAAAAGTTTCGTATCATTTGGAAAAGTCCTCAATATAATATGACTTTTTGACCAAAACTAGTGTATAATATACTATGGTTTTTGATCGAAACTTGCATTTTAAAAAGTTTCATAGAATTTAATTTCAGATTATTTTTTGCATGGACTTCCATCATAACCTTCCATCATAAAATGTAAAAAATGATCTGAGAAGTTTAGTATCATTTCGAGCTGTCCTCAATTTAATTTAATTTTTTGGACCGATATTAGTATAAACTAGTGTATAATATACTATAGTTTTTGTACCGAAACTTGCATTTCAAAAAGTTTTATAGAATCTAATTTTTAGATGATTTTTATGCATGGACTTCCATCGTAAAATATAAAAATGATATGAAAAGTTTCATATCATTTCGAGCAGTCCTCGATTTAATTTTATTTTTTGACCGATATTAGTATAAACTAGTGTATAATATACTATAGTTTTTTGACCGAAACATGCATTTCGAAAAGTTTTATTGAAGCGATTTTAAGATTATTTGTTGCATATACTTCTATATAACGTTCCTTTGTAAACATATATACATGATATGAAAAGTTTCGTATCATTTGGAACAGTCCTCGATTTAATTTGACTTTTTGACCGAAACTAGTGTATAATATACTATGGTTTTTTGACCGAAACTAGTGTATAATATACTATGGTTTTTGACCGAAACTAGATTATTTTTTGCATGGACTTCAATCATAACCTTTCCTCGTAAAATATAAAAATTATCTGAAAAGTTTCGTATCATTTCAAGCAATCCCCGATTTAATTTGATTCTTTGCCCGAAATTATTATAAACTAGTATATAATATACTGTAATTTTTTGACCGAAACATGCACCTCAAAAAGTTTTATAGAAGCAAATTTTCAGATAAGTTTTTTGCATGGACTTCCATCATAACCTTCCTTTGTAACATATATAAATGATCTGAAAAGTTTCGTATCATTTGGAATAGTCCTCGATTTAATTTGACTTCTTGACCGAAACTAGTGTATAATATATAATGGTGTTTTGATCGAAACTTGCATTTCAAAAAGTTTCTTTGAATCTAATTTCAGATAATTTTTTGCATGGACTTATATCATAACCTTCTATCGTAAAATATAAAATTGATACGAAAAGTTTTGTATCTTTTCGAGCAGTCCTTGATTTAATTTGATTTTTTGACCGATATTTGTATAAACTAGTGTAAAATATACTATAGTATTTTGACCGAAACTTGCATTTCGAAAAGTTTTATAGAAGCTAATTTTCAGATGATTTTTTGCATGGTCTTACATCAAAACCTTCCCTCGTAAAATATAAAAATTATCTAAAAACTTTCGTATAATTTCGTGCAGTCCTCGATTTAATTTTGAATCTTTGTCTGAAATTAGTATAAACTAGTGTATAATATACTATAGTTATTTGACCGAAACTTGCATTTCAAAAAGTTTTATAGAAGCTAATTTTCAGATGATTTTTTGCATGGACTTCTATCATAATCTTCCTTTGTAAACATATATAAATGATCTAAAAAGTTTCGTATCATTTGGAATAGTCCTCGATTTAATTTGACTTTTTGACCGAAACTAGTGTATTATATACTATGGTTTTTTTACCGAAAATTGATTTCGAAAAGTTTTATAGAAGCTAATTTTAAGATTATATTTTGCATGGACTTCCATAATAACCTTCCCTCGTATAATATAAAAATTATCTAAAAAGTTTTGTATCATTTGGAGCAGTCCTCGATTTAATTTGATTTTGACCGATATTTGTATAAACTAGTGTATAATATACTATAGTATTTAGACCAAAACTTGCATTTCGAAAAGTTTTATAGAAGCTAATTTTCAGATGATTTTTTTGCATGGTCTTACATCATAACCTTCCCTCGTAAAATATAAAAGTTATCTGAAAAGTTTCAAATAATTTTGTGCAGTCCTCGTTTTTAATTTGATTCTTTGACCGAAATTTGTATAAACTAGTGTATAATATACTATAGTTTTTTGAACGAAACTTGCATATCGAAAAGTTTTATAGAAGCTAATTTTCAGATGATTTTTTGCATGGACTTCTATTATTATCTTCCTTTGTAAACATATATAACTGATACGAAATGTTTCGTGTCGTTTGGAACAGTCCTCGATTTAATTGGAATTTTTGACCGAAATAGTGTATAATATACTATGGTTTTTTGACAAAACTTGCATTTCCAAAAGTTTCATAGAATCTAATTTTCAGATGATTTTTTGCATGTACTTCCATCATAACCTTCCCTCGTAAAATATAAAAATTATCTGAAAATTTTCGTATCATTTCGAAAAGTCCTCGATTTAATTTGATTTTTTTGACCGATTTTTTGACCTAAACTTGCATTTCAAAAAGTTTTAAAGAAGATAATTTTAAGATGATTTTTGGCATGAACTACCATCATAACCTTCCTTAGTAACAAATATAAATGATCTGAAAAGTTTCGTATCATTTGGAATAGTCCTCGATTTAATTTGAATTTTTGAGCGAAACTAGTGTATAATATACTATGGGTTTTTGACCTAAACTTGCATTTCAAAAAGTTTCATAGAATCTAATTTCAGATTATATTTTGCATGGACTTCCATCATAACCTTCCATCGTAAAATGTAAAAATGATCTGAAAAGTTTAGTATCATTTCGAGTAGTCCTCGATTTAATTTAATTTTTTTGACCGATATTAGTATAAACTAGTGTATAATATACTATAGTTTTTTGACCGAAACTTGCATTTCAAAATGTTTTATAGAATCTAATTTTCAGATGATTTTTTGCATGGACTTCCATCGTAAAATATAAAAATGATCTGAAAGTTTCATATCATTTCGAGCAGTCGTCGATTTAATTTGATTTTTTGACCGATATTAGTATAAAATAGTGTATAATATACTATAGTTTTTTGACCGAAACTTGCATTTCGAAAAGTTTTATAGAAGCGAATTTTAAGATGATTTTTTGCATATACTTCTATATAACGTTCCTTTGTAAATATATATAAATGATCTGAAAAGTTTCGTATCATTTGGAACACTCCTCGATTTAATTTGACTTTTTAACCGGAACTAGTGTATAATATATTATGGTTTTTTGACAGAAACTTGCATTTCAAAAAGTTTCATTTAATCTAATTTCAGATAATTTTTTGTAGGGACTTACATCATAACCTTCCATCGTAAAATATAAAAATGATATGAAAATTTTTGTATCATTTCGAGCAGTCCTCGATTTAATTTGATTTTTTTACCGATATTTGTATAAACTAGTGTATAATATACTATAGTTTTTTGACCGAAACTTGCATTTCGAAAAGTTTTATAGAAGCTAATTTTCAGATGATTTTTTGCATGGTCTTACATCATAACCTTCCCTCGTAAAATATAAAAAGTATCTGAAAAGTTTCATATAATTTCTTGCAGTCCTCGATTTAATTTGATTCTTTGTCCGAAATTAGTATAAACTAGTGTATAATATACTATAGTTTTTTGACCGAAACTTGCATTTTGAAATTTTTTTATAGAAGCTAATTTCAGATTATTTTTTGCATAGTCTACTATCATAATCTTCCTTTGTAAACATATATAAATGATCTGAACAGTTTTTAATGATTTGGAACACTCCTCAATTTAATTGCATGGTTTTTTAACGAAACTTGCCTTTTGAAAAGTTTCATAGAATCTAATTATCAGATGATTTTATGCATGTACTTACATCATAACCTTCCCTCGTAAAATATAAAAATTATATGAAAAGTTTCGTACAATTTCAAGCAGTCCTCAATTTAATTTGATTTTTTGACCGATATTATTATAAACTAATGTATAATATACTATAGTTTTTTGACCTAAAGTTGCATTTCAAAAGGTTTTATAGAAGCTAATTATAAGATGATTTTTTGCATGGACTACCATCATAACCTTCCTTTGTAACGCATATAAATGATCTGAATAGTTTCGTATCATTTGGAATAGTCCTCGATTTAATTTGACTTTTTGACCGAAACTAGTGTATAATATACTATGGTTTTTTTGACCGAAACATGCATTTCAAAAAGTTTCATAGAATATAATTTCAGATTATTTTTTGCATGGACTTCCATCATAACCTTCCATCGTAAAATGTAAAAATGATCTGAAAAGTTTAGTATCATTTCGAGTAGTCCTCGATTTAATTTAATTTTTTTTGACCGATATTAGTATAAACTAGTGTATAATATACTATAGTTTTTTGACCGAAACTTGCATTTCCAAAAGTTTTATAGAATCTAATTTTCAGATGATTTTTTGCACGAACTTCCATCGTAAAATATAATAATGATCTGAAAAGTTTCATATCATTTCGAGCAGTCCCTGATTTAATATGATTCTTTGACATAAATTAGTATCAACTAGTGTATAATATACTATAGTTTTTTGACCGAAACTTGCACATCAAATTGTTTTATAGAAGCGAATTTTAAGAAGATTTGTCGTATGGACTTCCATCATAACCTTCCTTTGTAACATATATAAATGATCTGAAAAGTTTTGTATCATTTGGAATAGTCCTCGATTTAATTTGACTTTTTGACCGAAACTAGTGTATACTATATTATGGTTTTTTGACCGAAACTTGCATTTCAAAAAGTTTCATTGAATCTAATTTAAGATAATTTTTTGCATGGACTTACATCATAACCTTCCATCGTGAAATATAAAAATGATATGAAAAGTTTTGTATCATTTCGAGCAGTCCTCGATTTAATTTGATTTTTTGACCAATATTTGTATAAACTAGTGTATAATATACTATAGTTTTTTTTACCGAAACTTGCATTTCGAAAAGTTTTATAGAAGCTAATTTTCAGGTGATTTTTTGCATGGTTTTACATCATAACCTTCCCTCGTAAAATATAAAAATTATCTGAAAAGTTTCGTATAATTTCGTGCTGTCCTCGATTTAATTTTATTCTTTGTCCAAAATTAGTATAAACTAGTGTATAATATACTATAGTTATTTGACCGTAACTTGCATTTCAAAAAGTTTTATAGATGCTAATTTTCAGATGATTTTTTGCATAGACTTTTATAATAATCCTCCTTTGTAAACATTATATAAATGATCTGAAAAGTTTCGTATCATTTAGAACAGTCCTCGATTTAATTTGAATTTTTGACCGAAACTAGTGTATAATATACTATGTTTTTTTTGACGAAACTTACATTTCGAAAAGTTTCATAGAATCTATTTTTCAGATGATTTTTTTCATGTACTTCCATCATAACCTTCCCTCGTAAAATATAAAAATTATCTGAAAAGTTTCGTATCATTTCGAGTAGTCCGTGATTTAATTTGATTTTTTGACCGATATTAGTATAAACTAGTGTATAATATACTATAGTTTTTTGACCTAAACTTGCATTTCAATAAATTTATAGAAGCTAATTTTCAGATGTTTTTTGCATGGACAACCATCATAACCATCCTTTGTAACATATATAAATGATCTGAAAAGTTTCGTTTCATTTGGAATAGTCCTCGATTTAATTTGACTTTTGGACCGAAACTAGTGTATAATATACTATGTTTTTTTGAACGAAACTTGCATTTCAAAAAGTTTCATAGAATCTAATTTCAGATATTTTTTTTATGGACTTCCATCATAACCTTCCATCGTAAAATGTAAAAATGATCTAAAAAGTTTAGTTTCATTTCTAGCAGTCCTCAATTTAATTTAATTTTTTTGACCGATATTAGTATAAACTAGTGTATAATATACTATAGTTTTTTGACCGAAACTTGCATTTCAAAAAGTTTTATAGAATCTAATTTTTAGATGTTTTTTATGCATGGACTTCCATAGTAAAATATAAAAATGATCTGAAAAGTTTCATATCATTTCGAGTTGTCCTCGATTTAATTTAATTTTTTGACCGATATTAGTATAAACTAGTGTATAATATACTATAGATTTTTGACCGAAACTTGCATATCGAAAAGTTTTATAGATGTGAATTTTAAGATGATTTGTTGCATATACTTCTATATAATGTTCCTTTTGTAACATATATAAATGATATGAAAAGTTTCATATCATTTGGAACAGTCCTCGATTTAATTTGACTTTTTGACCGAAACTAGTGTATAATATACTATGGTTTTTTGACCGAAACTAGATTATTTTTTGCATGGAATTTTTGACCGAAACTAGATTATTTTTGCATGGACTTCAATCATAACCTTCCCTCATAAAATATAAAAATTATTTGAAAAGTTTCGTATCATTTCGAGCAATCTCCGATTTAATTTGATTCTTTGACCGAAATTAGTATAAACTAGTTTATAATATACTATAGTTTTTTGACCGAAACTTGCACTTCAAAAAGTTTAATAGAAGCAAATTTTCAGTTGATTTTTTGCATGGACTTCCATCATTACCTTCCTTTGTAACATATATAAATGATCTGAAAAATTTCGTATCATTTGGAATAGTCCTCGAATTAATTTGACTTGTTGACCGAAACTAGTGTATAATATATTATGGTTTTTTGACCGAAACATGCATTTCAAAAAGTTTCATTAAATCTAATTTCAGATAACTTTTTGCATGGTCTTACATCATAACCTTCCCTCGTAAAATATAAAAATTATCTGAAAAGTTTTGACCTAAACATGCATTTCAAAAAGTTTTATAGAAGCTAATTTTCAGATGATTTTTTGAATGTACAACCATCATAACCTTCCTTTGTAACATATATAAATGATCTAAGAAGTTTCGTATCATTTGGAATAGTCCTCGATTTAATTTGACTTTTGGACCGAAACTAGTGTATAATATACTATATTTTTTTTACCGAAACTTGCATTTCATAAAGTTTCATAGAATCTAATTTCAGATTATTTTTTGCATGGACTTCTATCATAAAATATAAAAATGATCTGAAGAGTTTAGTATCATTTCGAGCAGTCCTCGATTTAATTTAATTTTTTTGACCGATATTAGTATAAACTAGAGTATAATATACTATAGTTTTTTGACCGAAACTTGCATTTCAAAAAGTTTTATAGAATCTAATTTATAGATGTTTTTTATGCATGGACTTCCATCGTAAAGTATAAAAATAATCTGAAAAGTTTCATATCATTTCGAGTTGTCCTTGATTTAATTTAATTTTTTGACCGATATTAGTATAAAATAGTGTATAATATATTATAGATTTTTGACCGAAACTTGCATTTCGAGAAGTTTTATAGAAGCGAATTTTAAGATGATTTGTTGCATATACTTATATATAATGTTCCTTTTTAAACATATATAAATGATATCAAAATTTTCGTATCATTTGGAACAGCCCTCGATTTAATTTGACTTTTTGACCGAAACTAGTGTATAATATACTATGGTTTTTTGACCGAAACTAGATTACTTTTTGCATGGAATTTTTGATCGAAACTAGATTATTTTTGCATGGACTTCAATCGTAACCTTCCCTCATAAAATATAAAAATTATCTGAAAAAATTCGTATCATTTCGAGCAATCTCCAATTTAATTTGAATCTTTGACCGAAATTAGTATAAACTAGTTTATAATATACTATAGTTTTTTGACCGAAACTTGCACTTCAAAAAGTCTTAAAGAAGCAAATTTTCAGATGATTTTTTGCATGGACTTCCATCATTACCTTCCTTTGTAACATATATAAATGATCTTAAAAGTTTCGTATCATTTGGAATAGTCCTCGATTTAATTTGACTTCTTGACCGAAACTAGTGTATAATATATTATGGTTTTTTGACGGAAACTTGCATTTCAAAAAGTTTCATTGATTCTAATTTCAGATAATTTTTTGCATGGACTTACATCATAACCTTCCATCGTAAAATATAAAAATGATATGAAAAGTTTTGTATCATTTCGAACAGTCCTCGATTAAATTTGATTTTTTGACCGATATTTGTATAACCTAGTGTATAATATACTATAGTTTTTTGACCGAAACTTCCATTTCAAAAAGTATAATAGAAGCTAATTTTCAGATGCTTTTTTTGAATGGTCTTACATCATAACCTTCCTTTGTAAAATATATAAATGATCTGAAAAGTTTCATATCATTTGGAATAGTCCTCGATTTAATTTGAATTTTTGACCTAAACTAGTTTATAATATACTATAGTTTTTTTTTACCGAAACTTGATTTCGAAAAGTTTTATAGAAGCAATTTTTAAGCTTATATTTTGCATGGACTTCCATCATAACCTTCCCTCGTAAAATATAAAAATTATCTAAAAAGTTTTGTATCATTTGGAGCAATCCTCGATTTAATTTGATTTTGACCGATATTTGTATAAACTAGTGTATAATAAACTATAGTTTTTTGACCGAAACATGCATTTCGAAAAGTTTTATAGAAGCTAATTTTCAGATGATTTTTCGCATGGATTACCATCATAACCTTCCTTTTTAACATATATAAATGATCTGAAAAGTTTCGTATCATTTTGAATAGTCCTCGATTTAAGTTGACTTTTTGACCGAAACTAGTTATAATATAATATGTTTTTTTGACCGAAACTTGCATTTCAAAAAGTTTCATAGAATCTAATTTCAGATTATTTTTTGCATGGACTTCCATTGTAAAATGTAAAAAATTATCTGAAATGTTTAGTATCATCTCGAGCAGTCCTCGATTTAATTTGATTTTTTGACCAATATTAGTATAAACTAGTATATAATATACAATAATTTTTTGACCTAAACTTGCATTTCTAAAAGTTTTATAGAAGCTAATTTTCAGATGATATTTTACATGAACTACCATCATAACCTTCCTTTGTAACATATATAAATGATCTGAAAAGTTTCGTATCATTTGGAATAGTTCTAAATTTAATTTGTCTTTTTGACCGAAACTAGTGTATAATATACTATGGTTTTTTGACCGAAACTTGCATTTCAAAAAGTTTCATAGAATCTAATTTCAGATTATTTTCTGCTTGGACTTCCATTGTAAAATGTAAAAATGATCTGAAAAGTTTAGTATCATTTCGAGCAGTCCTCAATTTAAGTTGATTTTTTTGACCGATATTTGTATAAACAAGTGTATAATATACTATAGATTTTTGACCGAAACTTGCATTTCGAAAAGTTTAATAGAAGCTAATTTTCAGATGATTTTTTGCATGGTCTGACATCATAACCTTCCTTTGTAACATATATAAATGATCTGAAAAGTTTCATATCATTTGGAATAGTCCTCGATTTAATTTGACTTTTTGACCGAAACTAGTGTATAATATACTATAGTTATTTTTTACCGAAACTTGATTTCGAAAAGTTTTATAGAAGCTAATTTTAAGATTATATTTTGCATGGACTTCCATCATAACCTTCCCTCGTAAAATATAAAAATTATCTAAAAAGTTTTGTATCATTTGGAGCAGTCCTCGATTTAATTTGATTTTGACCGATATTTGTATAAACTAGTGTATAATAAACTATAGTTTTTTGACCGAAACATGCATTTCGAAAAGTTTTATAGAAGCTAATTTTCAGATGATTTTTCGCATGGATTACCATCATAACCTTCCTTTGTAAGATATATAAATGATCTGAAAAGTTTCGTATCATTTGGAATAGTCCTCGATTTAAGTTGACTTTTTGACCGAAACTAGTGTATAATATAATATGGTTTTTTGACTGAAACTTGCATTTCAAAAAGTTTCATAGAATCTAATTTCAGATTATTTTCTGCTTGGACTTCCATTGTAAAATGTAAAAATGATCTGAAAAGTTTAGTATCATTTCGAGCAGTCCTCAATTTAAGTTGATTTTTTGACCGATATTTGTATAAACTAGTGTATAATATACTATAGATTTTTGACCGAAACTTGCATTTCGAAAAGTTTAATAGAAGCTAATTTTCAGATGATTTTTTGCATGGTCTGACATCATAACCTTCCTTTGTAACATATATAAATGATCAGAAAAGTTTCATATCATTTGGAATAGTCCTCGATTTAATTTGACTTTTTGACCGAAACTAGTGTATAATATACTATAGTTATTTTTTACCGAAACTTGATTTCGAAAAGTTTTATATAGCTAATTTTAGATTATATTTTGCATGGACTTCCATCATAACCTTCCCTCGTAAAATATAAAAATTATCTAAAAAGTTTTGTATCATTTGGAGCAGTCCTCGATTTAATTTGATTTTGACCGATATTTGTATAAACTAGTGTATAATAAACTATAATTTTTGACCGAAACATGCATTTCGAAAAGTTTTATAGAAGCTAATTTTCAGATGATTTTTCGCATGGATTACCATCATAACCTTCCTTTTTAACATATATAAATGATCTGAAAAGTTTCGTATCATTTGGAATAGTCCTCGATTTAAGTTGACTTTTTGACCGAAACTAGTGTATAATATAATATGGTTTTTTGACCGAAACTTGCATTTCAAAAAGTTTCATAGAATCTAATTTCAGATTATTTTTTGCATGGACTTCCATTGTAAAATGTAAAAAATTATCTGAAATGTTTAGTATCATCTCGAGCAGTCCTCGATTTAATTTGATTTTTTGACCAATATTAGTATAAACTAGTATATAATATACAATAATTTTTTGACCTAAACTTGCATTTCTAAAAGTTTTATAGAAGCTAATTTTCAGATGATATTTTACATGAACTACCATCATAACCTTCCTTTGTAACATATATAAATGATCTGAAAAGTTTCGTATCATTTGGAATAGTTCTAAATTTAATTTGTCTTTTTGACCGAAACTAGTGTATAATATACTATGGTTTTTTGACCGAAACATGCATTTCAAAAAGTTTCATAGAATCTAATTTCAGATTATTTTCTGCTTGGATTTCCATTGTAAAATGTAAAAATGATCTGAAAAGTTTAGTATCATTTCGAGCAGTCCTCAATTTAAGTTGATTTTTTGACCGATATTTGTATAAACTAGTGTATAATATACTATAGATTTTTGCCGAAACTTGCATTTCGAAAAGTTTAATAGAATCTAATTTTCAGATGATTTTTTGCATGGTCTGACATCATAACCTTCCTTTGTAACATATATAAATGATCTGAAAAGTTTCATATCATTTGGAATAGTCCTCGATTTAATTTGACTTTTTGACCGAAACTAGTGTATAATATACTATAGTTATTTTTAACCGAAACTTGATTTCGAAAAGTTTTATAGAAGCTAATTTTAAGATTATATTTTGCATGGACTTCCATCATAACCTTCCCTCGTAAAATATAAAAATTATCTAAAAAGTTTTGTATCATTTGGAGCAGTCCTCGATTTAATTTGATTTTGACCGATATTTGTATAAACTAGTGTATAATAAACTATAGTTTTTTGACCGAAACATGCATTTCGAAAAGTTTTATAGAAGCTAATTTTCAGATGATTTTTCGCATGGATTACCATCATAACCTTCCTTTGTAAGATATATAAATGATCTGAAAAGTTTCGTATCATATGGAATAGTCCTCGATTTAAGTTGACTTTTTGACCGAAACTAGTGTATAATATAATATGGTTTTTTGACCGAAACTTGCATTTCAAAAAGTTTCATAGAATCTAATTTCAGATTATTTTTTGCATGGACTTCCATTGTAAAATGTTAAAAATGATCTGAAATATTTAGTATCATCTCGAGCAGTCCTCGATTTAATTTGATTTTTTGACCAATATTAGTATAAACTAGTATATAACATACTATAATTTTTTGACCTAAACTTGCATTTCTAAAAGTTTTATAGAAGCTAATTTTCAGATGATATTTTACATGAATTACCATCATAACCTTCCTTTGTAACATATATAAATGATCTGAAAAGTTTCGTATCATTTGGAATAGTTCTCGATTTAATTTGTCTTTTTGACCGAAACTAGTGTATAATATACTATGGTTTTTTGACCGAAACTTGCATTTCAAAAAGTTTCATAGAATCTAATTTCAGATTATTTTCTGCTTGGACTTCCATTGTAAAATGTAAAAATGATCTGAAAAGTTTAGTATCATTTCGAGCAGTACTCAATTTAAGTTGATTTTTTGACCGATATTTGTATAAACAAGTGTATAATATACTATAGATTTTTGACCGAAACTTGCATTTCGAAAAGTTTAATAGAAGCTAATTTTCAGATGATTTTTTGCATGGTCTGACATCATAACCTTCCTTTGTAACATATATAAATGATCTGAAAAGTTTCATATCATTTGGAATAGTCCTCGATTTAATTTGACTTTTTGACCGAAACTAGTGTATAATATACTATAGTTATTTTTTACCGAAACTTGATTTCGAAAAGTTTTATAGAAGCTAATTTTAAGATTATATTTTGCATGGACTTCCATCATAACCTTCCCTCGTAAAATATAAAAATTATCTAAAAAGTTTTGTATCATTTGGAGCAGTCCTCGATTTAATTTGATTTTGACCGATATTTGTATAAACAAGTGTATAATAAACTATAGTTTTTTGACCGAAACATGCATTTCGAAAAGTTTTATAGAAGCTAATTTTCAGATGATTTTTCGCATGGATTACCATCATAACCTTCCTTTGTAAGATATATAAATGATCTGAAAAGTTTCGTATCATTTGGAATAGTCCTCGATTTAAGTTGACTTTTTGACCGAAACTAGTGTATAATATAATATGGTTTTTTGACCGAAACTTGCATTTCAAAAAGTTTCATAGAATCTAATTTCAGATTATTTTCTGCTTGGACTTCCATTGTAAAATGTAAAAATGATCTGAAAAGTTTAGTATCATTTCGAGCAGTCCTCAATTTAAGTTGATTTTTTGACCGATATTTGTATAAACTAGTGTATAATATACTATAGATTTTTGACCGAAACTTGCATTTCGAAAAGTTTAATAGAAGCTAATTTTCAGATGATTTTTTGCATGGTCTGACATCATAACCTTCCTTTGTAACATATATAAATGATCTGAAAAGTTTCATATCATTTGGAATAGTCCTCGATTTAATTTGACTTTTTGACCGAAACTAGTGTATAATATACTATAGTTATTTTTTACCGAAACTTGATTTCGAAAAGTTTTATAGAAGCTAATTTTAAGATTATATTTTGCATGGACTTCCATCATAACCTTCCCTCGTAAAATATAAAAATTATCTAAAAAGTTTTGTATCATTTGGAGCAGTCCTCGATTTAATTTGATTTTGACCGATATTTGTATAAACTAGTGTATAATAAACTATAGTTTTTTGACCGAAACATGCATTTCGAAAAGTTTTATAGAAGCTAATTTTCAGATGATTTTTCGCATGGATTACCATCATAACCTTCCTTTTTAACATATATAAATGATCTGAAAAGTTTCGTATCATTTGGAATAGTCCTCGATTTAAATTGACTTTTTGACCGAAACTAGTGTATAATATAATATGGTTTTTTGACCGAAACTTGCATTTCAAAAAGTTTCATAGAATCTAATTTCAGATTATTTTTTGCATGGACTTCCATTGTAAAATGTAAAAAATTATCTGAAATGTTTAGTATCATCTCGAGCAGTCCTCGATTTAATTTGATTTTTTGACCAATATTAGTATAAACTAGTATATAATATACAATAATTTTTTGACCTAAACTTGCATTTCTAAAAGTTTTATAGAAGCTAATTTTCAGATGATATTTTACATGAATTACCATCATAACCTTCCTTTGTAACATATATAAATGATCTGAAAAGTTTCGTATCATTTGGAATAGTTCTAAATTTAATTTGTCTTTTTGACCGAAACTAGTGTATAATATACTATAGTTTTTTGACCGAAACTTGCATTTCAAAAAGTTTCATAGAATCTAATTTCAGATTATTTTCTGCTTGGACTTCCATTGTAAAATGTAAAAATGATCTGAAAAGTTTAGTATCATTTCGAGCAGTACTCAATTTAAGTTGATTTTTTAACCGATATTTGTATAAACAAGTGTATAATATACTATAGATTTTTGACCGAAACTTGCATTTCGAAAAGTTTAATAGAAGCTAATTTTCAGATGATTTTTTGCATGGTCTGACATCATAACCTTCCTTTGTAACATATATAAATGATCTTAAAAGTTTCATATCATTTGGAATAGTCCTCGATTTAATTTGACTTTTTGACCGAAACTAGTGTATAATATACTATAGTTATTTTTTACCGAAACTTGATTTCGAAAAGTTTTATAGAAGCTAATTTTAAGATTATATTTTGCATGGACTTCCATCATAACCTTCCCTCGTAAAATATAAAAATTATCTAAAAAGTTTTGTATCATTTGGAGCAGTCCTCGATTTAATTTGATTTTGACCGATATTTGTATAAACAAGTGTATAATAAACTATAGTTTTTTGACCGAAACATGCATTTCGAAAAGTTTTATAGAAGCTAATTTTCAGATGATTTTTCGCATGGATTACCATCATAACCTTCCTTTGTAAGATATATAAATGATCTGAAAAGTTTCGTATCATTTGGAATAGTCCTCGATTTAAGTTGACTTTTTGACCGAAACTAGTGTATAATATAATATGGTTTTTTGACCGAAACTTGCATTTCAAAAAGTTTCATAGAATCTAATTTCAGATTATTTTCTGCTTGGACTTCCATTGTAAAATGTAAAAATGATCTGAAAAGTTTAGTATCATTTCGAGCAGTCCTCAATTTAAGTTGATTTTTTGACCGATATTTGTATAAACTAGTGTATAATATACTATAGATTTTTGACCGAAACTTGCATTTCGAAAAGTTTAATAGAAGCTAATTTTCAGATGATTTTTTGCATGGTCTGACATCATAACCTTCCTTTGTAACATATATAAATGATCTGAAAAGTTTCATATCATTTGGAATAGTCCTCGATTTAATTTGACTTTTTGACCGAAACTAGTGTATAATATACTATAGTTATTTTTTACCGAAACTTGATTTCGAAAAGTTTTATATAGCTAATTTTAGATCATATTTTACATGGACTTCCATCATAACCTTCCCTCGTAAAATATAAAAATTATCTAAAAAGTTTTGTATCATTTGGAGCAGTCCTCGATTTAATTTGATTTTGACCGATATTTGTATAAACTAGTGTATAATAAACTATAGTTTTTGACCGAAACATGCATTTCGAAAAGTTTTATAGAAGCTAATTTTCAGATGATTTTTCGCATGGATTACCATCATAACCTTCCTTTTTAACATATATAAATGATCTGAAAAGTTTCGTATCATTTGGAATAGTCCTCGATTTAAGTTGACTTTTTGACCGAAACTAGTGTATAATATAATATGGTTTTTTGACCGAAACTTGCATTTCAAAAAGTTTCATAGAATCTAATTTCAGATTATTTTTTGCATGGACTTCCATTGTAAAATGTAAAAAATTATCTGAAATGTTTAGTATCATCTCGAGCAGTCCTCGATTTAATTTGATTTTTTGACCAATATTAGTATAAACTAGTATATAATATACAATAATTTTTTGACCTAAACTTGCATTTCTAAAAGTTTTATAGAAGCTAATTTTCAGATGATATTTTACATGAACTACCATCATAACCTTCCTTTGTAACATATATAAATGATCTGAAAAGTTTCGTATCATTTGGAATAGTTCTAAATTTAATTTGTCTTTTTGACCGAAACTAGTGTATAATATACTATGGTTTTTTGACCGAAACTTGCATTTCAAAAAGTTTCATAGAATCTAATTTCAGATTATTTTCTGCTTGGACTTCCATTGTAAAATGTAAAAATGATCTGAAAAGTTTAGTATCATTTCCAGCAGTCCTCAATTTAAGTTGATTTTTTGACCGATATTTGTATAAACAAGTGTATAATATACTATAGATTTTTGACCGAAACTTGAATTTCGAAAAGTTTAATAGAAGCTAATTTTCAGATGATTTTTTGCATGGTCTGACATCATAACCTTCCTTTGTAACATATATAAATGATCTTAAAAGTTTCATATCATTTGGAATAGTCCTCGATTTAATTTGACTTTTTGACCGAAACTAGTGTATAATATACTATAGTTATTTTTTACCGAAACCTGATTTCGAAAAGTTTTATAGAAGCTAATTTTAAGATTATATTTTGCATGGACTTCCATCATAACCTTCCCTCGTAAAATATAAAAATTATCTAAAAAGTTTTGTATCATTTGGAGCAGTCCTCGATTTAATTTGATTTTGACCGATATTTGTATAAACTAGTGTATAATAAACTATAGTTTTTTGAACGAAACATGCATTTCGAAAAGTTTTATAGAAGCTAATTTTCAGATGATTTTTCGCATGGATTACCATCATAACCTTCCTTTGTAAGATATATAAATGATCTGAAAAGTTTCGTATCATTTGGAATAGTCCTCGATTTAAGTTGACTTTTTGACCGAAACTAGTGTATAATATAATATGGTTTTTTGACTGAAACTTGCATTTCAAAAAGTTTCATAGAATCTAATTTCAGATTATTTTCTGCTTGGACTTCCATTGTAAAATGTAAAAATGATCTGAAAAGTTTAGTATCATTTCGAGCAGTCCTCAATTTAAGTTGATTTTTTGACCGATATTTGTATAAACTAGTGTATAATATACTATAGATTTTTGACCGAAACTTGCATTTCGAAAAGTTTAATAGAAGCTAATTTTCAGATGATTTTTTCATGGTCTGACATCATAACCTTCCTTTGTAACATATATAAATGATCAGAAAAGTTTCATATCATTTGGAATAGTCCTCGATTTAATTTGACTTTTTGACCGAAACTAGTGTATAATATACTATAGTTATTTTTTACCGAAACTTGATTTCGAAAAGTTTTATATAGCTAATTTTAGATTATATTTTGCATGGACTTCCATCATAACCTTCCCTCGTAAAATATAAAAATTATCTAAAAAGTTTTGTATCATTTGGAGCAGTCCTCGATTTAATTTGATTTTGACCGATATTTGTATAAACTAGTGTATAATAAACTATAATTTTTGACCGAAACATGCATTTCGAAAAGTTTTATAGAAGCTAATTTTCAGATGATTTTTCGCATGGATTACCATCATAACCTTCCTTTTTAACATATATAAATGATCTGAAAAGTTTCGTATCATTTGGAATAGTCCTCGATTTAAGTTGACTTTTTGACCGAAACTAGTGTATAATATAATATGTTTTTTTGACCGAAACTTGCATTTCAAAAAGTTTCATAGAATCTAATTTCAGATTATTTTTTGCATGGACTTCCATTGTAAAATGTAAAAAATTATCTGAAATGTTTAGTATCATCTCGAGCAGTCCTCGATTTAATTTGATTTTTTGACCAATATTAGTATAAACTAGTATATAATATACAATAATTTTTTGACCTAAACTTGCATTTCTAAAAGTTTTATAGAAGCTAATTTTCAGATGATATTTTACATGAACTACCATCATAACCTTCCTTTGTAACATATATAAATGATCTGAAAAGTTTCGTATCATTTGGAATAGTTCTAAATTTAATTTGTCTTTTTGACCGAAACTAGTGTATAATATACTATGGTTTTTTGACCGAAACTTGCATTTCAAAAAGTTTCATAGAATCTAATTTCAGATTATTTTCTGCTTGGACTTCCATTGTAAAATGTAAAAATGATCTGAAAAGTTTAGTATCATTTCGAGCAGTCCTCAATTTAAGTTGATTTTTTTGACCGATATTTGTATAAACAAGTGTATAATATACTATAGATTTTTGACCGAAACTTGCATTTCGAAAAGTTTAATAGAAGCTAATTTTCAGATGATTTTTTGCATGGTCTGACATCATAACCTTCCTTTGTAACATATATAAATGATCTGAAAAGTTTCATATCATTTGGAATAGTCCTCGATTTAATTTGACTTTTTGACCGAAACTAGTGTATAATATACTATAGTTATTTTTTACCGAAACTTGATTTCGAAAAGTTTTATAGAAGCTAATTTTAAGATTATATTTTGCATGGACTTCCATCATAACCTTCCCTCGTAAAATATAAAAATTATCTAAAAAGTTTTGTATCATTTGGAGCAGTCCTCGATTTAATTTGATTTTGACCGATATTTGTATAAACTAGTGTATAATAAACTATAGTTTTTTGACCGAAACATGCATTTCGAAAAGTTTTATAGAAGCTAATTTTCAGATGATTTTTCGCATGGATTACCATCATAACCTTCCTTTGTAAGATATATAAATGATCTGAAAAGTTTCGTATCATTTGGAATAGTCCTCGATTTAAGTTGACTTTTTGACCGAAACTAGTGTATAATATAATATGGTTTTTTGACTGAAACTTGCATTTCAAAAAGTTTCATAGAATCTAATTTCAGATTATTTTCTGCTTGGACTTCCATTGTAAAATGTAAAAATGATCTGAAAAGTTTAGTATCATTTCGAGCAGTCCTCAATTTAAGTTGATTTTTTGACCGATATTTGTATAAACTAGTGTATAATATACTATAGATTTTTGACCGAAACTTGCATTTCGAAAAGTTTAATAGAAGCTAATTTTCAGATGATTTTTTGCATGGTCTGACATCATAACCTTCCTTTGTAACATATATAAATGATCAGAAAAGTTTCATATCATTTGGAATAGTCCTCGATTTAATTTGACTTTTTGACCGAAACTAGTGTATAATATACTATAGTTATTTTTTACCGAAACTTGATTTCGAAAAGTTTTATATAGCTAATTTTAGATTATATTTTGCATGGACTTCCATC
Organism: Lathyrus aphaca; assembly: GCA_963966055.1. NCBI lineage: Eukaryota > Viridiplantae > Streptophyta > Magnoliopsida > Fabales > Fabaceae > Lathyrus > Lathyrus aphaca. The sequence continues at coordinate 39,962,552 of OZ014523.1, forward strand.
ATAACCTTCCCTCGTAAAATATAAAAATTATCTAAAAAGTTTTGTATCATTTGGAGCAGTCCTCGATTTAATTTGATTTTGACCGATATTTGTATAAACTAGTGTATAATAAACTATAATTTTTGACCGAAACATGCATTTCGAAAAGTTTTATAGAAGCTAATTTTCAGATGATTTTTCGCATGGATTACCATCATAACCTTCCTTTTTAACATATATAAATGATCTGAAAAGTTTCGTATCATTTGGAATAGTCCTCGATTTAAGTTGACTTTTTGACCGAAACTAGTGTATAATATAATATGGTTTTTTGACCGAAACTTGCATTTCAAAAAGTTTCATAGAATCTAATTTCAGATTATTTTTTGCATGGACTTCCATTGTAAAATGTAAAAAATTATCTGAAATGTTTAGTATCATCTCGAGCAGTCCTCGATTTAATTTGATTTTTTGACCAATATTAGTATAAACTAGTATATAATATACAATAATTTTTTGACCTAAACTTGCATTTCTAAAAGTTTTATAGAAGCTAATTTTCAGATGATATTTTACATGAACTACCATCATAACCTTCCATTGTAACATATATAAATGATCTGAAAAGTTTCGTATCATTTGGAATAGTTCTAAATTTAATTTGTCTTTTTGACCGAAACTAGTGTATAATATACTATGGTTTTTTGACCGAAACTTGCATTTCAAAAAGTTTCATAGAATCTAATTTCAGATTATTTTCTGCTTGGACATCCATTGTAAAATGTTAAAATGATCTGAAAAGTTTAGTATCATTTCGAGCAGTCCTCAATTTAAGTTGATTTTTTTGACCGATATTTGTATAAACAAGTGTATAATATACTATAGATTTTTGACCGAAACTTGCATTTCGAAAAGTTTAATAGAAGCTAATTTTCAGATGATTTTTTGCATGGTCTGACATCATAACCTTCCTTTGTAACATATATAAATGATCTGAAAAGTTTCATATCATTTGGAATAGTCCTCGATTTAATTTGACTTTTTGACCGAAACTAGTGTATAATATACTATAGTTATTTTTTACCGAAACTTGATTTCGAAAAGTTTTATAGAAGCTAATTTTAAGATTATATTTTGCATGGACTTCCATCATAACCTTCCCTCGTAAAATATAAAAATTATCTAAAAAGTTTTGTATCATTTGGAGCAGTCCTCGATTTAATTTGATTTTGACCGATATTTGTATAAACTAGTGTATAATAAACTATAGTTTTTTGACCGAAACATGCATTTCGAAAAGTTTTATAGAAGCTAATTTTCAGATGATTTTTCGCATGGATTACCATCATAACCTTCCTTTGTAAGATATATAAATGATCTGAAAAGTTTCGTATCATTTGGAATAGTCCTCGATTTAAGTTGACTTTTTGACCGAAACTAGTGTATAATATAATATGGTTTTTTGACTGAAACTTGCATTTCAAAAAGTTTCATAGAATCTAATTTCAGATTATTTTCTGCTTGGACTTCCATTGTAAAATGTAAAAATGATCTGAAAAGTTTAGTATCATTTCGAGCAGTCCTCAATTTAAGTTGATTTTTTGACCGATATTTGTATAAACTAGTGTATAATATACTATAGATTTTTGACCGAAACTTGCATTTCGAAAAGTTTAATAGAAGCTAATTTTCAGATGATTTTTTGCATGGTCTGACATCATAACCTTCCTTTGTAACATATATAAATGATCAGAAAAGTTTCATATCATTTGGAATAGTCCTCGATTTAATTTGACTTTTTGACCGAAACTAGTGTATAATATACTATAGTTATTTTTTACCGAAACTTGATTTCGAAAAGTTTTATATAGCTAATTTTAGATTATATTTTGCATGGACTTCCATCATAACCTTTCCTCGTAAAATATAAAAATTATCTAAAAAGTTTTGTATCATTTGGAGCAGTCCTCGATTTAATTTGATTTTGACCGATATTTGTATAAACTAGTGTATAATAAACTATAATTTTTGACCGAAACATGCATTTCGAAAAGTTTTATAGAAGCTAATTTTCAGATGATTTTTCGCATGGATTACCATCATAACCTTCCTTTTTAACATATATAAATGATCTGAAAAGTTTCGTATCATTTGGAATAGTCCTCGATTTAAGTTGACTTTTTGACCGAAACTAGTGTATAATATAATATGGTTTTTTGACCGAAACTTGCATTTCAAAAAGTTTCATAGAATCTAATTTCAGATTATTTTTTGCATGGACTTCCATTGTAAAATGTAAAAAATTATCTGAAATGTTTAGTATCATCTCGAGCAGTCCTCGATTTAATTTGATTTTTTGACCAATATTAGTATAAACTAGTATATAATATACAATAATTTTTTGACCTAAACTTGCATTTCTAAAAGTTTTATAGAAGCTAATTTTCAGATGATATTTTACATGAACTACCATCATAACCTTCCTTTGTAACATATATAAATGATCTGAAAAGTTTCGTATCATTTGGAATAGTTCTAAATTTAATTTGTCTTTTTGACCGAAACTAGTGTATAATATACTATGGTTTTTTGACCGAAACTTGCATTTCAAAAAGTTTCATAGAATCTAATTTCAGATTATTTTCTGCTTGGACTTCCATTGTAAAATGTAAAAATGATCTGAAAAGTTTAGTATCATTTCGAGCAGTCCTCAATTTAAGTTGATTTTTTTGACCGATATTTGTATAAACAAGTGTATAATATACTATAGATTTTTGACCGAAACTTGCATTTCGAAAAGTTTAATAGAAGCTAATTTTCAGATGATTTTTTGCATGGTCTGACATCATAACCTTCCTTTGTAACATATATAAATGATCTGAAAAGTTTCATATCATTTGGAATAGTCCTCGATTTAATTTGACTTTTTGACCGAAACTAGTGTATAATATACTATAGTTATTTTTTACCGAAACTTGATTTCGAAAAGTTTTATAGAAGCTAATTTTAAGATTATATTTTGCATGGACTTCCATCATAACCTTCCCTCGTAAAATATAAAAATTATCTAAAAAGTTTTGTATCATTTGGAGCAGTCCTCGATTTAATTTGATTTTGACCGATATTTGTATAAACTAGTGTATAATAAACTATAGTTTTTTGACCGAAACATGCATTTCGAAAAGTTTTATAGAAGCTAATTTTCAGATGATTTTTCGCATGGATTACCATCATAACCTTCCTTTGTAAGATATATAAATGATCTGAAAAGTTTCGTATCATTTGGAATAGTCCTCGATTTAAGTTGACTTTTTGACCGAAACTAGTGTATAATATAATATGGTTTTTTGACTGAAACTTGCATTTCAAAAAGTTTCATAGAATCTAATTTCAGATTATTTTCTGCTTGGACTTCCATTGTAAAATGTAAAAATGATCTGAAAAGTTTAGTATCATTTCGAGCAGTCCTCAATTTAAGTTGATTTTTTGACCGATATTTGTATAAACTAGTGTATAATATACTATAGATTTTTGACCGAAACTTGCATTTCGAAAAGTTTAATAGAAGCTAATTTTCAGATGATTTTTTGCATGGTCTGACATCATAACCTTCCTTTGTAACATATATAAATGATCAGAAAAGTTTCATATCATTTGGAATAGTCCTCGATTTAATTTGACTTTTTGACCGAAACTAGTGTATAATATACTATAGTTATTTTTTACCGAAACTTGATTTCGAAAAGTTTTATATAGCTAATTTTAGATTATATTTTGCATGGACTTCCATCATAACCTTTCCTCGTAAAATATAAAAATTATCTAAAAAGTTTTGTATCATTTGGAGCAGTCCTCGATTTAATTTGATTTTGACCGATATTTGTATAAACTAGTGTATAATAAACTATAATTTTTGACCGAAACATGCATTTCGAAAAGTTTTATAGAAGCTAATTTTCAGATGATTTTTCGCATGGATTACCATCATAACCTTCCTTTTTAACATATATAAATGATCTGAAAAGTTTCGTATCATTTGGAATAGTCCTCGATTTAAGTTGACTTTTTGACCGAAACTAGTGTATAATATAATATGGTTTTTTGACCGAAACTTGCATTTCAAAAAGTTTCATAGAATCTAATTTCAGATTATTTTTTGCATGGACTTCCATTGTAAAATGTAAAAAATTATCTGAAATGTTTAGTATCATCTCGAGCAGTCCTCGATTTAATTTGATTTTTTGACCAATATTAGTATAAACTAGTATATAATATACAATAATTTTTTGACCTAAACTTGCATTTCTAAAAGTTTTATAGAAGCTAATTTTCAGATGATATTTTACATGAACTACCATCATAACCTTCCTTTGTAACATATATAAATGATCTGAAAAGTTTCGTATCATTTGGAATAGTTCTAAATTTAATTTGTCTTTTTGACCGAAACTAGTGTATAATATACTATGGTTTTTTGACCGAAACTTGCATTTCAAAAAGTTTCATAGAATCTAATTTCAGATTATTTTCTGCTTGGACTTCCATTGTAAAATGTAAAAATGATCTGAAAAGTTTAGTATCATTTCGAGCAGTCCTCAATTTAAGTTGATTTTTTTGACCGATATTTGTATAAACAAGTGTATAATATACTATAGATTTTTGACCGAAACTTGCATTTCGAAAAGTTTAATAGAAGCTAATTTTCAGATGATTTTTTGCATGGTCTGACATCATAACCTTCCTTTGTAACATATATAAATGATCTGAAAAGTTTCATATCATTTGGAATAGTCCTCGATTTAATTTGACTTTTTGACCGAAACTAGTGTATAATATACTATAGTTATTTTTTACCGAAACTTGATTTCGAAAAGTTTTATAGAAGCTAATTTTAAGATTATATTTTGCATGGACTTCCATCATAACCTTCCCTCGTAAAATATAAAAATTATCTAAAAATTTTTCTATCATTTGGAGCAGTCCTCGATTTAATTTGATTTTGACCGATATTTGTATAAACTAGTGTATAATAAACTATAGTTTTTTGACCGAAACATGCATTTCGAAAAGTTTTATAGAAGCTAATTTTCAGATGATTTTTCGCATGGATTACCATCATAACCTTCCTTTGTAAGATATATAAATGATCTGAAAAGTTTCGTATCATTTGGAATAGTCCTCGATTTAAGTTGACTTTTTGACCGAAACTAGTGTATAATATAATATGGTTTTTTGACTGAAACTTGCATTTCAAAAAGTTTCATAGAATCTAATTTCAGATTATTTTCTGCTTGGACTTCCATTGTAAAATGTAAAAATGATCTGAAAAGTTTAGTATCATTTCGAGCAGTCCTCGATTTAAGTTGATTTTTTGACCGATATTTGTATAAACTAGTGTATAATATACTATAGATTTTTGACCGAAACTTGCATTTCGAAAAGTTTAATAGAAGCTAATTTTCAGATGATTTTTTGCATGGTCTGACATCATAACCTTCCTTTGTAACATATATAAATGATCTGAAAAGTTTCATATCATTTGGAATAGTCCTCGATTTAATTTGACTTTTTGACCGAAACTAGTGTATAATATACTATAGTTATTTTTTATCGAAACTTGATTTCGAAAAGTTTTATATAGCTAATTTTAGATTATATTTTGCATGGACTTCCATCATAACCTTCCCTCGTAAAATATAAAAATTATCTAAAAAGTTTTGTATCATTTGGAGCAGTCCTCGATTTAATTTGATTTTGACCGATATTTGTATAAACTAGTGTATAAAAAACTATAGGTTTTTGACCGAAACATGCATTTCGAAAAGTTTTATAGAAGCTAATTTTCAGATGATTTTTCGCATGGATTACCATCATAACCTTCCTTTTTAACATATATAAATGATCTGAAAAGTTTCGTATCATTTGGAATAGTCCTCGATTTAAGTTGACTTTTTGACCGAAACTAGTGTATAATATAATATGGTTTTTTGAACGAAACTTGGATTTCAAAAAGTTTCATAGAATCTAATTTCAGATTATTTTTTGCATGGACTTCCATTGTAAAATGTAAAAAATTATCTGAAATGTTTAGTATCATCTCGAGCAGTCCTCGATTTAATTTGATTTTTTGACCAATATTAGTATAAACTAGTATATAATATACAATAATTTTTTGACCTAAACTTGCATTTCTAAAAGTTTTATAGAAGCTAATTTTCAGATGATATTTTACATGAACTACCATCATAACCTTCCTTTGTAACATATATAAATGATCTGAAAAGTTTCGTATCATTTGGAATAGTTCTAAATTTAATTTGTCTTTTTGACCGAAACTAGTGTATAATATACTATGGTTTTTTGACCGAAACTTGCATTTCAAAAAGTTTCATAGAATCTAATTTCAGATTATTTTCTGCTTGGACTTCCATTGTAAAATGTAAAAATGATCTGAAAAGTTTAGTATCATTTCGAGCAGTCCTCAATTTAAGTTGATTTTTTGACCGATATTTGTATAAACAAGTGTATAATATACTATAGATTTTTGACCGAAACTTGCATTTCGAAAAGTTTAATAGAAGCTAATTTTCAGATGATTTTTTGCATGGTCTGACATCATAACCTTCCTTTGTAACATATATAAATGATCTGAAAAGTTTCATATCATTTGGAATAGTCCTCGATTTAATTTGACTTTTTGACCGAAACTAGTGTATAATATACTATAGTTATTTTTTACCGAAACTTGATTTCGAAAAGTTTTATAGAAGCTAATTTTAAGATTATATTTTGCATGGACTTCCATCATAACCTTCCCTCGTAAAATATAAAAATTATCTAAAAAGTTTTGTATCATTTGGAGCAGTCCTCGATTTAATTTGATTTTGACCGATATTTGTATAAACTAGTGTATAATAAACTATAGTTTTTTGACCGAAACATGCATTTCGAAAAGTTTTATAGAAGCTAATTTTCAGATGAATTTTCGCATGGATTACCATCATAACCTTCCTTTGTAAGATATATAAATGATCTGAAAAGTTTCGTATCATTTGGAATAGTCCTCGATTTAAGTTGACTTTTTGACCGAAACTAGTGTATAATATAATATGGTTTTTTGACTGAAACTTGCATTTCAAAAAGTTTCATAGAATCTAATTTCAGATTATTTTCTGCTTGGACTTCCATTGTAAAATGTAAAAATGATCTGAAAAGTTTAGTATCATTTCGAGCAGTCCTCGATTTAAGTTGATTTTTTGACCGATATTTGTATAAACTAGTGTATAATATACTATAGATTTTTGACCGAAACTTGCATTTCGAAAAGTTTAATAGAAGCTAATTTTCAGATGATTTTTTGCATGGTCTGACATCATAACCTTCCTTTGTAACATATATAAATGATCTGAAAAGTTTCATATCATTTGGAATAGTCCTCGATTTAATTTGACTTTTTGACCGAAACTAGTGTATAATATACTATAGTTATTTTTTATCGAAACTTGATTTCGAAAAGTTTTATATAGCTAATTTTAGATTATATTTTGCATGGACTTCCATCATAACCTTCCCTCGTAAAATATAAAAATTATCTAAAAAGTTTTGTATCATTTGGAGCAGTCCTCGATTTAATTTGATTTTGACCGATATTTGTATAAACTAGTGTATAATAAACTATAGTTTTTTGACCGAAACATGCATTTCGAAAAGTTTTATAGAAGCTAATTTTCAGATGATTTTTCGCATGGATTACCATCATAACCTTCCTTTTTAACATATATAAATGATCTGAAAAGTTTCGTATCATTTGGAATAGTCCTCGATTTAAGTTGACTTTTTGACCGAAACTAGTGTATAATATAATATGGTTTTTTGACCGAAACTTGCATTTCAAAAAGTTTCATAGAATCTAATTTCAGATTATTTTTTGCATGGACTTCCATTGTAAAATGTAAAAAATTATCTGAAATGTTTAGTATCATCTCGAGCAGTCCTCGATTTAATTTGATTTTTTGACCGATATTAGTATAAACTAGTGTATAATATACTATAGATTTTTGACCGAAACTTGCATTTCGAAAAGTTTAATAGAAGCTAATTTTCAGATGATTTATTGCATGGTCTGACATCATAACCTTCCTTTGTAACATATATAAATGATCTGAAAAGTTTCATATCATTTGGAATAGTCCTCGATTTAATTTGACTTTTTGACCGAAACTAGTGTATAATATACTATAGTTATTTTTTACCGAAACTTGATTTCGAAAAGTTTTATAGAAGCTAATTTTAAGATTATATTTTGCATGGACTTCCATCATAACCTTCCCTCGTAAAATATAAAAATTATCTAAAAAGATTTGTATCATTTGGAGCAGTCCTCGATTTAATTTGATTTTGACCGATATTTGTATAAACTAGTGTATAATAAACTATAGTTTTTTGACCGAAACATGCATTTCGAAAAGTTTTATAGAAGCTAATTTTCAGATGATTTTTCGCATGGATTACCATCATAACCTTCCTTTGTAAGATATATAAATGATCTGAAAAGTTTCGTATCATTTGGAATAGTCCTCGATTTAAGTTGACTTTTTGACCGAAACTAGTGTATAATATAATATGTTTTTTTGACCGAAACTTGCATTTCAAAAAGTTTCATAGAATCTAATTTCAGATTATTTTTTGCATGGACTTCCATTGTAAAATGTAAAAAATGATCTGAAAAGTTTAGTATCATTTCGAGCAGTCATCGATTTAATTTGATTTTTTGACCGATATTTGTATAAACTAGTTTATAATATACTATAATTTTTTGACCTAAACTTGCATTTCTAAAAGTTTTATAGAAGCTAATTTTCAGATGATATTTTACATGAACTACCATCATAACCTTCCTTTGTAACATATATAAATGATCTGATAAGTTTCGTATCATTTGGAATAGTTCTCGATTTAATTAGTCTTTTTGACCGAATCTAGTGTATAATATACTATGGTTTTTTGACCGAAACATGCATTTCAAAAAGTTTCATAGAATCTAATTTCAGATTATTTTCTGCTTGGACTTCCATTGTAAAATGTAAAAATGATCTGAAAAGTTTAGTATCATTTCGAGCAGTCCTCAATTTAAGTTGATTTTTTGACCGATATTTGTATAAACAAGTGTATAATATACTATAGATTTTTGACCGAAACTTGCATTTCGAAAAGTTTAATAGAAGCTAATTTTCAGATGATTTTTTGCATGGTCTGACATCATAACCTTCCTTTGTAACATATATAAATGATCTGAAAAGTTTCATATCATTTGGAATAGTCCTCGATTTAATTTGACTTTTTGACCGAAACTAGTGTATAATATACTATAGTTATTTTTTACCGAAACTTGATTTCGAAAAGTTTTATAGAAGCTAATTTTAAGATTATATTTTGCATGGACTTCCATCATAACATTCCCTCGTAAAATATAAAAATTATCTAAAAAGTTTTGTATCATTTGGAGCAGTCCTCGATTTAATTTGATTTTGACCGATATTTGTATAAACTAGTGTATAATAAACTATAGTTTTTTGACCGAAACATGCATTTCGAAAAGTTTTATAGAAGCTAATTTTCAGATGATTTTTCGCATGGATTACCATCATAACCTTCCTTTGTAAGATATATAAATGATCTGAAAAGTTTCGTATCATTTGGAATAGTCCTCGATTTAAGTTTACTTTTTGATCGAAACTAGTGTATAATATAATATGGTTTTTTGACCGAAACATGCATTTCAAAAAGTTTCATAGAATCTAATTTCAGATTATTTTCTGCTTGGACTTCCATTGTAAAATGTAAAAATGATCTGAAAAGTTTAGTATCATTTCGAGAAGTCCTCAATTTAAGTTGATTTTTTGACCGATATTTGTATAAACTAGTGTATAATATAATATAGATTTTTGACCGAAACTTGCATTTCGAAAAGTTTAATAGAAGCTAATTTTCAGATGATTTTTTGCATGGTCTGACATCATAACCTTCCTTTGTAACATATATAAATGATCTGAAAAGTTTCATATCATTTGGAATAGTCCTCGATTTAATTTGACTTTTTGACTGAAACTAGTGTATAATATACTATAGTTATTTTTTACCGAAACTTGATTTCGAAAAGTGTTATATAGCTAATTTTAAGATTATATTTTGCATGGACTTCCATCATAACCTTCCCTCGTAAAATATAAAAATTATCTAAAAAGTTTTGTATCATTTGGAGCAGTCCTCGATTTAATTTGATTTTGACCGATATTTGTATAAACTAGTGTATAATAAACTATAGGTTTTTGACCGAAACATGCATTTCGAAAAGTTTTATAGAAGCTAATTTTCAGATGATTTTTCGCATGGATTACCATCATAACCTTCCGTTTTAACATATAAAAATGATCTGAAAAGTTTCGTATCATTTGGAATAGTCCTCGATTTAAGTTGACTTTTTGACCGAAACTAGTGTATAATATAATATGGTTTTTTGACCGAAACTTGCATTTCAAAAAGTTTCATAGAATCTAATTTCAGATTATTTTTTGCATGGACTTCCATTGTAAAATGTAAAAAATTATCTGAAATGTTTAGTATCATCTCGAGCAGTCCTCGATTTAATTTGATTTTTTGACCAATATTAGTATAAACTAGTATATAATATACAATAATTTTTTGACCTAAACTTGCATTTCTAAAAGTTTTATAGAAGCTAATTTTCAGATGATATTTTACATGAACTACCATCATAACCTTCCTTTGTAACATATATAAATGATCTGAAAAGTTTCGTATCATTTGGAATAGTTCTAAATTTAATTTGTCTTTTTGACCGAAACTAGTGTATAATATACTATGGTTTTTTGACCGAAACTTGCATTTTAAAAAGTTTCATAGAATCTAATTTCAGATTATTTTCTGCTTGGACTTCCATTGTAAAATGTAAAAATGATCTGAAAAGTTTAGTATCATTTTGAGCAGTCCTCAATTTAAGTTGATTTTTTGACCGATATTTGTATAAACAAGTGTAAAATATACTATAGATTTTTGACCGAAACTTGCATTTCGAAAAGTTTAATAGAAGCTAATTTTCAGATGATTTTTTGCATGGTCTGACATCATAACCTTCCTTTGTAACATATATAAATGATCTGAAAAGTTTCATATCATTTGGAATAGTCCTCGATTTAATTTGACTTTTTGACCGAAACTAGTGTATAATATACTATAGTTATTTTTTACCGAAACTTGATTTCGAAAAGTTTTATAGAAGCTAATTTTAAGATTATATTTTGCATGGACTTCCATCATAACCTTCCCTCGTAAAATATAAAAATTATCTAAAAAGTGTTGTATCATTTGGAGCAGTCCTCGATTTAATTTGATTTTGACCGATATTTGTATAAACTAGTGTATAATAAATTATAGTTTTTTGACCGAAACATGCATTTCGAAAAGTTTTATAGAAGCTAATTTTCAGATGATTTTTCGCATGGATTACCATCATAACCTTCCTTTGTAAGATATATAAATGATCTGAAAAGTTTCGTATCATTTGGAATAGTCCTCGATTTAAGTTGACTTTTTGACCGAAACTAGTGTATAATATAATATGGTTTTTTGACCGAAACTTGCATTTCAAAAAGTTTCATAGAATCTAATTTCAGATTATTTTCTGCTTGGACTTCCATTGTAAAATGTAAAAATGATCTGAAAAGTTTAGTATCATTTCGAGCAGTCCTCAATTTAAGTTGATTTTTTGACCGATATTTGTATAAACTAGTTTATAATATACTATAGATTTTTGACCGAAACTTGCATTTCGAAAAGTTTAATAGAAGCTAATTTTCAGATGATTTTTTGCATGGTCTGACATCATAACCTTCCTTTGTAACATATATAAATGATCTGAAAAGTTTCATATCATTTGGAATAGTCCTCGATTTAATTTGACTTTTTGACCGAAACTAGTGTATAATATACTATAGTTATTTTTTAGCGAAACATGATTTCGAAAAGATTTATATATCTAATTTTAAGATTCTATTTTGCATGGACTTCCATCATAAGCTTCCCTCGTAAAATATAAAAATTATCTAAAAAGTTTTGTATCATTTGGAGCAGTCCTCGATTTAATTTGATTTTGACCGATATTTGTATAAACTAGTGTATAATAAACTATAGTTTTTTGACCGAAACATGCATTTCGAAAAGATTTATAGAAGCTAATTTTCAGATGATTTTTCGCATGGATTACCATCATAACCTTTCGTTTTAACATATATACATGATCTGAAAAGTTTCGTATCATTTGGAATAGTCCTCGATTTAAGTTGACTTTTTGACCGAAACTAGTGTATAATATACTATGGTTTTTTGACCGAAACTTGCATTTCAAAAAGTTTCATAGAATCTAATTTCAGATTATTTTTTGCATGGACTTCCATTGTAAAATGTAAAAAATTATCTGAAATGTTTAGTATCATCTCGAGCAGTCCTCGACTTAATTTGATTTTTTGACCAATATTAGTATAAACTAGTATATAATATACTATAATTTTTTGACCTAAACTTGCATTTCTAAAAGTTTTATAGAAGCTAATTTTCAGATGATATTTTACATGAACTACCATCATAACCTTCCTTTGTAACATATATAAATGATCTGAAAAGTTTCGTATCATTTGGAATAGTTCTCGATTTAATTTGTCTTTTTGACCGAAACTAGTGTATAATATACTATGGTTTTTTGACCGAAACTTGCATTTCAAAAATTTTCATAGAATCTAATTTCAGATTATTTTCTGCTTGGACTTCCATTGTAAAATGTAAAAATCATCTGAAAAGTTTAGTATCATTTCGAGCAGTCCTCAATTTAAGTTGATTTTTTGACCGATATTTGTATAAACCAGTGTATAATATACTATAGATTTTTGACCGAAACTTGCATTTCGAAAAGTTTAATAGAAGCTAATTTTCAGATGATTTTTTGCATGGTCTGACATCATAACCTTCCTTTGTAACATATATAAATGATCTGAAAAGTTTCATATCATTTGGAATAGTCCTCGATTTAATTTGACTTTTTGACCGAAACTAGTGTATAATATACTATAGTTATTTTTTACCGAAACTTGATTTTGAAAAGTTTTATAGAAGCTAATTTTAAGATTATATTTTGCATGGACTTCCATCATAACCTTCCCTCGTAAAATATAAAAATTATCTAAAAAGTTTTGTATCATTTGGAGCAGTCCTCGATTTAATTTGATTTTGACCGATATTTGTATAAACTAGTGTATAATAAACTATAGTTTTTTGACCGAAACATGCATTTCGAAAAGTTTTATAGAAGCTAATTTTCAGATGATTTTTCGCATGGATTACCATCATAACCTTCCTTTGTAAGATATATAAATGATCTGAAAAGTTTCGTATCATTTGGAATAGTCCTCGATTTAAGTTGACTTTTTGACTGAAACTAGTGTATAATATACTATGGTTTTTTGACCGAAACTTGCATTTCAAAAAGTTTCATAGAATCTAATTTCAGATTATTTTTTGCATGGACTTCCATTGTAAAATGTAAAAAATGATCTGAAATGTTTAGTATCATCTCGAGCATTCCTCGATTTAATTTGATTTTTTGACCAATATTAGTATAAACTAGTATATAATATACTATAATTTTTTGACCTAAACTTGTATTTCTAAAAGTTTTATAGAAGCTAATTTTCAGATGATATTTTGCATGAACTACCATCATAACCTTCCTTTGTAACATATATAAATGATCTGAAAAGTTTCGTATCATTTGGAATAGTTCTAAATTTAATTTGTCTTTTTGTCCGAAACTAGTGTATAATATACTATGGTTTTTTGACCGAAACTTGCATTTCAAAAAGTTTCATAGAATCTAATTTCAGATTATTTTCTGCTTGGACTTCCATTGTAAAATGTAAAAATGATCTGAAAAGTTTAGTATCATTTCGAGCAGTCCTCAATTTAAGTTGATTTTTTGACCGATATTTCTATAAACAAGTATATAATATACTATAGATTTTTGACCGAAACTTGCATTTCGAAAAGTTTAATAGAAGCTAATTTTCAGATGATTTTTTGCATGGTCTGACATCATAACCTTCCTTTGTAACATATATAAATGATCTGAAAAGTTTCATATCATTTTGAATAGTCCTCGATTTAATATGACTTTTTGACCGAAACTAGTGTATAATATACTATAGTTATTTTTTACCGAAACTTGATTTCGAAAAGTTTTATAGAAGCTAATTTTAAGATTATATTTTGCATGGACTTCCATCATAACCTTCCCTCGTAAAATATAAAAATTATCTAAAAAGTTTTGTATCATTTGGAGCAGTCCTCGATTTAATTTGATTTTGACCGATATTTGTATAAACTAGTGTATAATAAACTATAGTTTTTTGACCGAAACATGCATTTCGAAAAGTTTTATAGAAGCTAATTTTCAGATGATTTTTCGCATGGATTACCATCATAACCTTCCTTTGTAAGATATATAAATGATCTGAAACGTTTCGTATCATTTGGAATAGTCCTCGATTTAAGTTGACTTTTTGACCGAAACTAGTGTATAATATAATATGGTTTTTTGACCGAAACTTGCATTTCAAAAAGTTTCATAAAATCTAATTTCAGATTATTTTCTGCTTGGACTTCCATTGTAAAATGTAAAAATGATCTGAAAAGTTTAGTATCATTTAGAGCAGTCCTCAATTTAAGTTTATTTTTTGACCGATATTTGTATAAACTAGTTTATAATATACTATAGATTTTTGACCGAAACTTGCATTTCGAAAAGTTTAATAGAAGCTAATTTTCAGATGATTTTTTGCATGGTCTGACATCATAACCTTCCTTTGTAACATATATAAATGATCTGAAAAGTTTCATATCATTTGGAATAGTCCTCGATTTAATTTGACTTTTTGACCGAAACTAGTGCATAATATACTATAGTTATTTTTTACCGAAACTTGATTTCGAAAAGATTTATATAGCTAATTTTAAGATTATATTTTGCATGGACTTCCATCATAAGCTTCCCTCGTAAAACATAAAAATTATCTAAAAAGTTTTGTATCATTTGGAGTAGTCCTCGATTTAATTTGATTTTGACCTATATTTGTATAAACTAGTGTATAATAAACTATAGTTTTTTGACCGAAACATGCATTTCGAAAAGATTTTTAGAAGCTAATTTTCAGATGATTTTTCGCATGGATTACCAACATAACCTTCCGTTTTAACATATATAAATGATCTGAAAAGTTTCGTATCATTTGGAATAGTCCTCGATTTAAGTTGACTTTTTGACCGAAACTAGTGTATAATCTACTATGGTTTTTTGACCGAAACTTGCATTTCAAAAAGTTTCATAGAATCTAATTTCAGATTATTTTTTGCATGGACTTCCATTGTAAAATGTAAAAAATGATCTGAAATGTTTAGTATCATCTCGAGCAGTCCTCGGTTTAATTTGATTTTTTGACCAATATTAGTATAAACTAGTATATAATATACTATAATTTTTTGACCTAAACTTGCATTTCTAAAAGTTTTATAGAAGCTAATTTTCATATGATATTTTACATGAACTACCATCATAACCTTCCTTTGTAACATATATAAATGATCTGAATTGTTTCGTATCATTTGGAATAGTTCTCGATTTAATTTGTCTTTTTGACCGAAACTAGTGTATAATATACTATGGATTTTTGACCGAAACTTGCATTTCAAAAAGTTTCATAGAATCTAATTTCAGATTATTTTCTGCTTGGACTTCCATTGTAAAATGTAAAAATGATCTGAAAAGTTTAGTATCATTTCGAGCAGTCCTCAATTTAAGTTGATTTTTTGACCGATATTTGTATAAACTAGTGTATAATATACTATAGATTTTTGACCGAAACTTGCATTTCGAAAAGTTTAATAGAAGCTAATTTTCAGATGATTTTTTGCATGGTCTGACATCATAACCTTCCTTTGTAACATATATAAATGATCTGAAAAGTTTCATATCATTTTGAATAGTCCTCGATTTAATTTGACTTTTTGACCGAAACTAGTGTATAATATACTATAGTTATTTTTTACCGAAACTTGATTTCGAAAAGTTTTATAGAAGCTAATTTTAAGATTATATTTTGCATGGACTTCCATCATAACCTTCCCTCGTAAAATAAAAAAATTATCTAAAAAGTTTTGTATCATTTGGAGCAGTCCTCGATTTAATTTGATTTTGACCGATATTTGTATAAACTAGTGTATAATAAACTATAGTTTTTTGACCGAAACATGCATTTCGAAAAGTTTTATAGAAGCTAATTTTCAGATGATTTTTCGCATGGATTACCATCATAACCTTCCTTTGTAAGATATATAAATGATCTGAAAAGTTTCGTATCATTTGGAATAGTCCTCGATTTAAGTTGACTTTTTGACCGAAACTAGTGTATAATATAATATGGTTTTTTGACCGAAACTTGCATTTCAAAAAGTTTCATAAAATCTAATTTCAGATTATTTTCTGCTTGGACTTCCATTGTAAAATGTAAAAATGATCTGAAAAGTTTAGTATCATTTAGAGCAGTCCTCAATTTAAGTTTATTTTTTGACCGATATTTGTATAAACTAGTTTATAATATACTATAGATTTTTGACCGAAACTTGCATTTCGAAAAGTTTAATAGAAGCTAATTTTCAGATGATTTTTTGCATGGTCTGACATCATAACCTTCCTTTGTAACATATATAAATGATCTGAAAAGTTTCATATCATTTGGAATAGTCCTCGATTTAATTTGACTTTTTGACCGAAACTAGTGCATAATATACTATAGTTATTTTTTACCGAAACTTGATTTCGAAAAGTTTTATATAGCTAATTTTAAGATTATATTTTGCATGGACTTCCATCATAAGCTTCCCTCGTAAAACATAAAAATTATCTAAAAAGTTTTGTATCATTTGGAGTAGTCCTCGATTTAATTTGATTTTGACCTATATTTGTATAAACTAGTGTATAATAAACTATAGTTTTTTGACCGAAACATGCATTTCGAAAAGATTTATAGAAGCTATTTTTCAGATGATTTTTCGCATGGATTACCAACATAACCTTCCGTTTTAACATATATAAATGATCTGAAAAGTTTCGTATCATTTGGAATAGTCCTCGATTTAAGTTGACTTTTTGACCGAAACTAGTGTATAATCTACTATGGTTTTTTGACCGAAACTTGCATTTCAAAAAGTTTCATAGAATCTAATTTCAGATTATTTTTTGCATGGACTTCCATTGTAAAATGTAAAAAATGATCTGAAATGTTTAGTATCATCTCGAGCAGTCCTCGATTTAATTTGATTTTTTGACCAATATTAGTATAAACTAGTATATAATATACTATAATTTTTTGACCTAAACTTGCATTTCTAAAAGTTTTATAGAAGCTAATTTTCATATGATATTTTACATGAACTACCATCATAACCTTCCTTTGTAACATATATAAATGATCTGAATTGTTTCGTATCATTTGGAATAGTTCTCGATTTAATTTGTCTTTTTGACCGAAACTAGTGTATAATATACTATGGATTTTTGACCGAAACTTGCATTTCAAAAAGTTTCATAGAATCTAATTTCAGATTATTTTCTGCTTGGACTTCCATTGTAAAATGTAAAAATGATCTGAAAAGTTTAGTATCATTTCGAGCAGTCCTCAATTTAAGTTGATTTTTTGACCGATATTTGTATAAACTAGTGTATAATATACTATAGATTTTTGACCTAAACTTGCATTTCTAAAAGTTTAATAGAAGCTAATTTTCAGATGATTTTTTGCATGGTCTGACATCATAACCTTCCTTTGTAACATATATAAATGATCTGAAAAGTTTCGTATCATTTTGAATAGTCCTCGATTTAATTTGACTTTTTGACCGAAACTAGTGTATAATATACTATAGTTATTTTTTACCGAAACTTGATTTCGAAAAGTTTTATAGAAGCTAATTTTAAGATTATATTTTGCATGGACTTCCATCATAACCTTCCCTCGTAAAATATAAAAATTATCTAAAAAGTTTTGTATCATTTGGAGCAGTCCTCGATTTAATTTGATTTTGACCGATATTTGTATAAACTAGTGTATAATAAACTATAGTTTTTTGACCGAAACATGCATTTCGAAAAGTTTTATAGAAGCTAATTTTCAGATGATTTTTCGCATGGATTACCATCATAACCTTCCTTTGTAAGATATATAAATGATCTGAAAAGTTTCGTATCATTTGGAATAGTCCTCGATTTAAGTTGACTTTTTGACCGAAACTAGTGTATAATATAATATGGTTTTTTGACCGAAACTTGCATTTCAAAAAGTTTCATAAAATCTAATTTCAGATTATTTTCTGCTTGGACTTCCATTGTAAAATGTAAAAATGATCTGAAAAGTTTAGTATCATTTAGAGCAGTCCTCAATTTAAGTTTATTTTTTGACCGATATTTGTATAAACTAGTTTATAATATACTATAGATTTTTGACCGAAACTTGCATTTCGAAAAGTTTAATAGAAGCCAATTTTCAGATGATTTTTTGCATGGTCTGACATCATAACCTTCCTTTGTAACATATATAAATGATCTGAAAAGTTTCATATCATTTGGAATAGTCCTCGATTTAATTTGACTTTTTGACCGAAACTAGTGTATAATATACTATAGTTATTTTTTACCGAAACTTGATTTCGAAAAGTTTTATAGAAGCTAATTTTAAGATTATATTTTGCATGGACTTCCATCATAACCTTCCCTCGTAAAATATAAAAATTATCTAAAAAGTTTTGCATCATTTGGAGCAGTCCTCGATTTAATTTGATTTTGACCGATATTTGTATAAACTAGTGTATAATAAACTATAGTTTTTTGACCGAAACATGCATTTCGAAAAGTTTTATAGAAGCTAATTTTCAGATGATTTTTCGCATGGATTACCATCATAACCTTCCGTTGTAACATATATAAATGATCTGAAAAGTTTCGTATCATTTGGAATAGTCCTCGATTTAAGTTGACTTTTTGACCGAAACTAGTGTATAATCTACTATGGTTTTTTGACCGAAACTTGCATTTCAAAAAGTTTCATAGAATCTAATTTCAGATTATTTTTTGCATGGACTTCCATTGTAAAATGTAAAAAATGATCTGAAATGTTTAGTATCATCTCGAGCAGTCCTCGATTTAATTTGATTTTTTGACCAATATTAGTATAAACTAGTATATAATATACTATAATTTTTTGACCTAAACTTGCATTTCTAAAAGTTTTATAGAAGCTAATTTTCATATGATATTTTACATGAACTACCATCATAACCTTCCTTTGTAACATATATAAATGATCTGAATTGTTTCGTATCATTTGGAATAGTTCTCGATTTAATTTGTCTTTTTGACCGAAACTAGTGTATAATATACTATGGATTTTTGACCGAAACTTGCATTTCAAAAAGTTTCATAGAATCTAATTTCAGATTATTTTCTGCTTGGACTTCTATTGTAAAATGTAAAAATGATCTGAAAAGTTTAGTATCATTTCGAGCAGTCCTCAATTTAAGTTGATTTTTTGACCGATATTTGTATAAACTAGTGTATAATATACTATAGATTTTTGACCGAAACTTGCATTTCGAAAAGTTTAATAGAAGCTAATTTTCAGATGATTTTTTGCATGGTCTGACATCATAACCTTCCTTTGTAACATATATAAATGATCTGAAAAGTTTCATATCATTTTGAATAGTCCTCGATTTAATTTGACTTTTTGACCGAAACTAGTGTATAATATACTATAGTTATTTTTTACCGAAACTTGATTTCGAAAAGTTTTATAGAAGCTAATTTTAAGATTATATTTTGCATGGACTTCCATCATAACCTTCCCTCGTAAAATATAAAAATTATCTAAAAAGTTTTGTATCATTTGGAGCAGTCCTCGATTTAATTTGATTTTGACCGATATTTGTATAAACTAGTGTATAATAAACTATAGTTTTTTGACCGAAACATGCATTTCGAAAAGTTTTATAGAAGCTAATTTTCAGATGATTTTTCGCATGGATTACCATCATAACCTTCCTTTGTAAGATATATAAATGATCTGAAAAGTTTCGTATCATTTGGAATAGTCCTCGATTTAAGTTGACTTTTTGACCGAAACTAGTGTATAATATAATATGGTTTTTTGACCGAAACTTGCATTTCAAAAAGTTTCATATAATCTAATTTCAGATTATTTTCTGCTTGGACTTCCATTGTAAAATGTAAAAATGATCTGAAAAGTTTAGTATCATTTAGAGCAGTCCTCAATTTAAGTTTATTTTTTGACCGATATTTGTATAAACTAGTTTATAATATACTATAGATTTTTGACCGAAACTTGCATTTCGAAAAGTTTAATAGAAGCTAATTTTCAGATGATTTTTTGCATGGTCTGACATCATAACCTTCCTTTGTAACATATATAAATGATCTGAAAAGTTTCATATCATTTGGAATAGTCCTCGATTTAATTTGACTTTTTGACCGAAACTAGTGCATAATATACTATAGTTATTTTTTACCGAAACTTGATTTCGAAAAGATTTATATAGCTAATTTTAAGATTATATTTTGCATGGACTTCCATCATAAGCTTCCCTCGTAAAACATAAAAATTATCTAAAAAGTTTTGTATCATTTGGAGTAGTCCTCGATTTAATTTGATTTTGACCTATATTTGTATAAACTAGTGTATAATAAACTATAGTTTTTTGACCGAAACATGCATTTCGAAAAGATTTATAGAAGCTAATTTTCAGATGATTTTTCGCATGGATTACCAACATAACCTTCCGTTTTAACATATATAAATGATCTGAAAAGTTTCGTATCATTTGGAATAGTCCTCGATTTAAGTTGACTTTTTGACCGAAACTAGTGTATAATCTACTATGGTTTTTTGACCGAAACTTGCATTTCAAAAAGTTTCATAGAATCTAATTTCAGATTATTTTTTGCATGGACTTCCATTGTAAAATGTAAAAAATGATCTGAAATGTTTAGTATCATCTCGAGCAGTCCTCGATTTAATTTGATTTTTTGACCAATATTAGTATAAACTAGTATATAATATACTATAATTTTTTGACCTAAACTTGCATTTCTAAAAGTTTTATAGAAGCTAATTTTCATATGATATTTTACATGAACTACCATCATAACCTTCCTTTGTAACATATATAAATGATCTGAATTGTTTCGTATCATTTGGAATAGTTCTCGATTTAATTTGTCTTTTTGACCGAAACTAGTGTATAATATACTATGGATTTTTGACCGAAACTTGCATTTCAAAAAGTTTCATAGAATCTAATTTCAGATTATTTTCTGCTTGGACTTCCATTGTAAAATGTAAAAATGATCTGAAAAGTTTAGTATCATTTCGAGCAGTCCTCAATTTAAGTTGATTTTTTGACCGATATTTGTATAAACTAGTGTATAATATACTATAGATTTTTGACCGAAACTTGCATTTCGAAAAGTTTAATAGAAGCTAATTTTCAGATGATTTTTTGCATGGTCTGACATCATAACCTTCCTTTGTAACATATATAAATGATCTGAAAAGTTTCATATCATTTTGAATAGTCCTCGATTTAATTTGACTTTTTGACCGAAACTAGTGTATAATATACTATAGTTATTTTTTACCGAAACTTGATTTCGAAAAGTTTTATAGAAGCTAATTTTAAGATTATATTTTGCATGGACTTCCATCATAACCTTCCCTCGTAAAATATAAAAATTATCTAAAAAGTTTTGTATCATTTGGAGCAGTCCTCGATTTAATTTGATTTTGACCGATATTTGTATAAACTAGTGTATAATAAACTATAGTTTTTTGACCGAAACATGCATTTCGAAAAGTTTTATAGAAGCTAATTTTCAGATGATTTTTCGCATGGATTACCATCATAACCTTCCTTTGTAAGATATATAAATGATCTGAAAAGTTTCGTATCATTTGGAATAGTCCTCGATTTAAGTTGACTTTTTGACCGAAACTAGTGTATAATATAATATGGTTTTTTGACCGAAACTTGCATTTCAAAAAGTTTCATATAATCTAATTTCAGATTATTTTCTGCTTGGACTTCCATTGTAAAATGTAAAAATGATCTGAAAAGTTTAGTATCATTTAGAGCAGTCCTCAATTTAAGTTTATTTTTTGACCGATATTTGTATAAACTAGTTTATAATATACTATAGATTTTTGACCGAAACTTGCATTTCGAAAAGTTTAATAGAAGCTAATTTTCAGATGATTTTTTGCATGGTCTGACATCATAACCTTCCTTTGTAACATATATAAATGATCTGAAAAGTTTCATATCATTTGGAATAGTCCTCGATTTAATTTGACTTTTTGACCGAAACTAGTGCATAATATACTATAGTTATTTTTTACCGAAACTTGATTTCGAAAAGATTTATATAGCTAATTTTAAGATTATATTTTGCATGGACTTCCATCATAAGCTTCCCTCGTAAAACATAAAAATTATCTAAAAAGTTTTGTATCATTTGGAGTAGTCCTCGATTTAATTTGATTTTGACCTATATTTGTATAAACTAGTGTATAATAAACTATAGTTTTTTGACCGAAACATGCATTTCGAAAAGATTTATAGAAGCTAATTTTCAGATGATTTTTCGCATGGATTACCAACATAACCTTCCGTTTTAACATATATAAATGATCTGAAAAGTTTCGTATCATTTGGAATAGTCCTCGATTTAAGTTGACTTTTTGACCGAAACTAGTGTATAATCTACTATGGTTTTTTGACCGAAACTTGCATTTCAAAAAGTTTCATAGAATCTAATTTCAGATTATTTTTTGCATGGACTTCCATTGTAAAATGTAAAAAATGATCTGAAATGTTTAGTATCATCTCGAGCAGTCCTCGATTTAATTTGATTTTTTGACCAATATTAGTATAAACTAGTATATAATATACTATAATTTTTTGACCTAAACTTGCATTTCTAAAAGTTTTATAGAAGCTAATTTTCATATGATATTTTACATGAACTACCATCATAACCTTCCTTTGTAACATATATAAATGATCTGAATTGTTTCGTATCATTTGGAATAGTTCTCGATTTAATTTGTCTTTTTGACCGAAACTAGTGTATAATATACTATGGATTTTTGACCGAAACTTGCATTTCAAAAAGTTTCATAGAATCTAATTTCAGATTATTTTCTGCTTGGACTTCCATTGTAAAATGTAAAAATGATCTGAAAAGTTTAGTATCATTTCGAGCAGTCCTCAATTTAAGTTGATTTTTTGACCGATATTTGTATAAACTAGTGTATAATATACTATAGATTTTTGACCGAAACTTGCATTTCGAAAAGTTTAATAGAAGCTAATTTTCAGATGATTTTTTGCATGGTCTGACATCATAACCTTCCTTTGTAACATATATAAATGATCTGAAAAGTTTCATATCATTTTGAATAGTCCTCGATTTAATTTGACTTTTTGACCGAAACTAGTGTATAATATACTATAGTTATTTTTTACCGAAACTTGATTTCG
Organism: Lathyrus aphaca; assembly: GCA_963966055.1. Taxonomy (NCBI): domain Eukaryota; kingdom Viridiplantae; phylum Streptophyta; class Magnoliopsida; order Fabales; family Fabaceae; genus Lathyrus; species Lathyrus aphaca. The sequence continues at coordinate 39,986,261 of OZ014523.1, forward strand.
AAAAGTTTTATAGAAGCTAATTTTAAGATTATATTTTGCATGGACTTCCATCATAACCTTCCCTCGTAAAATATAAAAATTATCTAAAAAGTTTTGTATCATTTGGAGCAGTCCTCGATTTAATTTGATTTTGACCGATATTTGTATAAACTAGTGTATAATAAACTATAGTTTTTTGACCGAAACATGCATTTCGAAAAGTTTTATAGAAGCTAATTTTCAGATGATTTTTCGCATGGATTACCATCATAACCTTCCTTTGTAAGATATATAAATGATCTGAAAAGTTTCGTATCATTTGGAATAGTCCTCGATTTAAGTTGACTTTTTGACCGAAACTAGTGTATAATATAATATGGTTTTTTGACCGAAACTTGCATTTCAAAAAGTTTCATATAATCTAATTTCAGATTATTTTCTGCTTGGACTTCCATTGTAAAATGTAAAAATGATCTGAAAAGTTTAGTATCATTTAGAGCAGTCCTCAATTTAAGTTTATTTTTTGACCGATATTTGTATAAACTAGTTTATAATATACTATAGATTTTTGACCGAAACTTGCATTTCGAAAAGTTTAATAGAAGCTAATTTTCAGATGATTTTTTGCATGGTCTGACATCATAACCTTCCTTTGTAACATATATAAATGATCTGAAAAGTTTCATATCATTTGGAATAGTCCTCGATTTAATTTGACTTTTTGACCGAAACTAGTGCATAATATACTATAGTTATTTTTTACCGAAACTTGATTTCGAAAAGATTTATATAGCTAATTTTAAGATTATATTTTGCATGGACTTCCATCATAAGCTTCCCTCGTAAAACATAAAAATTATCTAAAAAGTTTTGTATCATTTGGAGTAGTCCTCGATTTAATTTGATTTTGACCTATATTTGTATAAACTAGTGTATAATAAACTATAGTTTTTTGACCGAAACATGCATTTCGAAAAGATTTATAGAAGCTAATTTTCAGATGATTTTTCGCATGGATTACCAACATAACCTTCCGTTTTAACATATATAAATGATCTGAAAAGTTTCGTATCATTTGGAATAGTCCTCGATTTAAGTTGACTTTTTGACCGAAACTAGTGTATAATCTACTATGGTTTTTTGACCGAAACTTGCATTTCAAAAAGTTTCATAGAATCTAATTTCAGATTATTTTTTGCATGGACTTCCATTGTAAAATGTAAAAAATGATCTGAAATGTTTAGTATCATCTCGAGCAGTCCTCGATTTAATTTGATTTTTTGACCAATATTAGTATAAACTAGTATATAATATACTATAATTTTTTGACCTAAACTTGCATTTCTAAAAGTTTTATAGAAGCTAATTTTCATATGATATTTTACATGAACTACCATCATAACCTTCCTTTGTAACATATATAAATGATCTGAATTGTTTCGTATCATTTGGAATAGTTCTCGATTTAATTTGTCTTTTTGACCGAAACTAGTGTATAATATACTATGGATTTTTGACCGAAACTTGCATTTCAAAAAGTTTCATAGAATCTAATTTCAGATTATTTTCTGCTTGGACTTCCATTGTAAAATGTAAAAATGATCTGAAAAGTTTAGTATCATTTCGAGCAGTCCTCAATTTAAGTTGATTTTTTGACCGATATTTGTATAAACTAGTGTATAATATACTATAGATTTTTGACCGAAACTTGCATTTCGAAAAGTTTAATAGAAGCTAATTTTCAGATGATTTTTTGCATGGTCTGACATCATAACCTTCCTTTGTAACATATATAAATGATCTGAAAAGTTTCATATCATTTTGAATAGTCCTCGATTTAATTTGACTTTTTGACCGAAACTAGTGTATAATATACTATAGTTATTTTTTACCGAAACTTGATTTCGAAAAGTTTTATAGAAGCTAATTTTAAGATTATATTTTGCATGGACTTCCATCATAACCTTCCCTCGTAAAATATAAAAATTATCTAAAAAGTTTTGTATCATTTGGAGCAGTCCTCGATTTAATTTGATTTTGACCGATATTTGTATAAACTAGTGTATAATAAACTATAGTTTTTTGACCGAAACATGCATTTCGAAAAGTTTTATAGAAGCTAATTTTCAGATGATTTTTCGCATGGATTACCATCATAACCTTCCTTTGTAAGATATATAAATGATCTGAAAAGTTTCGTATCATTTGGAATAGTCCTCGATTTAAGTTGACTTTTTGACCGAAACTAGTGTATAATATAATATGGTTTTTTGACCGAAACTTGCATTTCAAAAAGTTTCATATAATCTAATTTCAGATTATTTTCTGCTTGGACTTCCATTGTAAAATGTAAAAATGATCTGAAAAGTTTAGTATCATTTAGAGCAGTCCTCAATTTAAGTTTATTTTTTGACCGATATTTGTATAAACTAGTTTATAATATACTATAGATTTTTGACCGAAACTTGCATTTCGAAAAGTTTAATAGAAGCTAATTTTCAGATGATTTTTTGCATGGTCTGACATCATAACCTTCCTTTGTAACATATATAAATGATCTGAAAAGTTTCATATCATTTGGAATAGTCCTCGATTTAATTTGACTTTTTGACCGAAACTAGTGCATAATATACTATAGTTATTTTTTACCGAAACTTGATTTCGAAAAGATTTATATAGCTAATTTTAAGATTATATTTTGCATGGACTTCCATCATAAGCTTCCCTCGTAAAACATAAAAATTATCTAAAAAGTTTTGTATCATTTGGAGTAGTCCTCGATTTAATTTGATTTTGACCTATATTTGTATAAACTAGTGTATAATAAACTATAGTTTTTTGACCGAAACATGCATTTCGAAAAGATTTATAGAAGCTAATTTTCAGATGATTTTTCGCATGGATTACCAACATAACCTTCCGTTTTAACATATATAAATGATCTGAAAAGTTTCGTATCATTTGGAATAGTCCTCGATTTAAGTTGACTTTTTGACCGAAACTAGTGTATAATCTACTATGGTTTTTTGACCGAAACTTGCATTTCAAAAAGTTTCATAGAATCTAATTTCAGATTATTTTTTGCATGGACTTCCATTGTAAAATGTAAAAAATGATCTGAAATGTTTAGTATCATCTCGAGCAGTCCTCGATTTAATTTGATTTTTTGACCAATATTAGTATAAACTAGTATATAATATACTATAATTTTTTGACCTAAACTTGCATTTCTAAAAGTTTTATAGAAGCTAATTTTCATATGATATTTTACATGAACTACCATCATAACCTTCCTTTGTAACATATATAAATGATCTGAATTGTTTCGTATCATTTGGAATAGTTCTCGATTTAATTTGTCTTTTTGACCGAAACTAGTGTATAATATACTATGGATTTTTGACCGAAACTTGCATTTCAAAAAGTTTCATAGAATCTAATTTCAGATTATTTTCTGCTTGGACTTCCATTGTAAAATGTAAAAATGATCTGAAAAGTTTAGTATCATTTCGAGCAGTCCTCAATTTAAGTTGATTTTTTGACCGATATTTGTATAAACTAGTGTATAATATACTATAGATTTTTGACCGAAACTTGCATTTCGAAAAGTTTAATAGAAGCTAATTTTCAGATGATTTTTTGCATGGTCTGACATCATAACCTTCCTTTGTAACATATATAAATGATCTGAAAAGTTTCATATCATTTTGAATAGTCCTCGATTTAATTTGACTTTTTGACCGAAACTAGTGTATAATATACTATAGTTATTTTTTACCGAAACTTGATTTCGAAAAGTTTTATAGAAGCTAATTTTAAGATTATATTTTGCATGGACTTCCATCATAACCTTCCCTCGTAAAATATAAAAATTATCTAAAAAGTTTTGTATCATTTGGAGCAGTCCTCGATTTAATTTGATTTTGACCGATATTTGTATAAACTAGTGTATAATAAACTATAGTTTTTTGACCGAAACATGCATTTCGAAAAGTTTTATAGAAGCTAATTTTCAGATGATTTTTCGCATGGATTACCATCATAACCTTCCTTTGTAAGATATATAAATGATCTGAAAAGTTTCGTATCATTTGGAATAGTCCTCGATTTAAGTTGAATTTTTGACCGAAACTAGTGTATAATATAATATGGTTTTTTGACCGAAACTTGCATTTTAAAAAGTTTCATAGAATCTAATTTCAGATTATTTTCTGCTTGGACTTCCATTGTAAAATGTAAAAATGATCTGAAAAGTTTAGTATCATTTCAAGCAGTCCTCAATTTAAGTTTATTTTTTGACCGATATTTGTATAAACTAGTTTATAATATACTATAGATTTTTGACCGAAACTTGCATTTCGAAAAGTTTAATAGAAGCTAATTTTCAGATGATTTTTTGCATGGTCTGACATCATAACCTTCCTTTGTAACATATATAAATGATCTGAAAAGTTTCATATCATTTGGAATAGTCCTCGATTTAATTTGACTTTTTGACCGAAACTAGTGTATAATATACTATAGTTATTTTTTACCGAAACTTGATTTCGAAAAGATTTATATAGCTAATTTTAAGATTATATTTTGCATGGACTTCCATCATAAGCTTCCCTCCTAAAATATAAAAATTATCTAAAAAGTTTTGTATCATTTGGAGCAGTCCTCGATTTAATTTGATTTTGACCGATATTTGTATAAACTAGTGTATAATAAACTATAGTTTTTTGACCGAAACATGCATTTCGAAAAGTTTTATAGAAGCTAATTTTCAGATGATTTTTCGCATGGATTACCATCATAACCTTCCGTTGTAACATATATAAATGATCTGAAAAGTTTCGTATCATTTGGAATAGTCCTCGATTTAAGTTGACTTTTTGACTGAAACTAGTGTATAATATACTATGGTTTTTTGACCGAAACTTGCATTTCAAAAAGTTTCATAGAATCTAATTTCAGATTATTTTTTGCATGGACTTCCATTGTAAAATGTAAAAAATGATCTGAAATGTTTAGTATCATCTCGAGCATTCCTCGATTTAATTTGATTTTTTGACCAATATTAGTATAAACTAGTATATAATATACTATAATTTTTTGACCTAAACTTGTATTTCTAAAAGTTTTATAGAAGCTAATTTTCAGATGATATTTTGCATGAACTACCATCATAACCTTCCTTTGTAACATATATAAATGATCTGAAAAGTTTCGTATCATTTGGAATAGTTCTAAATTTAATTTGTCTTTTTGTCCGAAACTAGTGTATAATATACTATGGTTTTTTGACCGAAACTTGCATTTCAAAAAGTTTCATAGAATCTAATTTCAGATTATTTTCTGCTTGGACTTCCATTGTAAAATGTAAAAATGATCTGAAAAGTTTAGTATCATTTCGAGCAGTCCTCAATTTAAGTTGATTTTTTGACCGATATTTCTATAAACAAGTATATAATATACTATAGATTTTTGACCGAAACTTGCATTTCGAAAAGTTTAATAGAAGCTAATTTTCAGATGATTTTTTGCATGGTCTGACATCATAACCTTCCTTTGTAACATATATAAATGATCTGAAAAGTTTCATATCATTTTGAATAGTCCTCGATTTAATTTGACTTTTTGACCGAAACTAGTGTATAATATACTATAGTTATTTTTTTACCGAAACTTGATTTCGAAAAGTTTTATAGAAGCTAATTATAAGATTATATTTTGCATGGACTTCCATCATAACCTTCCCTCGTAAAATATAAAAATTATCTAAAAAGTTTTGTATCATTTGGAGCAGTCCTCGATTTAATTTGATTTTGACCGATATTTGTATAAACTAGTGTATAATAAACTATAGTTTTTTGACCGAAACATGCATTTCGAAAAGTTTTATAGAAGCTAATTTTCAGATGATTTTTCGCATGGATTACCATCATAACCTTCCTTTGTAAGATAAATAAATGATCTGAAAAGTTTCGTATCATTTGGAATAGTCCTCGATTTAAGTTGACTTTTTGACCGAAACTAGTGTATAATATAATATGGTTTTTTGACCGAAACTTGCATTTCAAAAAGTTTCATAAAATCTAATTTCAGATTATTTTCTGCTTGGACTTCCATTGTAAAATGTAAAAATGATCTGAAAAGTTTAGTATCATTTAGAGCAGTCCTCAATTTAAGTTTATTTTTTGACCGATATTTGTATAAACTAGTTTATAATATACTATAGATTTTTGACCGAAACTTGCATTTCGAAAAGTTTAATAGAAGCTAATTTTCAGATGATTTTTTGCATGGTCTGACATCATAACCTTCCTTTGTAACATATATAAATGATCTGAAAAGTTTCATATCATTTGGAATAGTCCTCGATTTAATTTGACTTTTTGACCGAAACTAGTGCATAATATACTATAGTTATTTTTTACCGAAACTTGATATCGAAAAGATTTATATAGCTAATTTTAAGATTATATTTTGCATGGACTTCCATCATAAGCTTCCCTCGTAAAATATAAAAATTATCTAAAAAGTTTTGTATCATTTGGAGTAGTCCTCGATTTAATTTGATTTTGACCTATATTTGTATAAACTAGTGTATAATAAACTATAGTTTTTTGACCGAAACATGCATTTCGAAAAGATTTATAGAAGCTAATTTTCAGATGATTTTTCGCATGGATTACCAACATAACCTTCCGTTTTAACATATATAAATGATCTGGAAAGTTTCGTATCATTTGGAATAGTCCTCGATTTAAGTTGACTTTTTGACCGAAACTAGTGTATAATCTACTATGGTTTTTTGACCGAAACTTGCATTTCAAAAAGTTTCATAGAATCTAATTTCAGATTATTTTTTGCATGGACTTCCATTGTAAAATGTAAAAAATGATCTGAAATGTTTAGTATCATCTCGAGCAGTCCTCGATTTAATTTGATTTTTTGACCAATATTAGTATAAACTAGTATATAATATACTATAATTTTTTGACCTAAACTTGCATTTCTAAAAGTTTTATAGAAGCTAATTTTCATATGATATTTTACATGAACTACCATCATAACCTTCCTTTGTAACATATATAAATGATCTGAATTGTTTCGTATCATTTGGAATAGTTCTCGATTTAATTTGTCTTTTTGACCGAAACTAGTGTATAATATACTATGGATTTTTGACCGAAACTTGCATTTCAAAAAGTTTCATAGAATCTAATTTCAGATTATTTTCAGCTTGGACTTCCATTGTAAAATGTAAAAATGATCTGAAAAGTTTAGTATCATTTCGAGCAGTCCTCAATTTAAGTTGATTTTTTGACCGATATTTGTATAAACTAGTGTATAATATACTATAGATTTTTGACCGAAACTTGCATTTCGAAAAGTTTAATAGAAGCTAATTTTCAGATGATTTTTTGCATGGTCTGACATCATAACCTTCCTTTGTAACATATATAAATGATCTGAAAAGTTTCATATCATTTTGAATAGTCCTCGATTTAATTTGACTTTTTGACCGAAACTAGTGTATAATATACTATAGTTATTTTTTACCGAAACTTGATTTCGAAAAGTTTTATAGAAGCTAATTTTAAGATTATATTTTGCATGGACTTCCATCATAACCTTCCCTCGTAAAATATAAAAATTATCTAAAAAGTTTTGTATCATTTGGAGCAGTCCTCGATTTAATTTGATTTTGACCGATATTTGTATAAACTAGCGTATGATAAACTATAGTTTTTTGACCGAAACATGCATTTCGAAAAGTTTTATAGAAGCTAATTTTCAGATGATTTTTCGCATGGATTACCATCATAACCTTCCGTTGTAACATATATAAATGATCTGAAAAGTTTCGTATCATTTGGAATAGTCCTCGATTTAAGTTGACTTTTTGACTGAAACTAGTGTATAATATACTATGGTTTTTTGACCGAAACTTGCATTTCAAAAAGTTTCATAGAATCTAATTTCAGATTATTTTTTGCATGGACTTCCATTGTAAAATGTAAAAAATGATCTGAAATGTTTAGTATCATCTCGAGCATTCCTCGATTTAATTTGATTTTTTGACCAATATTAGTATAAACTAGTATATAATATACTATAATTTTTTGACCTAAACTTGTATTTCTAAAAGTTTTATAGAAGCTAATTTTCAGATGATATTTTGCATGAACTACCATCATAACCTTCCTTTGTAACATATATAAATGATATGAAAAGTTTCGTATCATTTGGAATAGTTCTAAATTTAATTTGTCTTTTTGTCCGAAACTAGTGTATAATATACTATGGTTTTTTGACCGAAACTTGCATTTCAAAAAGTTTCATAGAATCTAATTTCAGATTATTTTCTGCTTGGACTTCCATTGTAAAATGTAAAAATGATCTGAAAAGTTTAGTATCATTTCGAGCAGTCCTCAATTTAAGTTGATTTTTTGACCGATATTTCTATAAACAAGTATATAATATACTATAGATTTTTGACCGAAACTTGCATTTCGAAAAGTTTAATAGAAGCTAATTTTCAGATGATTTTTTGCATGGTCTGACATCATAACCTTCCTTTGTAACATATATAAATGATCTGAAAAGTTTCATATCATTTTGAATAGTCCTCGATTTAATTTGACTTTTTGACCGAAACTAGTGTATAATATACTATAGTTATTTTTTACCGAAACTTGATTTCGAAAAGTTTTATAGAAGCTAATTTTAAGATTATATTTTGCATGGACTTCCATCATAACCTTCCCTCGTAAAATATAAAAATTATCTAAAAAGTTTTGTATCATTTGGAGCAGTCCTCGATTTAATTTGATTTTGACCGATATTTGTATAAACTAGTGTATAATAAACTATAGTTTTTTGACCGAAACATGCATTTCGAAAAGTTTTATAGAAGCTAATTTTCAGATGATTTTTCGCATGGATTACCATCATAACCTTCCTTTGTAATATATATAAATGATCTGAAAAGTTTCGTATCATTTGGAATAGTCCTCGATTTAAGTTGACTTTTTGACCGAAACTAGTGTATAATATAATATGGTTTTTTGACCGAAACTTGCATTTCAAAAAGTTTCATAAAATCTAATTTCAGATTATTTTCTGCTTGGACTTCCATTGTAAAATGTAAAAATGATCTGAAAAGTTTAGTATCATTTAGAGCAGTCCTCAATTTAAGTTGATTTTTTGACCGATATTTGTATAAACTAGTTTATAATATACTATAGATTTTTGACCGAAACTTGCATTTCGAAAAGTTTAATAGAAGCTAATTTTCAGATGATTTTTTGCATGGTCTGACATCATAACCTTCCTTTGTAACATATATAAATGATCTGAAAAGTTTCATATCATTTGGAATAGTCCTCGATTTAATTTGACTTTTTGACCGAAACTAGTGCATAATATACTATAGTTATTTTTTACCGAAACTTGATTTCGAAAAGATTTATATAGCTAATTTTAAGATTATATTTTGCATGGACTTCCATCATAAGCTTCCCTCGTAAAATATAAAAATTATCTAAAAAGTTTTGTATCATTTGGAGTAGTCCTCGATTTAATTTGATTTTGACCTATATTTGTATAAACTAGTGTATAATAAACTATAGTTTTTTGACCGAAACATGCATTTCGAAAAGATTTATAGAAGCTAATTTTCAGATGATTTTTCGCATGGATTACCAACATAACCTTCCGTTTTAACATATATAAATGATCTGAAAAGTTTCGTATCATTTGGAATAGTCCTCGATTTAAGTTGACTTTTTGACCGAAACTAGTGTATAATCTACTATGGTTTTTTGACCGAAACTTGCATTTCAAAAAGTTTCATAGAATCTAATTTCAGATTATTTTTTGCATGGACTTCCATTGTAAAATGTAAAAAATGATCTGAAATGTTTAGTATCATCTCGAGCAGTCCTCGATTTAATTTGATTTTTTGACCAATATTAGTATAAACTAGTATATAATATACTATAATTTTTTGACCTAAACTTGCATTTCTAAAAGTTTTATAGAAGCTAATTTTCATATGATATTTTACATGAACTACCATCATAACCTTCCTTTGTAACATATATAAATGATCTGAATTGTTTCGTATCATTTGGAATAGTTCTCGATTTAATTTGTCTTTTTGACCGAAACTAGTGTATAATATACTATGGATTTTTGACCGAAACTTGCATTTCAAAAAGTTTCATAGAATCTAATTTCAGATTATTTTCTGCTTGGACTTCCATTGTAAAATGTAAAAATGATCTGAAAAGTTTAGTATCATTTCGAGCAGTCCTCAATTTAAGTTGATTTTTTGACCGATATTTGTATAAACTAGTGTATAATATACTATAGATTTTTGACCGAAACTTGCATTTCGAAAAGTTTAATAGAAGCTAATTTTCAGATGATTTTTTGCATGGTCTGACATCATAACCTTCCTTTGTAACATATATAAATGATCTGAAAAGTTTCATATCATTTTGAATAGTCCTCGATTTAATTTGACTTTTTGATCGAAACTAGTGTATAATATACTATAGTTATTTTTTACCGAAACTTGATTTCGAAAAGTTTTATAGAAGCTAATTTTAAGATTATATTTTGCATGGACTTCCATCATAACCTTCCCTCGTAAAATATAAAAATTATCTAAAAAGTTTTGTATCATTTGGAGCAGTCCTCGATTTAATTTGATTTTGACCGATATTTGTATAAACTAGTGTATAATAAACTATAGTTTTTTGACCGAAACATGCATTTCGAAAAGTTTTATAGAAGCTAATTTTCAGATGATTTTTCGCATGGATTACCATCATAACCTTCCTTTGTAAGATATATAAATGATCTGAAAAGTTTCGTATCATTTGGAATAGTCCTCGATTTAAGTTGAATTTTTGACCGAAACTAGTGTATAATATAATATGGTTTTTTGACCGAAACATGCATTTTAAAAAGTTTCATAGAATCTAATTTCAGATTATTTTCTGCTTGGACTTCCATTGTAAAATGTAAAAATGATCTGAAAAGTTTAGTATCATTTCAAGCAGTCCTCAATTTAAGTTGATTTTTTGACCGATATTTGTATAAACTAGTTTATAATATACTATAGATTTTTGACCGAAACTTGCATTTCGAAAAGTTTAATAGAAGCTAATTTTCAGATGTTTTTTTGCATGGTCTTACATCATAACCTTCCTTTGTAACATATATAAATGATCTGAAAAGTTTCATATCATTTGGAATAGTCCTCGATTTAATTTGACTTTTTGACCGAAACTAGTGTATAATATACTATAGTTATTTTTTACCGAAACTTGATTTCGAAAAGATTTATATAGCTAATTTTAAGATTATATTTTGCATGGACTTCCATCATAAGCTTCCCTCGTAAAATATAAAAATTATCTAAAAAGTTTTGTATCATTTGGAGCAGTCCTCGATTTAATTTGATTTTGACCGATATTTGTATAAACTAGTGTATAATAAACTATAGTTTTTTGACCGAAACATGCATTTCGAAAAGTTTTATAGAAGCTAATTTTCAGATGATTTTTCGCATGGATTACCATCATAACCTTCCGTTGTAACATATATAAATGATCTGAAAAGTTTCGTATCATTTGGAATAGTCCTCGATTTAAGTTGACTTTTTGACTGAAACTAGTGTATAATATACTATGGTTTTTTGACCGAAACTTGCATTTCAAAAAGTTTCATAGAATCTAATTTCAGATTATTTTTTGCATGGACTTCCATTGTAAAATGTAAAAAATGATCTGAAATGTTTAGTATCATCTCGAGCATTCCTCGATTTAATTTGATTTTTTGACCAATATTAGTATAAACTAGTATATAATATACTATAATTTTTTGACCTAAACTTGTATTTCTAAAAGTTTTATAGAAGCTAATTTTCAGATGATATTTTGCATGAACTACCATCATAACCTTCCTTTGTAACATATATAAATGATATGAAAAGTTTCGTATCATTTGGAATAGTTCTAAATTTAATTTGTCTTTTTGTCCGAAACTAGTGTATAATATACTATGGTTTTTTGACCGAAACTTGCATTTCAAAAAGTTTCATAGAATCTAATTTCAGATTATTTTCTGCTTGGACTTCCATTGTAAAATATAAAAATTATCTAAAAAGTTTTGTATCATTTCGAGTAGTCCTCAATTTAAGTTGATTTTTTGACCGATATTAGTATAAACTAGTATATAATATACTATAATTTTTTGACCTAAACTTGTATTTCGAAAAGTTTAATAGAAGCTAATTTTCAGATGATATTTTGCATGAACTACCATCATAACCTTCCTTTGTAACATATATAAATGATCTGAAAAGTTTCATATCATTTTGAATAGTCCTCGATTTAATTTGACTTTTTGATCGAAACTAGTGTATAATATACTATAGTTATTTTTTACCGAAACTTGATTTCGAAAAGTTTTATAGAAGCTAATTTTAAGATTATATTTTGCATGGACTTCCATCATAACCTTCCCTCGTAAAATATAAAAATTATCTAAAAAGTTTTGTATCATTTGGAGCAGTCCTCGATTTAATTTGATTTTGACCGATATTTGTATAAACTAGTGTATAATAAACTATAGTTTTTTGACCGAAACATGCATTTCGAAAAGTTTTATAGAAGCTAATTTTCAGATGATTTTTCGCATGGATTACCATCATAACCTTCCTTTGTAAGATATATAAATGATCTGAAAAGTTTCGTATCATTTGGAATAGTCCTCGATTTAAGTTGAATTTTTGACCGAAACTAGTGTATAATATAATATGGTTTTTTGACCGAAACATGCATTTTAAAAAGTTTCATAGAATCTAATTTCAGATTATTTTCTGCTTGGACTTCCATTGTAAAATGTAAAAATGATCTGAAAAGTTTAGTATCATTTCAAGCAGTCCTCAATTTAAGTTGATTTTTTGACCGATATTTGTATAAACTAGTTTATAATATACTATAGATTTTTGACCGAAACTTGCATTTCGAAAAGTTTAATAGAAGCTAATTTTCAGATGTTTTTTTGCATGGTCTTACATCATAACCTTCCTTTGTAACATATATAAATGATCTGAAAAGTTTCATATCATTTGGAATAGTCCTCGATTTAATTTGACTTTTTGACCGAAACTAGTGTATAATATACTATAGTTATTTTTTACCGAAACTTGATTTCGAAAAGATTTATATAGCTAATTTTAAGATTATATTTTGCATGGACTTCCATCATAAGCTTCCCTCGTAAAATATAAAAATTATCTAAAAAGTTTTGTATCATTTGGAGCAGTCCTCGATTTAATTTGATTTTGACCGATATTTGTATAAACTAGTGTATAATAAACTATAGTTTTTTGACCGAAACATGCATTTCGAAAAGTTTTATAGAAGCTAATTTTCAGATGATTTTTCGCATGGATTACCATCATAACCTTCCGTTGTAACATATATAAATGATCTGAAAAGTTTCGTATCATTTGGAATAGTCCTCGATTTAAGTTGACTTTTTGACTGAAACTAGTGTATAATATACTATGGTTTTTTGACCGAAACTTGCATTTCAAAAAGTTTCATAGAATCTAATTTCAGATTATTTTTTGCATGGACTTCCATTGTAAAATGTAAAAAATGATCTGAAATGTTTAGTATCATCTCGAGCATTCCTCGATTTAATTTGATTTTTTGACCAATATTAGTATAAACTAGTATATAATATACTATAATTTTTTGACCTAAACTTGTATTTCTAAAAGTTTTATAGAAGCTAATTTTCAGATGATATTTTGCATGAACTACCATCATAACCTTCCTTTGTAACATATATAAATGATATGAAAAGTTTCGTATCATTTGGAATAGTTCTAAATTTAATTTGTCTTTTTGTCCGAAACTAGTGTATAATATACTATGGTTTTTTGACCGAAACTTGCATTTCAAAAAGTTTCATAGAATCTAATTTCAGATTATTTTCTGCTTGGACTTCCATTGTAAAATATAAAAATTATCTAAAAAGTTTTGTATCATTTCGAGTAGTCCTCAATTTAAGTTGATTTTTTGACCGATATTAGTATAAACTAGTATATAATATACTATAATTTTTTGACCTAAACTTGTTTTTCGAAAAGTTTAATAGAAGCTAATTTTCAGATGATATTTTGCATGAACTACCATCATAACCTTCCTTTGTAACATATATAAATGATCTGAAAAGTTTCATATCATTTTGAATAGTCCTCGATTTAATTTGACTTTTTGACCGAAACTAGTGTATAATATACTATAGTTATTTTTTACCGAAACTTGATTTCGAAAAGTTTTATAGAAGCTAATTTTAAGATTATATTTTGCATGGACTTCCATCATAACCTTCCGTCGTAAAATATAAAAATTATCTAAAAAGTTTTGTATCATTTGGAGCAGTCCTCGATTTAATTTGATTTTGACCGATATTTGTATAAACTAGTGTATAATAAACTATAGTTTTTTGACCGAAACATGCATTTCGAAAAGTTTTATAGAAGCTAATTTTCAGATGATTTTTCGCATGGATTACCATCATAACCTTCCTTTGTAAGATATATAAATGATCTGAAAAGTTTCGTATCATTTGGAATAGTCCTCGATTTAAGTTGAATTTTTGACCGAAACTAGTGTATAATATAATATGGTTTTTTGACCGAAACTTGCATTTTAAAAAGTTTCATAGAATCTAATTTCAGATTATTTTCTGCTTGGACTTCCATTGTAAAATGTAAAAATGATCTGAAAAGTTTAGTTTCATTTCAAGCAGTCCTCAATTTAAGTTGATTTTTTGACCGATATTTGTATAAACTAGTTTATAATATACTATAGATTTTTGACCGAAACTTGCATTTCGAAAAGTTTAATAGAAGCTAATTTTCAGATGTTTTTTTGCATGGTCTTACATCATAACCTTCCTTTGTAACATATATAAATGATCTGAAAAGTTTCATATCATTTGGAATAGTCCTCGATTTAATTTGACTTTTTGACCGAAACTAGTGTATAATATACTATAGTTATTTTTTACCGAAACTTGATTTCGAAAAGATTTATATAGCTAATTTTAAGATTATATTTTGCATGGACTTCCATCATAAGCTTCCCTCGTAAAATATAAAAATTATCTAAAAAGTTTTGTATCATTTGGAGCAGTCCTCGATTTAATTTGATTTTGACCGATATTTGTATAAACTAGTGTATAATAAACTATAGTTTTTTGACCGAAACATGCATTTCGAAAAGATTTATAGAAGCTAATTTTCAGATGATTTTTCGCATGGATTACCAACATAACCTTCCGTTTTAACATATATAAATGATCTGAAAAGTTCCGTATCATTTGGAATAGTCCTCGATTTAAGTTGACTTTTTGACCGAAACTAGTGTATAATCTACTATGGTTTTTTGACCGAAACTTGCATTTCAAAAAGTTTCATAGAATCTAATTTCAGATTATTTTTTGCATGGACTTCCAATGTAAAATGTAAAAAATGATCTGAAATGTTTAGTATCATCTCGAGCAGTCCTCGATTTAATTTGATTTTTTGACCAATATTAGTATAAACTAGTATATAATATACTATAATTTTTTGACCTAAACTTGTATTTCTAAAAGTTTTATAGAAGCTAATTTTCAGATGATATTTTGCATGAACTACCATCATAACCTTCCTTTGTAACATATATAAATGATATGAAAAGTTTCGTATCATTTGGAATAGTTCTAAATTTAATTTGTCTTTTTGTCCGAAACTAGTGTATAATATACTATGGTTTTTTGACCGAAACTTGCATTTCAAAAAGTTTCATAGAATCTAATTTCAGATTATTTTCTGCTTGGACTTCCATTGTAAAATGTAAAAATGATCTCAAAAGTTTAGTATCATTTCGAGCAGTCCTCAATTTAAGTTGATTTTTTGACCGATATTTCTATAAACAAGTATATAATATACTATAGATTTTTGACCGAAACTTGCATTTCGAAAAGTTTAATAGAAGCTAA
This sequence comes from Lathyrus aphaca, assembly GCA_963966055.1. Taxonomy (NCBI): domain Eukaryota; kingdom Viridiplantae; phylum Streptophyta; class Magnoliopsida; order Fabales; family Fabaceae; genus Lathyrus; species Lathyrus aphaca. Next base: position 40,002,311 of record OZ014523.1, read on the forward strand.
TTTTCAGATGATTTTTTGCATGGTCTGACATCATAACCTTCCTTTGTAACATATATAAATGATCTGAAAAGTTTCATATCATTTTGAATAGTCCTCGATTTAATTTGACTTTTTGACCGAAACTAGTGTATAATATACTATAGTTATTTTTTACCGAAACTTGATTTCGAAAAGTTTTATAGAAGCTAATTTTAAGATTATATTTTGCATGGACTTCCATCATAACCTTCCCTCGTAAAATATAAAAATTATCTAAAAAGTTTTGTATCATTTGGAGCAGTCCTCGATTTAATTTGATTTTGACCGATATTTGTATAAACTAGTGTATAATAAACTATAGTTTTTTGACCGAAACATGCATTTCGAAAAGTTTTATAGAAGCTAATTTTCAGATGATTTTTCGCATGGATTACCATCATAACCTTCCTTTGTCAGATATATAAATGATCTGAAAAGTTTCGTATCATTTGGAATAGTCCTCGATTTAAGTTGACTTTTTGACCGAAACTAGTGTATAATATAATATGGTTTTTTGACCGAAACTTGCATTTCAAAAAGTTTCATAAAATCTAATTTCAGATTATTTTCTGCTTGGACTTCCATTGTAAAATGTAAAAATGATCTGAAAAGTTTAGTATCATTTAGAGCAGTCCTCAATTTAAGTTGATTTTTTGACCGATATTTGTATAAACTAGTTTATAATATACTATAGATTTTTGACCGAAACTTGCATTTCGAAAAGTTTAATAGAAGCTAATTTTCAGATGATTTTTTGCATGGTCTGACATCATAACCTTCCTTTGTAACATATATAAATGATCTGAAAAGTTTCATATCATTTGGAATAGTCCTCGATTTAATTTGACTTTTTGACCGAAACTAGTGCATAATATACTATAGTTATTTTTTACCGAAACTTGATTTCGAAAAGATTTATATAGCTAATTTTAAGATTATATTTTGCATGGACTTCCATCATAAGCTTCCCTCGTAAAATATAAAAATTATCTAAAAAGTTTTGTATCATTTGGAGTAGTCCTCGATTTAATTTGATTTTGACCTATATTTGTATAAACTAGTGTATAATAAACTATAGTTTTTTGACCGAAACATGCATTTCGAAAAGATTTATAGAAGCTAATTTTCAGATGATTTTTCGCATGGATTACCAACATAACCTTCCGTTTTAACATATATAAATGATCTGAAAAGTTTCGTATCATTTGGAATAGTCCTCGATTTAAGTTGACTTTTTGACCGAAACTAGTGTATAATCTACTATGGTTTTTTGACCGAAACTTGCATTTCAAAAAGTTTCATAGAATCTAATTTCAGATTATTTTTTGCATGGACTTCCATTGTAAAATGTAAAAAATGATCTGAAATGTTTAGTATCATCTCGAGCAGTCCTCGATTTAATTTGATTTTTTGACCAATATTAGTATAAACTAGTATATAATATACTATAATTTTTTGACCTAAACTTGCATTTCTAAAAGTTTTATAGAAGCTAATTTTCATATGATATTTTACATGAACTACCATCATAACCTTCCTTTGTAACATATATAAATGATCTGAATTGTTTCGTATCATTTGGAATAGTTCTCGATTTAATTTGTCTTTTTGACCGAAACTAGTGTATAATATACTATGGATTTTTGACCGAAACTTGCATTTCAAAAAGTTTCATAGAATCTAATTTCAGATTATTTTCTGCTTGGACTTCCATTGTAAAATGTAAAAATGATCTGAAAAGTTTAGTATCATTTCGAGCAGTCCTCAATTTAAGTTGATTTTTTGACCGATATTTGTATAAACTAGTGTATAATATACTATAGATTTTTGACCGAAACTTGCATTTCGAAAAGTTTTATAGAAGCTAATTTTCAGATGATTTTTTGCATGGTCTGACATCATAACCTTCCTTTGTAACATATATAAATGATCTGAAAAGTTTCATATCATTTTGAATAGTCCTCGATTTAATTTGACTTTTTGACCGAAACTAGTGTATAATATACTATAGTTATTTTTTACCGAAACTTGATTTCGAAAAGTTTTATAGAAGCTAATTTTAAGATTATATTTTGCATGGACTTCCATCATAACCTTCCCTCGTAAAATATAAAAATTATCTAAAAAGTTTTGTATCATTTGGAGCAGTCCTCGATTTAATTTGATTTTGACCGATATTTGTATAAACTAGTGTATAATAAACTATAGTTTTTTGACCGAAACATGCATTTCGAAAAGTTTTATAGAAGCTAATTTTCAGATGATTTTTCGCATGGATTACCATCATAACCTTCCTTTGTAAGATATATAAATGATCTAAAAAGTTTCGTATCATTTGGAATAGTCCTCGATTTAAGTTGAATTTTTGACCGAAACTAGTGTATAATATAATATGGTTTTTTGACCGAAACTTGCATTTTAAAAAGTTTCATAGAATCTAATTTCAGATTATTTTCTGCTTGGACTTCCATTGTAAAATGTAAAAATGATCTGAAAAGTTTAGTTTCATTTCAAGCAGTCCTCAATTTAAGTTGATTTTTTGACCGATATTTGTATAAACTAGTTTATAATATACTATAGATTTTTGACCGAAACTTGCATTTCGAAAAGTTTAATAGAAGCTAATTTTCAGATGTTTTTTTGCATGGTCTTACATCATAACCTTCCTTTGTAACATATATAAATGATCTGAAAAGTTTCATATCATTTGGAATAGTCCTCGATTTAATTTGACTTTTTGACCGAAACTAGTGTATAATATACTATAGTTATTTTTTACCGAAACTTGATTTCGAAAAGATTTATATAGCTAATTTTAAGATTATATTTTGCATGGACTTCCATCATAAGCTTCCCTCGTAAAATATAAAAATTATCTAAAAAGTTTTGTATCATTTGGAGCAGTCCTCGATTTAATTTGATTTTGACCGATATTTGTATAAACTAGTGTATAATAAACTATAGTTTTTTGACCGAAACATGCATTTCGAAAAGATTTATAGAAGCTAATTTTCAGATGATTTTTCGCATGGATTACCAACATAACCTTCCGTTTTAACATATATAAATGATCTGAAAAGTTCCGTATCATTTGGAATAGTCCTCGATTTAAGTTGACTTTTTGACCGAAACTAGTGTATAATCTACTATGGTTTTTTGACCGAAACTTGCATTTCAAAAAGTTTCATAGAATCTAATTTCAGATTATTTTTTGCATGGACTTCCAATGTAAAATGTAAAAAATGATCTGAAATGTTTAGTATCATCTCGAGCAGTCCTCGATTTAATTTGATTTTTTGACCAATATTAGTATAAACTAGTATATAATATACTATAATTTTTTGACCTAAACTTGTATTTCTAAAAGTTTTATAGAAGCTAATTTTCAGATGATATTTTGCATGAACTACAATCATAACCTTCCTTTGTAACATATATAAATGATATGAAAAGTTTCGTATCATTTGGAATAGTTCTAAATTTAATTTGTCTTTTTGTCCGAAACTAGTGTATAATATACTATGGTTTTTTGACCGAAACTTGCATTTCAAAAAGTTTCATAGAATCTAATTTCAGATTATTTTCTGCTTGGACTTCCATTGTAAAATGTAAAAATGATCTCAAAAGTTTAGTATCATTTCGAGCAGTCCTCAATTTAAGTTGATTTTTTGACCGATATTTCTATAAACAAGTATATAATATACTATAGATTTTTGACCGAAACTTGCATTTCGAAAAGTTTAATAGAAGCTAATTTTCAGATGATTTTTTGCATGGTCTGACATCATAACCTTCCTTTGTAACATATATAAATGATCTGAAAAGTTTCATATCATTTTGAATAGTCCTCGATTTAATTTGACTTTTTGACCGAAACTAGTGTATAATATACTATAGTTATTTTTTACCGAAACTTGATTTCGAAAAGTTTTATAGAAGCTAATTTTAAGATTATATTTTGCATGGACTTCCATCATAACCTTCCCTCGTAAAATATAAAAATTATCTAAAAAGTTTTGTATCATTTGGAGCAGTCCTCGATTTAATTTGATTTTGACCGATATTTGTATAAACTAGTGTATAATAAACTATAGTTTTTTGACCGAAACATGCATTTCGAAAAGTTTTATAGAAGCTAATTTTCAGATGATTTTTCGCATGGATTACCATCATAACCTTCCTTTGTCAGATATATAAATGATCTGAAAAGTTTCGTATCATTTGGAATAGTCCTCGATTTAAGTTGACTTTTTGACCGAAACTAGTGTATAATATAATATGGTTTTTTGACCGAAACTTGCATTTCAAAAAGTTTCATAAAATCTAATTTCAGATTATTTTCTGCTTGGACTTCCATTGTAAAATGTAAAAATGATCTGAAAAGTTTAGTATCATTTAGAGCAGTCCTCAATTTAAGTTGATTTTTTGACCGATATTTGTATAAACTAGTTTATAATATACTATAGATTTTTGACCGAAACTTGCATTTCGAAAAGTTTAATAGAAGCTAATTTTCAGATGATTTTTTGCATGGTCTGACATCATAACCTTCCTTTGTAACATATATAAATGATCTGAAAAGTTTCATATCATTTGGAATAGTCCTCGATTTAATTTGACTTTTTGACCGAAACTAGTGCATAATATACTATAGTTATTTTTTACCGAAACTTGATTTCGAAAAGATTTATATAGCTAATTTTAAGATTATATTTTGCATGGACTTCCATCATAAGCTTCCCTCGTAAAATATAAAAATTATCTAAAAAGTTTTGTATCATTTGGAGTAGTCCTCGATTTAATTTGATTTTGACCTATATTTGTATAAACTAGTGTATAATAAACTATAGTTTTTTGACCGAAACATGCATTTCGAAAAGATTTATAGAAGCTAATTTTCAGATGATTTTTCGCATGGATTACCAACATAACCTTCCGTTTTAACATATATAAATGATCTGAAAAGTTTCGTATCATTTGGAATAGTCCTCGATTTAAGTTGACATTTTGACCCAAACTAGTGTATAATCTACTATGGTTTTTTGACCGAAACTTGCATTTCAAAAAGTTTCATAGAATCTAATTTCAGATTATTTTTTGCATGGACTTCCATTGTAAAATGTAAAAAATGATCTGAAATGTTTAGTATCATCTCGAGCAGTCCTCGATTTAATTTGATTTTTTGACCAATATTAGTATAAACTAGTATATAATATACTATAATTTTTTGACCTAAACTTGCATTTCTAAAAGTTTTATAGAAGCTAATTTTCATATGATATTTTACATGAACTACCATCATAACCTTCCTTTGTAACATATATAAATGATCTGAATTGTTTCGTATCATTTGGAATAGTTCTCGATTTAATTTGTCTTTTTGACCGAAACTAGTGTATAATATACTATGGATTTTTGACCGAAACTTGCATTTCAAAAAGTTTCATAGAATCTAATTTCAGATTATTTTCTGCTTGGACTTCCATTGTAAAATGTAAAAATGATCTGAAAAGTTTAGTATCATTTCGAGCAGTCCTCAATTTAAGTTGATTTTTTGACCGATATTTGTATAAACTAGTGTATAATATACTATAGATTTTTGACCGAAACTTGCATTTCGAAAAGTTTTATAGAAGCTAATTTTCAGATGATTTTTTGCATGGTCTGACATCATAACCTTCCTTTGTAACATATATAAATGATCTGAAAAGTTTCATATCATTTTGAATAGTCCTCGATTTAATTTGACTTTTTGACCGAAACTAGTGTATAATATACTATAGTTATTTTTTACCGAAACTTGATTTCGAAAAGTTTTATAGAAGCTAATTTTAAGATTATATTTTGCATGGACTTCCATCATAACCTTCCCTCGTAAAATATAAAAATTATCTAAAAAGTTTTGTATCATTTGGAGCAGTCCTCGATTTAATTTGATTTTGACCGATATTTGTATAAACTAGTGTATAATAAACTATAGTTTTTTGACCGAAACATGCATTTCGAAAAGTTTTATAGAAGCTAATTTTCAGATGATTTTTCGCATGGATTACCATCATAACCTTCCTTTGTAAGATATATAAATGATCTAAAAAGTTTCGTATCATTTGGAATAGTCCTCGATTTAAGTTGAATTTTTGACCGAAACTAGTGTATAATATAATATGGTTTTTTGACCGAAACTTGCATTTTAAAAAGTTTCATAGAATCTAATTTCAGATTATTTTCTGCTTGGACTTCCATTGTAAAATGTAAAAATGATCTGAAAAGTTTAGTTTCATTTCAAGCAGTCCTCAATTTAAGTTGATTTTTTGACCGATATTTGTATAAACTAGTTTATAATATACTATAGATTTTTGACCGAAACTTGCATTTCGAAAAGTTTAATAGAAGCTAATTTTCAGATGTTTTTTTGCATGGTCTTACATCATAACCTTCCTTTGTAACATATATAAATGATCTGAAAAGTTTCATATCATTTGGAATAGTCCTCGATTTAATTTGACTTTTTGACCGAAACTAGTGTATAATATACTATAGTTATTTTTTACCGAAACTTGATTTCGAAAAGATTTATATAGCTAATTTTAAGATTATATTTTGCATGGACTTCCATCATAAGCTTCCCTCGTAAAATATAAAAATTATCTAAAAAGTTTTGTATCATTTGGAGCAGTCCTCGATTTAATTTGATTTTGACCGATATTTGTATAAACTAGTGTATAATAAACTATAGTTTTTTGACCGAAACATGCATTTCGAAAAGATTTATAGAAGCTAATTTTCAGATGATTTTTCGCATGGATTACCAACATAACCTTCCGTTTTAACATATATAAATGATCTGAAAAGTTCCGTATCATTTGGAATAGTCCTCGATTTAAGTTGACTTTTTGACCGAAACTAGTGTATAATCTACTATGGTTTTTTGACCGAAACTTGCATTTCAAAAAGTTTCATAGAATCTAATTTCAGATTATTTTTTGCATGGACTTCCAATGTAAAATGTAAAAAATGATCTGAAATGTTTAGTATCATCTCGAGCAGTCCTCGATTTAATTTGATTTTTTGACCAATATTAGTATAAACTAGTATATAATATACTATAATTTTTTGACCTAAACTTGCATTTCTAAAAGTTTTATAGAAGCTAATTTTCAGATGATATTTTGCATGAACTACCATCATAACCTTCCTTTGTAACATATATAAATGATCTGAAAAGTTTCGTATCATTTGGAATAGTTCTCGATTTAATTTGTCTTTTTGACCGAAACTAGTGTATAATATACTATGGATTTTTGACCGAAACTTGCATTTCAAAAAGTTTCATAGAATCTAATTTCAGATTATTTTCTGCTTGGACTTCCATTGTAAAATGTAAAAATGATCTGAAAAGTTTAGTATCATTTCGAGCAGTCCTCAATTTAAGTTGATTTTTTGACCGATATTTGTATAAACTAGTGTATAATATACTATAGATTTTTGACCGAAACTTGCATTTCGAAAAGTTTAATAGAAGCTAATTTTCAGATGATTTTTTGCATGGTCTGACATCATAACCTTCCTTTGTAACATATATAAATGATCTGAAAAGTTTCATATCATTTTGAATAGTCCTCGATTTAATTTGACTTTTTGACCGAAACTAGTGTATAATATACTATAGTTATTTTTTACCGAAACTTGATTTCGAAAAGTTTTATAGAAGCTAATTTTAAGATTATATTTTGCATGGACTTCCATCATAACCTTCCCTCGTAAAATATAAAAATTATCTAAAAAGTTTTGTATCATTTGGAGCAGTCCTCGATTTAATTTGATTTTGACCGATATTTGTATAAACTAGTGTATAATAAACTATAGTTTTTTGACCGAAACATGCATTTCGAAAAGTTTTATAGAAGCTAATTTTCAGATGATTTTTCGCATGGATTACCATCATAACCTTCCTTTGTAAGATATATAAATGATCTGAAAAGTTTCGTATCATTTGGAATAGTCCTCGATTTAAGTTGAATTTTTGACCGAAACTAGTGTATAATATAATATGGTTTTTTGACCGAAACTTGCATTTTAAAAAGTTTCATAGAATCTAATTTCAGATTATTTTCTGCTTGGACTTCCATTGTAAAATGTAAAAATGATCTGAAAAGTTTAGTTTCATTTCAAGCAGTCCTCAATTTAAGTTGATTTTTTGACCGATATTTGTATAAACTAGTTTATAATATACTATAGATTTTTGACCGAAACTTGCATTTCGAAAAGTTTAATAGAAGCTAATTTTCAGATGTTTTTTTGCATGGTCTTACATCATAACCTTCCTTTGTAACATATATAAATGATCTGAAAAGTTTCATATCATTTGGAATAGTCCTCGATTTAATTTGACTTTTTGACCGAAACTAGTGTATAATATACTATAGTTATTTTTTACCGAAACTTGATTTCGAAAAGATTTATATAGCTAATTTTAAGATTATATTTTGCATGGACTTCCATCATAAGCTTCCCTCGTAAAATATAAAAATTATCTAAAAAGTTTTGTATCATTTGGAGCAGTCCTCGATTTAATTTGATTTTGACCGATATTTGTATAAACTAGTGTATAATAAACTATAGTTTTTTGACCGAAACATGCATTTCGAAAAGATTTATAGAAGCTAATTTTCAGATGATTTTTCGCATGGATTACCAACATAACCTTCCGTTTTAACATATATAAATGATCTGAAAAGTTCCGTATCATTTGGAATAGTCCTCGATTTAAGTTGACTTTTTGACCGAAACTAGTGTATAATCTACTATGGTTTTTTGACCGAAACTTGCATTTCAAAAAGTTTCATAGAATCTAATTTCAGATTATTTTTTGCATGGACTTCCAATGTAAAATGTAAAAAATGATCTGAAATGTTTAGTATCATCTCGAGCAGTCCTCGATTTAATTTGATTTTTTGACCAATATTAGTATAAACTAGTATATAATATACTATAATTTTTTGACCTAAACTTGCATTTCTAAAAGTTTTATAGAAGCTAATTTTCAGATGATATTTTACATGAACTACCATCATAACCTTCCTTTGTAACATATATAAATGATCTGAATTGTTTCGTATCATTTGGAATAGTTCTCGATTTAATTTGTCTTTTTGACCGAAACTAGTGTATAATATACTATGGATTTTTGACCGAAACTTGCATTTCAAAAAGTTTCATAGAATCTAATTTCAGATTATTTTCTGCTTGGACTTCCATTGTAAAATGTAAAAATGATCTGAAAAGTTTAGTATCATTTCGAGCAGTCCTCAATTTAAGTTGATTTTTTGACCGATATTTGTATAAACTAGTGTATAATATACTATAGATTTTTGACCGAAACTTGCATTTCGAAAAGTTTTATAGAAGCTAATTTTCAGATGATTTTTTGCATGGTCTGACATCATAACCTTCCTTTGTAACATATATAAATGATCTGAAAAGTTTCATATCATTTTGAATAGTCCTCGATTTAATTTGACTTTTTGACCGAAACTAGTGTATAATATACTATAGTTATTTTTTACCGAAACTTGATTTCGAAAAGTTTTATAGAAGCTAATTTTAAGATTATATTTTGCATGGACTTCCATCATAACCTTCCCTCGTAAAATATAAAAATTATCTAAAAAGTTTTGTATCATTTGGAGCAGTCCTCGATTTAATTTGATTTTGACCGATATTTGTATAAACTAGTGTATAATAAACTATAGTTTTTTGACCGAAACATGCATTTCGAAAAGTTTTATAGAAGCTAATTTTCAGATGATTTTTCGCATGGATTACCATCATAACCTTCCTTTGTAAGATATATAAATGATCTAAAAAGTTTCGTATCATTTGGAATAGTCCTCGATTTAAGTTGAATTTTTGACCGAAACTAGTGTATAATATAATATGGTTTTTTGACCGAAACATGCATTTTAAAAAGTTTCATAGAATCTAATTTCAGATTATTTTCTGCTTGGACTTCCATTGTAAAATGTAAAAATGATCTGAAAAGTTTAGTTTCATTTCAAGCAGTCCTCAATTTAAGTTGATTTTTTGACCGATATTTGTATAAACTAGTTTATAATATACTATAGATTTTTGACCGAAACTTGCATTTCGAAAAGTTTAATAGAAGCTAATTTTCAGATGTTTTTTTGCATGGTCTTACATCATAACCTTCCTTTGTAACATATATAAATGATCTGAAAAGTTTCATATCATTTGGAATAGTCCTCGATTTAATTTGACTTTTTGACCGAAACTAGTGTATAATATACTATAGTTATTTTTTACCGAAACTTGATTTCGAAAAGATTTATATAGCTAATTTTAAGATTATATTTTGCATGGACTTCCATCATAAGCTTCCCTCGTAAAATATAAAAATTATCTAAAAAGTTTTGTATCATTTGGAGCAGTCCTCGATTTAATTTGATTTTGACCGATATTTGTATAAACTAGTGTATAATAAACTATAGTTTTTTGACCGAAACATGCATTTCGAAAAGATTTATAGAAGCTAATTTTCAGATGATTTTTCGCATGGATTACCAACATAACCTTCCGTTTTAACATATATAAATGATCTGAAAAGTTCCGTATCATTTGGAATAGTCCTCGATTTAAGTTGACTTTTTGACCGAAACTAGTGTATAATCTACTATGGTTTTTTGACCGAAACTTGCATTTCAAAAAGTTTCATAGAATCTAATTTCAGATTATTTTTTGCATGGACTTCCAATGTAAAATGTAAAAAATGATCTGAAATGTTTAGTATCATCTCGAGCAGTCCTCGATTTAATTTGATTTTTTGACCAATATTAGTATAAACTAGTATATAATATACTATAATTTTTTGACCTAAACTTGCATTTCTAAAAGTTTTATAGAAGCTAATTTTCAGATGATATTTTGCATGAACTACCATCATAACCTTCCTTTGTAACATATATAAATGATCTGAAAAGTTTCGTATCATTTGGAATAGTTCTCGATTTAATTTGTCTTTTTGACCGAAACTAGTGTATAATATACTATGGATTTTTGACCGAAACTTGCATTTCAAAAAGTTTCATAGAATCTAATTTCAGATTATTTTCTGCTTGGACTTCCATTGTAAAATGTAAAAATGATCTGAAAAGTTTAGTATCATTTCGAGCAGTCCTCAATTTAAGTTGATTTTTTGACCGATATTTGTATAAACTAGTGTATAATATACTATAGATTTTTGACCGAAACTTGCATTTCGAAAAGTTTAATAGAAGCTAATTTTCAGATGATTTTTTGCATGGTCTGACATCATAACCTTCCTTTGTAACATATATAAATGATCTGAAAAGTTTCATATCATTTTGAATAGTCCTCGATTTAATTTGACTTTTTGACCGAAACTAGTGTATAATATACTATAGTTATTTTTTACCGAAACTTGATTTCGAAAAGTTTTATAGAAGCTAATTTTAAGATTATATTTTGCATGGACTTCCATCATAACCTTCCCTCGTAAAATATAAAAATTATCTAAAAAGTTTTGTATCATTTGGAGCAGTCCTCGATTTAATTTGATTTTGACCGATATTTGTATAAACTAGTGTATAATAAACTATAGTTTTTTGACCGAAACATGCATTTCGAAAAGTTTTATAGAAGCTAATTTTCAGATGATTTTTCGCATGGATTACCATCATAACCTTCCTTTGTAAGATATATAAATGATCTGAAAAGTTTCGTATCATTTGGAATAGTCCTCGATTTAAGTTGAATTTTTGACCGAAACTAGTGTATAATATAATATGTTTTTTTGACCGAAACTTGCATTTTAAAAAGTTTCATAGAATCTAATTTCAGATTATTTTCTGCTTGGACTTCCATTGTAAAATGTAAAAATGATCTGAAAAGTTTAGTTTCATTTCAAGCAGTCCTCAATTTAAGTTGATTTTTTGACCGATATTTGTATAAACTAGTTTATAATATACTATAGATTTTTGACCGAAACTTGCATTTCGAAAAGTTTAATAGAAGCTAATTTTCAGATGTTTTTTTGCATGGTCTTACATCATAACCTTCCTTTGTAACATATATAAATGATCTGAAAAGTTTCATATCATTTGGAATAGTCCTCGATTTAATTTGACTTTTTGACCGAAACTAGTGTATAATATACTATAGTTATTTTTTACCGAAACTTGATTTCGAAAAGATTTATATAGCTAATTTTAAGATTATATTTTGCATGGACTTCCATCATAAGCTTCCCTCGTAAAATATAAAAATTATCTAAAAAGTTTTGTATCATTTGGAGCAGTCCTCGATTTAATTTGATTTTGACCGATATTTGTATAAACTAGTGTATAATAAACTATAGTTTTTTGACCGAAACATGCATTTCGAAAAGATTTATAGAAGCTAATTTTCAGATGATTTTTCGCATGGATTACCAACATAACCTTCCGTTTTAACATATATAAATGATCTGAAAAGTTCCGTATCATTTGGAATAGTCCTCGATTTAAGTTGACTTTTTGACCGAAACTAGTGTATAATCTACTATGGTTTTTTGACCGAAACTTGCATTTCAAAAAGTTTCATAGAATCTAATTTCAGATTATTTTTTGCATGGACTTCCAATGTAAAATGTAAAAAATGATCTGAAATGTTTAGTATCATCTCGAGCAGTCCTCGATTTAATTTGATTTTTTGACCAATATTAGTATAAACTATTATATAATATACTATAATTTTTTGACCTAAACTTGCATTTCTAAAAGTTTTATAGAAGCTAATTTTCAGATGATATTTTGCATGAACTACCATCATAACCTTCCTTTGTAACATATATAAATGATCTGAAAAGTTTCGTATCATTTGGAATAGTTCTCGATTTAATTTGTCTTTTTGACCGAAACTAGTGTATAATATACTATGGATTTTTGACCGAAACTTGCATTTCAAAAAGTTTCATAGAATCTAATTTCAGATTATTTTCTGCTTGGACTTCCATTGTAAAATGTAAAAATGATCTGAAAAGTTTAGTATCATTTCGAGCAGTCCTCAATTTAAGTTGATTTTTTGACCGATATTTGTATAAACTAGTGTATAATATACTATAGATTTTTGACCGAAACTTGCATTTCGAAAAGTTTAATAGAAGCTAATTTTCAGATGATTTTTTGCATGGTCTGACATCATAACCTTCCTTTGTAACATATATAAATGATCTGAAAAGTTTCATATCATTTTGAATAGTCCTCGATTTAATTTGACTTTTTGACCGAAACTAGTGTATAATATACTATAGTTATTTTTTACCGAAACTTGATTTCGAAAAGTTTTATAGAAGCTAATTTTAAGATTATATTTTGCATGGACTTCCATCATAACCTTCCCTCGTAAAATATAAAAATTATCTAAAAAGTTTTGTATCATTTGGAGCAGTCCTCGATTTAATTTGATTTTGACCGATATTTGTATAAACTAGTGTATAATAAACTATAGTTTTTTGACCGAAACATGCATTTCGAAAAGTTTTATAGAAGCTAATTTTCAGATGATTTTTCGCATGGATTACCATCATAACCTTCCTTTGTCAGATATATAAATGATCTGAAAAGTTTCGTATCATTTGGAATAGTCCTCGATTTAAGTTGAATTTTTGACCGAAACTAGTGTATAATATAATATGGTTTTTTGACCGAAACTTGCATTTTAAAAAGTTTCATAGAATCTAATTTCAGATTATTTTCTGCTTGGACTTCCATTGTAAAATGTAAAAATGATCTGAAAAGTTTAGTTTCATTTCAAGCAGTCCTCAATTTAAGTTGATTTTTTGACCGATATTTGTATAAACTAGTTTATAATATACTATAGATTTTTGACCGAAACTTGCATTTCGAAAAGTTTAATAGAAGCTAATTTTCAGATGTTTTTTTGCATGGTCTTACATCATAACCTTCCTTTGTAACATATATAAATGATCTGAAAAGTTTCATATCATTTGGAATAGTCCTCGATTTAATTTGACTTTTTGACCGAAACTAGTGTATAATATACTATAGTTATTTTTTACCGAAACTTGATTTCGAAAAGATTTATATAGCTAATTTTAAGATTATATTTTGCATGGACTTCCATCATAAGCTTCCCTCGTAAAATATAAAAATTATCTAAAAAGTTTTGTATCATTTGGAGCAGTCCTCGATTTAATTTGATTTTGACCGATATTTGTATAAACTAGTGTATAATAAACTATAGTTTTTTGACCGAAACATGCATTTCGAAAAGATTTATAGAAGCTAATTTTCAGATGATTTTTCGCATGGATTACCAACATAACCTTCCGTTTTAACATATATAAATGATCTGAAAAGTTCCGTATCATTTGGAATAGTCCTCGATTTAAGTTGACTTTTTGACCGAAACTAGTGTATAATCTACTATGGTTTTTTGACCGAAACTTGCATTTCAAAAAGTTTCATAGAATCTAATTTCAGATTATTTTTTGCATGGACTTCCAATGTAAAATGTAAAAAATGATCTGAAATGTTTAGTATCATCTCGAGCAGTCCTCGATTTAATTTGATTTTTTGACCAATATTAGTATAAACTAGTATATAATATACTATAATTTTTTGACCTAAACTTGCATTTCTAAAAGTTTTATAGAAGCTAATTTTCAGATGATATTTTACATGAACTACCATCATAACCTTCCTTTGTAACATATATAAATGATCTGAATTGTTTCGTATCATTTGGAATAGTTCTCGATTTAATTTGTCTTTTTGACCGAAACTAGTGTATAATATACTATGGATTTTTGACCGAAACATGCATTTCAAAAAGTTTCATAGAATCTAATTTCAGATTATTTTCTGCTTGGACTTCCATTGTAAAATGTAAAAATGATCTGAAAAGTTTAGTATCATTTCGAGCAGTCCTCAATTTAAGTTGATTTTTTGACCGATATTTGTATAAACTAGTGTATAATATACTATAGATTTTTGACTGAAACTTGCATTTCGAAAAGTTTAATAGAAGCTAATTTTCAGATGATTTTTTGCATGGTCTGACATCATAACCTTCCTTTGTAACATATATAAATGATCTGAAAAGTTTCATATCATTTGGAATAGTCCTCGATTTAATTTGACTTTTTGACCGAAACTAGTGTATAATATACTATAGTTATTTTTTACCGAAACTTGATTTCGAAAAGTTTTATAGAAGCTAATTTTAAGATTATATTTTGCATGGACTTCCATCATAACCTTCCCTCGTAAAATATAAAAGTTATCTAAAAAGTTTTGTATCATTTGGAGCAGTCCTCGATTTAATTTGATTTTGACCGATATTTGTATAAACTAGTGTATAATAAACTATAGTTTTTTGACCGAAACATGCATTTCGAAAAGTTTTATAGAAGCTAATTTTCAGATGATTTTTCGCATGGATTACCATCATAACCTTCCTTTGTAAGATATATAAATGATCTGAAAAGTTTCGTATCATTTGGAATAGTCCTCGATTTAAGTTGACTTTTTGACCGAAACTAGTGTATAATATACTATGGTTTTTTGACCGAAACTTGCATTTCAAAAAGTTTCATAGAATCTAATTTCAAATTATTCTTTGCATGGACTTCCATTGTAAAATGTAAAAAATGATCTGAAATGTTTAGTATCATCTCGAGCAGTCCTCGATTTAATTTGATTTTTTGACCAATATTAGTATAAACTAGTATATAATATACTATAATTTTTTGACCTAAACTTGCATTTCTAAAAGTTTTATAGATGCTAATTTTCAGATGATATTTTACATGAACTACCATCATAACCTTCCTTTGTAACATATATAAATGATCTGAAAAGTTTAGTATCATTTGGAATAGTTCTAAATTTAATTTGTCTTTTTGACCGAAACTAGTGTATAATATACTATGGTTTTTTGACCGAAACTTGCATTTCAAAAAGTTTCATAGAATCTAATTTCAGATTATTTTCTGCTTGGACTTCCATTGTAAAATGTAAAAATGATCTGAAAAGTTTAGTATCATTTCGAGCAGTCCTCAATTTAAGTTGATTTTTTGACCGATATTTGTATAAACAAGTATATAATATACTATAGATTTTTGACCGAAACTTGCATTTCGAAAAGTTTAATAGAAGCTAATTTTCAGATGATTTTTTGCATGGTCTGACATCATAACCTTCCTTTGTAACATATATAAATGATCTGAAAAGTTTCATATCATTTTGAATAGTCCTCGATTTAATTTGACTTTTTGACCGAAACTAGTGTATAATATACTATAGTTATTTTTTACCGAAACTTGATTTCGAAAAGTTTTATAGAAGCTAATTTTAAGATTATATTTTGCATGGACTTCCATCATAACCTTCCCTCGTAAAATATAAAAATTATCTAAAAAGTTTTGTATCATTTGGAGCAGTCCTCGATTTAATTTGATTTTGACCGATATTTGTATAAACTAGTGTATAATAAACTATAGTTTTTTGACCGAAACATGCATTTCGAAAAGTTTTATAGAAGCTAATTTTCAGATGATTTTTCGCATGGATTACCATCATAACCTTCCTTTGTAAGATATATAAATGATCTGAAAAGTTTCGTATCATTTGGAATAGTCCTCGATTTAAGTTGACTTTTTGACCGAAACTAGTGTATAACATAATATGGTTTTTTGACCAAAACATGCATTTCAAAAAGTTTCATAGAATCTAATTTCAGATTATTTTCTGCTTGGACTTCCATTGTAAAATGTAAAAATGATCTGAAAAGTTTAGTATCATTTCGAGCAGTCCTCAATTTAAGTTGATTTTTTGACCGATATTTGTATAAACTAGTTTATAATATACTATAGATTTTTGACCGAAAATTGCATTTCGAAAAGTTTAATAGAAGCTAATTTTCAGATGATTTTTTGCATGGTCTGACATCATAACCTTCCTTTGTAACATATATAAATGATCTGAAAAGTTTCATATCATTTGGAATAGTCCTCGATTTAATTTGACTTTTTGACCGAAACTAGTGTATAATATACTATAGTTATTTTTTACCGAAACTTGATTTCGAAAAGATTTATATAGCTAATTTTAAGATTATATTTTTCATGGACTTCCATCATAAGCTTCCCTCGTAAAATATAAAAATTATCTAAAAAGTTTTGTATCATTTGGAGCAGTCCTCGATTTAATTTGATTTTGACCGATATTTGTATAAACTAGTGTATAATAAACTATAGTTTTTTGACCGAAACATGCATTTCGAAAAGATTTATAGAAGCTAATTTTCAGATGATTTTTCGCATGGATTACCAACATAACCTTCCATTTTAACATATATAAATGATCTGAAAAGTTTCGTATCATTTGGAATAGTCCTCGATTTAAGTTGACTTTTTGACCGAAATTAGTGTATAATATACTATGGTTTTTTGACCGAAACTTGCATTTCAAAAAGTTTCATAGAATCTAATTTCAGATTATTTTTTGCATGGACTTCCATTGTAAAATGTAAAAAATGATCTGAAATGTTTAGTATCATCTCGAGCAGTCCTCGATTTAATTTGATTTTTTGACCAATATTAGTATAAACTAGTATATAATATACTATAATTTTTTGACCTAAACTTGCATTTCTAAAAGTTTTATAGACGCTAATTTTCAGATGATATTTTACATGAACTACCATCATAACCTTCCTTTGTAACATATATAAATGATCTGAAAAGTTTCGTATCATTTGGAATAGTTCTCGATTTAATTTGTCTTTTTGACCGAAACTAGTGTATAATATACTATGGATTTTTGACCGAAACTTGCATTTAAAAAAGTTTCATAGAATCTAATTTCAAATTATTTTCTGCTTGGACTTCCATTGTAAAATGTAAAAATGATCTGAAAAGTTTAGTATCATTTCGAGCAGTCCTAAATTTAAGTTGATTTTTTGACCGATATTTGTATAAACTAGTGTATAATATACTATAGATTTTTGACCGAAACTTGCATTTCGAAAAGTTTAATAAAAGCTAATTTTCAGATGATTTTTTGCATGGTCTGACATCATAACCTTCCTTTGTAACATATATAAATGATCTGAAAAGTTTCATATCATTTGGAATAGTCCTCGATTTAATTTGACTTTTTGACCGAAACTAGTGTATAATATACTATAGTTATTTTTTACCGAAACTTGATTTAGAAAAGATTTATATAGCTAATTTTAAGATTATATTTTTCATGGACTTCCATCATAAGCTTCCCTCGTAAAATATAAAAATTATCTAAAAAGTTTTGTATCATTTGGAGCAGTCCTCGATTTAATTTGATTTTGTCCGATATTTGTATAAACTAGTGTATAATAAACTATAGTTTTTTGACCGAAACATGCATTTCGAAAAGTTTTATAGAAGCTAATTTTCAGATTATTTTTCGCATGGATTACCATCATAACCTTCCTTTGTAAGATATATAAATGATCTGAAAAGTTTCATATCATTTGGAATAGTCCTCGATTTAAGTTGACTTTTTGACCGAAACTAGTGTATAATATAATATGGTTTTTTGACCGAAACTTGCATTTCAAAAAGTTTCATAGAATCTAATTTCAGATTATTCTTTGCATGGACTTCCATTGTAAAATGTAAGAAATGATCTGAAATGTTTAGTATCATCTCGAGCAATCCTCGATTTAATTTGATTTTTTGACCAATATTAGTATAAACTAGTATATAATATACTATAATTTTTTGACCTAAACTTGCATTTCTAAAAGTATTATAGAAGCTAATTTTCAGATGATATTTTACATGAACTACCATCATAACCTTCCTTTGTAACATATATAAATGATCTGAAAAGTTTCGTATCATTTGGAATAGTTCTAAATTTAATTTGTCTTTTTGACCGAAACTAGTGTATAATATACTATGGTTTTTTGACCGAAACTTGCATTTCAAAAAGTTTCATAGAATCTAATTCAGATTATTTTCTGCTTGGACTTCCATTGTAAAATGTAAAAATGATCTGAAAAGTTTAGTAACATTTCGAGCAGTGCTCAATTTAAGTTGATTTTTTGACCGATATTTGTATAAACAAGTATATAATATACTATAGATTTTTGACCGAAACTTGCATTTCGAAAAGTTTTATAGAAGCTAATTTTCAGATGATTTTTTGCATGGTCTGACATCATAACCTTCCTTTGTAACATATATAAATGATCTGAAAAGTTTCATATCATTTTGAATAGTCCTCGATTTAATTTGACTTTTTGACCGAAACTAGTGTATAATATACTATAGTTATTTTTTACCGAAACTTGATTTCGAAAAGTTTTATAGAAGCTAATTTTAAGATTATATTTTGCATGGACTTCCATCATAACCTTCCCTCGTAAAATATAAAAATTATCTAAAAAGTTTTGTATCATTTGGAGCAGTCCTCGATTTAATTTGATTTTGACCGATATTTGTATAAACTAGTGTATAATAAACTATAGTTTTTTGACCGAAACATGCATTTCGAAAAGTTTTATAGAAGCTAATTTTCAGATGATTTTTCGCATGGATTACCATCATAACCTTCCTTTGTAAGATATATAAATGATCTGAAAAGTTTCGAATCATTTGGAATAGTCCTCGATTTAAGTTTACTTTTTGACCGAAACTAGTGTATAATATAATATGGTTTTTTGACCGAAACTTGCATTTCAAAAAGTTTCATAGAATCTAATTTCAGATTATTCTTTGCATGGACTTCCATTGTAAAATGTAAAAAATGATCTGAAATGTTTAGTATCATCTCGAGCAGTCCTCGATTTATTTTGATTTTTTGACCAATATTAGTATAAACTAGTATATAATATACTATAATTTTTTGACCTAAACTTGCATTTCTAAAAGTTTTATAGAAGCTAATTTTCAGATGATATTTTACATGAACTACCATCATAACCTTCCTTTGTAACATATATAAATGATCTGAAAAGTTTCGTATCATTTGGAATAGTTCTCGATTTAATTTGTCTTTTGGACCGAAACTAGTGTATAATATACTATGGTTTTTTGATCGAAACTTGCATTTCAAAAAGTTTCATAGAATCTAATTTCAGATTATTTTCTGCTTGGACTTCCATTGTAAAATGTAAAAATGATCTGAAAAGTTTAGTATCATTTCGAGCAGTCCTCAATTTAAGTTGATTTTTTGACCGATATTTGTATAAACAAGTGTATAATATACTATAGATTTTTGACCGAAACTTGCATTTCGAAAAGTTTAATAGAAGCTAATTTTCAGATGATTTTTTGCATGGTCTGACATCATAACCTTCCTTTGTAACATATATAAATGATCTGAAAAGTTTCATATCATTTGGAATAGTCCTCGATTTAATTTGACTTTTTGACCGAAACTAGTGTATAATATACTATAGTTATTTTTTAGCGAAACTTGATTTCGAAAAGATTTATATAGCTAATTATAAGATTATATTTTTCATGGACTTCCATCATAAGTGTAGATGTTTAAGAATTGGCAGAATTTTTGACCAAACAAGAAATGTTAAATTCAGTTCAGAATGTCCTATCAGATGTTGGGACATTATCAAACAGAGTATGTGAATTTATTTCAGGATGTCTCATCAGATGTTGGGACATTGTGTGAATAAATTAAGTTCAGTTTTTCAGGATGTCCCAACAGATGTTGAGACATCTCAGACCTGCTACCAGAATTAATTATTGATTAACAGATCAGAGATATTTAAGGAGAACTATCTGGGATTAATTAATGCTGGATAAAAACAGAACAAGGCGCATCTGTAGGGAGTTTTAAATTGAAGATTCAGATTAAAACAGAAGACCTAATGCACCTAGAATATAGGAGGTAACAAACCCTAAATTCAAGGTGACAGTTGCTGCACATTAGGGCTGGATCATTCTACAGAAAGCCCAAAATTCAGATACCTATTTAAACAACAGAAACTCATAGAATTGAGTACGAATTTCAGAAGACTAAATAGGGTGTCTAGTGTTTTAATAGCAGGTTGTTTTTATGTACCACTTTATGAGCTTTTAAGCAAAAGTGCATTTGTGACTTGATTGAAACTGTGAAGTAAGATCAAGCTGTATTGTTTGAAGGATGTCTTCAATTTCTGTAAACTTGTAAACTTGATCACTGGGTGATTGAGGGGGAGTGAGTAGGGTACTCTTATCTAAGTGAGTCTTAGGTAGAAATTGCATTGGGTAAGTATTAAGTGATAGATTAAACAGGGTGGTTTAAGTCTAGAATTAATATTACTAATAGTGGATTTCCTCCTGGCTTGGTAGCCTCCAGATGTAGGTGTGGTTATACACTGAACTGGGTTAACAAACTTCTGTGTTGTTTATGTTTCCTGCTGTTTAAGTTTTGGTTAAATTTGTCAAATGTCCTATTAAGTGTTGGAACATCTCTTAGGACATCTCATTACAGAATTTCAATAAGCTTCCCTCGTAAAATATAAAAATTATCTAAAAAGTTTTGTATCATTTGGAGCAGTCCTCGATTTAATTTGATTTTGACCGATATTTGTATAAACTAGTGTATAATAAACTATAGTTTTTTGACCGAAACATGCATTTCGAAAAGATTTATAGAAGCTAATTTTCAGATGATTTTTCGCATGGATTACCAACATAACCTTCCATTTTAACATATATAAATGATCTGAAAAGTTTCGTATCATTTGGAATAGTCCTCGATTTAAGTTGACTTTTTGACCGAAACTAGTGTATAATATACTATGGTTTTTTGACCGAAACTTGCATTTCAAAAAGTTTCATAGAATCTAATTTCAAATTATTTTTTGCATGGACTTCCATTGTAAAATGTAAAAAATATTCTGAAATGTTTAGTATCATCTCGAGCAGTCCTCGATTTAATTTGATTTTTTGACCAATATTAGTATAAACTAGTATATAATATACTATAATTTTTTGACCTAAACTTGCATTTCAAAAGTTTTATAGAAGCTAATTTTCAGATGATATTTTACATGAACTACCATCATAACCTTCCTTTGTAACATATATAAATGATCTGAAAAGTTTCGTATCATTTGGAATAGTTCTCGATTTAAGTTGACTTTTTGACCGAAACTAGTGTATAATATACTATGGATTTTTGACCGAAACTTGCATTTCAAAAAGTTTCATAGAATCTAATTTCACATTATATTCTGCTTGGACTTCCATTGTAAAATGTAAAAATGATCTGAAAAGTTTAGTATCATTTCGAGCAGTCCTCAATTTAAGTTGATTTTTTGACCGATATTTGTATAAACTAGTGTATAATATACTATAGATTTTTGACCGAAACTTGCATTTCGAAAAGTTTAATAGAAGCTAATTTTCAGATGATTTTTTGCATGGTCTGACATCATAACCTTCCTTTGTAACATATATAAATGATCTGAAAAGTTTCATATCATTTGGAATAGTCCTCGATTTAATTTGACTTTTTGACCGAAACTAGTGTATAATATACTATAGTTATTTTTTACCGAAACTTGATTTCGAAAAGTTTTATAGAAGCTAATTTTAAGATTATATTTTGCATGGACTTCCATCATAACCTTCCCTCGTAAAATATAAAAATTATCTAAAAAGTTTTGTATCATTTGGAGCAGTCCTCGATTTAATTTGATTTTGACCGATATTTGTATAAACTAGTGTATAATAAACTATAGTTTTTTGACCGAAACATGCATTTCGAAAAGTTTTATAGAAGCTAATTTTCAGATGATTTTTCGCATGGATTACCATCATAACCTTCCTTTGTAAGATATATAAATGATCTGAAAAGTTTCATATCATTTGGAATAGTCCTCGATTTAAGTTGACTTTTTGACCGAAACTAGTGTATAATATAATATGGTTTTTTGATCGAAACTTGCATTTCAAAAAGTTTCATAGAATCTAATTTCAGATTATTCTTTGCATGGACTTCCATTGTAAAATGTAAGAAATGATCTGAAATGTTTAGTATCATCTCGAGCAGTCCTCGATTTAATTTGATTTTTTGACCAATATTAGTATAAACTAGTATATAATATACTATAATTTTTTGACCTAAACTTGCATTTCTAAAAGTTTTATAGAAGCTAATTTTCAGATGATATTTTACATGAACTACCATCATAACCTTCCTTTGTAACATATATAAATGATCTGAAAAGTTTCGTATCATTTGGAATAGTTCTCGATTTAATTTGTCTTTTTGACCGAAACTAGTGTATAATATACTATGGTTTTTTGACCGAAACTTGCATTTCAAAAAGTTTCATAGAATCTAATTTTAGATTATTTTCTGCTTGGACTTCCATTGTAAAATGTAAAAATGATCTGAAAAGTTTAGTATCATTTCGAGCAGTCCTCAATTTAAGTTGATTTTTTGACCGATGTTTGTATAAACAAGTGTATAATATACTATAGATTTTTGGCCGAAACTTGCATTTCGAAAAGCTTAATAGAAGCTAATTTTCAGATGATTTTTTGCATGGTCTGACATCATAACCTTCCTTTGTAACATATATAAATGATCTGAAAAGTTTCATATCATTTGGAATAGTCCTCGATTTAATTTTACTTTTTGACCGAAACTAGTGTATAATATACTATAGTTATTTTTTACCGAAACTTGATTTCGAAAAGTTTTATAGAAGCTAATTTTAAGAATATATTTTGCATGGACTTCCATCATAACCTTCCCTCGTAAAATATAAAAATTATCTAAAAATTTTTGTATCATTTGGAGCAGCCCTCGATTTAATTTGATTTTGACCGATATTTGTATAAACTAGTGTATAATAAACTATAGTTTTTTGACCGAAACATGCATTTCGAAAAGTTTTATAGAAGCTAATTTTCAGATGATTTTTCGCATGGATTACCATCATAACTTTCCGTTGTAACATATATAAATGATCTGAAAAGTTTCGTATCATTTGGAATAGTCCTCGATTTAAGTTGACTTTTTGACTGAAACTAGTGTATAATATACTATGGTTTTTTGACCGAAACTTGCATTTCAAAAAGTTTCATAGAATCTAATTTCAGATTATTTTTTGCATGGACTTCCATTGTAAAATGTAAAAAATGATCTGAAATGTTTAGTATCATCTCGAGCATTCCTCGATTTAATTTGATTTTTTGACCAATATTAGTATAAACTAGTATATAATATACTATAATTTTTTGACCTAAACTTGCATTTCTAAAAGTTTTATAGAAGCTAATTTTCAGATGATATTTTGCATGAACTACCATCATAACCTTCCTTTGTAACATATATAAATGATCTGAAAAGTTTCGTATCATTTGGAATAGTTCTCGATTTAATTTGTCTTTTTGACCGAAACTAGTGTATAATATACTATGGTTTTTTGACCGAAACTTGCATTTAAAAAAGTTTCATAGAACCTAATTTCAGATTATTTTTTGCATGGACTTCTATCATAACCTTCCATCGTAAAATGTAAAAATAATCTGAACAGTTTAGTATCATTTCGAGCAGTCCTCGATTTAATTTAATTTTTTAGGACCCATATTAGTATAAACTAGTGTACAATATACTATAGTTTTTTGACCAAAACTTGCATTTCAAAAAGTTTTATAGAATCTAATTTTTAGATGATTTTTTGCATGGACTTCCATCATAAAAATTAAGATGATTTGTTGCATATACTTCTATATAACGTTCCTTTGTAAACATATATAAATGATCTGAAAAGTTTCGTATCATTTGGAACAGTCCTCGATTTAATTTGACTTTTTAACCGAAACTAGTGTATAATATATTATGGTTTTTTTTACCGAAACTTGCATTTCAAAAAGTTTCATTGAATCTAATTTCAGATAATTTTTTTCATGGACTTGCATCATAACGTTCCATCGTAAAATATAAAAATGATATGAAAAGTTTTGTATCATTTCGAGCAGTCCTCGATTTAATTTGATTTTTTGACCGATATTTGTATAAACCAGTGTATAATATACTATAATTTTTTGACCGAAACTTGCATTTCGAAGAGTTTTATAGAATCTAATTTTCAGATGTTTTTTTGCATGGTCTTACATCATAACGTTCCCTCGTAAAATATAATATTTATCTGAAAAGTTTTGTATAATTTCGTGCAGTCCTCGATTTAATTTGATTCTTTGTCCAAAATTAGTATAAACTAGGGTATAATATACTATAGTTTTTTGTCCGAAACTTGCATTTCGAAAAGTTTTATAGAAGCTAATTTTTAGATGATTTTTTGCATGGACTTCTATCATAATCTTCCTTTGATAACATATATAAATGATCTGAGAAGTTTTGTATCATTTGGAACAGTCCTCAATTTAATTGGAATTTTTGATCGAAACTAGTGTATTATGGTTTTTTGACGATACTTGCATTTCGAAAAGTTTCATAGAATCTAATTTTCAGATGATTTTTTGCATGTACTTCCATCAAAACATTCCCTCGTAAAATATAAAAATTATCTGAAAAGTTTCTTATCATTTCAAGTATTCCTCGATTTAATTTGATTTTTGACCGATATTAGTATAAACTAGTGTATAATATACTATAGTTTTTTGACCTAAACTTGCATTTCAAAAAGTTTTATAGAAGCTAATTTTCAGATGATTTTTTGCATGGACTACCATCATAACCTTCCTTTGTAACATATATAAATGATCTGAATAGTTTCGTGTCATTTGGAATATTCCTAGATTTAATTTGACTTTTTGACCGAAACTAGTGTATAATATACTATGGTTTTTTGACCGAAACTTGCATTTCAAAAAGTTTCATAGAATCTAATTTCAGATTATTTTTTGCATGGACTTCCATCATAACCTTCCATCGTAAAATGTAAAAATGATCTGAAAGTTTAGTATCATTTCGAGCAGTTCTCGATTTAATTTAATTTTTTTGACCGATATTAGAATAAGCTAGTGTATAATATACTATAGTTTTTCGACCGAAACTTGCATTTCAAAAAGTTTTATAGAATCTAATTTTCAGATGTTTTTTATGCATGGACTTCCATCGTAAATTATAAAAATGATTTGAAAAGTTTAATATCCTTTCGAGCAGTCCTCGATTTCATTTGATTTTTTGACTGATTTAGTATAAACTAGTGTATAATACTATAGTTTTTTGACCGAAACTTGCATTTTGAAAAGTTTTATAGAAGCGAATTTTAAGATGATTTGTTGCATATACTTCTATATAACGTTCCTTTGTAAACATATATAAATGATCTGAAAACTTTCGTATCATTTGGAACAGTCCTCGATTTAATTTGACTTTTTAACCGAAACTAGTGTATAATATAATATGGTGTTTTGACCGAAACTAGATTATTTTTTGCATGGACTTTTTGTCCGAATATAAAATTTTTTTTGCATGGACTTCAATCATAACCTTCCCTCGTAAAATATAAAAATTATCTTAAAAGTTTTGTATCATTTGGAAAAGTCCTCGATTTAATTTGAATTTTGGAACGAAACTAGTGTATAATATACTATGGTTTTTTGACGAAACTTGCATTTCGAAAAGTTTCATAGAATCTAATTTTCAGGTGATTTTTGTATCATTTGGAAAAGTTTTGTATCATTTGGAAAAGTCCTCGATTTAATTTGATTTTTGACCGATATTAGTATAAACTAGTGTATAATATACTATAGTTTTTTGACCGAAACTTGCATTTCGAAAAGTTTTATAGAAGGGAATTTTAAGATGAATTGTTGCATATACTTTTATATAACGTTCCTTCGTAAACATATATAAATGATCTGAAAAGTTTCGAATCATTTGGAACAGTCCTAAATTTAATTTGACTTTTTGACCGAAACTAGTGTATAATATATTATGGTTTTTTGACCGAAACTAGATTATTTTTTGCATGGACTTTTTGACCGAAACTAGATTATTTTTTGCATGGACTTCAATCATAACCTTCCCACGTAAAATATAAAAATTCTCTGAAACGTTTCGTATCATTTCGAGTAGTCCCCGGTTTAATTTGATTCTTTGATCGAAATTAGTATAAACTAGTGTATAATATACTATAGTTTTTTGACCGAAACTTGCACTTCAAATTGTTTTATAGAAGAAAATTTTCAGATGATTATTTGTATGGACTTCCATCATAACTTTCCTTTGTAACATATATAAATGATCTGAAAAGTTTTGTATCATTTGGAATAGTCCTCGATTTAATTTGACTTTTTGACCAAAACTAGTGTATAATATATTATTGTTTTTTGATCGAAACTTGCATTTCAAAAAGTTTCATTGAGTCTAATTTCAGATAATTTTTTGCATGGACTTGCATGAGAACCTTCCATCGTAAAATATAAAAATTATATGAAACGTTTTCCTTCATTTCGAGCAGTCCTACATTAAATTTGATTTTTAGACCGATATTTGTATAAACTAGTGTATAATATACTATAGTTTTTAGACAGAAACTTGCATTTCGAAAAGTTTTATAGAAGTTTATTTTTAGATGATTTTTTTGCATGGTCTTACATCATAACCTTCCCTTGTAAAATATAAAAATTATCTGAAATATTTCGTATAATTTCGTGCAGTCCTCGATTTAATTTGATTCTTTGTCCGAAATTAGTATAAACTAGTGTATAATATACTACAGTTTTTTGACCGAAACTTGCATTTTGAAAAGTTTTATAGAATCTAATTTCCAGATGATTTTTTGCATGGACTTCTATCATAATCCTCCTTTGTAAACATATATAAATGATCTGAAAAGTTTCGTATAGTTTGGAACAGTCCTAGATTTAATTTGAATTTTTGACAGAAACTAGTGTATAATATACAATGGTTTTTTTGACAAAACTTGCCTTTCGAAAAGTTTCATAGAATCTAATTTTCAGATGATTTTTTGCATGTATTTCCATCATAACCTTCTCTCGTAAAATATAAAAATTATCTGAAAAGTTTCGTATCATTTCGAGTAGTCCTCGACTTAATTTGATTTTTTGACCGATATTACTGTAAACTAGTGTATAATATACTATAGTCTTTTGACCTAAACTTGCAATTCAAAATGTTTTATAGAAGGTAATTTTCAGATGATTTTTTGCATGGACAACCATAATAACCTTCCTTTGTAACATATATAAATGATCTGAAAAGTTTCGTATCATTTGGAATAGTCCTCGATTTAATTTGACATTTTGACCGAAACTTGCATTTCAAAAAGTTTCATAGAATCTAATTTCAGATTATTTTTTGCATGGACTTCCATCATAACCTTCCATCATAAAATGTAATAATGATCTGAAAAGTTTAGTATCATTTCGAGCAGTCCTCGATTTAATGTAATTTTTTTGACCGATATTAGTATAAACTAGTGTATAATATACTGTAGTTTTAGACCGAAACTTGCATTTTAAAAAGTTTTATAGAATCTAATTTTTATATGATTTTTATGCATGGACTTCCATCGTAAAATATAAAAATGATCTGAAAAGTTTCATATCATTTCGAGTTGTTCTCGATTTAATTTGATTTTTTGACCGATATTAGTATAAACGAGTGTATAATATACTATAGTTTTTTGACCGAAACTTGCATTTCGAAAAGTTTTATAGAAGCGGATTTTAAGATGATTTGTTGAATATACTTCTATATAACATTCCTTTGTAAACATATATAAATGATATGAAAAGTTTCGTATCATTTTGAATAGTCCTCGATTTAATTTGACTTTTTGAACCAAACTAGTGTATAATATACTATGGTTTTTTGTCCGAAACTATATTATTTTTTGCATGCAATTTTTGACCGAAACTAGATTATTTTTGCATGGACTTCAATCATAACCTTCCCTTGTAAAATATAAAAATTATCTGAAAAGTTTCGTATCATTTCGAGCAATCTCCGATTTAATTTGATTCTTTGACCGAAATTAGTATAAACTAGTGTATAATATACTATAGTTTTTTGACCGAAACTTGCACTTCAAAACGTTTTATAGAAGCATATTTTCAGGTGATTTTTTGCATGGACTTCCATCATAACCTTCCTTTGTAACATATATAAATGATCTGAAAAGTGTCGTATCATTTGGAATAGTCCTCGATTTAATTTGACTTCATGACCGAAACTAGTGTATAATACATTATGGTTTTTTGACCGAAACTTGCATTTGAAAAAGTTTCATTGAATCTAATTTCAGATAATTTTTTGCATGGACTTTCATCATAACCTTCCATCGTAAAATATAAATATGATATGAAACGTTTTGTATCATTTCGAGCAGTCCTCGATTTAATTTGATTTTTGACCGATATTTGTATAAACTAGCGTATAATATACTATAGTTTTTTGACCGAAACTTGTATTTCAAAAAGTTTAATAGAAGCTAATTTTCCGATGATTTTTTGCATGGTCTTTCATCATAACCTTCCCTCGTAAAATATAAAAATTATCTGAAAACTTTCGTATAATTTCGTGCAGTCCTCGATTTAATTTGATTCTTTGTCTGAAATTAGTATAAACTAGTGTATAATATACTATAGTTTTTTGACCGAAACTTGCATTTCGAAAAGTTTTATAGAAGCTAATTTTCAGATGATTTTTTGCATGGACTTCTATCATAATCTTCCATTGTAAACATATATAGATGATCTGAAAAGTTTCGTATCATTTGGAACAGTCCTCGATTTAATTTGAATTTTTGAACGAAACTAGTGTATAATATACTATGGTTTTTTGACGAAACTTGCATTTCGAAAAGATTCATAGAATCTAATTTTCAGATGATTTTTTGCATGTACTTCCATCATAACCTTCCCTCGTAAAATATAAAAACTATCTGAAAAGTTTCGTATCATTTCGAGTAGTTCTCGATTTAATTTGATTTTTTGACCGATATTAGTATAAACTAGTGTATCATATACTATAGTTTTTTGACCTAAACTTGCATTTCAAAAAGTTTTATAGAAGCTAATTTTCAGATGATTTTTTGCATGGACTACCATCATAACCTTCCTTTGTAACATATATAAATGATCTGAAATGTTTCGTGTCATTTTGAATATTCCTAGATTTAATTTGACTTTTTGACCGAAACTAGTGTATAATATACTATGGTTTTTTGACCGAAACTTGCATTTCAAAAAGTTTCATAGAATCTAATTTCAGATTATTTTTTGCATGGACTTCCATCATAACCTTCCATCGTTAAATGTAAAAATGATCTGAAAGTTCAGTATCATTTCGAGCAGTCCTCGATTTAATTTAATTTTTTTGACCGATATTAGAATAAACTAGTGTATAATATACTATAGTTTTTTGACCGAAACTTGCATTTCAAAATGTTTTATAGAATCTAATTTTCAGATGTTTTTTTTGCATGGACTTCCATCGTAAATAATAAAAATGATTTGAAAAGCTTAATATCATTTCGAGCATATCTCGATTTAATTTGATTTTTTGACTGATTTAGTATAAACTAGTGTATAATATACTATAGTTTTTTGACCGAAACTTGCATTTTGAAAAGTTTTATAGAAGCGAATTTTAAGATGAATTGTTGCATATACTTCTATATAATATTCCTTTGTAAACATATATAAATGATCTGAAAAGTTTTGTATCATTTGGAACAGTCCTCAATTTAATTTGACTTTTTGACCGAAACTAGTGTATAATATACTATGGTGTTTTGACCGAAACTAGATTATTTTTTGCATGGCTTTTTGTCCGAAACTAGATTATTTTTTGCATGGACTTCAATCATAACCTTCCCTCGTAAAATATAAAAATTATCTGAAAATTTTTTGTATCATTTGGAAAAGTCCTCGATTAAATTTGAATTTTTGTACGAAACTAGTGTATAATATACTATGGTTTTTTTGACGAAACTTGCATTTCGAAAAGTTTCATAGAATCTAATTTTCAGATGATTTTTTGTATGTACTTCCATCATAACCTCCCCTCGTAAAATATTAAAATTATCTGAAACGTTTCGTATCATTTCGAGCAATCCTCGATTTAATTTGATTATTTGACCGATATTAGTATAAACTAGTGTATAATATACTATAGTTTTTTGACCTAAACTTGCATTTCAAAAAGTTTTATAGAAGCTAATTTTCAGATGATTTTTTGCATGGACAACCATCATAACCTTCCTTTATAACATATATAAATGATCTGAAAAGTTTTGTATCATTTGGAATAGTCCTCGATTTAATTTGACTTTTTGACCGAAACTAGTGTATAATATACTATGGTTTTTTGACCGAAACTTGCATTTCAAAACGTTTCATAGAATCTAATTTCAGATTATTTTTTGCATGGACTTCCATCTTAACTTTCCATTGTAAAATGTAAAAATGATCTGAAAAGTTTAGTATCATTTCGAGCAATCCTCAATTTTATTTAATTTTTTTGACCGATAATAGTATAAACTAGTGTATAATATACTATTGTTTTTTGACCGAAACTTGCATTTCAAAAAGTTTTATAGAATCTAATTTTCAGATGATTTTTTGCATGGACTTCCATCATAAAATATAAAAATGATCTGAAAAGTTGAAAATCATTTCGAGCAGTCCTCGATTTAATTTGATTTTTGACCGATATTAGTATAAACTAGTGTATAATATACTATAGTTTTTTGACCGAAACTTGCATTTCGAAAAGTTTTATAGAAGCGAATTTTAAGATGATTTGTTGCATATACTTTTATATAAAGTTCCTTCGTAAACATATATAAATGATCTGAAAAGTTTCGTATCATTTGGAACATTCCTCGATTTAATTTGACTTTTTGACCGAAACTAGTATGTAATATACTATGGTGTTTTGACCGAAACTAGATTATTTTTTGCATTGACTTTTTGTCTGAAACTAGATTAATTTTTGCATGGACTTCAATCATAACCTTCCCTCGTAAAATATAAAAATTTTCTGAAACATTTCATATCATTTTGAGCAGTCCCCGATTTAATTTGATTCTTTGACCGAAATTAGTATAAACTAGTGTATGATATACTATAGTTTTTTGACCGAAACTTGCACTTCAAAAAGTTTTATAGAATTAAATTTTCAGATGATTTTTTTGCATGGACTTCCATCATAACCATCCTTTGTAACATATATAAATGATCTGAAAATTTTCGTGTCATTTGGAATAGTCCTCAATTTAATTTGACTTCTTGACCGATACTGGTGTATAATATATTATGTTTTTTTGACCGAAACTTGCATTTCAAAAATTTTAATTGAATCTAATTTCAGATAATTTTTTGCATTGACTTACATCATAACCTTCCATCGTAAAATTTTAAAATCATATGAAAAGTTTTGTATCATTTCGAGCAGTCCTCGATTTAATTTGATTTTTTGACCGATATTTGTATAAACTAGTGTATAATATACTATAGTTTTTTGACCGAAACTTGCAGTACGAAAAGTTTTATATAAGCTAATTTTCAGATGATTTTTTGCAAGGTCTTACATCATAATCTTCCCTTGTAAAATATAAAAAAAATCTGCAAAATTTCGTATAATTTCATGCAGTCCTCGATTTAATTTGATTCTTTGTCTGAAATTAGTATAAACTAGTGTATAATATACTATAGTTTTTTGGCCGAAACTTGCATTTCGAAAAGTTTTATAGAAGCCAATTTTAAGATGATTTTTTGCATGGACTTCTATCATAATCTTCCTTTGTAAACATATATAAATGATCTGAAAAGTTTTGTATCATTTGGAACAGTTCTCGATTTAATTTGAATTTTTGACCTAACCTAGTGTAAAATATACTATGGTTTTTTGACAAAACTGGCATTTCGAAAAGTTTCATAGAATCTAATTTTCAGATGATTTTTTGTATGTACTTCCATCATAACCTCCCCTCGTAAAATATTAAAAATTATCTGAAAAGTTTCGTATCATTTCGAGGAGTCCTCAATTTAATTTGATTTTTTGACCGATATTAGTAAAAACTAGTGTATAATATACTATAGTTTTTTGACCTAAACTTGCATTTCAAAAAGTTTTATAGAAGCTAATTTTCAGATGATTTTTTACATGGACAACCATCATAACCTTCCTTTGTAACATATACAAATGATCTGAAAAGTTTTGTCTCATTTGGAATAGTCCTGGATTTAATTTGACTTTTTGATCGAAACTAGTGTATAATATAATATGGTTTTTTGACCGAAATTTGAATTTCAAAAAGTTTTATAGAATCTGATTTCAGATTATTTTTTGCATGGACTTCCATCATAACTTTCCATCGTAAAATTTAAAAATGATCTGAAAAGTTTAGTATCATTTCGAGCAATCCTCGATTTAATTTAATTTTTTTGACCGATAATAGTATAAACTAGTGTATAATATACTATAGTTTTTTGACCGAAACTTGCATTTCAAAAAGTTTTATTGAATCTAATTTTCAGATTATTTTTTGCATGGACTTCCATCATAAAATATAAAAATGATCTGAAAAGTTTAAAATCATTTCGAGCAGTCCTCGATTTAATTTGATTTTTGACCGATATTAGTATAAACTAGTGTATAATATACTATAGTTTTTTGACCAAAACTTGCATT
This sequence comes from Lathyrus aphaca, assembly GCA_963966055.1. NCBI lineage: Eukaryota > Viridiplantae > Streptophyta > Magnoliopsida > Fabales > Fabaceae > Lathyrus > Lathyrus aphaca. Next base: position 40,036,009 of record OZ014523.1, read on the forward strand.
TTGATAAGTTTTATAGAAGCGAATTTTAAGTTGATTTGTTGCATATACTTTTATATAACGTTCCTTCGTAAACATATATAAATAATCTGAAAAGTTTCGTATCATTTGGAACAGTCCTCGATTTAATTTGACATTTTGACCTAAACTAGTGTATAATATACTATGGTTTTTTAACCGAAACTAGATTATTTTTTGCATGGACTTTTTGTCCGAAACTAGATTATTTTTTTAATAGACTTCAATCATAACCTTCCCTCGTAAAATATAAAAATTATCTGAAACGTTTCATATCATTTTGAGCAGTCCCCGATTTAATTTGATTCTTTGACCGGAATTAGTATAAACTAGTGTATGATATACTATAGTTTTTTGACCGAAACTTGCACTTCAAAAAGTTTTATAGAAGTAAATTTTTATATGATTTTTTGCATGGATTTCTATCATAACCATCCTATGTAACATATATAAATGATCTGAAAAGTTTCATATCATTTTGAATAGTCCTCGATTTAAATTGACTTCTTGACCGGAATTGGTGTATAATATATTATAGTTTTTGACTAAAACTTGCATTTCAAATATTTTCTATGAATCTAATTTCAGATAATTATTTTTGCATGGACTTACATCATAACCTTCCATCGTAATATATTAAAATGATATGAAAAGTTTTATATCATTTCGAGCAGTCCTCGATTTAATTTGATTTTTTGAACGGTATTTGTATAAACTAGTGTATAATATACTATAGTTTTTTGACCGAAACTTGCCGTACGAAAAGTTTTATATAAGCTAATTTTCAGATGATTTTTTGCAAGGTCTTACATCATAACCTTCCTTCGTAAAATATAAAAAAAATCTGAAAAATTTCGTATAATTTCATGCAGTCCTCGATTTAATTTGATTCTTTGTCTGAAATTAGTATAAACTAGTGTATAATATACTATAGTTTTTTGTCCGAAACTTGCATTTCGAAAAGTTTTATAGAAGCTAATTTTAAGATGATTTTTTGCATGGACTGCTATCATAATCTTCCTTTGTAAACATATATAGATGATCTGAAAAGTTTCGTATCATTTGGAACAGTCCTCGATTTAATTTGAATTTTTGAACAAAACTAGTGTATAATATACTATGGTTTTTTGACGAAACTTGCATTTCGAAAAGTTTCATAGAATCTAATTTTCAGATGATTTTTTGCATGTACTTCCATCATAACCTTCCCTCGTAAAATATAAAAACTATCTGAAAAGTTTCGTATCATTTCGAGTAGTTCTCGATTTAATTTGATTTTTTGACCGATATTAGTATAAACTAGTGTATAATATACTATAGTTTTTTGACCTAAACTTGCATTTCAAAAAGTTTTATAGAAGCTAATTTTCAGATGATTTTTTGCATGGACTACCATCATAACCTTCCTTTGTAACATATATAAATGATCTGAAAAGTTTCGTGTCATTTTGAATATTCCTAGATTTAATTTGACTTTTTGACCGAAACTAGTGTATAATATACTATGGTTTTTTGACCGAAACTTGCATTTCAAAAAGTTTCATAGAATCTAATTTCAGATTATTTTTTGCATGGACTTCCATCATAACCTTCCATCGTAAAATGTAAAAATGATCTGAAAGTTCAGTATCATTTTGAGCAGTCCTCGATTTAATTTAATTTTTTTGACCGATATTAGAATAAACTAGTGTATAATATACTATAGTTTTTTGACGGAAACTTGCATTTCAAAATGTTTTATAGAATCTAATTTTCAGATGTTTTTTTTGCATGGACTTCCATCGTAAATAATAAAAATGATTTGAAAAGCTTAATATCATTTCGACCAGTCCTCGATTTAATTTGATTTTTTGACTGATTTAGTATAAACTAGTGTATAATATACTATAGTTTTTTGATCGAAACTTGCATTTTGAAAAGTTTTATAGAAGCGAATTTTAAGATGAATTGTTGCATATACTTCTATATAATATTCCTTTGTAAACATATATAAATGATCTGAAAAGTTTTGTATCATTTGGAACAGTCCTCAATTTAATTTGACTTTTTGACCGAAACTAGTGTATAATATACTATGGTGTTTTGACCGAAATTAGATTATTTTTTGCATGGCTTTTTGTCCGAAACTAGATTATTTTTTGCATGGACTTCAATCATAACCTTCCCTCGTAAAATATAAAAATTATCTGAAAATTTTTTGTATCATTTGGAAAAGTCCTCGATTAAATTTGAATTTTTGTACGAAACTAGTGTATAATATACTATGGTTTTTTTGACGAAACTTGCATTTCGAAAAGTTTCATAGAATCTAATTTTCAGATGATTTTTTGTATGTACTTCCATCATAACCTCCCCTCGTAAAATATTAAAATTATCTGAAACGTTTCGTATCATTTCGAGCAATCCTCGATTTAATTTGATTATTTGACCGATATTAGTATAAACTAGTGTATAATATACTATAGTTTTTTGACCTAAACTTGCATTTCAAAAAGTTTTATAGAAGCTAATTTTCAGATGATTCTTTGCATGGACAACCATCATAACCTTCCTTTATAACATATATAAATGATCTGAAAACTTTTGTATCATTTGGAATAGTCCTCGATTTAATTTGACTTTTTGACCGAAACTAGTGTATAATATACTATGGTTTTTTGACCGAAACTTGCATTTCAAAACGTTTCATAGAATCTAATTTCAGATTATTTTTTGCATGGACTTCCATCATAACTTTCCATTGTAAAATGTAAAAATGATCTGAAAAGTTTAGTATCATTTCGAGCAATCCTCAATTTTATTTAATTTTTTTGACCGATAATAGTATAAACTAGTGTATAATATACTATTGTTTTTTGACCGAAACTTGCATTTCAAAAAGTTTTATAGAATCTAATTTTCAGATGATTTTTTGCATGGACTTCCATCATAAAATATAAAAATGATCTGAAAAGTTTAAAATCATTTCGAGCAGTCCTCGATTTAATTTGTTTTTTGACCGATATTAGTATAAACTAGTGTATAATATACTATAGTTTTTTGACCGAAACTTGCATTTCGAAAAGTTTTATAGAAGCGAATTTTAAGATGATTTGTTGCATATACTTTTATATAAAGTTCCTTCGTAAACATATATAAATGATCTGAAAAGTTTCGTATCATTTGGAACATTCCTCGATTTAATTTGACTTTTTGACCGAAACTAGTATGTAATATACTATGGTGTTTTGACCGAAACTAGATTATTTTTTGCATTGACTTTTTGTCTGAAACTAGATTAATTTTTGCATGGACTTCAATCATAACCTTCCCTCGTAAAGTATAAAACTTTTCTGAAACATTTCATATCATTTTGAGCAGTCCCCGATTTAATTTGATTCTTTGACCGAAATTAGTATAAACTAGTGTATGATATACTATAGTTTTTTGACCGAAACTTGCACTTCAAAAAGTTTTATAGAAGTAAATTTTTATATGATTTTTTGCATGGATTTCTATCATAACCATCCTATGTAACATATATAAATGATCTGAAAAGTTTCATATCATTTTGAATAGTCCTCGATTTAAATTGACTTCTTGACCGGAATTGGTGTATAATATATTATAGTTTTTGACTAAAACTTGCATTTCAAATATTTTCTATGAATCTAATTTCAGATAATTATTTTTGCATGGACTTACATCATAACCTTCCATCGTAATATATTAAAATGATATGAAAAGTTTTATATCATTTCGAGCAGTCCTCGATTTAATTTGATTTTTTGAACGGTATTTGTATAAACTAGTGTATAATATACTATAGTTTTTTGACCGAAACTTGCCGTACGAAAAGTTTTATATAAGCTAATTTTCAGATGATTTTTTGCAAGGTCTTACATCATAACCTTCCCTCGTAAAATATAAAAAAAATCTGAAAAATTTCGTATAATTTCATGCAGTCCTCGATTTAATTTGATTCTTTGTCTGAAATTAGTATAAACTAGTGTATAATATACTATAGTTTTTTGTCCGAAACTTGCATTTCGAAAAGTTTTATAGAAGCTAATTTTAAGATGATTTTTTGCATGGACTGCTATCATAATCTTCCTTTGTAAACATATATAGATGATCTGAAAAGTTTCGTATCATTTGGAACAGTCCTCGATTTAATTTGAATTTTTGAACGAAACTAGTGTATAATATACTATGGTTTTTTGACGAAACTTGCATTTCGAAAAGTTTCATAGAATCTAATTTTCAGATGATTTTTTGCATGTACTTCCATCATAACCTTCCCTCGTAAAATATAAAAACTATCTGAAAAGTTTCGTATCATTTCGAGTAGTTCTCGATTTAATTTGATTTTTTGACCGATATTAGTATAAACTAGTGTATAATATACTATAGTTTTTTGACCTAAACTTGCATTTCAAAAAGTTTTATAGAAGCTAATTTTCAGATGATTTTTTGCATGGACTACCATCATAACCTTCCTTTGTAACATATATAAATGATCTGAAAAGTTTCGTGTCATTTTGAATATTCCTAGATTTAATTTGACTTTTTGACCGAAACTAGTGTATAATATACTATGGTTTTTTGACCGAAACTTGCATTTCAAAAAGTTTCATAGAATCTAATTTCAGATTATTTTTTGCATGGACTTCCATCATAACCTTCCATCGTAAAATGTAAAAATGATCTGAAAGTTCAGTATCATTTTGAGCAGTCCTCGATTTAATTTAATTTTTTTGACCGATATTAGAATAAACTAGTGTATAATATACTATAGTTTTTTGACGGAAACTTGCATTTCAAAATGTTTTATAGAATCTAATTTTCAGATGTTTTTTTTGCATGGACTTCCATCGTAAATAATAAAAATGATTTGAAAAGCTTAATATCATTTCGAGCAGTCCTCGATTTAATTTGATTTTTTGACTGATTTAGTATAAACTAGTGTATAATATACTATAGTTTTTTGATCGAAACTTGCATTTTGAAAAGTTTTATAGAAGCGAATTTTAAGATGAATTGTTGCATATACTTCTATATAATATTCCTTTGTAAACATATATAAATGATCTGAAAAGTTTTGTATCATTTGGAACAGTCCTCAATTTAATTTGACTTTTTGACCGAAACTAGTGTATAATATACTATGGTGTTTTGACCGAAATTAGATTATTTTTTGCATGGCTTTTTGTCCGAAACTAGATTATTTTTTGCATGGACTTCAATCATAACCTTCCCTCGTAAAATATAAAAATTATCTGAAAATTTTTTGTATCATTTGGAAAAGTCCTCGATTAAATTTGAATTTTTGTACGAAACTAGTGTATAATATACTATGGTTTTTTTGACGAAACTTGCATTTCGAAAAGTTTCATAGAATCTAATTTTCAGATGATTTTTTGTATGTACTTCCATCATAACCTCCCCTCGTAAAATATTAAAATTATCTGAAACGTTTCGTATCATTTCGAGCAATCCTCGATTTAATTTGATTATTTGACCGATATTAGTATAAACTAGTGTATAATATACTATAGTTTTTTGACCTAAACTTGCATTTCAAAAAGTTTTATAGAAGCTAATTTTCAGATGATTCTTTGCATGGACAACCATCATAACCTTCCTTTATAACATATATAAATGATCTGAAAACTTTTGTATCATTTGGAATAGTCCTCGATTTAATTTGACTTTTTGACCGAAACTAGTGTATAATATACTATGGTTTTTTGACCGAAACTTGCATTTCAAAACGTTTCATAGAATCTAATTTCAGATTATTTTTTGCATGGACTTCCATCATAACTTTCCATTGTAAAATGTAAAAATGATCTGAAAAGTTTAGTATCATTTCGAGCAATCCTCAATTTTATTTAATTTTTTTGACCGATAATAGTATAAACTAGTGTATAATATACTATTGTTTTTTGACCGAAACTTGCATTTCAAAAAGTTTTATAGAATCTAATTTTCAGATGATTTTTTGCATGGACTTCCATCATAAAATATAAAAATGATCTGAAAAGTTTAAAATCATTTCGAGCAGTCCTCGATTTAATTTGTTTTTTGACCGATATTAGTATAAACTAGTGTATAATATACTATAGTTTTTTGACCGAAACTTGCATTTCGAAAAGTTTTATAGAAGCGAATTTTAAGATGATTTGTTGCATATACTTTTATATAAAGTTCCTTCGTAAACATATATAAATGATCTGAAAAGTTTCGTATCATTTGGAACATTCCTCGATTTAATTTGACTTTTTGACCGAAACTAGTATGTAATATACTATGGTGTTTTGACCGAAACTAGATTATTTTTTGCATTGACTTTTTGTCTGAAACTAGATTAATTTTTGCATGGACTTCAATCATAACCTTCCCTCGTAAAGTATAAAACTTTTCTGAAACATTTCATATCATTTTGAGCAGTCCCCGATTTAATTTGATTCTTTGACCGAAATTAGTATAAACTAGTGTATGATATACTATAGTTTTTTGACCGAAACTTGCACTTCAAAAAGTTTTATAGAAGTAAATTTTTATATGATTTTTTGCATGGATTTCTATCATAACCATCCTATGTAACATATATAAATGATCTGAAAAGTTTCATATCATTTTGAATAGTCCTCGATTTAAATTGACTTCTTGACCGGAATTGGTGTATAATATATTATAGTTTTTGACTAAAACTTGCATTTCAAATATTTTCTATGAATCTAATTTCAGATAATTATTTTTGCATGGACTTACATCATAACCTTCCATCGTAATATATTAAAATGATATGAAAAGTTTTATATCATTTCGAGCAGTCCTCGATTTAATTTGATTTTTTGAACGGTATTTGTATAAACTAGTGTATAATATACTATAGTTTTTTGACCGAAACTTGCCGTACGAAAAGTTTTATATAAGCTAATTTTCAGATGATTTTTTGCAAGGTCTTACATCATAACCTTCCCTCGTAAAATATAAAAAAAATCTGAAAAATTTCGTATAATTTCATGCAGTCCTCGATTTAATTTGATTCTTTGTCTGAAATTAGTATAAACTAGTGTATAATATACTATAGTTTTTTGTCCGAAACTTGCATTTCGAAAAGTTTTATAGAAGCTAATTTTAAGATGATTTTTTGCATGGACTGCTATCATAATCTTCCTTTGTAAACATATATAGATGATCTGAAAAGTTTCGTATCATTTGGAACAGTCCTCGATTTAATTTGAATTTTTGAACGAAACTAGTGTATAATATACTATGGTTTTTTGACGAAACTTGCATTTCGAAAAGTTTCATAGAATCTAATTTTCAGATGATTTTTTGCATGTACTTCCATCATAACCTTCCCTCGTAAAATATAAAAACTATCTGAAAAGTTTCGTATCATTTCGAGTAGTTCTCGATTTAATTTGATTTTTTGACCGATATTAGTATAAACTAGTGTATAATATACTATAGTTTTTTGACCTAAACTTGCATTTCAAAAAGTTTTATAGAAGCTAATTTTCAGATGATTTTTTGCATGGACTACCATCATAACCTTCCTTTGTAACATATATAAATGATCTGAAAAGTTTCGTGTCATTTTGAATATTCCTAGATTTAATTTGACTTTTTGACCGAAACTAGTGTATAATATACTATGGTTTTTTGACCGAAACTTGCATTTCAAAAAGTTTCATAGAATCTAATTTCAGATTATTTTTTGCATGGACTTCCATCATAACCTTCCATCGTAAAATGTAAAAATGATCTGAAAGTTCAGTATCATTTTGAGCAGTCCTCGATTTAATTTAATTTTTTTGACCGATATTAGAATAAACTAGTGTATAATATACTATAGTTTTTTGACGGAAACTTGCATTTCAAAATGTTTTATAGAATCTAATTTTCAGATGTTTTTTTTGCATGGACTTCCATCGTAAATAATAAAAATGATTTGAAAAGCTTAATATCATTTCGAGCAGTCCTCGATTTAATTTGATTTTTTGACTGATTTAGTATAAACTAGTGTATAATATACTATAGTTTTTTGATCGAAACTTGCATTTTGAAAAGTTTTATAGAAGCGAATTTTAAGATGAATTGTTGCATATACTTCTATATAATATTCCTTTGTAAACATATATAAATGATCTGAAAAGTTTTGTATCATTTGGAACAGTCCTCAATTTAATTTGACTTTTTGACCGAAACTAGTGTATAATATACTATGGTGTTTTGACCGAAATTAGATTATTTTTTGCATGGCTTTTTGTCCGAAACTAGATTATTTTTTGCATGGACTTCAATCATAACCTTCCCTCGTAAAATATAAAAATTATCTGAAAATTTTTTGTATCATTTGGAAAAGTCCTCGATTAAATTTGAATTTTTGTACGAAACTAGTGTATAATATACTATGGTTTTTTTGACGAAACTTGCATTTCGAAAAGTTTCATAGAATCTAATTTTCAGATGATTTTTTGTATGTACTTCCATCATAACCTCCCCTCGTAAAATATTAAAATTATCTGAAACGTTTCGTATCATTTCGAGCAATCCTCGATTTAATTTGATTATTTGACCGATATTAGTATAAACTAGTGTATAATATACTATAGTTTTTTGACCTAAACTTGCATTTCAAAAAGTTTTATAGAAGCTAATTTTCAGATGATTCTTTGCATGGACAACCATCATAACCTTCCTTTATAACATATATAAATGATCTGAAAACTTTTGTATCATTTGGAATAGTCCTCGATTTAATTTGACTTTTTGACCGAAACTAGTGTATAATATACTATGGTTTTTTGACCGAAACTTGCATTTCAAAACGTTTCATAGAATCTAATTTCAGATTATTTTTTGCATGGACTTCCATCATAACTTTCCATTGTAAAATGTAAAAATGATCTGAAAAGTTTAGTATCATTTCGAGCAATCCTCAATTTTATTTAATTTTTTTGACCGATAATAGTATAAACTAGTGTATAATATACTATTGTTTTTTGACCGAAACTTGCATTTCAAAAAGTTTTATAGAATCTAATTTTCAGATGATTTTTTGCATGGACTTCCATCATAAAATATAAAAATGATCTGAAAAGTTTAAAATCATTTCGAGCAGTCCTCGATTTAATTTGTTTTTTGACCGATATTAGTATAAACTAGTGTATAATATACTATAGTTTTTTGACCGAAACTTGCATTTCGAAAAGTTTTATAGAAGCGAATTTTAAGATGATTTGTTGCATATACTTTTATATAAAGTTCCTTCGTAAACATATATAAATGATCTGAAAAGTTTCGTATCATTTGGAACATTCCTCGATTTAATTTGACTTTTTGACCGAAACTAGTATGTAATATACTATGGTGTTTTGACCGAAACTAGATTATTTTTTGCATTGACTTTTTGTCTGAAACTAGATTAATTTTTGCATGGACTTCAATCATAACCTTCCCTCGTAAAGTATAAAACTTTTCTGAAACATTTCATATCATTTTGAGCAGTCCCCGATTTAATTTGATTCTTTGACCGAAATTAGTATAAACTAGTGTATGATATACTATAGTTTTTTGACCGAAACTTAAACTTCAAAAAGTTTTATAGAATTAAATTTTTAGATGATTTTTTTGCATGGACTTCCATCATAACCATCCTTTGTAACATATATAAATGATCTGAAAAGTTTCGTGTCATTTGGAATAGTCCTCAATTTAATTTGACTTCTTGACCGATACTGGTGTATAATATATTATGGTTTTTTGACAGAAACTTGCATTTCAAAAATTTTAATTGAATCTAATTTCAGATAATTTTTTGCATTGACTTACATCATAACCTTCCATCGTAAAATTTTAAAATCATATGAAAAGTTTTGTATCATTTCGAGCAGTCCTCGATTTAATTTGATTTTTTGACCGATATTTGTATAAACTAGTGTATAATATACTATAGTTTTTTGACCGAAACTTGCAGTACGAAAAGTTTTATATAAGCTAATTTTCAGATGATTTTTTGCAAGGTCTTACATCATAATCTTCCCTCGTAAAATAAAAAAAAAATCTGCAAAATTTCGTATAATTTCATGCAGTCCTCGATTTAATTTGATTCTTTGTCTGAAATTAGTATAAACTAGTGTATAATATACTATAGTTTTTTGGCCGAAACTTGCATTTCGAAAAGTTTTATAGAAGCTAATTTTAAGATGATTTTTTGCATGGACTTCTATCATAATCTTCCTTTGTAAACATATATAAATGATCTGAAAAGTTTTGTATCATTTGGAACAGTTCTCGATTTAATTTGAATTTTTGACCTAACCTAGTGTATAATATACTATAGTTTTTTGGCCGAAACTTGCATTTCGAAAAGTTTTATAGAAGCTAATTTTAAGATGATTTTTTGCATGGACTTCTATCATAATCTTCCTTTGTAAACATATATAAATGATCTGAAAAGTTTTGTATCATTTGGAACAGTTCTCGATTTAATTTGAATTTGGAAAAGTTTCATAGAATCTAATTTTCAGATGATTTTTTGTATGTACTTCCATCATAACCTCCCCTCGTAAAATATTAAAAATTATCTGAAAAGTTTCGTATCATTTCGAGGAGTCCTCAATTTAATTTGATTTTTTGACCGATATTAGTAAAAACTAGTGTATAATATACTATAGTTTTTTGACCTAAACTTGCATTTCAAAAAGTTTTATAGAAGCTAATTTTCAGATGATTTTTTACATGGACAACCATCATAACCTTCCTTTGTAACATATACAAATGATCTGAAAAGTTTTGTCTCATTTGGAATAGTCCTGGATTTAATTTGACTTTTTGATCGAAACTAGTGTATAATATAATATGGTTTTTTGACCGAAATTTGAATTTCAAAAAGTTTTATAGAATCTGATTTCAGATTATTTTTTGCATGGACTTCCATCATAACTTTCCATTGTAAAATTTAAAAATGATCTGAAAAGTTTAGTATCATTTCGAGCAATCCTCGATTTAATTTAATTTTTTTGACCGATAATAGTATAAACTAGTGTATAATATACTATAGTTTTTTGACCGAAACTTGCATTTCAAAAAGTTTTATTGAATCTAATTTTCAGATTTTTTTTTGCATGGACTTCCATCATAAAATATAAAAATGATCTGAAAAGTTTAAAATCATTTCGAGCAGTCCTCGATTTAATTTGATTTTTGACCGATATTAGTATAAACTAGTGTATAATATACAATAGTTTTTTGACCAAAACTTGCATTTTGAAAAGTTTTATAGAAGCGAATTTTAAGTTGATTTGTTGCATATACTTTTATATAACGTTCCTTCGTAAACATATATAAATAATCTGAAAAGTTTCGTATCATTTGGAACAGTCCTCGATTTAATTTGACATTTTGACCTAAACTAGTGTATAATATACTATGGTTTTTTAACCGAAACTAGATTATTTTTTGCATGGACTTTTTGTCCGAAACTAGATTATTTTTTTTATAGACTTCAATCATAACCTTCCCTCGTAAAATATAAAAATTATCTGAAACGTTTCATATCATTTTGAGCAGTCCCCGATTTAATTTGATTCTTTGACCGAAATTAGTATAAACTAGTGTATGATATACTATAGTTTTTTGACCGAAACTTGCACTTCAAAAAGTTTTATAGAAGTAAATTTTTATATGATTTTTTGAATGGATTTCTATCATAACCATCCTATGTAACATATATAAATGATCTGAAAAGTTTCATATCATTTTGAATAGTCCTCGATTTAAATTGACTTCTTGACCGAAATTGGTGTATAATATATTATAGTTTTTGACTAAAACTTGCATTTCAAATATTTTCTATGAATCTAATTTCAGATAATTATTTTTGCATGGACTTACATCATAACCTTCCATCGTAAAATATTAAAATGATATGAAAAGTTTTATATCATTTCGAGCAGTCCTTGATTTAATTTGATTTTTTGAACGATATTTGTATAAACTAGTGTATAATATACTATAGTTTTTTGACCGAAACTTGCCGTACGAAAAGTTTTATATAAGCTAATTTTCAGATGATTTTTTGCAAGGTCTTACATCATAACCTTCCCTCGTAAAATATAAAAAAAATCTGAAAAATTTCGTATAATTTCATGCAGTCCTCGATTTAATTTGATTCTTTGTCTGAAATTAGTATAAACTAGTGTATAATATACTATATTTTTTTGGCCGAAACTTGCATTTCGAAAAGTTTTATAGAAGCTAATTTTAAGATGATTTTTTGCATGGACTGCTATCATAATCTTCCTTTGTAAACATATATAAATGATCTGAAAAGTTTTGTATAATTTGGAACAGTTCTCGATTTAATTTGAATTTTTGACCGAACCTAGTGTATAATATACTATGGTTTTTTGACGAAACTTGCATTTCGAAAAGTTTCATAGAATCTAATTTTCAGATGATTTTTTGTATGTACTTCCATCATAACCTCCCCTCGTAAAATATTAAAATTATCTGAAAAGTTTCGTATCATTTCGAGCAATCCTCAATTTAATTTGATTTTTTGACCGATATTAGTATAAACTAGTGTATAATATACTATAGTTTTTTGACCTAAACTTGCATTTCAAAATGTTTTATAGAAGCTAATTTTCAAATAATATTTTGCATGGACAACCATCATAACCTTCCTTTGTAACATATATAAATGATCTGAAAAGTTTTGTATTATTTGGAATAGTCCTCGATTTAATTTGACTTTTTGACCGAAACTAGTGTATAATATACTATGGTTTTTTGACAGAAACTTGCATTTCAAAAAGTTTCATAGAATCTAATTTCAGAATATTTTTTGCATGGACTTCCAACATAACTTTCCATCGTAAAATGTAAAAATGATCTGTAAAGTTTGGTATCATTTCGAGCAATCCTCGATTTAATTTAATTTTTTTGGACCGATAATAGTATAAACTAGTGTATAATATACTATAGTTTTTAGACCGAAACTTGCATTTCAAAAAGTTTTATAGAATCTAATTTTCAGATGATTTTTTGCATGGACTTCCATCATAAAATATAAAAATGATCTGAAAAGATTAAAATCATTTCGAGCAGTCCTCGATTTAATTTGATTTTTGACCGATATTAGTATAAACTTGTGTATAATATACTATAGTTTTTTGACCGAAACTTGCATTTCGAAAAGTTTTATAGAAAGGAATTTTAAGATGATTTGTTGCATATACTTTTATATAACGTTCCTTCGTAAACATATATAAATGATCTGAAAAGTTTCGAATCATTTGGAACAGTCCTCAATTTAATTTGACTTTTTGACCGAAACTAGTGTATAATATACTATGGTTTTTTGACCGAAACTAGATTATTTTTTGCATGGACTTTTTGACCGAAACTAGATTATTTTTTGCATGGACTTCAATCATAACCTTCCCACGTAAAATATAAAAATTATCTGAAAAGTTTCGTATAATTTCGAGTAGTCCCCGGTTTAATTTGATTCTTTGATCGAAATTAGTATAAACTAGTGTATAATATACTATAGTTTTTTGACCGAAACTTGCACTTCAAATTGTTTTATAGAAGAAAAATTTTAGATGATTATTTGTATGGACTTCCATCATAACTTTCCTTTGTAACATATATAAATGATCTGAAAAGTTTTGTATCATTTGGAATAGTCCTCGATTTAATTTGACTTTTTGACCAAAACTAGTGTATAATATATTATTGTTTTTTGACCGAAACTTGCATTTCAAAAAGTTTCATTGAATCTAATTTCAGATAATTTTTTGCATGGACTTGCATGAGAACCTTCCATCGTAAAATATAAAAAATATATGAAACGTTTTCCTTCATTTCGAGCAGTCCTACATTAAATTTGATTTTTTGACCGATATTTGTATAAACTAGTGTATAATATACTATAGTTTTTAGACAGAAACTTGCATTTCGAAAAGTTTTATAGAAGCTAATTTTTAGATGATTTTTTTTCATGGTCTTACATCATAACCTTCCCTCGTAAAATATAAAAATTATCTGAAACGTTTCGTATAATTTCCTGCAGTCCTCGATTTAATTTGATTCTTTGTCCGAAATTAGTATAAACTAGTGTATAATATACTACAGTTTTTTGACCGAAACTTGCATTTTGAAAAGTTTTATAGAATCTAATTTTCAGATGATTTTTTGCATGGACTTCTATCATAATCCTCCTTTGTAAACATATATAAATGATCTGAAAAGTTTCGTATAGTTTGGAACAGTCCTAGATTTAATTTGAATTTTTGACAGAAACTAGTGTATAATATATAATGGTTTTTTTGACAAAACTTGCCTTTCGAAAAGTTTCATAGAATCTAATTTTCAGATGATTTTTTGCATGTACTTCCATCATAACCTTCTCTCGTAAAATATAAAAATTATCTGAAAAGTTTCGTATCATTTCGAGTAGTCCTCGACTTAATTTGATTTTTTGACCGATATTACTGTAAACTAGTGTATAATATACTATAGTCTTTTGACCTAAACTTGCAATTCAAAAAGTTTTATAGAAGGTAATTTTCAGATGATTTTTTGCATGGACAACCATAATAACCTTTCTTTGTAACATATATAAATGATCTGAAAAGTTTCGTATCATTTGGAATAGTCCTCGATTTAATTTGACATTTTGACCGAAACTTGCATTTCAAAAAGTTTCATAGAATCTAATTTCAGATTATTTTTTGCATGGACTTCCATCATAACCTTCCATCATAAAATGTAATAATGATCAGAAAAGTTTAGTATCATTTCGAGCAGTCCTCGATTTAATTTAATTTTTTTGACCGATAATAGTATAAACTAGTGTATAATATACTATAGTTTTTTGACCGAAACTTGCATTTCAAAAAGTTTTATTGAATCTAATTTTCAGATGATTTTTTGCATGGACTTCCATCATAAAATATAAAAATGATCTGAAAAGTTTAAAATCATTTCGAGCAGTCATCGATTTAATTTGATTTTTGACCGATATTAGTATAAACTAGTGTATAATATACTATAGTTTTTTGACCAAAACTTGCATTTTGAAAAGTTTTATAGAAGCGAATTTTAAGTTGATTTGTTGCATATACTTTTATATAACGTTCCTTCGTAAACATATATAAATAATCTGAAAAGTTTCGTATCATTTGGAACAGTCCTCGATTTAATTTGACATTTTGACCTAAACTAGTGTATAATATACTATGGTTTTTTAACCGAAACTAGATTATTTTTTGCATGGACTTTTTGTCCGAAACTAGATTATTTTTTTCATAGACTTCAATCATAACCTTCCCTCGTAAAATATAAAAATTATCTGAAACGTTTCATATCATTTTGAGCAGTCCCCGATTTAATTTGATTCTTTGACCGAAATTAGTATAAACTAGTGTATGATATACTATAGTTTTTTGACCGAAACTTGCACTTCAAAAAGTTTTATAGAAGTAAATTTTTATATGATTTTTTGCATGGATTTCTATCATAACCATCCTATGTAACATATATAAATGATCTGAAAAGTTTCATATCATTTTGAATAGTCCTCAATTTAAATTGACTTCTTGACCGGAATTGGTGTATAATATATTATGGTTTTTGACTAAAACTTGCATTTCAAATATTTTCTATGAATCTAATTTTAGATAATTATTTTTGCATGGACTTACATCATAACCTTCCATCGTAAAATATTAAAATGATATGAAAAGTTTTATATCATTTCGAGCAGTCCTTGATTTAATTTGATTTTTTGAACGATATTTGTATAAAC
This sequence comes from Lathyrus aphaca, assembly GCA_963966055.1. Taxonomy (NCBI): domain Eukaryota; kingdom Viridiplantae; phylum Streptophyta; class Magnoliopsida; order Fabales; family Fabaceae; genus Lathyrus; species Lathyrus aphaca. The sequence continues at coordinate 40,051,841 of OZ014523.1, forward strand.
TAGTGTATAATATACTATAGTTTTTTGACCGAAACTTGCCGTACGAAAAGTTTTATATAAGCTAATTTTCAGATGATTTTTTGCAAGGTCTTACATCATAACCTTCCCTCGTAAAATATAAAAAAAATCTGAAAAATTTCGTATAATTTCATGCAGTCCTCGATTTAATTTGATTCTTTGTCTGAAATTAGTATAAACTAGTGTATAATATACTATATTTTTTTGGCCGAAACTTGCATTTCGAAAAGTTTTATAGAAGCTAATTTTAAGATGATTTTTTGCATGGACTGCTATCATAATCTTCCTTTGTAAACATATATAAATGATCTGAAAAGTTTTGTATAATTTGGAACAGTTCTCGATTTAATTTGAATTTTTGACCGAACCTAGTGTATAATATACTATGGTTTTTTGACGAAACTTGCATTTCGAAAAGTTTCATAGAATCTAATTTTCAGATGATTTTTTGTATGTACTTCCATCATAACCTCCCCTCGTAAAATATTAAAATTATCTGAAAAGTTTCGTATCATTTCGAGCAATCCTCAATTTAATTTGATTTTTTGACCGATATTAGTATAAACTAGTGTATAATATACTATAGTTTTTTGACCTAAACTTGCATTTCAAAATGTTTTATAGAAGCTAATTTTCAAATAATATTTTGCATAGACAACCATCATAACCTTCCTTTGTAACATATATAAATGATCTGAAAAGTTTTGTATTATTTGGAATAGTCCTCGATTTAATTTGACTTTTTGACCGAAACTAGTGTATAATATACTATGGTTTTTTGACAGAAACTTGCATTTCAAAAAGTTTCATAGAATCTAATTTCAGAATATTTTTTGCATGGACTTCCAACATAACTTTCCATCGTAAAATGTAAAAATGATCTGTAAAGTTTGGTATCATTTCGAGCAATCCTCGATTTAATTTAATTTTTTTGGACCGATAATAGTATAAACTAGTGTATAATATACTATAGTTTTTAGACCGAAACTTGCATTTCAAAAAGTTTTATAGAATCTAATTTTCAGATGATTTTTTGCATGGACTTCCATCATAAAATATAAAAATGATCTGAAAAGATTAAAATCATTTCGAGCAGTCCTCGATTTAATTTGATTTTTGACCGATATTAGTATAAACTTGTGTATAATATACTATAGTTTTTTGACCGAAACTTGCATTTCGAAAAGTTTTATAGAAGGGAATTTTAAGATGATTTGTTGCATATACTTTTATATAACGTTCCTTCGTAAACATATATAAATGATCTGAAAAGTTTCGAATCATTTGGAACAGTCCTCAATTTAATTTGACTTTTTGACCGAAACTAGTGTATAATATACTATGGTTTTTTGATCGAAACTAGATTATTTTTTGCATGGACTTTTTGACCGAAACTAGATTATTTTTTGCATGGACTTCAATCATAACCTTCCCACGTAAAATATAAAAATTATCTGAAAAGTTTCGTATAATTTCGAGTAGTCCCCGGTTTAATTTGATTCTTTGATCGAAATTAGTATAAACTAGTGTATAATATACTATAGTTTTTTGACCGAAACTTGCACTTCAAATTGTTTTATAGAAGAAAAATTTTAGATGATTATTTGTATGGACTTCCATCATAACTTTCCTTTGTAACATATATAAATGATCTGAAAAGTTTTGTATCATTTGGAATAGTCCTCGATTTAATTTGACTTTTTGACCAAAACTAGTGTATAATATATTATTGTTTTTTGACCGAAACTTGCATTTCAAAAAGTTTCATTGAATCTAATTTCAGATAATTTTTTGCATGGACTTGCATGAGAACCTTCCATCGTAAAATATAAAAAATATATGAAACGTTTTCCTTCATTTCGAGCAGTCCTACATTAAATTTGATTTTTTGACCGATATTTGTATAAACTAGTGTATAATATACTATAGTTTTTAGACAGAAACTTGCATTTCGAAAAGTTTTATAGAAGCTAATTTTTAGATGATTTTTTTTCATGGTCTTACATCATAACCTTCCCTCGTAAAATATAAAAATTATCTGAAACGTTTCGTATAATTTCCTGCAGTCCTCGATTTAATTTGATTCTTTGTCCGAAATTAGTATAAACTAGTGTATAATATACTACAGTTTTTTGACCGAAACTTGCATTTTGAAAAGTTTTATAGAATCTAATTTTCAGATGATTTTTTGCATGGACTTCTATCATAATCCTCCTTTGTAAACATATATAAATGATCTGAAAAGTTTCGTATAGTTTGGAACAGTCCTAGATTTAATTTGAATTTTTGACAGAAACTAGTGTATAATATATAATGGTTTTTTTGACAAAACTTGCCTTTCGAAAAGTTTCATAGAATCTAATTTTCAGATGATTTTTTGCATGTACTTCCATCATAACCTTCTCTCGTAAAATATAAAAATTATCTGAAAAGTTTCGTATCATTTCGAGTAGTCCTCGACTTAATTTGATTTTTTGACCGATATTACTGTAAACTAGTGTATAATATACTATAGTCTTTTGACCTAAACTTGCAATTCAAAAAGTTTTATAGAAGGTAATTTTCAGATGATTTTTTGCATGGACAACCATAATAACCTTCCTTTGTAACATATATAAATGATCTGAAAAGTTTCGTATCATTTGGAATAGTCCTCGATTTAATTTGACATTTTGACCGAAACTTGCATTTCAAAAAGTTTCATAGAATCTAATTTCAGATTATTTTTTGCATGGACTTCCATCATAACCTTCCATCATAAAATGTAATAATGATCAGAAAAGTTTAGTATCATTTCGAGCAGTCCTCGATTTAATTTAATTTTTTTGACCGATAATAGTATAAACTAGTGTATAATATACTATAGTTTTTTGACCGAAACTTGCATTTCAAAAAGTTTTATTGAATCTAATTTTCAGATGATTTTTTGCATGGACTTCCATCATAAAATATAAAAATGATCTGAAAAGTTTAAAATCATTTCGAGCAGTCATCGATTTAATTTGATTTTTGACCGATATTAGTATAAACTAGTGTATAATATACTATAGTTTTTTGACCAAAACTTGCATTTTGAAAAGTTTTATAGAAGCGAATTTTAAGTTGATTTGTTGCATATACTTTTATATAACGTTCCTTCGTAAACATATATAAATAATCTGAAAAGTTTCGTATCATTTGGAACAGTCCTCGATTTAATTTGACATTTTGACCTAAACTAGTGTATAATATACTATGGTTTTTTAACCGAAACTAGATTATTTTTTGCATGGACTTTTTGTCCGAAACTAGATTATTTTTTTCATAGACTTCAATCATAACCTTCCCTCGTAAAATATAAAAATTATCTGAAACGTTTCATATCATTTTGAGCAGTCCCCGATTTAATTTGATTCTTTGACCGAAATTAGTATAAACTAGTGTATGATATACTATAGTTTTTTGACCGAAACTTGCACTTCAAAAAGTTTTATAGAAGTAAATTTTTATATGATTTTTTGCATGGATTTCTATCATAACCATCCTATGTAACATATATAAATGATCTGAAAAGTTTCATATCATTTTGAATAGTCCTCAATTTAAATTGACTTCTTGACCGGAATTGGTGTATAATATATTATGGTTTTTGACTAAAACTTGCATTTCAAATATTTTCTATGAATCTAATTTCAGATAATTATTTTTGCATGGACTTACATCATAACCTTCCATCGTAAAATATTAAAATGATATGAAAAGTTTTATATCATTTCGAGCAGTCCTTGATTTAATTTGATTTTTTGAACGATATTTGTATAAACTAGTGTATAATATACTATAGTTTTTTGACCGAAACTTGCCGTACGAAAAGTTTTATATAAGCTAATTTTCAGATGATTTTTTGCAAGGTCTTACATCATAACCTTCCCTCGTAAAATATAAAAAAAATCTGAAAAATTTCGTATAATTTCATGCAGTCCTCGATTTAATTTGATTCTTTGTCTGAAATTAGTATAAACTAGTGTATAATATACTATATTTTTTTGGCCGAAACTTGCATTTCGAAAAGTTTTATAGAAGCTAATTTTAAGATGATTTTTTGCATGGACTGCTATCATAATCTTCCTTTGTAAACATATATAAATGATCTGAAAAGTTTTGTATAATTTGGAACAGTTCTCGATTTAATTTGAATTTTTGACCGAACCTAGTGTATAATATACTATGGTTTTTTGACGAAACTTGCATTTCGAAAAGTTTCATAGAATCTAATTTTCAGATGATTTTTTGTATGTACTTCCATCATAACCTCCCCTCGTAAAATATTAAAATTATCTGAAAAGTTTCGTATCATTTCGAGCAGTCCTCAATTTAATTTGATTTTTTGACCGATATTAGTATAAACTAGTGTATAATATACTATAGTTTTTTGACCTAAACTTGCATTTCAAAATGTTTTATAGAAGCTAATTTTCAAATAATATTTTGCATGGACAACCATCATAACCTTCCTTTGTAACATATATAAATGATCTGAAAAGTTTTGTATTATTTGGAATAGTCCTCGATTTAATTTGACTTTTTGACCGAAACTAGTGTATAGTATACTATGGTTTTTTGACAGAAACTTGCATTTCAAAAAGTTTCATAGAATCTAATTTCAGAATATTTTTTGCATGGACTTCCAACATAACTTTCCATCGTAAAATGTAAAAATGATCTGTAAAGTTTGGTATCATTTCGAGCAATCCTCGATTTAATTTAAATTTTTTGGACCGATAATAGTATAAACTAGTGTATAATATACTATAGTTTTTAGACCGAAACTTGCATTTCAAAAAGTTTTATAGAATCTAATTTTCAGATGATTTTTTGCATGGACTTCCATCATAAAATATAAAAATGATCTGAAAAGATTAAAATCATTTCGAGCAGTCCTCGATTTAATTTGATTTTTGACCGATATTAGTATAAACTTGTTTATAATATACTATAGTTTTTTGACCGAAACTTGCATTTCGAAAAGTTTTATAGAAGGGAATTTTAAGATGATTTGTTGCATATACTTTTATATAACGTTCCTTCGTAAACATATATAAATAATCTGAAAAGTTTCGAATCATTTGGAACAGTCCTCAATTTAATTTGACTTTTTGACCGAAACTAGTGTATAATATACTATGGTTTTTTGACCGAAACTAGATTATTTTTTGCATGGACTTTTTGACCGAAACTAGATTATTTTTTGCATGGACTTCAATCATAACCTTCCCACGTAAAATATAAAAATTATCTGAAAAGTTTCGTATAATTTCGAGTAGTCCCCGGTTTAATTTGATTCTTTGATCGAAATTAGTATAAACTAGTGTATAATATACTATAGTTTTTTGACCGAAACTTGCACTTCAAATTGTTTTATAGAAGAAAATTTTCAGATGATTATTTGTATGGACTTCCATCATAACTTTCCTTTGTAACATATATAAATGATCTGAAAAGTTTTGTATCATTTGGAATAGTCCTCGATTTAATTTGACTTTTTGACCAAAACTAGTGTATAATATATTATTGTTTTTTGACCGAAACTTGCATTTCAAAAAGTTTCATTGAATCTAATTTCAGAAAATTTTTTGCATGGACTTGCATGAGAACCTTCCATCGTAAAATATAAAAATTATATGAAACGTTTTCCTTCATTTCGAGCAGTCCTACATTAAATTTGATTTTTTGACCGATATTTGTATAAACTAGTGTATAATATACTATAGTTTTTAGACAGAAACTTGCATTTCGAAAAGTTTTATAGAATCTAATTTTTAGATGATTTTTTTTCATGGTCTTACATCATAACCTTCCCTCGTAAAATATAAAAATTATCTGAAACGTTTCGTATAATTTCCTGCAGTCCTCGATTTAATTTGATTCTTTGTCCGAAATTAGTATAAACTAGTGTATAACTACAGTTTTTTGACCGAAACTTGCATTTTGAAAAGTTTTATAGAATCTAATTTTCAGATGATTTTTTGCATGGACTTCTATCATAATCCTCCTTTGTAAACATATATAAATGATCTGAAAAGTTTCGTATAGTTTGGAACAGTCCTATATTTAATTTGAATTTTTGATAGAAACTAGTGTATAATATATAATGGTTTTTTTGACAAAACTTGCCTTTCGAAAAGTTTCATAAAATCTAATTTTCAGATGATTTTTTGCATGTATTTCCATCATAACCTTCTCTCGTAAAATATAAAAATTATCTGAAAAGTTTCGTATCATTTCGAGTAGTCCTCGACTTAATTTGATTTTTTGACCGATATTACTGTAAACTAGTGTATAATATACTATAGTCTTTTGACCTAAACTTGCAATTCAAAAAGTTTTATAGAAGGTAATTTTCAGATGATTTTTTGCATGGACAACCATAATAACCTTCCTTTGTAACATATATAAATGATCTGAAAAGTTTCGTATCATTTGGAATTGTCCTCGATTTAATTTGACATTTTGACCGAAACTTGCATTTCAAAAAGTTTCATAGAATCTAATTTCAGATTATTTTTTGCATGGACTTCCATCATAACCTTCCATCATAAAATGTAATAATGATCAGAAAAGTTTAGTATCATTTCGAGCAGTCCTCGATTTAATTTAATTTTTTTGACCGATATTAGTATAAACTAGTGTATAATATACTGTAGTTTTTAGACCGAAACTTGCATTTTAAAAAGTTTTATAGAATCTAATTTTTATATGATTTTTATGCATGGACTTCCATCGTAAAATATAAAAATGATCTGAAAAGTTTCATATCATTTCGAGTTGTTCTCGATTTAATTTGATTTTTTGACCGATATTAGTATAAACGAGTGTATAATATACTATAGTTTTTTGACCGAAACTTGCATTTCGAAAAGTTTTATAGAAGCGGATTTTAAGATGATTTGTTGAATATACTTCTATATAACGTTCCTTTGTAAACATATATAAATGATATGAAAAGTTTCGTATCATTTTGAATAGTCCTCGATTTAATTTGACTTTTTGAACGAAACTAGTGTATAATATAATATGGTTTTTTGACCGAAACTATATTATTTTTTGCATGCAATTTTTGACCGAAACTAGATTATTTTTGCATGGACTTCAATCATAACCTTCCCTTGTAAAATATAAAAATTATCTGAAAAGTTTCGTATCATTTCGAGCAATCTCCGATTTAATTTGATTCTTTGACCGAAATTAGTATAAACTAGTGTATAATATACTATAGTTTTTTGACCAAAACTTGCACTTCAAAACGTTTTATAGGATCAAATTTTCAGGTGATTTTTTGCATGGACTTCCATCATAACCTTCCTTTGTAACATATATAAATGATCTGAAAAGTGTCGTATCATTTGGAATAGTCCTCGATTTAATTTGACTCCATGACCGAAACTATTGTATAATACATTATGGTTTTTTGACCGAAACTTGCATTTGAAAAAGTTTCATTGAATCTAATTTCAGATAATTTTTTGCATGGACTTTCATCATAACCTTCCATCGTAAAATATAAAAATGATATGAAACGTTTTGTATCATTTCGAGCAGTCCTCGATTTAATTTGATTTTTGACCGATATTTGTATAAACTAGTGTATAATATACTATAGTTTTTTTGACCGAAACTTGTATTTCGAAAAGTTTAATAGAAGCTAATTTTCCGATGATTTTTTGCATGGTCTTTCATCATAACCTTCCCTTGTAAAATATAAAAATTATCTGAAAACGTTCGTATAATTTCGTGCAGTCCTCGATTTAATTTGATTCTTTGTCTGAAATTAGTATAAACTAGTGTATAATATACTATAGTTTTTTGACCGAAACTTGCATTTCGAAAAGTTTTATAGAAGCTAATTTTCAGATGATTTTTTGCATGGACTTCTACCATAATCTTCCATTGTAAACATATATAGATGATCTGAAAAGTTTCGTATCATTTGGAACAGTCCTCGATTTAATTTGAATTTTTGAACGAAACTAGTGTATAATATACTATGGTTTTTTGACGAAACTTGCATTTCGAAAAGTTTCATAGAATCTAATTTTCAGATGGTTTTTTGCATGTACTTCCATCATAACTTTCCCTCGTAAAATATAAAAACTATCTGAAAAGTTTCGTATCATTTCGAGTAGTTCTCGTTTTAATTTGATTTTTTGACCGATATTAGTATAAACTAGTGTATAATATACTATAGTTTTTTGACCTAAACTTGCATTTCAAAAAGTTTTATAGAAGCTAATTTTCAGATGATTTTTTGCATGGACTACCATCATAACCTTCCTTTGTAACATATATAAATGATCTGAAAAGTTTCGTGTCATTTGGAATATTCCTAGATTTAATTTGACTTTTTGACCGAAAGTAGTGTATAATATACTATGGTTTTTTGACCGAAACTTGCATTTCAAAAAGTTTCATAGAATCTAATTTCAGATTATTTTTTGCATGGACTTCCATCATAACCTTCCATCGTAAAATGTAAAAATGATCTGAAAGTTCAGTATCATTTCGAGCAGTCCTCGATTTAATTTAATTTTTTTGACCGATATTAGAATGAACTAGTGTATAATATACTATAGTTTTTTGACCGAAACTTGCATTTCAAAATGTTTTATAGAATCTAATTTTCAGATGTTTTTTATGCATGGACTTCCATCGTAAATAATAAAAATGATTTGAAAAGCTTAATATCATTTCGAGTAGTCCTCGATTTAATTTGATTTTTTGACTGATTTATTATAAACTAGTGTATAATATACTATAGTTTTTTGACCGAAACTTGCATTTTGAAAAGTTATATAGAAGCGAATTTTAAGATGATTTTTTGCATATACTTCTATATAACGTTCCTTTGTAAACATATATAAATGATCTGAAAAGTTTCGTATCATTTGGAACATTCCTCAATTTAATTTGACTTTTTGACCGAAACTAGTGTATAATATACTATGGTGTTTTGACCGAAACTAGATTATTTTTTGCATGGACTTTTTGTCCGAAACTAGAATATTTTTTGCATGGACTTCAATCATAACCTTCCCTCGTAAAATATAAAAATTATCTGAAAAAGTTTTGTATCATTTGGAAAAGTCCTCGATTAAATTTGAATTTTTGTACGAAACTAGTGTATAATATACTATGGTTTTTTGACGAAACTTGCATTTCGAATAGTTTCATAGAATCTAATTTTCAGATGATTTTTTGTATGTACTTCCATCATAACCTCCCCTCATAAAATATTAAAATTATCTGAAACGTTTCGTATCATTTCGAGCAATCCTGATTTAATTTGATTATTTGACCGATATTAGTATAAACTAGTGTATAATATACTATAGTTTTTTGACCTAAACTTGCATTTCAAAAAGTTTTATAGAACCTAATTATCAGATGATTTTTTGCATGGACAACCATCATAACCTTCCTTTATAACATATATAAATGATATGAAAAGTTTTGTATCATTTGGAATAGTCCTCGATTTAATTTGACATTTTGACCGAAACTAGTGTATAATATACTATGGTTTTTTGACCGAAACTTGCATTTCAAAAAGTTTCATAGAATCTAATTTCAGATTAGTTTTTGCATGGACTTCCATCATAACTTTCCATTGTAAAATGTAAAAATGATCTGAAAAGTTTAGTATCATTTCGAGCAATCCTCAATTAAATTTAATTTTTTTAACCGATATTAGTATAAACTAGTGTATAATATACTATAGTTTTTTGACCGAAACTTGCATTTCGAATAGTTTTATAGAAGCGAAATTTAAGATGATTTGTTGCATATACTTTTATATAACGTTCCTTCATAAACATATATAAATGATCTGAAAAGTTTCGTATCATTTGGAACATTCCTCGATTTAATTTGACTTTTTGACAGAAACTATTATGTAATATACTATGGTGTTTTGACCGAAACTAGATTATTTTTGCATTGACTTTTTGTCCGAAACTAGATTAATTTTTGCATGGACTTCAATCATAACCTTCCCTCGTAAAATATAAAAATTTTCTGAAACATTTCGTATCATTTTGAGTAGTCCCCGATTTAATTTGATTCTTTGACCGAAATTAGTATAAACTAGTGTATGATATACTATAGTTTTTTGACCGAAACTTGCACTTCAAAATGTTTTATAGAATTAATTTTTCAGATGATTTTTTTGCATGGACTTCCATCATAACCATCCTTTGTAACATATATAAATGATCTGAAAAGTTTCGTGTCATTTGGAATAGTCCTCAATTTAATTTGACTTCTTGACCGATACTGGTGTATAATATATTATGGTTTTTTGAACGAAACTTGCAATTCAAAAATTTTCATTGAATCTAATTTCAGATAATTTTTTGCATTGACTTACATCATAACCTTCCATCGTAAGATATTAAAATGATATGAAAAGTTTTGTATCATTTCGAGCAGTCCTCGATTTAATTTGATTTTTTGGCCGATATTTGTATAAACTAGTGTATAATATACTATAGTTTTTTGACCGAAACTTGCAGTACGAAAAGTTTTATATAAGCTAATTTTCAGATGATTTTTTGCAAGGTCTTACATCATAATCTTCCCTCGTAAAATATAAAAAAAATCTGCAAAATTTCGTATAATTTCATGCAGTCCTTGATTTAATTTGATTCTTTGTCTGAAATTAGTATAAACTAGTGTATAATATACTATAGTTTTTTGGCCGAAACTTGCATTTCGAAAAGTTTTATAGAAGCTAATTTTAAAATGATTTTTTGCATGGACTTCTATCATAATCTTCCTTTGTAAACATATATAAATGATTTGAAAAGTTTTGTATCATTTGGAACAGTTCTCGATTTAATTTGAATTTTTGACCTAACCTAGTGTATAATATACTATGGTTTTTTGACGAAACTTGCATTCCGAAAAGTTTCATAGAATCTAATTTTCAGATGATTTTTTGTATGTACTTCCATCATAACCTCCCCTCGTAAAATATTAAAATTATCTGAAAAGTTTCGTATCATTTCGAGCAGTCCTCAATTTAATTTGATTTTTTGACCGATATTAGTATAAACTAGTGTATAATATACTATAGTTTTTTGACCTAAACTTGCATTTCAAAAAGTTTTATAGAAGCTAATTTTTAGATTATTTTTTGCATGGACAACCATCATAACTTTCCATCGTAAAATGTAAAAATGATCTGAAAAGTTTAGTATCATTTCGAGCAATCCTCGATTTAATTTAATTTTTTTGACCGATAATAGTATAAACTAGTGTATAATATACTATAGTTTTTTGACCGAAACTTGCATTTCAAAAAGTTTTATAGAATCTAATTTTCAGATGATTATTTGCATGTACTTCCATCATAAAATATAAAAATGATCTGAAAAGTTTAAAATCATTTCGAGCAGTCCTCGATTTAATTTGATTTTTGACCGATATTAGTATAAACTATTGTATAATATACTATAGTTTTTTGACCGAAACTTGCATTTTGAAAAGTTTTATAGAAGCGAATTTTAAGTTGATTTGTTGCATATACTTTTATATAACGTTCCTTTGTAAATATATATAAATAATCTGAAAAGTTTCATATCATTTGGAACAGTCCTCGATTTAATTTGACATTTTGACCGAAACTAGTGTATAATATACTATGGTTTTTTAACCGAAACTAGATTATTTTTTGCATGGACTTTTTGTCCGAAACTAGATTATTTTTTTCATAGACTTCAATCATAACCTTCCCTCGTAAAATATAAAAATTATCTGAAACGTTTCATATCATTTTGAGCAGTCCCCGATTTAATTTGATTCTTTGACCGAAATTGGTATAAACTAGTGTATGATATACTATAGTTTTTTGACCGAAACTTGCACTTCAAAATGTTTTATAGAAGTAAATTTTTATATGATTTTTTGCATGGATTTCTATCATAACCATCCTTTGTAACATATATAAATGATCTGAAAAGTTTCATATCATTTTGAATAGTCCTCGATTTAAATTGACTTCTTGACCGAAACTGGTGTATAATATATTATGGTTTTTGACTAAAACTTGCATTTCAAAAATTTTCATTGAATCTAATTTCAGATAATTATTTTTGCATGGACTTACATCATAACCTTCCATCGTAAAATATTAAAATGATATGAAAAGTTTTGTATCATTTCGAGCAGTCCTCGATTTAATTTGATTTTTTGAACGATATTTGTATAAACTAGTGTATAATATAGTATAGTTTTTTGACCGAAACTTGCCGTACGAAAAGTTTTATATAAGCTAATTTTCAGATGATTTTTTGCAAGGTCTTACATCATAACCTTCCCTCGTAAAATATAAAAAATATCTGAAAAATTTCGTATAATTTCATGCAGTCCTCGATTTAATTTGATTCTTTGTCTGAAATTAGTATAAACTAGTGTATAATATACTATAGTTTTTTGGCCGAAACTTGCATTTCGAAAAGTTTTATAGAAGCTAATTTTAAGATGATTTTTTGCATGGACTTCTATCATAATCTTCGTTTGTAAACATATATAAATGATCTGAAAAGTTTTGTATAATTTGGAACAGTTCTCGATTTAATTTAAATTTTTGACCGAACCTAGTGTATAATATACTATGGTTTTTTGACGAAACTTGCATTTCGAAAAGTTTCATAGAATCTAATTTTCAGATGATTTTTTGCATGGACAACCATCATAACCTTCCTTTATAACATATATAAATGATCTGAAAAGTTTTGTATCATTTGGAATAGTCCTCGATTTAATTTGACTTTTTGACCGAAACTAGTGTATAATATACTATGGTTTTTTGTCAGAAACTTGCATTTCAAAAAGTTTCATAGAATCTAATTTCAGATTATTTTTTGCATGGACTTCCAACATAACTTTCTATCGTAAAATGTAAAAATGATCTGTAAAGTTTAATTTAATTTTTTTGGACCGATAATAGTATAAACTAGTGTATAATATACTATAGTTTTTAGACCGAAACTTGCAATTCAAAAAGTTTTATAGAATCTAATTTTCAGATGATTTTTTGCATGGACTTCCATCATAAAATAAAAAAATGATCTGAAAAGGTTAAAATCATTTCGAGCAGTCCTCGATTTAATTTGATTTTTTGACCGATATTTTTATAAACTAGTGTAGAATATACTATAGTTTTTTGATCGAAACTTGCAGTACGAAAAGTTTTATATAAGCTAATTTTCAGATGATTTTTTGCAAGGTCTTACATCATAACCTTCCCTCGTAAAATATAAAAATTATCTGAAAACTTTCGTATAATTTCGTGCAGTCCTCGATTTAATTTGATTCTTTGTCTGAAATTAGTATAAACTAGTGTATAATATCCTATAGTTTTTTGACCGAAACTTGCATTTCCAAAATTTTTATAGAAGCTAATTTTAAGATGATTTTTTGCATGGACTACTATCATAATATTCCTTTGTAAACATATATAAATGATCTGAAAAGTTTTGTATCATTTGGAACATTCCTCGATTTAATTTGAATTTTTGACCGAAACTAGTGTATAATATACTATGGTTTTTTGACGAAACTTGCATTTTGAAAAGTTTCATAGAATCTAATTTTCAGATGATTTTTTGTATGTAATTCCATCATAACCTCCCCTCGTAAAATATTAAAATTATCTGAAATGTTTCGTATCATTTCGAGCAGTCCTCAATTTAATTTGATTTTTTGACTGATATTAGTATAAACTAGTGTATAATATACTATAGTTTTTTGACCTAAACTTGCATTTCAAAAAGTTTTATAGAAGCTAATTTTAAGATTACTTTTTGCATGGGCAATCATCATAACCTTCCTTTGTAACCTATATAAATGATCTGAAAAGTTTTGTATCATTTGGAATAGTCCTCGAATTAATTTGACTTTTTGACCGAAACTAGTGTATAATATACTATGGTTTTTTGACCGAAACTTGCATTTCAAAACGTTTTATAGAATCTAATTTTCAGATGATTTTTTGCATGGACTTCCATCATAAAATATAAAAATGATCTGAAAAGTTTAAAATCATTTCGAGCAGTCCTTGATTTAATTTGATTTTTGACCGATATTAGTATAAACTAGTGTATAATATACTATAGGTTTTTGACCGAAACTTGCATTTCGAAAAGTTTTATAGAAGCGAATTTTTAGATGATTTGTTGCATATACTTTTATATAACGTTCCTTTGTAAACATATATAAATGATCTGAAAAGTTTCGTATCATTTGGAACAGTCCTCGATTTAATTTGACTTTTTGACCGAAACTAGTGTATAATATACTATGGTTTTTTAACCGAAACTAGATTATTTTTTGCATGGACTTTTTGTCCGAAACTAGATTATTTTTTGCATGGACTTCAATCATAACCTTCCCTCGTAAAATATAAAAATTATCTGAAATGTTTCGTATCATTTTGAGCAGTCTCCGATTTAATTTGATTCTTTGACCGAAATTAGTATAAACTAGTGTATGATATACTATAGTTTTTTGACCGAAACTTGCACTTCAAAAAGTTTTATAGAAGTAAATTTTCATATGATTTTTTGCATGGATTTCTATCATAACCATCCTTTGTAACATATATAAATGATCTGAAAATTTTCGTATCATTTGGAATAGTCCTCGATTTAATTTGACATCTTGACCGAAACTGGTGTATAATATATTATGGTTTTTTGACTAAAACTTGCATTTCAAAAATTTTCATTGAATATAAATTCAGATAATTTTTTGCGTGGAATTACATCATAACCTTCCATCGTAAAATAATAAAATGATATGAAAAGTTTTGTATCATTTCGAGCAGTCCTAAATTTAATTGTATTTTTTGACCGATATTTGTATAAACTAGTGTATAATATACTATAGTTTTTTGACCGAAACTTGCAGTACGAAAAGTTTTATATAAGCTAATTTTCAGATGATTTTTTGCATGGTCTTACATCATAACCTTCCCTCGTAAAATATAAAAAAATCTGAAAAATTTTGTATAATTTCGTGCAGTCCTCGATTTAATTTGATCTTTGTTTGAAATTAGTATAAACTAGTGTATAATTTACTATAGTTTTTTGGCCGAAACTTGCATTTCGAAAAGTTTTTTAGAAGCTAATTTTAAGATGATTTTTTGCATGGACTTCTATCATAATCTTCCTTTATAAACATGTATAAATGATCTGAAAAGTTTTGTATCATTTGGAACAGTCCTCGATTTAATTTGAATTTTTGACCGAAACTAGTGTATAATATACTATGGTTTTTTTATGAAACTCGCATTTCGAAAAGTTTCATACAATCTAATTTTCAGATGATTTTTTGTATGTACTTCCATCATAACCTCCCCTCGTAAAATATTAAAATTATCTGAAAAGTTTCGCATCATTTTGAGCAGTTATCAATTTAATTTGATTTTTCAACTGATATTAGTATAAACTAGTGTATAATATACTATAGTTTTTTGACCTAAACTTGCAATTCAAAAAGTTTTATAGAAGTTAAGTTTCAGATGTTTTTTTGCATGGACAACCATCATAACCTTCTTTTGTAACATATATAAATGATCTGAAATGTTTTGTATCATTAGGAATAGTCCTTGATTTAATTTGACTTTTTGACCGTAACTAGTTTATAATATACTATGAATTTTTGACCGAAACTTGCATTTCAAAAAGTCTCATAGAATCTAATTTCAGATTATTTTTTGCATGGACTTCCATCATAACCTTCCATCGTAAAATGTAAAAATGATCTGAAAAGTTTAGTATCATTTCGAGCAGTCCTCGATTTAATTTAATTTTTTTGACCGATATTAGTATAAACTAGTGTATAATATACTATAGTTTTTTGACCGAAACTTGCCTTTCAAAAAGTTTTATAGAATCTAATTTTCAGATGATTTTTTGCATGGACTTCCATTAAAAAATATAAGAATGATCTGAAAAGTTTCATATCATTTCGAGCAGTCCTCGATTTAATTTGATTTTTTGACCGATATTAATATAATCTAGTGTATAATATACTATAGCTTTTTGAACGAAACTTGCATTTGAAAAGTTTTATAGAAGAAAATTCTAAGATGATTTGTTGCATATACTTCTATATAACGTTCCTATGTAAACATATATGATTGATCTGAAAAGTTTCGTATTATTTGGAACAGTTCTCGATTTAATTTGACTTTTTGACCGAAACTAGTGTATAATATACTATTGGTTTTTGACCGAAACTAGATTATTTTTTGCATGGACTTTTTAACCGAAACTACATTATTTTTTGCATGGAATTCAATCATAACCTTCCCTTGTAAAATATAAAAATTATCTGAAAAGTTTCGTATCATTTTGAGCAATCCCCGATTTAATTTGATTCTTTGACCGAAATTAGTATAAACTAGTGTATAATATACTATAGTTTTTTGACCGAAACATGCACTTCAAAAAGTTTTATAGAAGAAAATTTTTAGATGATTTTTTGCATGGATTTCCATCATAGCCTTCCTTTGTAACATATATAAATGATCAGAAAAGTTTCATATCATTTGGAATAGTCAACGATTTAATTTAACTTTTTGACCGAAACTAGTGTATAATATACTATAGTTTTTTTTTATCGAAACTTGATTTCGAAAAGTTTTATAGAAGGTAATTTTAAGATTATTTTTCGCATGGACTTCCATCACAACCTTCCCTCTTAAAATATAAAAATGATATGAAAAGTTTTGTATCATTTGGAGCAGTCCTCAATTTAATTTGATTTTGACCGATATTTGTATAAACTAGTGTATAATATACTATAGTTTTTTGACCGAAACTTGAATTTCGAAAAGTTTTATATAAGCTAATTTTCAGATAATTTTTTGCATGGTCTTACATCATAACCTTCCCTCGTAAAATATAAAAATTATTTGAAAACATTAGTATAATTTCGTGCAGTCCTCGATTTAAAATGATTCTTTGTCTGAAATTAGTATAAACTAGTGTATAATATCCTATAGTTTTTTGACCGAAACTTGCATTTCGAAACGTTTTATAGAAGCTAATTTTAAGATGATTTTTTGCATGGACTACTATCATAATCTTCCTTTGTAAACATATATAAATGATCTGAAAAGTTTTGTATCATTTGGAACATTCCTCGATTTAATTTGAATTTTTGACCGATACTAGTGTATAATATACTATGGTTTTTAGACGAAACTTACATTTCGAAAAGATTCATAGAATCTAATTTTCAGATGATTTTTTTTATGTACTTCCATCATAACCTCCCCTCGTAAAATATTAAAATTATCTGAAAAGTTTCGTATCCTTTCGAGCAGTCCTTAATTTTATTTTATTTTTTGACCGATATTAGTATAAACTAATGTATAATATACTATAGTTTTTTGACCTAAACTTGCAATTCAAAAAGTTTTATAGAAGTTAAGTTTCAGATGTTTTTTTGCATGGACAACCATCATAACCTTCTTTTGTAACATATATAAATGATCTGAAAAGTTTTGTATCATTAGGAATAGTCCTTGATTTAATTTGACTTTTTGACCGTAACTAGTTTATAATATACTATGATTTTTTGACCGAAACTTGCATTTCAAAAAGTCTCATAGAATCTAATTTCAGATTATTTTTTGCATGGACTTCCATCATAACCTTCCATCGTAAAATGTAAAAATGATCTGAAAAGTTTAGTATCATTTCGAGCAGTCCTCGATTTAATTTAATTTTTTTGACCGATATTAGTATAAACTAGTGTATAATATACTATAGTTTTTTGACCGAAACTTGCCTTTCAAAAAGTTTTATAGAATCTAATTTTCAGATGAATTTTTGCATGGACTTCCATTAAAAAATATAAGAATGATCTGAAAAGTTTCATATCATTTCGAGCAGTCCTCGATTTAATTTGATTTTTTGACCGATATTAATATAATCTAGTGTATAATATACTATAGCTTTTTGAACGAAACTTGCATTTGAAAAGTTTTATAGAAGAAAATTCTAAGATGATTTGTTGCATATACTTCTATATAACGTTCCTATGTAAACATATATGAATGATCTGAAAAGTTTCGTATTATTTGGAACAGTTCTCGATTTAATTTGACTTTTTGACCGAAACTAGTGTATAATATACTATTGGTTTTTGACCGAAACTAGATTATTTTTTGCATGGACTTTTTAACCGAAACTACATTATTTTTTGCATGGAATTCAATCATAACCTTCCCTTGTAAAATATAAAAATTATCTGAAAAGTTTCGTATCATTTTGAGCAATCCCCGATTTAATTTGATTCTTTGACCGAAATTAGTATAAACTAGTGTATAATATACTATAGTTTTTTGACCGAAACTTGCACTTCAAAAAGTTTTATAGAAGAAAATTTTCAGATGATTTTTTGCATGGATTTCCATCATAGCCTTCCTTTGTAACATATATAAATGATCAGAAAAGTTTCATATCATTTGGAATAGTCAACGATTTAATTTAACTTTTTGACCGAAACTAGTGTATAATATACTATAGTTTTTTTTTATCGAAACTTGATTTCGAAAAGTTTTATAGAAGGTAATTTTAAGATTATTTTTCGCATGGACTTCCATCACAACCTTCCCTCTTAAAATATAAAAATGATATGAAAAGCTTTGTATCATTTGGAGCAGTCCTCAATTTAATTTGATTTTGACCGATATTTGTATAAACTAGTGTATAATATACTATAGTTTTTTGACCGAAACTTGAATTTCGAAAAGTTTTATATAAGCTAATTTTCAGATAATTTTTTGCATGGTCTTACATCATAACCTTCCCTCGTAAAATATAAAAATTATCTGAAAACATTAGTATAATTTCGTGCAGTCCTCGATTTAAAATGATTCTTTGTCTGAAATTAGTATAAACTAGTGTATAATATCCTATAGTTTTTTGACCGAAACTTGCATTTCGAAACGTTTTATAGAAGCTAATTTTAAGATGATTTTTTGCATGGACTACTATCATAATCTTCCTTTGTAAACATATATAAATGATCTGAAAAGTTTTGTATCATTTGGAACATTCCTCGATTTAATTTGAATTTTTGACCGATACTAGTGTATAATATACTATGGTTTTTAGACGAAACTTACATTTCGAAAAGATTCATAGAATCTAATTTTCGGATGATTTTTTTTATGTACTTCCATCATAACCTCCCCTCGTAAAATATTAAAATTATCTGAAAAGTTTCGTATCCTTTCGAGCAGTCCTCAATTTAATTTTATTTTTTGACCGATATTAGTATAAACTAATGTATAATATACTATAGTTTTTTGACCTAAACTTGCAATTCAAAAAGTTTTATAGAAGTTAATTTTCAGATGTTTTTTTGCATGGACAACCATCATAACCTTCTTTTGTAACATATATAAATGATCTGAAAAGTTTTGTATCAATAGGAATAGTCCTCTATTTAATTTGACTTTTTGACCGAAACTTGTGTATAATATACTATGATTTTTTGACCGAAACTTGCATTTCAAAAAGTTTCATAGAATCTAATTTCAGATTATTTTTTGCATGGACTTCCATCATAACCTTCCATCGTAAAATGTAAAAATGATCTGAAAAGTTTAGTATCATTTCGAGCAGTCCTCGATTTAATTTAATTTTTTTGACTGATATTAGTATAAACTAGTGTATAATATACTATAGGTTTTTGACCGAAACTTGCCTTTCAAAAAGTTTTACAGAAGCGAATTTTAAGATGATTTGTTGCATATACTTTTATATAACGTTCCTTCGTAAACATATATAAATGATCTGAAAAGTTTCGTATCATTTGGAACAGTCCTCGATTTAATTTGACTTTTTGACCGAAACTAGTGTATAATATACTATGGTTTTTTAACCGAATCTAGATTATTTTTTGCATGGACTTTTTTTCCGAAACTAGATTATTTTTTGCATGGACTTCAATCATAACCTTCCCTCGTAAAATATAAAAATTATCTGAAATGTTTCGTATCATTTTGAGCAGTCTCCGATTTAATTTGATTCTTTGACCGAAATTAGTATAAACTAGTGTATGATATACTATAGTTTTTTGACCGAAACTTGCACTTCAAAAAGTTTTATAGAAGTAAATTTTCATATGATTTTTGCATGGATTTCTATCATAACCATCCTTTGTAACATATATAAATGATCTGAAAATTTTCGTATCATTTGGAATAGTCCTCGATTTAATTTGACATC
Source organism: Lathyrus aphaca (assembly GCA_963966055.1). Classification (NCBI taxonomy): domain Eukaryota; kingdom Viridiplantae; phylum Streptophyta; class Magnoliopsida; order Fabales; family Fabaceae; genus Lathyrus; species Lathyrus aphaca. The sequence continues at coordinate 40,072,147 of OZ014523.1, forward strand.
TTGACCGAAATTGGTGTATAATATATTATGGTTTTTTGACTAAAACTTGCATTTCAAAAATTTTCATTGAATATAATTTCAGATAATTTTTTGCGTGGATTTACATCATAACCTTCCATCGTAAAATAATAAAATGATATGAAAAGTTTTGTATCATTTCGAGCAGTCCTAAATTTAATTGTATTTTTTGACCGATATTTGTATAAACTAGTGTATAATATACTATAGTTTTTTTGACCGAAACTTGCAGTACGAAAAGTTTTATATAAGCTAATTTTCAGATGATTTTTTGCATGGTCTTACATCATAACCTTCCCTCGTAAAATATAAAAAAAATCTGAAAAATTTCGTATAATTTCGTGCAGTCCTCGATTTAATTTGATCTTTGTCTGAAATTAGTATAAACTAGTGTATAATTTACTATAGTTTTTTGGCCGAAACTCGCATTTCGAAAAGTTTTATAGAAGTTAATTTTAAGATGATTTTTTGCATGGACTGCTATCATAATCTTCCTTTATAAACATGTATAAATGATCTGAAAAGTTTTGTATCATTTGGAACAGTCCTCGATTTAATTTGAATTTTTGACCGAAACTAGTGTATAATATACTATGGTTTTTTGATGAAACTTGCATTTCGAAAAGTTTCATACAATCTAATTTTCAGATGATTTTTTGTATGTACTTCCATCATAACCTCCCCTCGTAAAATTTTAAATTATCTGAAAAGTTTCGTATCATTTTGAGCAGTTCTCAATTTAATTTGATTTTTCAACTGATATTAGTATAAACTAGTGTATAATATACTATAGTTTTTTGACCTAAACTTGCATTTCAAAATGTTTTATTGAAGCTAATTTTCAGATGATTTTTTGCATGGACAACCATCATAACCTTCCTTTGTAACATATATAAATGATCTGAAAAGTTTTGTATCATTTTGAATAGTCCTCGATTTAATTTGACTTTTTGACCGAAACTAGTGTATAATATACTATGGTTTTTTGACCGAAACTTATAATTTCAAAAAGTTTCATAGAATCTAATTTCAGATTATTTTTTGCTTGGACTTCCATCATAACCTTCCATCGTAAAATGTAAAAATGATCTGAAAAGTTTAGTATCATTTCGAGCAGTCCTCGATTTAATTTAATTTTTTTGACCGATATTAGTATAAACTAGTGTATAATATACTATAGTTTTTTGTCCGAAACTTGCCTTTAAAAAAGTTTTACAGAATCTAAATTTTCAGATGATTTTTTGAATGGACTTCCATCATATAATATAAGAATGATCTGAAAAGTTTCATATCATTTCGAGCAGTCCTCGATTTAATTTGATTTTTTAACCGATATTAGTATAATCTAGTGTATAATATACTATAGCTTTTTGAACGAAACTTGCATTTCAAAAAGTTTTATAATAGAAATTTTTAAGATGATTTGTTGCATATACTTCTATATAACGTTCCTATGTAAACATATATAAATGATCTGAAAAGTTTCGTATTATTTGGAACAGTCCTCGATTTAATTTGACTTTCTGACCGAAACTAGTGTATAATATACTATTTGTTTTTGACCGAAACTAGATTATTTTTTGCATGGACTTTTTAACCAAAACTAGATTATTTTTTGTATGGACTTCAATCTTAACCTTCCCTCGTAAAATATAAAAATTATCAGAAAAGTTTCGTATCATTTCGAGCAATCCCCGATTTAATTTGATTCTTTGACCGAAATTAGTATAAACTAGTGTATAATATACTATAGTTTTTTGACCGAAACTTGCACTTCAAAAAGTTTTATAGAAGAAAATTTTCAGATGATTTTTTGCATGGATTTCCATCATAACCTTACTTTGTAACATATATAAATGATCTGAAAAGTTTCATATCATTTGGAATAGTCCTCGATTTAATTTGACTTTTTGACCGAAACTAGTGTATAATATACTATAGTTTTTTTTATCGAAACTTGATTTCGAAAAGTTTTATAGAAGCTAATTTTAAGATTATTTTTTGCATGGACTTCCATCATAACCTTCCCTCGTAAAATATAAAAATGATATGAAAAGTTTTGTATCATTTGGAGCAGTCCTCGATTTAATTTGATTTTGACAGATATTTGTATAAACTAGTGAATAACATACTATAATTTTTTGACTGAAACTTGCATTTCGAAAAGTTTAATATAAGCTAATTTACAAATAATTTTTTGCATGGTCTTACATCATAACCTTCCCTTGTAAAATATAATAATTATCTGAAAACTTTCGTATAATTTCGGGCAGCCCTCAATTTAATTCGATTCTTTGTCTGAAATTAGTATAAACTATTGTATAATATCCTATGGTTTTTTGACCGAAACATGCATTTCGAAACTTTTTATAGAAGCTAATTTTAAGATGATTTTTTTGCATGGACTACTATCATAATCTTCCTTTGTAAACATATATAAAAGATCTGAAAAGTTTTGTATCATTTGGAACATTCCTCGATTTAATTTCAATTTTTGACCGATACTAGTGTATAATATACTATGGTTTTTAGACGAAACTTACATTTCGAAAAGATTCATAGAATCTAATTTTCAGATGATTTTTTTTATGTACTTCCATCATAACCTCCCCTCGTAAAATATTAAAATTATCTGAAAAGTTTTGTATCCTTTCGAGCAGTCCTCAATTTAATTTTATTTTTTGACCGATATTAGTATAAACTAATGTATAATATACTATAGTTTTTTGACCTAAACTTGCAATTCAAAAAGTTTTATAGAAGTTAATTTTCAGATGTTTTTTTTGCATGGACAACCATTATAACCTTCTTTTGTAACATATATAAATGATCTGAAAAGTTTTGTATCAATAGGAATAGTCCTCGATTTAATTTGAATTTTTGACCGAAACTAGTGTATAATATACTATGGTTTTTTGATGAAACTTGCATTTCGAAAAGTTTCATAGAATCTAATTTTCAGATGATTTTTTGTATGTACTTCCATCATAACCTCCCCTCGTAAAATTTTAAATTATCTGAAAAGTTTCGTATCATTTTGAGCAGTTCTCAATTTAATTTGATTTTTCAACTGATATTAGTATAAACTAGTGTATAATATACTATAGTTTTTTGACCTAAACTTGCATTTCAAAATGTTTTATTGAAGCTAATTTTCAGATGATTTTTTGCATGGACAACCATCATAACCTTCCTTTGTAACATATATAAATGATCTGAAAAGTTTTGTATCATTTTGAATAGTCCTCGATTTAATTTGACTTTTTGACCGAAACTAGTGTATAATATACTATGGTTTTTTGACCGAAACTTGCATTTCAAAAAGTTTCATAGAATCTAATTTCAGATTATTTTTTGCATGGACTTCCATCATAACCTTCCATCGTAAAATGTAAAAATGATCTGAAAAGTTTAGTATCATTTCGAGCAGTCCTCGATTTAATTTAATTTTTTTGACCGATATTAGTATAAACTAGTGTATAATATACTATAGTTTTTTGTCCGAAACTTGCCTTTAAAAAAGTTTTACAGAATCTAAATTTTCAGATGATTTTTTGAATGGACTTCCATCATATAATATAAGAATGATCTGAAAAGTTTCATATCATTTCGAGCAGTCCTCGATTTAATTTGATTTTTTAACCGATATTAGTATAATCTAGTGTATAATATACTATAGCTTTTTGAACGAAACTTGCATTTCAAAAAGTTTTATAATAGAAATTTTTAAGATGATTTGTTGCATATACTTCTATATAACGTTCCTATGTAAACATATATAAATGATCTGAAAAGTTTCGTATTATTTGGAACAGTCCTCGATTTAATTTGACTTTCTGACCGAAACTAGTGTATAATATACTATTTGTTTTTGACCGAAACTAGATTATTTTTTGCATGGACTTTTTAACCAAAACTAGATTATTTTTTGTATGGACTTCAATCTTAACCTTCCCTCGTAAAATATAAAAATTATCAGAAAAGTTTCGTATCATTTCGAGCAATCCCCGATTTAATTTGATTCTTTGACCGAAATTAGTATAAACTAGTGTATAATATACTATAGTTTTTTGACCGAAACTTGCACTTCAAAAAGTTTTATAGAAGAAAATTTTCAGATGATTTTTTGCATGGATTTCCATCATAACCTTACTTTGTAACATATATAAATGATCTGAAAAGTTTCATATCATTTGGAATAGTCCTCGATTTAATTTGACTTTTTGACCGAAACTAGTGTATAATATACTATAGTTTTTTTTATCGAAACTTGATTTCGAAAAGTTTTATAGAAGCTAATTTTAAGATTATTTTTTGCATGGACTTCCATCATAACCTTCCCTCGTAAAATATAAAAATGATATGAAAAGTTTTGTATCATTTGGAGCAGTCCTCGATTTAATTTGATTTTGACAGATATTTGTATAAACTAGTGAATAACATACTATAATTTTTTGACTGAAACTTGCATTTCGAAAAGTTTAATATAAGCTAATTTACAAATAATTTTTTGCATGGTCTTACATCATAACCTTCCCTTGTAAAATATAATAATTATCTGAAAACTTTCGTATAATTTCGGGCAGCCCTCAATTTAATTCGATTCTTTGTCTGAAATTAGTATAAACTATTGTATAATATCCTATGGTTTTTTGACCGAAACATGCATTTCGAAACTTTTTATAGAAGCTAATTTTAAGATGATTTTTTTGCATGGACTACTATCATAATCTTCCTTTGTAAACATATATAAAAGATCTGAAAAGTTTTGTATCATTTGGAACATTCCTCGATTTAATTTCAATTTTTGACCGATACTAGTGTATAATATACTATGGTTTTTAGACGAAACTTACATTTCGAAAAGATTCATAGAATCTAATTTTCAGATGATTTTTTTTATGTACTTCCATCATAACCTCCCCTCGTAAAATATTAAAATTATCTGAAAAGTTTTGTATCCTTTCGAGCAGTCCTCAATTTAATTTTATTTTTTGACCGATATTAGTATAAACTAATGTATAATATACTATAGTTTTTTGACCTAAACTTGCAATTCAAAAAGTTTTATAGAAGTTAATTTTCAGATGTTTTTTTTGCATGGACAACCATTATAACCTTCTTTTGTAACATATATAAATGATCTGAAAAGTTTTGTATCAATAGGAATAGTCCTCGATTTAATTTGAATTTTTGACCGAAACTAGTGTATAATATACTATGGTTTTTTGATGAAACTTGCATTTCGAAAAGTTTCATAGAATCTAATTTTCAGATGATTTTTTGTATGTACTTCCATCATAACCTCCCCTCGTAAAATTTTAAATTATCTGAAAAGTTTCGTATCATTTTGAGCAGTTCTCAATTTAATTTGATTTTTCAACTGATATTAGTATAAACTAGTGTATAATATACTATAGTTTTTTGACCTAAACTTGCATTTCAAAATGTTTTATTGAAGCTAATTTTCAGATGATTTTTTGCATGGACAACCATCATAACCTTCCTTTGTAACATATATAAATGATCTGAAAAGTTTTGTATCATTTTGAATAGTCCTCGATTTAATTTGACTTTTTGACCGAAACTAGTGTATAATATACTATGGTTTTTTGACCGAAACTTGCATTTCAAAAAGTTTCATAGAATCTAATTTCAGATTATTTTTTGCATGGACTTCCATCATAACCTTCCATCGTAAAATGTAAAAATGATCTGAAAAGTTTAGTATCATTTCGAGCAGTCCTCGATTTAATTTAATTTTTTTGACCGATATTAGTATAAACTAGTGTATAATATACTATAGTTTTTTGTCCGAAACTTGCCTTTAAAAAAGTTTTACAGAATCTAAATTTTCAGATGATTTTTTGAATGGACTTCCATCATATAATATAAGAATGATCTGAAAAGTTTCATATCATTTCGAGCAGTCCTCGATTTAATTTGATTTTTTAACCGATATTAGTATAATCTAGTGTATAATATACTATAGCTTTTTGAACGAAACTTGCATTTCAAAAAGTTTTATAATAGAAATTTTTAAGATGATTTGTTGCATATACTTCTATATAACGTTCCTATGTAAACATATATAAATGATCTGAAAAGTTTCGTATTATTTGGAACAGTCCTCGATTTAATTTGACTTTCTGACCGAAACTAGTGTATAATATACTATTTGTTTTTGACCGAAACTAGATTATTTTTTGCATGGACTTTTTAACCAAAACTAGATTATTTTTTGTATGGACTTCAATCTTAACCTTCCCTCGTAAAATATAAAAATTATCAGAAAAGTTTCGTATCATTTCGAGCAATCCCCGATTTAATTTGATTCTTTGACCGAAATTAGTATAAACTAGTGTATAATATACTATAGTTTTTTGAACGAAACTTGCACTTCAAAAAGTTTTATAGAAGAAAATTTTCAGATGATTTTTTGCATGGATTTCCATCATAACCTTACTTTGTAACATATATAAATGATCTGAAAAGTTTCATATCATTTGGAATAGTCCTCGATTTAATTTGACTTTTTGACCGAAACTAGTGTATAATATACTATAGTTTTTTTTATCGAAACTTGATTTCGAAAAGTTTTATAGAAGCTAATTTTAAGATTATTTTTTGCATGGACTTCCATCATAACCTTCCCTCGTAAAATATAAAAATGATATGAAAAGTTTTGTATCATTTGGAGCAGTCTTCGATTTAATTTGATTTTGACAGATATTTGTATAAACTAGTGAATAACATACTATAATTTTTTGACTGAAACTTGCATTTCGAAAAGTTTAATATAAGCTAATTTACAAATAATTTTTTGCATGGTCTTACATCATAACCTTCCCTTGTAAAATATAATAATTATCTGAAAACTTTCGTATAATTTCGGGCAGCCCTCAATTTAATTCGATTCTTTGTCTGAAATTAGTATAAACTATTGTATAATATCCTATGGTTTTTTGACCGAAACATGCATTTCGAAACTTTTTATAGAAGCTAATTTTAAGATGATTTTTTTGCATGGACTACTATCATAATCTTCCTTTGTAAACATATATAAAAGATCTGAAAAGTTTTGTATCATTTGGAACATTCCTCGATTTAATTTCAATTTTTGACCGATACTAGTGTATAATATACTATGGTTTTTAGACGAAACTTACATTTCGAAAAGATTCATAGAATCTAATTTTCAGATGATTTTTTTTATGTACTTCCATCATAACCTCCCCTCGTAAAATATTAAAATTATCTGAAAAGTTTTGTATCCTTTCGAGCAGTCCTCAATTTAATTTTATTTTTTGACCGATATTAGTATAAACTAATGTATAATATACTATAGTTTTTTGACCTAAACTTGCAATTCAAAAAGTTTTATAGAAGTTAATTTTCAGATGTTTTTTTTGCATGGACAACCATTATAACCTTCTTTTGTAACATATATAAATGATCTGAAAAGTTTTGTATCAATAGGAATAGTCCTCGATTTAATTTGAATTTTTGACCGAAACTAGTGTATAATATACTATGGTTTTTTGATGAAACTTGCATTTCGAAAAGTTTCATAGAATCTAATTTTCAGATGATTTTTTGTATGTACTTCCATCATAACCTCCCCTCGTAAAATTTTAAATTATCTGAAAAGTTTCGTATCATTTTGAGCAGTTCTCAATTTAATTTGATTTTTCAACTGATATTAGTATAAACTAGTGTATAATATACTATAGTTTTTTGACCTAAACTTGCATTTCAAAATGTTTTATTGAAGCTAATTTTCAGATGATTTTTTGCATGGACAACCATCATAACCTTCCTTTGTAACATATATAAATGATCTGAAAAGTTTTGTATCATTTTGAATAGTCCTCGATTTAATTTGACTTTTTGACCGAAACTAGTGTATAATATACTATGGTTTTTTGACCGAAACTTGCATTTCAAAAAGTTTCATAGAATCTAATTTCAGATTATTTTTTGCATGGACTTCCATCATAACCTTCCATCGTAAAATGTAAAAATGATCTGAAAAGTTTAGTATCATTTCGAGCAGTCCTCGATTTAATTTAATTTTTTTGACCGATATTAGTATAAACTAGTGTATAATATACTATAGTTTTTTGTCCGAAACTTGCCTTTAAAAAAGTTTTACAGAATCTAAATTTTCAGATGATTTTTTGAATGGACTTCCATCATATAATATAAGAATGATCTGAAAAGTTTCATATCATTTCGAGCAGTCCTCGATTTAATTTGATTTTTTAACCGATATTAGTATAATCTAGTGTATAATATACTATAGCTTTTTGAACGAAACTTGCATTTCAAAAAGTTTTATAATAGAAATTTTTAAGATGATTTGTTGCATATACTTCTATATAACGTTCCTATGTAAACATATATAAATGATCTGAAAAGTTTCGTATTATTTGGAACAGTCCTCGATTTAATTTGACTTTTTGACCGAAACTAGTGTATAATATACTATGGTTTTTTAACCGAATCTAGATTATTTTTTGCATGGACTTTTTTTCCGAAACTAGATTATTTTTTGCATGTACTTCAATCATAACGTTCCCTCGTAAAATATAAAAATTATCTGAAATGTTTCGTATCATTTTGAGCAGTCTCCGATTTAATTTGATTCTTTGACCGAAATTAGTATAAACTAGTGTATGATATACTATAGTTTTTTTACCGAAACATGCACTTCAAAAAGTTTTATAGAAGTAAATTTTCATATGATTTTTGCATGGATTTCTATTATAACCATCCTTTGTAACATATATAAATGATCTAAAAATTTTCGTATCATTTGGAATAGTCCTCGATTTAATTTGACATCTTGACCGAAACTGGTGTATAATATATTATGGTTTTTTGACTAAAACTTGCATTTCAAAAATTTTCATTGAATATAATTTCAGATAATTTTTTGCGTGGACTTACATCATAACCTTCCATCGTAAAATAATAAAATGATATGAAAAGTTTTGTATCATTTCGAGCAGTCCTAAATTTAATTGTATTTTTTGACCGATATTTGTATAAACTAGTGTATAATATACTATAGTTTTTTTGACCGAAACTTGCAGTACGAAAAGTTTTATATAAGCTAATTTTCAGATGATTTTTTGCATGGTCTTACATCATAACCTTCCCTCGTAAAATATAAAAAAATCTGAAAAATTTCGTATAATTTCGTGCAGTCCTCGATTTAATTTGATCTTTGTCTGAAATTAGTATAAACTAGTGTATAATTTACTATAGTTTTTTGGCCGAAACTTGCATTTCGAAAAGTTTTATAGAAGTTAATTTTAAGATGATTTTTTGCATGGACTGCTATCATAATCTTCCTTTATAAACATGTATAAATGATCTGAAAAGTTTTGTATCATTTGGAACAGTCCTCGATTTAATTTGAATTTTTGACCGAAACTAGTGTATAATATACTATGGTTTTTTGATGAAACTTGCATTTCGAAAAGTTTCATACAATCTAATTTTCAGATGATTTTTTGTATGTACTTCCATCATAACCTCCCCTCGTAAAATTTTAAATTATCTGAAAAGTTTCGTATCATTTTGAGCAGTTCTCAATTTAATTTGATTTTTCAACTGATATTAGTATAAACTAGTGTATAATATACTATAGTTTTTTGACCTAAACTTGCATTTCAAAAAGTTTTATTGAAGCTAATTTTCAGATGATTTTTTGCATGGACAACCATCATAACCTTCCTTTGTAACATATATAAATGATCTGAAAAGTTTTGTATCATTTTCAATAGTCCTCGATTTAATTTGACTTTTTGACCGAAACTAGTGTATAGTAAACTATGGTTTTTAGACGAAACATACATTTCGAAAAGATTCATAGAATCTAATTTTCAGATGATTTTTTTTATGTACTTCCATCATAACCTCCCCTCGTAAAATATTAAAATTATCTGAATAGTTTCGTATCCTTTCGAGCAGTCCTTAATTTAATTTGATTTTTTGACCGATATTAGTATAAACTAATGTATAATATACTATAGTTTTTTGACCTAAACTTGCAATTCAAAAAGTTTTATAGAAGTTAAGTTTCAGATGTTTTTTTGCATGGACAACCATCATAACCTTCTTTTGTAACATATATAAATGATCTGAAAAGTTTTGTATCATTAGGAATAGTCCTTGATTTAATTTGACTTTTTGACCGTAACTAGTGTATAATATACTATGATTTTTTGACCGAAACTTGCATTTCAAAAAGTCTCATAGAATCTAATTTCAGATTATTTTTTGCATGGACTTCCATCATAACCTTCCATCGTAATATGTAAAAATTATCTGAAAAGTTTAGTATCATTTCAAACAGTCCTCGATTTAATTTAAGTTTTTTGACCGATATTAGTATAAACTAGTGTATAATATACTATAGTTTTTTGACCGAAACTTGCCTTTCAAAAAGTTTTATAGAATCTAATTTTCAGATGATTTTTTGCATGGACTTCCATCATAAAATATTAGAATGATCTGAAAAGTTTCATATCATTTCGAGCAGTCCTCGATTTAATTTGATTTTTTGACCGATATTAGTATAATCTAGTGTATAATATACTATAGCTTTTTGAACGAAACTTGCATTTCGAAAAGTTTTATAGAAGAAAATTTTAAGATGATTTGTTGCATATACTTCTATATAACGTTCCTATGTAAACATATATAAATGATATGAAAAGTTTCGTATTATTTGGAACAATCCTCGATTTAATTTGACTTTTTGACCGAAACTAGTGTATATTATACTATTGGTTTTTGACCGAAACTATATTATTTTTTGTATGGACTTTTTAACCGAAACTAGATTATTTTTTGCATTGACTTCAATCATAACCTTCCCTCATAAAATATAAAAATTATCTGAAAAGTTTCGTATCATTTTGAGCAATCCCCGATTTAATTTGAATCTTTGACCGAAATTAGTATAAACTATTGTATAATATACTATAGTTTTTTGACCGAAACTTGCACTTCAAAAAGTTTTATAGAAAAAAATTTTCAGATGATTTTTTGCATGGATTTCCATCATAGCCTTCCTTTGTAACATATATAAATGATCAGAAAAGTTTCATATCATTTGGAATAGTCCTCGATTTAATTTAACTTTTTGACCGAAACTAGTGTATAATATACTATAGTTTTTTTTATCGAAACTTGATTTCGAAAAGTTTTATAGAAGGTAATTTTAAGATTTTTTTTTGCATGGACTTCCATCACAACCTACCCTCGTAAAATATAAAAATGATATGAAAAGTTTTGTATCATTTGGAGCAGTCCTCAATTTAATTTGATTTTGACCAATATTTGTATAAACTAGTGTATAATATACTATAGTTTTTTGACCGAAACTTGAATTTCGAAAAGTTTTATATAAGCTAATTTTCAGATAATTTTTTTCATGGTCTTACATCATAACCTTCCCTCGTAAAATATAAAAATTATCTGAAAACTTTAGTATAATTTCGTGCAGTCCTCGATTTAATATTATTCTTTGTCTGAAATTAGTATAAACTAGTGTATAATATCCTATAGTTTTTTGACCGAAACTTGCATTTCGAAACGTTTTATAGAAGCTAATTTTAAGATGATTTTTTGCATGGACTACTATCATAATCTTCCTTTGTAAACATATATAAATGATCTGAAAAGTTTTGTATAAGTTGGAACAGTCCTCGATTAAATTTGAATTTTTGACCGTAACTAGTGTATAATATACTATGGTTTTTTGACGAAACTTGCATTTCGAAAAGTTTCATAGAATCTTATTTTCAGATGATTTTTTGTATGTACTTCCATCATAACCTCCCCTCGTAAAATATTAAAATTATCAGAAAAGTTTCATATCATTTCGAGCAGTTCTCAATTTAATTTGATTTTTTGACCTATTAGTATAAACTAGTGTGTAATATACTATAGTTTTTTGACCTAAACTTGCATTTCAAAAAGTTTTATAGAAGTTAATTTTCAGATGAATTTTTGCATGGACACCCATCATAACCTTCCTTTTTAACATATATAAATGATCTGAAAAGTTTTTTATCATTTGGAATAGTCCTCGATTTTATTTGACTTTTTGACCGAAACTAGTGTATAATATACTACGGTTTTTTGACCGAAACTTGCATTTTAAAAAGTTTCATAGAATCTAATTTCAGATTATTTTTAGCATGGACTTCCATCATAACCTTCCATCGTAAAATGTAAAAATTATCTGAAAAGTTTAGTATCATTTCGAGCAGTCCTCCATTTAATTTAATTTTTTTGACCGATATTAGTATAAACTAGTGTATAATATACTATAGTTTTTTGACCTAAACTTGCATTTCAAAAAGTTTTATAGAATCTAATTTTCAGATGATTTTTTGCATGGACTTCCATCATAAAATATAAAAATGATCTGAAAATATTCATATCATTTCGAGCAGTCCTCGATTTAATTTGATTTTTTGACCGATATTAGTATAATCTAAAGTATAATATACTATAGTCTCCGATTTAATTTGATTCTTTGACCGAAATTAGTATAAACTAGTGTATGATATACTATAGTTTTTTGACCGAAACTTGCACTTCAAAAAGTTTTATAGAAGTAAATTTTCATATGATTTTTGCATGGATTTCTATCATAACCATCCTTTGTAACATATATAAATGATCTAAAAATTTTCGTATCATTTGGAATAGTCCTCGATTTAATTTGACATCTTGACCGAAACTGGTGTATAATATATTATGGTTTTTTGACTAAAACTTGCATTTCAAAAATTTTCATTGAATATAATTTCAGATAATTTTTTGCGTGGACTTACATCATAACCTTCCATCGTAAAATAATAAAATGATATGAAAAGTTTTGTATCATTTCGAGCAGTCCTAAATTTAATTGTATTTTTTGACCGATATTTGTATAAACTAGTGTATAATATACTATAGTTTTTTTGACCGAAACTTGCAGTACGAAAAGTTTTATATAAGCTAATTTTCAGATGATTTTTTGCATGGTCTTACATCATAACCTTCCCTCGTAAAATATAAAAAAATCTGAAAAATTTCGTATAATTTCGTGCAGTCCTCGATTTAATTTGATCTTTGTCTGAAATTAGTATAAACTAGTGTATAATTTACTATAGTTTTTTGGCCGAAACTCGCATTTCGAAAAGTTTTATAGAAGTTAATTTTAAGATGATTTTTTGCATGGACTGCTATCATAATCTTCCTTTATAAACATGTATAAATGATCTGAAAAGTTTTGTATCATTTGGAACAGTCCTCATTTAATTTGAATTTTTGACCGAAACTAGTGTATAATATACTATGGTTTTTTGATGAAACTTGCATTTCGAAAAGTTTCATACAATCTAATTTTCAGATGATTTTTTGTATGTACTTCCATCATAACCTCCCCTCGTAAAATTTTAAATTATCTGAAAAGTTTCGTATCATTTTGAGCAGTTCTCAATTTAATTTGATTTTTCAACTGATATTAGTATAAACTAGTGTATAATATACTATAGTTTTTTGACCTAAACTTGCATTTCAAAATGTTTTATTGAAGCTAATTTTCAGATGATTTTTTGCATGGACAACCATCATAACCTTCCTTTGTAACATATATAAATGATCTGAAAAGTTTTGTATCATTTTGAATAGTCCTCGATTTAATTTGACTTTTTGACCGAAACTAGTGTATAGTAAACTATGGTTTTTAGACGAAACATACATTTCGAAAAGATTCATAGAATCTAATTTTCAGATGATTTTTTTTATGTACTTCCATCATAACCTCCCCTCGTAAAATATTAAAATTATCTGAATAGTTTCGTATCCTTTCGAGCAGTCCTTAATTTAATTTGATTTTTTGACCGATATTAGTATAAACTAATGTATAATATACTATAGTTTTTTGACCTAAACTTGCAATTCAAAAAGTTTTATAAAAGTTAAGTTTCAGATGTTTTTTTGCATGGACAACCATCATAACCTTCTTTTGTAACATATATAAATGATCTGAAAAGTTTTGTATCATTAGGAATAGTCCTTGATTTAATTTGACTTTTTGACCGTAACTAGTGTATAATATACTATGATTTTTTGACCGAAACTTGCATTTCAAAAAGTCTCATAGAATCTAATTTCAGATTATTTTTTGCATGGACTTCCATCATAACCTTCCATCGTAATATGTAAAAATGATCTGAAAAGTTTAGTATCATTTCAAACAGTCCTCGATTTAATTTAAGTTTTTTGACCGATATTAGTATAAACTAGTGTATAATATACTATAGTTTTTTGACCGAAACTTGCCTTTCAAAAAGTTTTATAGAATCTAATTTTCAGATGATTTTTTGCATGGACTTCCATCATAAAATATAAGAATGATCTGAAAAGTTTCATATCATTTCGAGCAGTCCTCGATTTAATTTGATTTTTTGACCGATATTAGTATAATCTAGTGTATAATATACTATAGCTTTTTGAACGAAACTTGCATTTCGAAAAGTTTTATAGAAGAAAATTTTAAGATGATTTGTTGCATATACTTCTATATAACGTTCCTATGTAAACATATATAAATGATATGAAAAGTTTCGTATTATTTGGAACAATCCTCGATTTAATTTGACTTTTTGACCGAAACTAGTGTATATTATACTATTGGTTTTTGACCGAAACTAGATTATTTTTTGCATGGACTTTTTAACCGAAACTAGATTATTTTTTGCATTGACTTCAATCATAACCTTCCCTCATAAAATATAAAAATTATCTGAAAAGTTTCGTATCATTTTGAGCAATCCCCGATTTAATTTGAATCTTTGACCGAAATTAGTATAAACTATTGTATAATATACTATAGTTTTTTGACCGAAACTTGCACTTCAAAAAGTTTTATAGAAAAAAATTTTCAGATGATTTTTTGCATGGATTTCCATCATAGCCTTCCTTTGTAACATATATAAATGATCAGAAAAGTTTCATATCATTTGGAATAGTCCTCGATTTAATTTAACTTTTTGACCGAAACTAGTGTATAATATACTATAGTTTTTTTTATCGAAACTTGATTTCGAAAAGTTTTATAGAAGGTAATTTTAAGATTATTTTTTGCATGGACTTCCATCACAACCTTCCCCCGTAAAATATAAAAATGATATGAAAAGTTTTGTATCATTTGGAGCAGTCCTCAATTTAATTTGATTTTGACCAATATTTGTATAAACTAGTGTATAATATACTATAGTTTTTTGACCGAAACTTGAATTTCGAAAAGTTTTATATAAGCTAATTTTCAGATAATTTTTTTCATGGTCTTACATCATAACCTTCCCTCGTAAAATATAAAAATTATCTGAAAACTTTAGTATAATTTCGTGCAGTCCTCGATTTAATATTATTCTTTGTCTGAAATTAGTATAAACTAGTGTATAATATCCTATAGTTTTTTGACCGAAACTTGCATTTCGAAACGTTTTATAGAAGCTAATTGTAAGATGATTTTTTGCATGGACTACTATCATAATCTTCCTTTGTAAACATATATAAATGATCTGAAAAGTTTTGTATAAGTTGGAACAGTCCTCGATTAAATTTGAATTTTTGACCGTAACTAGTGTATAATATACTATGGTTTTTTGACGAAACTTGCATTTCGAAAAGTTTCATAGAATCTTATTTTCAGATGATTTTTTGTATGTACTTCCATCATAACCTCCCCTCGTAAAATATTAAAATTATTAGAAAAGTTTCATATCATTTCGAGCAGTTCTCAATTTAATTTGATTTTTTGACCTATTAGTATAAACTAGTGTGTAATATACTATAGTTTTTTGACCTAAACTTGCATTTCAAAAAGTTTTATAGAAGTTAATTTTCAGATGAATTTTTGCATGGACACCCATCATAACCTTCCTTTTTAACATATATAAATGATCTGAAAAGTTTTTTATCATTTGGAATAGTCCTCGATTTTATTTGACTTTTTGACCGAAACTAGTGTATAATATACTACGGTTTTTTGACCGAAACTTGCATTTTAAAAAGTTTCATAGAATCTAATTTCAGATTATTTTTAGCATGGACTTCCATCATAACCTTCCATCGTAAAATGTAAAAATTATCTGAAAAGTTATTATCATTTCGAGCAGTCCTCCATTTAATTTAATTTTTTTGACCGATATTAGTATAAACTAGTGTATAATATACTATAGTTTTTTGACCTAAACTTGCATTTCAAAAAGTTTTATAGAATCTAATTTTCAGATGATTTTTTGCATGGACTTCCATCATAAAATATAAAAATGATCTGAAAATATTCATATCATTTCGAGCAGTCCTCGATTTAATTTGATTTTTTGACCGATATTAGTATAATCTAAAGTATAATATACTATAGTTTTTTGAACGAAACCTGCATTTCAAAAAGTTTTATGGACGCAAATTTTAATATGATTTGTTGCATATACTTCTATATAACATTCCTATGTAAACATATATAAATGATCTGAAAAGTTTCGTATTATTTGGAACGGTCCTCGATTTAATTTGACTTTTTGACCGAAACTAGTGTATAATATACTATGGTTTTTTAACCGAATCTAGATTATTTTTTGCATGGACTTTTTTTCCGAAACTAGATTATTTTTTGCATGGACTTCAATCATAACCTTCCCTCGTAAAATATAAAAATTATCTGAAATGTTTCGTATCATTTTGAGCAGTCTCCGATTTAATTTGATTCTTTGACCAAAATTAGTATAAACTAGTGTATGATATACTATAGTTTTTTGACCGAAACTTGCACTTCAAAAAGTTTTATAGAAGTAAATTTTCATATGATTTTTGCATGGATTTCTATCATAACCATCCTTTGTAACATATATAAATGATCTGAAAATTTTCGTATCATTTGGAATAGTCCTCGATTTAATTTGACATCTTGACCGAAACTGGTGTATAATATATTATGGTTTTTAGACTAAAACTTGCATTTCAAAAATTTTCATTGAATATAATTTCAGATAATTTTTTGCGTGGATTTACATCATAACCTTCCATCGTAAAATAATAAAATGATATGAAAAGTTTTGTATCATTTCGAGCAGTCCTAAATTTAATTGTATTTTTTGACCGATATTTGTATAAACTAGTGTATAATATACTATAGTTTTTTTGACCGAAACTTGCAGTACGAAAAGTTTTATATAAGCTAATTTTCAGATAATTTTTTGCATGGTCTTACATCATAACCTTCCCTCGTAAAATATAAAAAAAATCTGAAAAATTTCGTATAATTTCGTGCAGTCCTCGATTTAATTTGATCTTTGTCTGAAATTAGTATAAACTAGTGTATAATTTACTATAGTTTTTTGGCCGAAACTTGCATTTCGAAAAGTTTTATAGAAGTTAATTTTAAGATGATTTTTTGCATGGACTGCTATCATAATCTTCCTTTATAAACATGTATAAATGATCTGAAAAGTTTTGTATCATTTGGAACAGTCCTCGATTTAATTTGAATTTTTGACCGAAACTAGTGTATAATATACTATGGTTTTTTGATGAAACTTGCATTTCGAAAAGTTTCATACAATCTAATTTTCAGATGATTTTTTGTATGTACTTCCATCATAACCTCCCCTCGTAAAATTTTAAATTATCTGAAAAGTTTCGTATCATTTTGAGCAGTTCTCAATTTAATTTGATTTTTCAACTGATATTAGTATAAACTAGTGTATAATATACTATAGTTTTTTGACCTAAACTTGCATTTCAAAATGTTTTATTGAAGCTAATTTTCAGATGATTTTTTGCATGGACAACCATCATAACCTTCCTTTGTAACATATATAAATGATCTGAAAAGTTTTGTATCATTTTGAATAGTCCTCGATTTAATTTGACTTTTTGACCGAAACTAGTGTATAATATACTATGGTTTTTTGACCGAAACTTGCATTTCAAAAAGTTTCATAGAATCTAATTTCAGATTATTTTTTGCATGTACTTCCATCATAACCTTCCATCGTAAAATGTAAAAATGATCTGAAAAGTTTAGTATCATTTCGAGCAGTCCTCGATTTAATTTAATTTTTTTGACCGATATTAGTATAAACTAGTGTATAATATACTATAGTTTTTTGTCCGAAACTTGCCTTTCAAAAAGTTTTACAGAATCTAAATTTTCAGATGATTTTTTGAATGGACTTCCATCATATAATATAAGAATGATCTGAAAAGTTTCATATCATTTCGAGCAGTCCTCGATTTAATTTGATTTCTTAACCGATATTAGTATAATCTAGTGTATAATATACTATAGCTTTTTGAACGAAACTTGCATTTCAAAAAGTTTTATAATAGAAATTTTTAAGATGATTTGTTGCATATACTTCTATATAACGTTCCTATGTAAACATATATAAATGATCTGAAAAGTTTCGTATTATTTGGAACAGTCCTCGATTTAATTTGACTTTCTGACCGAAACTAGTGTATAATATACTATTTGTTTTTGACCGAAACTAGATTATTTTTTGCATGGACTTTTTAACCAAAACTAGATTATTTTTTGTATGGACTTCAATCTTAACCTTCCCTCGTAAAATATAAAAATTATCAGAAAAGTTTCGTATCATTTCGAGCAATCCCCGATTTAATTTGATTCTTTGACCGAAATTAGTATAAACTAGTGTATAATATACTATAGTTTTTTGACCGAAACTTGCACTTCAAAAAGTTTTATAGAAGAAAATTTTCAGATGATTTTTTGCATGGATTTCCATCATAACCTTACTTTGTAACATATATAAATGATCTGAAAAGTTTCATATCATTTGGAATAGTCCTCGATTTAATTTGACTTTTTGACCGAAACTAGTGTATAATATACTATAGTTTTTTTTATCGAAACTTGATTTCGAAAAGTTTTATAGAAGCTAATTTTAAGATTATTTTTTGCATGGACTTCCATCATAACCTTCCCTCGTAAAATATAAAAATGATATGAAAAGTTTTGTATCATTTGGAGCAGTCCTCGATTTAATTTGATTTTGACAGATATTTGTATAAACTAGTGAATAACATACTATAATTTTTTGACTGAAACTTGCATTTCGAAAAGTTTTATATAAGCTAATTTACAAATAATTTTTTGCATGGTCTTACATCATAACCTTCCCTTGTAAAATATAATAATTATCTGAAAACTGTCGTATAATTTCGTGCAGCCCTCAATTTAATTCGATTCTTTGTCTGAAATTAGTATAAACTATTGTATAATATCCTATGGTTTTTTGACCGAAACATGCATTTCGAAACTTTTTATAGAAGCTAATTTTAAGATGATTTTTTTGCATGGACTACTATCATAATCTTCCTTTGTAAACATATATAAATGATCTGAAAAGTTTTGTATCATTTGGAACATTCCTCGATTTAATTTCAATTTTTGACCGATACTAGTGTATAATATACTATGGTTTTTAGACGAAACTTACATTTCGAAAAAATTCATAGAATCTAATTTTCAGATGATTTTTTTTATGTACTTCCATCATAACCTCCCCTCGTAAAATATTAAAATTATCTGAAAAGTTTCGTATCCTTTCGAGCAGTCCTCAATTTAATTTTATTTTTTGACCGATATTAGTATAAACTAATGTATAATATACTATAGTTTTTTGACCTAAACTTGCAATTCAAAAAGTTTTATAGAAGTTAATTTTCAGATGTTTTTTTTGCATGGACAACCATTATAACCTTCTTTTGTAACATATATAAATGATCTGAAAAGTTTTGTATCAATAGGAATAGTCCTCTATTTAATTTGACTTTTTGACCGAAACTTGTGTATAATATACTATGATTTTTTGACCGAAACTTGCATTTCAAAAAGTTTCATAGAATCTAATTTCAGATTATTTTTTGCATGGACTTCCATCATAACCTTCCATCGTAAAATGTAAAAATGATCTGAAAAGTTTAGTATCATTTCGAGCAGTCCTCGATTTAATTTAATTTTTTTGACCGATATTAGTATAAACTAGTGTATAATATACTATAGGTTTTTGACCGAAACTTGCCTTTCAAAAAGTTTTACAGAAGCGAATTTTAAGATGATTTGTTGCATATACTTTTATATAACGTTCCTTTGTAAACATATATAAATGATCTGAAAAGTTTCGTATCATTTGGAACAGTCCTCGATTTAATTTGACTTTTTGACCGAAACTAGTGTATAATATACTATGGTTTTTTAACCGAATCTAGATTATTTTTTGCATGGACTTTTTTTCCGAAACTAGATTATTTTTTGCATGTACTTCAATCATAACCTTCCCTCGTAAAATATAAAAATTATCTGAAATGTTTCGTATCATTTTGAGCAGTCTCCGATTTAATTTGATTCTTTGACCGAAATTAGTATAAACTAGTGTATGATATACTATAGTTTTTTTACCGAAACTTGCACTTCAAAAAGTTTTATAGAAGTAAATTTTCATATGATTTTTGCATGGATTTCTATCATAACCATCCTTTGTAACATATATAAATGATCTAAAAATTTTCGTATCATTTGGAATAGTCCTCGATTTAATTTGACATCTTGACCGAAACTGGTGTATAATATATTATGGTTTTTTGACTAAAACTTGCATTTCAATAATTTTCATTGAATATAATTTCAGATAATTTTTTGCGTGGACTTACATCATAACCTTCCATCGTAAAATAATAAAATGATATGAAAAGTTTTGTATCATTTCGAGCAGTCCTAAATTTAATTGTATTTTTTGACCGATATTTGTATAAACTAGTGTATAATATACTATAGTTTTTTTGACCGAAACTTGCAGTACGAAAAGTTTTATATAAACTAATTTTCAGATGATTTTTTGCATGGTCTTACATCATAACCTTCCCTCGTAAAATATAAAAAAATCTGAAAAATTTCGTATAATTTCGTGCAGTCCTCGATTTAATTTGATCTTTGTCTGAAATTAGTATAAACTAGTGTATAATTTACTATAGTTTTTTGGCCGAAACTTGCATTTCGAAAAGTTTTATAGAAGTTAATTTTAAGATGATTTTTTGCATGGACTGCTATCATAATCTTCCTTTATAAACATGTATAAATGATCTGAAAAGTTTTGTATCATTTGGAACAGTCCTCGATTTAATTTGAATTTTTGACCGAAACTAGTGTATAATATACTATGGTTTTTTGATGAAACTTGCATTTCGAAAAGTTTCATACAATCTAATTTTCAGATGATTTTTTGTATGTACTTCCATCATAACCTCCCCTCGTAAAATTTTAAATTATCTGAAAAGTTTCGTATCATTTTGAGCAGTTCTCAATTTAATTTGATTTTTCAACTGATATTAGTATAAACTAGTGTATAATATACTATAGTTTTTTGACCTAAACTTGCTTTTCAAAAAGTTTTATTGAAGCTAATTTTCAGATGATTTTTTGCATGGACAACCATCATAACCTTCCTTTGTAACATATATAAATGATCTGAAAAGTTTTGTATCATTTTGAATAGTCCTCGATTTAATTTGACTTTTTGACCGAAACTAGTGTATAGTAAACTATGGTTTTTAGACGAAACATACATTTCGAAAAGAATCATAGAATCTAATTTTCAGATGATTTTTTTTATGTACTTCCATCATAACCTCCCCTCGTAAAATATTAAAATTATCTGAATAGTTTCGTATCCTTTCGAGCAGTCCTTAATTTAATTTGATTTTTTGACCGATATTAGTATAAACTAATGTATAATATACTATAGTTTTTTGACCTAAACTTGCAATTCAAAAAGTTTTATAGAAGTTAAGTTTCAGATGTTTTTTTGCATGGACAACCATCATAACCTTCTTTTGTAACATATATAAATGATCTGAAAAGTTTTGTATCATTAGGAATAGTCCTTGATTTAATTTGACTTTTTGACCGTAACTAGTGTATAATATACTATGATTTTTTGACCGAAACTTGCATTTCAAAAAGTCTCATAGAATCTAATTTCAGATTATTTTTTGCATGGACTTCCATCATAACCTTCCATCGTAATATGTAAAAATGATCTGAAAAGTTTAGTATCATTTCAAACAGTCCTCGATTTAATTTAAGTTTTTTGACCGATATTAGTATAAACTAGTGTATAATATACTATAGTTTTTTGACCGAAACTTGCCTTTCAAAAAGTTTTATAGAATCTAATTTTCAGATGATTTTTTGCATGGACTTCCATCATAAAATATAAGATTGATCTGAAAAGTTTCATATCATTTCGAGCAGTCCTCGATTTAATTTGATTTTTTGACCGATATTAGTATAATCTAGTGTATAATATACTATAGCTTTTTGAACGAAACTTGCATTTCGAAAAGTTTTATAGAAGAAAATTTTAAGATGATTTGTTGCATATACTTCTATATAACGTTCCTATGTAAACATATATAAATGATATGAAAAGTTTCGTATTATTTGGAACAATCCTCGATTTAATTTGACTTTTTGACCGAAACTAGTGTATATTATACTATTGGTTTTTGACCGAAACTAGATTATTTTTTGCATGGACTTTTTAACCGAAACTAGATTATTTTTTGCATTGACTTCAATCATAACCTTCCCTCATAAAATATAAAAATTATCTGAAAAGTTTCGTATCATTTTGAGCAATCCCCGATTTAATTTGAATCTTTGACCGAAATTAGTATAAACTATTGTATAATATACTATAGTTTTTTGACCGAAACTTGCACTTCAAAAAGTTTTATAGAAAAAAATTTTCAGATGATTTTTTGCATGGATTTCCATCATAGCCTTCCTTTGTAACATATATAAATGATCAGAAAAGTTTCATATCATTTGGAATAGTCCTCGATTTAATTTAACTTTTTAACCGAAACTAGTGTATAATATACTATAGTTTTTTTTATCGAAACTTGATTTCGAAAAGTTTTATAGAAGGTAATTTTAAGATTATTTTTTGCATGGACTTCCATCACAACCTTCCCTCGTAAAATATAAAAATGATATGAAAAGTTTTGTATCATTTGGAGCAGTCCTCAATTTAATTTGATTTTGACCAATATTTGTATAAACTAGTGTATAATATACTATAGTTTTTTGACCGAAACTTGAATTTCGAAAAGTTTTATATAAGCTAATTTTCAGATAATTTTTTTCATGGTCTTACATCATAACCTTCCCTCGTAAAATATAAAAATTATCTGAAAACTTTAGTATAATTTCGTGCAGTCCTCGATTTAATATTATTCTTTGTCTGAAATTAGTATAAACTAGTGTATAATATCCTATAGTTTTTTGACCGAAACTTGCATTTCGAAACGTTTTATAGAAGCTAATTTTAAGATGATTTTTTGCATGGACTACTATCATAATCTTCCTTTGTAAACATATATAAATGATCTGAAAAGTTTTGTATAAGTTGGAACAGTCCTTGATTAAATTTGAATTTTTGACCGTAACTAGTGTATAATATACTATGGTTTTTTGACGAAACTTGCATTTCGAAAAGTTTCATAGAATCTTATTTTCAGATGATTTTTTGTATGTACTTCCATCATAACCTCCCCTCGTAAAATATTAAAATTATCAGAAAAGTTTCATATCATTTCGAGCAGTTCTCAATTTAATTTGATTTTTTGACCTATTAGTATAAACTAGTGTGTAATATACTATAGTTTTTTGACCTAAACTTGCATTTCAAAAAGTTTTATAGAAGTTAATTTTCAGATGAATTTTTGCATGGACACCCATCATAACCTTCCTTTTTAACATATATAAATGATCTGAAAAGTTTTTTATCATTTGGAATAGTCCTCGATTTTATTTGACTTTTTGACCGAAACTAGTGTATAATATACTACGGTTTTTTGACCGAAACTTGCATTTTAAAAAGTTTCATAGAATCTAATTTCAGATTATTTTTAGCATGGACTTCCATCATAACCTTCCATCGTAAAATGTAAAAATTATCTGAAAAGTTTAGTATCATTTCGAGCAGTCCTCCATTTAATTTAATTTTTTTGACCGATATTAGTATAAACTAGTGTATAATATACTATAGTTTTTTGACCTAAACTTGCATTTCAAAAAGTTTTATAGAATCTAATTTTCAGATGATTTTTTGCATGGACTTCCATCATAAAATATAAAAATGATCTGAAAAGTTTCATATCATTTCGAGCAGTCCTCGATTTAATTTGATTTTTTGACCGATATTAGTATAATCTAAAGTATAATATACTATAGTTTTTTGAACGAAACCTGCATTTCAAAAAGTTTTATGGACGCAAATTTTAATATGATTTGTTGCATATACTTCTATATAACATTCCTATGTAAACATATATAAATGATCTGAAAAGTTTCGTATTATTTGGAACAGTCCTCGATTTAATTTGACTTTTTGACCGAAACTAATGTATAATATACTATTGGTGTTTCACCGAAACTAGATTATCTTTTGCTTGGACTTTTTACCGAAACTAGATTATTTTTTGCATGGACTTCAATCATAACCTTCCCTCGTAAAATATAAAAATTATCTGAAAAGTTTCGTATCATTTTGAGCAATCCCCGATTTAATTAGATTCTTTGGCCGAAATTAGTATAAACTATTGTAAAAATACTATAGTTTTTTGACCGAAACTCGCACTTCAAAAAGTTTTATAGAAGAAAATTTTTAGATGTTTTTTTGCATGGATTTCCATCATAACCTTCCTTTGTAACATATATAAATGATCTGAAAAGTTTCATATCAATTGCAATTACCCTCTATTTAATTTGACTTTTTGAACGAAACTAGTGCATAATATACTATAGTTTTTTTTATCGAAACTTGATTTCGAAAAGTTTTATAGAAGCTAATTTTAAGATTATTTTTTGCATGGACTTCCATCTTAACCTTCTCTCGTAAAATATAAAAATGATATGAAAAGTTTTGTATCATTTGGAGCAGTCCTCGATTTAATTTGTTTTTGATCGATATTGGTATAAACTAGTGTATAATATACTATAGTTTTTTGACCGAAACTTGCATTTCGAAAAGTTTTATATAAGCTAATTTACAGATAATTTTTTGCATGGTCTTACACCATAACCTTCCCTCGTAAAATTTAAAAATTATCTGCAAACTTTCGTAAAATTTAGTGCAGTCATCGATTTAATTTGATTCTTTGTCTGAAATTAGTATAAACTAGTGTATAATATACTATAGTTTTTTGACCGAAATTTGCATTTCGAAAAGTTTTATAGAAGCTAATTTTAAGATGATTTTTGGCATGGACTACTATCATAATCTTCCTTTATAAATATATATAAATGATCTGAAAAGTTTTGTATCATTTGGAACAACCCTCGATTTAATTTGAATTTTTGACCGTAACTAGTGTATAATATACTATGGTTTTTTGGCGAAACATGCATTTCGAAAAGTTTCAAAGAATCTTATTTTCAGATGATTTTTTGTATGTACTTCCATCATAACCTCGCCTCGTAAAATATTAAAATTATCTGGAAAGTTTCATATCATTTCGAGCAGTTTTCAATTTAATTTGATTTTTTGACCTATTAGTATAAACTAGTGTGTAATATACTATAGTTTTTTGACCTAAACTTGCATTTCAAAAAGTTTTATAGAAGCTAATTTTCAGATGAATTTTTGCATGGACACCCATCATAACTTTCCTTTTTAACATATATAAATGATCTGAAAAGTTTTGTATCATTTGGAATAGTCCTCGATTTAATTTGACTTTTTGACCGAAACTTGTGTATAATATACTACGGTTTTTTGACCGAAACTTGCATTTTAAAAAGTTTCATAGAATCTAATTTCAGATTATTTTTAGCATGGACTTCCATCATAACCTTCCATCGTAAAATGTAAAAATTATCTGAAAAGTTTAGTATCATTTCGAGCAGTCCTCGATTTAATTTAATTTTTTTGACCGATATTAGTACAAACTAGTGTATAATATACTATTGTTTTTTGACCGAAACTTGCATTTCAAAAAGTTTTATAGAATCTAATTTTCAGATGATTTTTTGCATGTACTTCCATCATAAAATATAAAAATGATCTGAAAAGTTTCATATCATTTCGAGCAGTCCTCGATTTAATTTGATTTTTTGACCGATATTAGTATAATCTAAAGTATAAAATACTATAGTTTTTTGAACGAAACTTGCATTTTGAAAAGTTTTATGGAATCAAATTTTAAGATGATTTGTTGCATATAATTCAATATAACATTCCTATGTAAACATATATAAATGATCTGAAAAGTTTCGTATTATTTGGAACAGTCCTCGATTTAATTTGACTTTTTGACCGAAACTAATGTATAATATACTATTGGTGTTTGACCGAAACTAGATTATTTTTTGCTTGGACTTTTTACCGAAACTACATTATTTTTTCCATGGACTTCAATCATAACCTTCCCTCGTAAAATATAAAAATTATCTGAAACGTTTCGTATCATTTTGAGCATTCCCCGATTTAATTAGATTCTTTGACCTAAATTAGTATAAACTAGTGTATAATATACTATAGTTTTTTGACCGAAACTTGCACTTCAAAAAGTTTTATAGAAGAAAATTTTCAGATGATTTTTTGCATGGATTTCCATCATAACCTTCCTTGGTAACATATATAAATGATCTGAAAAGTTTCAAATCATTTGGAATAGTCCTCGATTTAATTTGACTTTTTGACCGGAACTAGTGTATAATATACTATAGTTTTTTTTATCGAAACTTGATTTCGAAATGTTTTATAGAAGCTAATTTTAAGATTATTTTTTGCATGGACTTCCATCATAACCTTCCCTCGTAAAATATAAAAATGATATAAAAAGTTTTGTATCATTTGGAGCAGTCCTCAATTTAATTTGATTTTGACCGATATTTGTATAAACTAGTGAATATTATACTATAGTTTTTTGACCGAAACTTGCATTTCGAAAAGTTTTATATAAGCTAATTTAAAGATAATTTTTTGCATGGTCTTACATCATAACCTTCCCTTGTAAAATATAAAAAATTATCTTAATACTTTCGTATAATTTCGTGCAGTCCTCGATTTAATTTGATTCTTTGTCTGAAATTAGCATAAACTAGTGTATAATATACTATAGTTTTTTGACCGAAACTTGCATTTCGAAAAGTTTTATCGAAGCTAATTTAAAGATTATTTTTTGCATGGACTACTATCATAATCTTCCTTTGTAAACATATATAAATGATCTAAAAAGTTTTGTATCATTTGGAACAGTCCTCGGTTTAATTTGAATTTTTGACCGAAACTAGTGTATAATATACTATGATTTTTTGACGAAACTTGCATTTCGAAAAGTTTCATAGAATCTTATTTTCATATGATTTTTTGTATGTCCTTCCATCATAACCTCCCCTCGTAAAATATTAAAATTATCTGAAAAGTTTCATATCATTTCGAGCAGTCCTCAATTTAATTTGATTTTTTGACCGATATTAGTATAAACTAGTGTGTAATATACTATAGTTTTTTGACCTAAACTTGCATTTAAAAAAGTTTTATAGAAGCTAATTTTCAGATGATTTTTTGCATGGACAACCATCATAACCTTCCTTTGTAACATATATAAATGATCTGAAAAGTTTTGTATCATTTGGAATAGTCCTCGATTTAATTTGACTTTTTGACCGAAACTAGTGTATAATATACAATGGTTTTTTGACCGAAACATGCAATTCAAAAAGTTTCATAGAATCTAATTTCAGATTATTTTTTGCATGGACTTCCATCATAACCTTCCATTGTAAAATGTAAAAATGATCTGAAAAGTTTAGTATCATTTCGAGCAGTCCTCAATTTAATTTAATTTTTTTGACTGATATTAGTATAAACTAGTGTATAATATACTATAGTTTTTTGGTCGAAACTTGCATTTCAAAAAGTTTTATAGAATCTAATTTTCAGATGATTTTTTGCATGGACTTCCATCATAAATTATAAAAATGATAAAAAAAGTTTCATATCATTTCGAGCAGTCCTCGATTTAATTTGATTTTTTGACCGATATTAGTATAATCTAGTGTATAATATAATATAGTTTTTTGAACGAAACTTGCATTTCGAAAAGTTTTATAGTAGAAAATTTTAAGATGATTTGTTGCATATACTTCTATATAACGTTCCTATGTAAACATATATAAATGATCTGAAAAGTTTCGTATTATTTGGAACAGTCCTCGATTTAATTTGACATTTTGACCGAAACTAGTGTATAATATACTATTGGTTTTTGACCTAAACTAGATTATTATTTGCATGGAATTTTTAACCGAAACTAGATTATTTTTTGCATGGACTTCAATCATAACATTCCCTCATAAAATATAAAAATTATCTGAAAAGTTTCGTATCATTTTGAGCAATCCCCGATTTAATTTGATTCTTTGACTGAAATTAGTATAAATTAGTGTATACTATACTATAGTTTTTTGACCGAAATTTGCACTTCAAAAAGTTTTATTGAAGAAAATTTTTCAGATGTTTTTTTGCATGGATTTCCATCATAACCTTCCTTTGTAACATATATAAATGATCTGAAAAGTTTCAAATCATTTGGAATAGTACTCGATTTAATTTGACTTTTTGACCGAAACTAGTGTATAATATACTATAGTTTTTTTATCGAAACATGATTTCAAAATGTTTTATAGAGGCTAATTTTAAGATTATTTTTTGCATAGACTTCCATCATAACCTTCCCTCGTAAAATATAAAAATGATATAAAAAGTTTTGTATCATTTGGAGCAGTCCTCCATTTAATTTGATTTTGACCGATATTTGTATAAACTAGTGAATATTATACTATTGTTTTTTGACCGAAACTTGCATTTCGAAAAGTTTTATATAAGCTAATTTAAAGATAATTTTTTGCATGGTCTTACATCATAACCTTCCCTTGTAAAATATAAAAATTATCGGAATACTTTCGTATAATTTCATGCAGTCCTCGATTTAATTTGATTCTTTGTCTGAAATTACCATAAACTAGTGTATAATATACTATAGTTTTTTGACCGAAACTTGCATTTCGAAAAGTTTTATAGAAGCTAATTTAAAGATGATTTTTTGCATGGACTACTATCATAATCTTCCTTTGTAAACATATATAAATGATCTAAAAAGGTTTGTATCATTTGGAACAGTCCTCGATTTAATTTGAATTTTTGACCGAAACTAGTGTATAATATACTATGGTTTTTTGACGAAACTTGCATTTCGAAAAGTTTCATAGAATCTTATTTTCATATAATTTTTTGTATGTCCTTCCATCATAACCTCCCCTCGTAAAATATTAAAATTATCTGAAAAGTTTCATATCATTTCGAGCAGTCCTTAATTTAATTTGATTTTTTGACCGATATTAGTATAATCTAGTGTGTAATATACTATAGTTTTTTGACCTAAACTTGCATTTCAAAAAGTTTTATAGAAGCTAATTTTCAGATGATTTTTTGCATGGACAACCATCATAACCTTCCTTTGTAATATATATAAATGATCTGAAAAGTTTTGTATCATTTGGAATAGTCCTCGATTTAATTTGACTTTTTGACCGAAACTAGTGTATAATATACAATGGTTTTTTGACCGAAACTTGCAATTCAAAAAGTTTCATAGAATCTAATTTCAGATTATTTTTTGCATGGACTTCCATCATAACCTTCCATTGTAAAATGTAAAAATGATCTGAAAAGTTTAGTATCATTTCGAGCAGTCCTCAATTTAATTTAATTTTTTTGACTGATATTAGTATAAACTAGTGTATAGTATACTATAGTTTTTTGGTCGAAACTTGCATTTCAAAAAGTTTTATAGAATCTAATTTTCAGATGATTTTTTGCATGGACTTCCATCATAAATTATAAAAATGATAAAAAAAGTTTCATATCATTTCGAGCAGTCCTCGATTTAATTTGATTTTTTGACCGATATTAGTATAATCTAGTGTATAATATAATATAGTTTTTTGAACGAAACTTGCATTTCGAAAAGTTTTATAGTAGAAAATTTTAAGATGATTTGTTGCATATACTTCTATATAACGTTCCTATGTAAACATATATAAATGATCTGAAAAGTTTCGTATTATTTGGAACAGTCCTCGATTTAATTTGACATTTTGACCGAAACTAGTGTATAATATACTATTGGTTTTTGACCTAAACTAGATTATTATTTGCATGGAATTTTTAACCGAAACTAGATTATTTTTTGCATGGACTTCAATCATAACATTCCCTCATAAAATATAAAAATTATCTGAAAAGTTTCGTATCATTTTGAGCAATCCCCGATTTAATTTGATTCTTTGACTGAAATTAGTATAAATTAGTGTATACTATACTATAGTTTTTTGACCGAAATTTGCACTTCAAAAAGTTTTATTGAAGAAAATTTTTCAGATGTTTTTTTGCATGGATTTCCATCATAACCTTCCTTTGTAACATATATAAATGATCTGAAAAGTTTCAAATCATTTGGAATAGTACTCGATTTAATTTGACTTTTTGACCGAAACTAGTGTATAATATACTATAGTTTTTTTATCGAAACATGATTTCAAAATGTTTTATAGAGGCTAATTTTAAGATTATTTTTTGCATAGACTTCCATCATAACCTTCCCTCGTAAAATATAAAAATGATATAAAAAGTTTTGTATCATTTGGAGCAGTCCTCCATTTAATTTGATTTTGACCGATATTTGTATAAACTAGTGAATATTATACTATAGTTTTTTGACCGAAACTTGCATTTCGAAAAGTTTTATATAAGCTAATTTAAAGATAATTTTTTGCATGGTCTTACATCATAACCTTCCCTTGTAAAATATAAAAATTATCGGAATACTTTCGTATAATTTCATGCAGTCCTCGATTTAATTTGATTCTTTGTCTGAAATTACCATAAACTAGTGTATAATATACTATAGTTTTTTGACCGAAACTTGCATTTCGAAAAGTTTTATAGAAGCTAATTTAAAGATGATTTTTTGCATGGACTACTATCATAATCTTCCTTTGTAAACATATATAAATGATCTAAAAAGGTTTGTATCATTTGGAACAGTCCTCGATTTAATTTGAATTTTTGACCGAAACTAGTGTATAATATACTATGGTTTTTTGACGAAACTTGCATTTCGAAAAGTTTCATAGAATCTTATTTTCATATAATTTTTTGTATGTCCTTCCATCATAACCTCCCCTCGTAAAATATTAAAATTATCTGAAATGTTTCATATCATTTCGAGCAGTCCTTAATTTAATTTGATTTTTTGACCGATATTAGTATAATCTAGTGTGTAATATACTATAGTTTTTTGACCTAAACTTGCATTTCAAAAAGTTTTATAGAAGCTAATTTTCAGATGATTTTTTGCATGGACAACCATCATAACCTTCCTTTGTAATATATATAAATGATCTGAAAAGTTTTGTATCATTTGGAATAGTCCTCGATTTAATTTGACTTTTTGACCGAAACTAGTGTATAATATACTACGGTTTTTTGACCGAAACTTGCATTTTAAAAAGTTTCATAGAATCTAATTTCAGATTATTTTTAGCATGGACTTCCATCATAACCTTCCATCGTAAAATGTAAAAATTATATGAAAAGTTTAGTATCATTTCGAGCAGTCCTCGATTTAATTTAATTTTTTTGACCGATATTAGTACAAACTAGTGTATAATATACTATTGTTTTTTGACCGAAACTTGCATTTCAAAAAGTTTTATAGAATATAATTTTCAGATGATTTTTTGCATGTACTTCCATCATAAAATATAAAAATGATCTGAAAAGTTTCATATCATTTCGAGCAGTCCTCGATTTAATTTGATTTTTTGACCGATATTAGTATAATCTAAAGTATAAAAAACTATAGTTTTTTGAACGAAACTTGCATTTTGAAAAGTTTTATGGAATCAAATTTTAAGATGATTTGTTGCATATACTTCAATATAACATTCCTATGTAAACATATATAAATGATCTGAAAAGTTTCGTATTATTTGGAACAGTCCTCGATTTAATTTGACTTTTTGACCGAAACTAATGTATAATATACTATTGGTGTTTGACCGAAACTAGATTATTTTTTCCTTGGACTTTTTACCGAAACTACTTTATTTTTTCCATGGACTTCAATCATAACCTTCCCTCGTAAAATATAAAAATTATCTGAAACGTTTCATATCATTTTGAGCATTCCCCGATTTAATTAGATTCTTTGACCTAAATTAGTATAAACTAGTGTATCATATACTATAGTTTTTTGACCGAAACTTGCACTTCAAAATGTTTTATGAAGAAAATTTTCAGATGATTTTTTGCATGGATTTCCATCATAACCTTCCTTTGTAACATATATAAATGATATGAAAAGTTTCAAATCATTTGGAATAGTCCTCGATTTAATTTGACTTTTTGACCGGAACTAGTGTATAATATACTATAGTTTTTTTTATCGAAACTTGATTTCGAAATGTTTTATAGAAGCTAATTTTAAGATTATTTTTTGCATCGACTTCCATCATAACCTTCCGTCGTAAAATATAAAAATGATATAAAAAGTTTTGTATCATTTGGAGCAGTCCTCAATTTAATTTGATTTTGACCGATATTTGTATAAACTAGTGAATATTATACTATAGTTTTTTTACCGAAACTTGCATTTCGAAAAGTTTTATATAAGCTAATTTAAAGATAATTTTATCATGGTCTTACATCATAACCTTCCCTTGTAAAATATAAAAATTATCTGAATACTTTCGTATAATTTCGTGCAGTCCTCGATTTAATTTGATTCTTTGTCTGAAATTAGCATAAACTAGTGTATAATATACTATAGTTTTTTGACCGAAACTTGCATTTCGAAAAGTTTTATAGAAGCTAATTTAAAGATGATTTTTTGCATGGACTACTATCATAATCTTCCTTTGTAAACATATATAAATGATCTAAAAAGGTTTGTATCATTTGGAACAGTCCTCGATTTAATTTGAATTTTTGACCGAAACTAGTGTATAATATACTATGGTTTTTTGACGAAACTTGCATTTCGAAAAGTTTCATAGAATCTTATTTTCATATGATTTTTTGTATGTCCTTCCATCATAACCTCCCCTCGTAAAATATTAAAAT
This sequence comes from Lathyrus aphaca, assembly GCA_963966055.1. NCBI lineage: Eukaryota > Viridiplantae > Streptophyta > Magnoliopsida > Fabales > Fabaceae > Lathyrus > Lathyrus aphaca. The sequence continues at coordinate 40,105,470 of OZ014523.1, forward strand.
TATCTGAAAAGTTTCATATCATTTCGAGCAGTCCTCAATTTAATTTGATTTTTTGACCGATATTAGTATAAACTAGTGTGTAATATACTATAGTTTTTTGACCTAAACTTGCATTTAAAAAAGTTTTATAGAAGCTAATTTTCAGATGATTTTTTGCATGGACAACCATCATAACCTTCCTTTGTAACATATATAAATGATCTGAAAAGTTTTGTATCATTTGGAATAGTCCTCGATTTAATTTGACTTTTTGACCGAAACTAGTGTATAATATACTATGGTTTTTTGACCGAAACATGCAATTCAATAAGTTTCATAGAATCTAATTTCAGATTATTTTTTGCATGGACTTCCATCATAACCTTCCATTGTAAAATGTAAAAATGATCTGAAAAGTTTAGTATCATTTCGAGCAGTCCTCGATTTAATTTAATTTTTTTGACCGATATTAGTATAAACTAGTGTATAATATACTATAGTTTTTTGGTCGAAACTTGCATTTCAAAAAGTTTTATAGAATCTAATTTTCAGATGATTTTTTGCATGGACTTCCATCATAAATTATAAAAATGATATAAAAAGTTTCATATCATTTCGAGCAGTCCTCGATTTAATTTGATTTTTTGACCGATATTAGTATAATCTAGTGTATAATATAATATAGTTTTTTGAACGAAACTTGCATTTCGAAAAGTTTTATAGTAGAAAATTTTAAGATGATTTGTTGCATATACTTCTATATAACGTTCCTATGTAAACATATATAAATGATCTGAAAAGTTTCGTATTATTTGGAACAGTCCTCGATTTAATTTGACATTTTGACCGAAACTAGTGTATAATATACTATTGGTTTTTGACCTAAACTAGATTATTTTTTGCATGGAATTTTTAACCGAAACTAGATTATTTTTTGCATGGACTTCAATCATAACATTCCCTCATAAAATATAAAAATTATCTGAAAAGTTTCGTATCATTTTGAGCAATCCCCGATTTAATTTGATTCTTTGACTGAAATTAGTATAAATTAGTGTATACTATACTATAGTTTTTTGACCGAAATTTGCACTTCAAAAAGTTTTATTGAAGAAAATTTTTCAGATGTTTTTTTGCATGGATTTCCATCATAACCTTCCTTTGTAACATATATAAATGATCTGAAAAGTTTCAAATAATTTGGAATAGTACTCGATTTAATTTGACTTTTTGACCGAAACTAGTGTATAATATACTATAGTTTTTTTATCGAAACTTGATTTCAAAATGTTTTATAGAGGCTAATTTTAAGATTATTTTTTGCATAGACTTCCATAATAACCTTCCCTCGTAAAATATAAAAATGATATAAAAAGTTTTGTATCATTTGGAGCAGTCCTCAATTTAATTTGATTTTGACCGATATTTGTATAAACTAGTGAATATTATACTATAGTTTTTTGACCGAAACTTGCATTTCGAAAAATTTTATATAAGCTAATTTAAAGATAATTTTTTGCATGGTCTTACATCATAACCTTCCCTTGTAAAATATAAAAATTATCTGAATACTTTCGTATAATTTCATGCAGTCCTCGATTTAATTTGATTCTTTGTCTGAAATTAGCATAAACTAGTGTATAATATACCATATTTTTTTGACCGAAACTTGCATTTCGAAAAGTTTTATAGAAGCTAATTTAAAGATGATTTTTTGCATGGACTACTATCATAATCTTCCTTTGTAAACATATATAAATGATCTAAAAAGGTTTGTATCATTTGGAACAGTCCTCGATTTAATTTGAACTTTTGACCGAAACTAGTGTATAATATACTATGGTTTTTTGACGAACTTGCATTTCGAAAAGTTTCATAGAATCTTATTTTCATATGATTTTTTGTATGTCCTTCCATCATAACCTCCCCTCGTAAAATATTAAAATTATATGAAAAGTTTCATATCATTTCGAGCAGTCCTTAATTTAATTTGATTTTTTGACCGATATTAGTATAATCTAGTGTGTAATATACTATAGTTTTTTGACCTAAACTTGCATTTCAAAAAGTTTTATAGTAGCTAATTTTCAGATGATTTTTTGCATGGACAACCATCATAACCTTCCTTTGTAATATATATAAATGATCTGAAAAGTTTTGTATCATTTGGAATAGTCCTCGATTTAATTTGACTTTTTGACCGAAACTAGTGTATAATATACTACGGTTTTTTTCACCGAAACTTGCATTTTAAAAAGTTTCATAGAATCTAATTTCAGATTATTTTTAGCATGGACTTCCATCATAACCTTCCATCGTAAAATGTAAAAATTATCTGAAAAGTTTAGTATCATTTCGAGCAGTCCTCGATTTAATTTAATTTTTTTGACCGATATTAGTACAAACTAGTGTATAATATACTATTGTTTTTTGACCGAAACTTGCATTTCAAAAAGTTTTATAGAATATAATTTTCAGATGATTTTTTGCATGTACTTCCATCATAAAATATAAAAATGATCTGAAAAGTTTCATATCATTTCGAGCAGTCCTCGATTTAATTTGATTTTTTGACCGATATTAGTATAATCTAAAGTATAAAATACTATAGTTTTTTGAACGAAACTTGCATTTTGAAAAGTTTTATGGAATCAAATTTTAAGATGATTTGTTGCATATACTTCAATATAACATTCCTATGTAAACATATATAAATGATCTGAAAAGTTTCGTATTATTTGGAACAGTCCTCGATTTAATTTGACTTTTTGACCGAAACTAATGTATAATATACTATTGGTGTTTGACCGAAACTAGATTATTTTTTCCTTGGACTTTTTACCGAAACTACATTATTTTTTCCATGGACTTCAATCATAACCTTCCCTCGTAAAATATAAAAATTATCTGAAACGTTTCGTATCATTTTGAGCATTCCCCGATTTAATTAGATTCTTTGACCTAAATTAGTATAAACTAGTGTATCATATACTATAGTTTTTTGACCGAAACTTGCACTTCAAAATGTTTTATAGAAGAAAATTTTCAGATGATTTTTTGCATGGATTTCCATCATAACCTTCCTTTGTAACATATATAAATGATCTGAAAAGTTTCAAATCATTTGGAATAGTCCTCGATTTAATTTGACTTTTTGACCGGAACAAGTGTATAATATACTATAGTTTTTTTTATCGAAACTTGATTTCGAAATGTTTTATAGAAGCTAATTTTAAGATTATTTTTTGCATGGACTTCCATCATAACCTTCCCTCGTAAAATATAAAAATGATATAAAAAGTTTTGTATCATTTGGAGCAGTCCTCAATTTAATTTGATTTTCACCGATATTTGTATAAACTAGTGAATATTATACTATAGTTTTTTTACCGAAACTTGCATTTCGAAAAGTTTTATATAAGCTAATTTAAAGATAATTTTTTCATGGTCTTACATCATAACCTTCCCTTGTAAAATATAAAAATTATCTGAATACTTTTGTATAATTTCGTGCAGTCCTCGATTTAATTTGATTCTTTGTCTGAAATTAGCATAAACTAGTGTATAATATACTATAGTTTTTTGACCGAAACTTGCATTTCGAAAAGTTTTATAGAAGCTAATTTAAAGATGATTTTTTGCATGGACTACTATCATAATCTTCCTTTGTAAACATATATAAATGATCTAAAAAGGTTTGTATCATTTGGAACAGTCCTCGATTTAATTTGAATTTCTGACCGAAACTAGTGTATAATATACTATGGTTTTTTGACGAAACTTGCATTTCGAAAAGTTTCATAGAATCTTATTTTCATATGATTTTTTGTATGTCCTTCCATCATAACCTCCCCTCGTAAAATATTAAAATTATCTGAAAAGTTTCATATCATTTCGAGCAGTCCTCAATTTAATTTGATTTTTTGACCGATATTAGTATAAACTAGTGTGTAATATACTATAGTTTTTTGACCTAAACTTGCATTTAAAAAAGTTTTATAGAAGCTAATTTTCAGATGATTTTTTGCATGGACAACCATCATAACCTTCCTTTGTAACATATATAAATGATCTGAAAAGTTTTGTATCATTTGGAATAGTCCTCGATTTAATTTGACTTTTTGACCGAAACTAGTGTATAATATTCTATGGTTTTTTGACCGAAACATGCAATTCAATAAGTTTCATAGAATCTAATTTCAGATTATTTTTTGCATGGACTTCCATCATAACCTTCCATTGTAAAATGTAACAATGATCTGAAAAGTTTAGTATCATTTCGAGCAGTCCTCGATTTAATTTAATTTTTTTGACCGATATTAGTATAAACTAGTGTATAATATACTATAGTTTTTTGGTCGAAACTTGCATTTCAAAAAGTTTTATAGAATCTAATTTTCAGATGATTTTTTGCATGGACTTCCATCATAAATTATAAAAATGATATAAAAAGTTTTATATCATTTCGAGCAGTCCTCGATTTAATTTGATTTTTTGACCGATATTAGTATAATCTAGTGTATAATATAATATAGTTTTTTGAACGAAACTTGCATTTCGAAAAGTTTTATAGTAGAAAATTTTAAGATGATTTGTTGCATATACTTCTATATAACGTTCCTATGTAAACATATATAAATGATCTGAAAAGTTTCGTATTATTTGGAACAGTCCTCGATTTAATTTGACATTTTGACCGAAACTAGTGTATAATATACTATTGGTTTTTGACCTAAACTAGATTATTTTTTGCATGGAATTTTTAACCGAAACTAGATTATTTTTTGCATGGACTTCAATCATAACATTCCCTCATAAAATATAAAAATTATCTGAAAAGTTTCGTATCATTTTGAGCAATCCCCGATTTAATTTGATTCTTTGACTGAAATTAGTATAAATTAGTGTATACTATACTATAGTTTTTTGACCGAAATTTGCACTTCAAAAACTTTTATTGAAGAAAATTTTTCAGATGTTTTTTTGCATAGATTTCCATCATAACCTTCCTTTGTAACATATATAAATGATCTGAAAAGTTTCAAATAATTTGGAATAGTACTCGATTTAATTTGACTTTTTGACCGAAACTAGTGTATAATATACTATAGTTTTTTTATCGAAACTTGATTTCAAAATGTTTTATAGAGGCTAATTTTAAGATTATTTTTTGCATAGACTTCCATAATAACCTTCCCTCGTAAAATATAAAAATGATATAAAAAGTTTTGTATCATTTGGAGCAGTCCTCAATTTAATTTGATTTTGACCGATATTTGTATAAACTAGTGAATATTATACTATAGTTTTTTGACCGAAACTTGCATTTCGAAAATTTTTATATAAGCTAATTTAAAGATAATTTTTTGCATGGTCTTACATCATAACCTTCCCTTGTAAAATATAAAAATTATCTGAATACTTTCGTATAATTTCATGCAGTCCTCGATTTAATTTGATTCTTTGTCTGAAATTAGCATAAACTAGTGTATAATATACCATATTTTTTTGACCGAAACTTGCATTTCGAAAAGTTTTATAGAAGCTAATTTAAAGATGATTTTTTGCATGGACTACTATCATAATCTTCCTTTGTAAACATATATAAATGATCTAAAAAGGTTTGTATCATTTGGAACAGTCCTCGATTTAATTTGAATTTTTGACCGAAACTAGTGTATAATATACTATGGTTTTTTGACGAAACTTGCATTTCGAAAAGTTTCATAGAATCTTATTTTCTTATGATTTTTTGTATGTCCTTCCATCATAACCTCCCCTCGTAAAATATTAAAATTATGTGAAAAGTTTCATATCATTTCGAGCAGTCCTTAATTTAATTTGATTTTTTGACCGATATTAGTATAATCTAGTGTGTAATATACTATAGTTTTTTGACCTAAACTTGCATTTCAAAAAGTTTTATAGTAGCTAATTTTCAGATGATTTTTTGCATGGACAACCATCATAACCTTCCTTTGTAATATATATAAATGATCTGAAAAGTTTTGTATCATTTGGAATAGTCCTCGATTTAATTTGACTTTTTGACCGAAACTAGTGTATAATATACTACGGTTTTTTTGACCGAAACTTGCATTTTAAAAAGTTTCATAGAATCTAATTTCAGATTATTTTTAGCATGGACTTCCATCATAACCTTCCATCGTAAAATGTAAAAATTATCTGAAAAGTTTAGTATCATTTCGAGCAGTCCTCGATTTAATTTAATTTTTTTGACCGATATTAGTACAAACTAGTGTATAATATACTATTGTTTTTTGACCGAAACTTGCATTTCAAAAAGTTTTATAGAATATAATTTTCAGATGATTTTTTGCATGTACTTCCATCATAAAATATAAAAATGATCTGAAAAGTTTCATATCATTTCGAGCAGTCCTCGATTTAATTTGATTTTTTGACCGATATTAGTATAATCTAAAGTATAAAATACTATAGTTTTTTGAACGAAACTTGCATTTTGAAAAGTTTTATGGAATCAAATTTTAAGATGATTTGTTGCATATACTTCAATATAACATTCCTATGTAAACATATATAAATGATCTGAAAAGTTTCGTATTATTTGGAACAGTCCTCGATTTAATTTGACTTTTTGACCGAAACTAATGTATAATATACTATTGGTGTTTGACCGAAACTAGATTATTTTTTCCTTGGACTTTTTACCGAAACTACATTATTTTTTCCATGGACTTCAATCATAACCTTCCCTCGTAAAATATAAAAATTATCTGAAACGTTTCGTATCATTTTGAGCATTCCCCGATTTAATTAGATTCTTTGACCTAAATTAGTATAAACTAGTGTATCATATACTATAGTTTTTTGACCGAAACTTGCACTTCAAAATGTTTTATAGAAGAAAATTTTCAGATGATTTTTTGCATGGATTTCCATCATAACCTTCCTTTGTAACATATATAAATGATCTGAAAAGTTTCAAATCATTTGGAATAGTCCTCGATTTAATTTGACTTTTTGACCGGAACAAGTGTATAATATACTATAGTTTTTTTTATCGAAACTTGATTTCGAAATGTTTTATAGAAGCTAATTTTAAGATTATTTTTTGCATGGACTTCCATCATAACCTTCCCTCGTAAAATATAAAAATGATATAAAAAGTTTTGTATCATTTGGAGCAGTCCTCAATTTAATTTGATTTTCACCGATATTTGTATAAACTAGTGAATATTATACTATAGTTTTTTGACCGAAACTTGCATTTCGAAAAGTTTTATATAAGCTAATTTAAAGATAATTTTTTCATGGTCTTACATCATAACCTTCCCTTGTAAAATATAAAAATTATCTGAATACTTTTGTATAATTTCGTGCAGTCCTCGATTTAATTTGATTCTTTGTCTGAAATTAGCATAAACTAGTGTATAATATACTATAGTTTTTTGACCGAAACTTGCATTTCGAAAAGTTTTATAGAAGCTAATTTAAAGATGATTTTTTGCATGGACTACTATCATAATCTTCCTTTGTAAACATATATAAATGATCTAAAAAGGTTTGTATCATTTGGAACAGTCCTCGATTTAATTTGAATTTCTGACCGAAACTAGTGTATAATATACTATGGTTTTTTGACGAAACTTGCATTTCGAAAAGTTTCATAGAATCTTATTTTCATATGATTTTTTGTATGTCCTTCCATCATAACCTCCCCTCGTAAAATATTAAAATTATCTGAAAAGTTTCATATCATTTCGAGCAGTCCTCAATTTAATTTGATTTTTTGACCGATATTAGTATAAACTAGTGTGTAATATACTATAGTTTTTTGACCTAAACTTGCATTTAAAAAAGTTTTATAGAAGCTAATTTTCAGATGATTTTTTGCATGGACAACCATCATAACCTTCCTTTGTAACATATATAAATGATCTGAAAAGTTTTGTATCATTTGGAATAGTCCTCGATTTAATTTGACTTTTTGACCGAAACTAGTGTATAATATTCTATGGTTTTTTGACCGAAACATGCAATTCAATAAGTTTCATAGAATCTAATTTCAGATTATTTTTTGCATGGACTTCCATCATAACCTTCCATTGTAAAATGTAACAATGATCTGAAAAGTTTAGTATCATTTCGAGCAGTCCTCGATTTAATTTAATTTTTTTGACCGATATTAGTATAAACTAGTGTATAATATACTATAGTTTTTTGGTCGAAACTTGCATTTCAAAAAGTTTTATAGAATCTAATTTTCAGATGATTTTTTGCATGGACTTCCATCATAAATTATAAAAATGATATAAAAAGTTTTATATCATTTCGAGCAGTCCTCGATTTAATTTGATTTTTTGACCGATATTAGTATAATCTAGTGTATAATATAATATAGTTTTTTGAACGAAACTTGCATTTCGAAAAGTTTTATAGTAGAAAATTTTAAGATGATTTGTTGCATATACTTCTATATAACGTTCCTATGTAAACATATATAAATGATCTGAAAAGTTTCGTATTATTTGGAACAGTCCTCGATTTAATTTGACATTTTGACCGAAACTAGTGTATAATATACTATTGGTTTTTGACCTAAACTAGATTATTTTTTGCATGGAATTTTTAACCGAAACTAGATTATTTTTTGCATGGACTTCAATCATAACATTCCCTCATAAAATATAAAAATTATCTGAAAAGTTTCGTATCATTTTGAGCAATCCCCGATTTAATTTGATTCTTTGACTGAAATTAGTATAAATTAGTGTATACTATACTATAGTTTTTTGACCGAAATTTGCACTTCAAAAACTTTTATTGAAGAAAATTTTTCAGATGTTTTTTTGCATAGATTTCCATCATAACCTTCCTTTGTAACATATATAAATGATCTGAAAAGTTTCAAATAATTTGGAATAGTACTCGATTTAATTTGACTTTTTGACCGAAACTAGTGTATAATATACTATAGTTTTTTTATCGAAACTTGATTTCAAAATGTTTTATAGAGGCTAATTTTAAGATTATTTTTTGCATAGACTTCCATAATAACCTTCCCTCGTAAAATATAAAAATGATATAAAAAGTTTTGTATCATTTGGAGCAGTCCTCAATTTAATTTGATTTTGACCGATATTTGTATAAACTAGTGAATATTATACTATAGTTTTTTGACCGAAACTTGCATTTCGAAAATTTTTATATAAGCTAATTTAAAGATAATTTTTTGCATGGTCTTACATCATAACCTTCCCTTGTAAAATATAAAAATTATCTGAATACTTTCGTATAATTTCATGCAGTCCTCGATTTAATTTGATTCTTTGTCTGAAATTAGCATAAACTAGTGTATAATATACCATATTTTTTTGACCGAAACTTGCATTTCGAAAAGTTTTATAGAAGCTAATTTAAAGATGATTTTTTGCATGGACTACTATCATAATCTTCCTTTGTAAACATATATAAATGATCTAAAAAGGTTTGTATCATTTGGAACAGTCCTCGATTTAATTTGAATTTTTGACCGAAACTAGTGTATAATATACTATGGTTTTTTGACGAAACTTGCATTTCGAAAAGTTTCATAGAATCTTATTTTCTTATGATTTTTTGTATGTCCTTCCATCATAACCTCCCCTCGTAAAATATTAAAATTATGTGAAAAGTTTCATATCATTTCGAGCAGTCCTTAATTTAATTTGATTTTTTGACCGATATTAGTATAATCTAGTGTGTAATATACTATAGTTTTTTGACCTAAACTTGCATTTCAAAAAGTTTTATAGTAGCTAATTTTCAGATGATTTTTTGCATGGACAACCATCATAACCTTCCTTTGTAATATATATAAATGATCTGAAAAGTTTTGTATCATTTGGAATAGTCCTCGATTTAATTTGACTTTTTGACCGAAACTAGTGTATAATATACTACGGTTTTTTTGACCGAAACTTGCATTTTAAAAAGTTTCATAGAATCTAATTTCAGATTATTTTTAGCATGGACTTCCATCATAACCTTCCATCGTAAAATGTAAAAATTATCTGAAAAGTTTAGTATCATTTCGAGCAGTCCTCGATTTAATTTAATTTTTTTGACCGATATTAGTACAAACTAGTGTATAATATACTATTGTTTTTTGACCGAAACTTGCATTTCAAAAAGTTTTATAGAATATAATTTTCAGATGATTTTTTGCATGTACTTCCATCATAAAATATAAAAATGATCTGAAAAGTTTCATATCATTTCGAGCAGTCCTCGATTTAATTTGATTTTTTGACCGATATTAGTATAATCTAAAGTATAAAATACTATAGTTTTTTGAACGAAACTTGCATTTTGAAAAGTTTTATGGAATCAAATTTTAAGATGATTTGTTGCATATACTTCAATATAACATTCCTATGTAAACATATATAAATGATCTGAAAAGTTTCGTATTATTTGGAACAGTCCTCGATTTAATTTGACTTTTTGACCGAAACTAATGTATAATATACTATTGGTGTTTGACCGAAACTAGATTATTTTTTCCTTGGACTTTTTACCGAAACTACATTATTTTTTCCATGGACTTCAATCATAACCTTCCCTCGTAAAATATAAAAATTATCTGAAACGTTTCGTATCATTTTGAGCATTCCCCGATTTAATTAGATTCTTTGACCTAAATTAGTATAAACTAGTGTATCATATACTATAGTTTTTTGACCGAAACTTGCACTTCAAAATGTTTTATAGAAGAAAATTTTCAGATGATTTTTTGCATGGATTTCCATCATAACCTTCCTTTGTAACATATATAAATGATCTGAAAAGTTTCAAATCATTTGGAATAGTCCTCGATTTAATTTGACTTTTTGACCGGAACAAGTGTATAATATACTATAGTTTTTTTTATCGAAACTTGATTTCGAAATGTTTTATAGAAGCTAATTTTAAGATTATTTTTTGCATGGACTTCCATCATAACCTTCCCTCGTAAAATATAAAAATGATATAAAAAGTTTTGTATCATTTGGAGCAGTCCTCAATTTAATTTGATTTTCACCGATATTTGTATAAACTAGTGAATATTATACTATAGTTTTTTGACCGAAACTTGCATTTCGAAAAGTTTTATATAAGCTAATTTAAAGATAATTTTTTCATGGTCTTACATCATAACCTTCCCTTGTAAAATATAAAAATTATCTGAATACTTTTGTATAATTTCGTGCAGTCCTCGATTTAATTTGATTCTTTGTCTGAAATTAGCATAAACTAGTGTATAATATACTATAGTTTTTTGACCGAAACTTGCATTTCGAAAAGTTTTATAGAAGCTAATTTAAAGATGATTTTCTGCATGGACTACTATCATAATCTTCCTTTGTAAACATATATAAATGATCTAAAAAGGTTTGTATCATTTGGAACAGTCCTCGATTTAATTTGAATTTCTGACCGAAACTAGTGTATAATATACTATGGTTTTTTGACGAAACTTGCATTTCGAAAAGTTTCATAGAATCTTATTTTCATATGATTTTTTGTATGTCCTTCCATCATAACCTCCCCTCGTAAAATATTAAAATTATCTGAAAAGTTTCATATCATTTCGAGCAGTCCTCAATTTAATTTGATTTTTTGACCGATATTAGTATAAACTAGTGTGTAATATACTATAGTTTTTTGACCTAAACTTGCATTTAAAAAAGTTTTATAAAAGCTAATTTTCAGATGATTTTTTGCATGGACAACCATCATAACCTTCCTTTGTAACATATATAAATGATCTGAAAAGTTTTGTATCATTTGGAATAGTCCTCGATTTAATTTGACTTTTTGACCGAAACTAGTGTATAATATTCTATGGTTTTTTGACCGAAACATGCAATTCAATAAGTTTCATAGAATCTAATTTCAGATTATTTTTTGCATGGACTTCCATCATAACCTTCCATTGTAAAATGTAACAATGATCTGAAAATTTTAGTATCATTTCGAGCAGTCCTCGATTTAATTTAATTTTTTTGACCGATATTAGTATAAACTAGTGTATAATATACTATAGTTTTTTGGTCGAAACTTGCATTTCAAAAAGTTTTATAGAATCTAATTTTCAGATGATTTTTTGCATGGACTTCCATCATAAATTATAAAAATGATATAAAAAGTTTCATATCATTTCGAGCAGTCCTCGATTTAATTTGATTTTTTGACCGATATTAGTATAATCTAGTGTATAATATAATATAGTTTTTTGAACGAAACTTGCATTTCGAAAAGTTTTATATAAGTTAATTTAGAGATAATCTTTTGCATGGTCTTACATCATAACCTTCCCTCGTAAAATATAAAAATTATCTGAAAACTTTCGTATAATTACGTGCAGTCCTCGATTTAATTTGATTCTTTGTCTGAAATTAGTATAAACTAGTGTATAATATACTATAGTTTTTTGAACGAAACTTGCATTTCGAAAAGTTTTATAGTAGAAAATTTTAAGATGATTTGTTGCATATACTTCTATATAACGTTCCTATGTAAACATATATAAATGATCTGAAAAGTTTCGTATTATTTGGAACAGTCCTCGATTTAATTTGACATTTTGACCGAAACTAGTGTATAATATACTATTGGTTTTTGACCTAAACTAGATTATTTTTTGCATGGAATTTTTAACCGAAACTAGATTATTTTTTGCATGGACTTCAATCATAACATTCCCTCATAAAATATAAAAATTATCTGAAAAGTTTCGTATCATTTTGAGCAATCCCCGATTTAATTTGATTCTTTGACTGAAATTAGTATAAATTAGTGTATACTATACTATAGTTTTTTGACCGAAATTTGCACTTCAAAAAGTTTTATTGAAGAAAATTTTTCAGATGTTTTTTTGCATGGATTTCCATCATAACCTTCCTTTGTAACATATATAAATGATCTGAAAAGTTTCAAATAATTTGGAATAGTACTCGATTTAATTTGACTTTTTGACCGAAACTAGTGTATAATATACTATAGTTTTTTTATCGAAACTTGATTTCAAAATGTTTTATAGAGGCTAATTTTAAGATTATTTTTTGCATAGACTTCCATAATAACCTTCCCTCGTAAAATATAAAAATGATATAAAAAGTTTTGTATCATTTGGAGCAGTCCTCAATTTAATTTGATTTTGACCGATATTTGTATAAACTAGTGAATATTATACTATAGTTTTTTGACCGAAACTTGCATTTCGAAAAGTTTTATATAAGCTAATTTAAAGATAATTTTTCTCATGGTCTTACATCATAACCTTCCCTTGTAAAATATAAGAATTATCTGAATACTTTCGTATAATTTCATGCAGTCCTCGATTTAATATGATTCTTTGTCTGAAATTAGCATAAACTAGTGTATAATATACCATAGTTTTTTGACCGAAACTTGCATTTCGAAAAGTTTTATAGAAGCTAATTTAAAGATGATTTTTTGCATGGACTACTATCATAATCTTCCTTTGTAAACATATATAAATGATCTAAAAAGTTTTGTATCATTTGGAACTGTCCTCGATTTAATTTGAATTTTTGATTGAAACTAGTGTATAATATACTATGGTTTTTTGACGAAACTTGCATTTCGAAAAGTTTCATAGAATCTAATTTTCAGATGATTTTTTGTATGTACTTCCATCTTAACCTCCCCTCGTAAAATATTAAAATTATCTGAAACGTTTCGTATCATTTCGAGCAGTCCTCAATTTAATTTGATTTTTTGACCGATATTAGTATAAACTAGTGTATAATATACTATAGTTTTTTGACCTAAACTTGCATTTCAAAAAGTTTTATAGAAGCTAATTTTCAGATGATTTTTTGCATGGACAACCATCATAACCTTCCTTTGTAATATATATAAATGATCTGAAAAGTTTTGTATCATTTGGAATAGTCCTCGATTTAATTTGACTTTTTGATCGAAACTAGTGTATAATATACTATGGTTTTTTGACCGAAACTTGCAAGTCAAAAAGTTTCATAGAATCTAATTTCAGATTATTTTTTGCATGGACTTCCATCATAACCTTCCATTGTAAAATGTAAAAAGGATCTCAAAAGTTTAGTATCATTTCGAGCAGTCCTCGATTTAATTTAATTTTTTTGACCGATATTAGTATAAACTAGTGTATAATATACTATAGTTTTTTGGTCGAAACTTGCATTTCAAAAAGTTTTATAGAATCTAATTTTCAGATGATTTTTTGCATGGACTTCCATCATAAATTATAAAATTATCTAAAAAGTTTCATATCACTTCGAGCAGTCCTCGATTTAATTTGATTTTGATCGATATTGGTATAAACTAGTGTATAATATACTATAGTTTTTTGACCGAAACTTGCATTTCGAAAAGTTTTATATAAGTTAATTTACAAATAATCTTTTGCATGGTCTTACATCATAACCCTCAATCGTAAAAATGATATACTATAAAAATGATATGAAAAGTTTTGTATCATTTGGAGCAGTCCCCGATTTAATTTGATTTTGATCGATATTGGTATAAACTAGTGTATAATATACTATAGTTTTTTGACCGAAACTTGCATTTCGAAAAGTTTTATATAAGTTAATTTACAGATAATCTTTTGCATGGTCTTACATCATAACCTTCCCTCGTAAAATATAAAAATTATCTGAAACCTTTCGTATAATTACGTGCAGTCCTTGATTTAATTTGATTCTTTTTCTGAAATTAGTATAAACTAGTGTATAATATACTATAGTTTTTTGAACGAAACTTGCATTTCGAAAAGTTTTATACTAGAAAATTTTAAGATGATTTGTTGCATATACTTCTATATTTTAAGATGATTTGTTGATCGAAACTAGTGTATGATATACTATATTTTTTTTATCGAAACTTGATTTCGAAAAGTTTTATAGAAGCTAATTTTAAGATAATTTTTTGCATGGACTTCCATCATAACCTTCCCTCGTAAAATATTAAAATTATATGAAATGTTTTGTATCATTTGGAGCAGTCCTCGATTTAATTTGATTTTGATCGATATTGGTATAAACTAGTGTATAATATACTATAGTTTTTTGACCGTAACTTGCATGTCGAAAAGTTTTATATAAGTTAATTTACAGATAATCTTTTGCATGGTCTTACATCATAACCTTCCCTCGTAAAATATAAAAATTATCTGAAAACTTTCGTATAATTACGTGCAGTCCTCGATTTAATTTGATTCTTTGTCTGAAATTAGTATAAACTAGTGTATAATATACTATAGTTTTTTGAACGAAACTTGCATTTCGAAAAGTTTTATAGTAGAAAATTTTAAGATGATTTGTTGCATATACTTCTATATAATGTTCCTATGTAAACATATATAAATGATCTGAAAAGTTTCGTATTATTTGGAACAATCCTCGATTTAATTTGACATTTTGACCGAAACTAGTGTATAATATACTATTGGTTTTTGACCTAAACTAGATTATTTTTTGCATGGAATTTTTAACCGAAACTAGATTATTTTTTGCATGGACTTCAATCATAACATTCCCTCGTAAAATATAAAAATTATCTGAAAAGTTTCGTATCATTTTGAGCAATCCCCGATTTAATTTGATTATTTGACCGAAATTAGTATAAACTAGTGTATAATATACTATAGTTTTTTGACCGAAACTTCCACTTCAAAAAGTTTTATAGAAGAAAATTTTTCAGATGATTTTTTGCATGGATTTCCATCATAACCTTCCTTTGTAACATATATAAATGATCTGAAAAGTTTCAAATCATTTGGAATAGTACTCGATTTAATTTGACTTTTTGACCGAAACTAGTGTATAATATACTATAGTTTTTTAATCGAAACTTGATTTCGAAATGTTTTATAGAAGCTAATTTTAAGATTATTTTTTGCATAGACTAGTGAATATTATACTATTGTTTTTTGACCGAAACTTGCATTTCAAAAAGTTTTATATAAGCTAATTTAAAGATAATTTTTCTCATGGTCTTACATCATAACCTTCCCTTGTAAAATATAAAAATTATCTGAATACTTTCGTATAATTTCGTGCAGTCCTCGATTTAATATGATTCTTTGTCTGAAAATAGTATAAACTAGTGTATAATATACCATAGTTTTTTGACCGAAACTTGCATTTCGAAAAGTTTTATAGAAGCTAATTTAAAGATGATTTTTTGCATGGACTACTATCATAATCTTCCTTTGTAAACATATATAAATGATCTAAAAAGTTTTGTATCATTTGGAACTGTCCTCGATTTAATTTGAATTTTTGATTGAAACTAGTGTATAATATACTATGGTTTTTTGACGAAACTTGCATTTCGAAAAGTTTCATAGAATCTAATTTTCAGATGATTTTTTGTATGTACTTCCATCTTAACCTCCCCTCGTAAAATATTAAAATTATCTGAAACGTTTCGTATCATTTCGAGCAGTCCTCAATTTAATTTGATTTTTTGACCGATATTAGTATAAACTAGTGTATAATATACTATAGTTTTTTGACCTAAACTTGCATTTCAAAAAGTTTTATAGAAGCTAATTTTCAGATGATTTTTTGCATGGACAACCATCATAACCTTCCTTTGTAATATATATAAATGATCTGAAAAGTTTTGTATCATTTGGAATAGTCCTCGATTTAATTTGACTTTTTGATCGAAAATAGTGTATAATATACTATGGTTTTTTGACCGAAACTTGCAATTCAAAAAGTTTCATAGAATCTAATTTCAGATTATTTTTTGCATGGACTTCCATCATAACCTTCCATTGTAAAATGTAAAAAGGATCTCAAAAGTTTAGTATCATTTCGAGCAGTCCTCGATTTAATTTAATTTTTTTGACCGATATTAGTATAAACTAGTGTATAATATACTATAGTTTTTTGGTCGAAACTTGCATTTCAAAAAGTTTTATAGAATCTAATTTTCAGATGATTTTTTGCATGGACTTCCATCATAAATTATAAAATTATCTAAAAAGTTTCATATCACTTCGAGCAGTCCTCGATTTAATTTGATTTTGATCGATATTGGTATAAACTAGTGTATAATATACTATAGTTTTTTGACCGAAACTTGCATTTCGAAAAGTTTTATATAAGTTAATTTACAAATAATCTTTTGCATGGTCTTACATCATAACCCTCAATCGTAAAAATGATATACTATAAAAATGATATGAAAAGTTTTGTATCATTTGGAGCAGTCCCCGATTTAATTTGATTTTGATCGATATTGGTATAAACTAGTGTATAATATACTATAGTTTTTTGACCGAAACTTGCATTTCGAAAAGTTTTATATAAGTTAATTTACAGATAATCTTTTGCATGGTCTTACATCATAACCTTCCCTCGTAAAATATAAAAATTATCTGAAACCTTTCGTATAATTACGTGCAGTCCTTGATTTAATTTGATTCTTTTTCTGAAATTAGTATAAACTAGTGTATAATATACTATAGTTTTTTGAACGAAACTTGCATTTCGAAAAGTTTTATACTAGAAAATTTTAAGATGATTTGTTGCATATACTTCTATATTTTAAGATGATTTGTTGATCGAAACTAGTGTATGATATACTATATTTTTTTTATCGAAACTTGATTTCGAAAAGTTTTATAGAAGCTAATTATAAGATAATTTTTTGCATGGACTTCCATCATAACCTTCCCTCGTAAAATATTAAAATTATATGAAATGTTTTGTATCATTTGGAGCAGTCCTCGATTTAATTTGATTTTGATCGATATTGGTATAAACTAGTGTATAATATACTATAGTTTTTTGACCGAAACTTGCATGTCGAAAAGTTTTATATAAGTTAATTTACAGATAATCTTTTGCATGGTCTTACATCATAACCTTCCCTCGTAAAATATAAAAATTATCTGAAAACTTTCGTATAATTACGTGCAGTCCTCGATTTAATTTGATTCTTTGTCTGAAATTAGTATAAACTAGTGTATAATATACTATAGTTTTTTGAACGAAACTTGCATTTCGAAAAGTTTTATAGTAGAAAATTTTAAGATGATTTGTTGCATATACTTCTATATAACGTTCCTATGTAAACATATATAAATGATCTGAAAAGTTTCGTATTATTTGGAACAATCCTCGATTTAATTTGACATTTTGACCGAAACTAGTGTATAATATACTATTGGTTTTTGACCTAAACTAGATTATTTTTTGCATGGAATTTTTAACCGAAACTAGATTATTTTTTGCATGGACTTCAATCATAACATTCCCTCGTAAAATATAAAAATTATCTGAAAAGTTTCGTATCATTTTGAGCAATCCCCGATTTAATTTGATTATTTGACCGAAATTAGTATAAACTAGTGTATAATATACTATAGTTTTTTGACCGAAACTTCCACTTCAAAAAGTTTTATAGAAGAAAATTTTTCAGATGATTTTTTGCATGGATTTCCATCATAACCTTCCTTTGTAACATATATAAATGATCTGAAAAGTTTCAAATCATTTGGAATAGTACTCGATTTAATTTGACTTTTTGACCGAAACTAGTGTATAATATACTATAGTTTTTTAATCAAAACTTGATTTCGAAATGTTTTATAGAAGCTAATTTTAAGATTATTTTTTGCATAGACTAGTGAATATTATACTATTGTTTTTTGACCGAAACTTGCATTTCAAAAAGTTTTATATAAGCTAATTTAAAGATAATTTTTCTCATGGTCTTACATCATAACCTTCCCTTGTAAAATATAAAAATTATCTGAATACTTTTGTATAATTTCGTGCAGTCCTCGATTTAATATGATTCTTTGTCTGAAAATAGTATAAACTAGTGTATAATATACCATAGTTTTTTGACCGAAACTTGCATTTCGAAAAGTTTTATAGAAGCTAATTTAAAGATGATTTTTTGCATGGACTACTATCATAATCTTCCTTTGTAAACATATATAAATGATCTAAAAAGTTTTGTATCATTTGGAACTGTCCTCGATTTAATTTGAATTTTTGATTGAAACTAGTGTATAATATACTATGGTTTTTTGACGAAACTTGCATTTCGAAAAGTTTCATAGAATCTAATTTTCAGATGATTTTTTGTATGTACTTCCATCTTAACCTCCCCTCGTAAAATATTAAAATTATCTGAAAAGTTTTGTATCATTTCGAGCAGTCTTCAATTTAATTTGATTTTTTGACCGATATTAGTATAAACTAGTGTATAATATACTATAGTTTTTTGACCTAAACTTGCATTTCAAAAAGTTTTATAGAAGCTAATTTTCAGATGATTTTTTGCATGGACAACCATCATAACCTTCCTTTGTAACATATATAAATGATCTAAAAAGTTTTGTATCATTTGGAATAGTCCTCGATTTAATTTGACTTTTTGATCGAAAATAGTGTATAATATACTATGGTTTTTTGACCGAATCTTGCATTTCAAAAAGTTTCATAGAATCTAATTTCAAATTATTTTTTTGCATGGACTTCCATCATAACTTTCCATCGTAAAATGTAAAAATGATCTAAAAAGTTTAGTATCATTTTGAGCAGTCCTCGATTTAATTTAATTTTTTGACCGATATTAGTATAAACTAGTGTATAATATACTATAGTTTTTTTTTGATTTTTTACATGAACTTCCATCATAAAATATAAATATGATCTGAAAAGTTTCATATCATTTCGATCATTCCTCGATTTAATTTGATTTTTTGACCGATATTAGTATAATTTTGTGTATAATATACTATAGTTTTTTGAACGAAACTTGCATTTCGAAAAGTTTTATAGAAGCAAATTTTAAGATGATTTGTTGCATATACTTCTATATAACTTTCCTATTTAAACATATATAAATGATCTAAAAAGTTTCGTATTATTTGGAACAGTCCTCGATTTAATATGTCTTTTTGACCGAAACTAGTGTATAATATACTATTTGTTTTTGACCGAAACTAGATTATTTTTTGCATGGACATTTTAACCGAAACTATATTATTTTTTGCATGGACTTCAATCATAACCTTCCTTCGTAAAATATCAAAATTATCTGAAAAGTTTCGTATCATTTCGAGCAATCCCCGATTTAATTTGATTCTTTGACCGAAATTAGTATAAACTAGTGTCTAATATACTATAGTTTTTTGACCGAAACTTGAACTTCAAAAAGTTTTATAGAAGAAAATTTTCAGATGATTTTTTGCATGGATTTCTATCATAACCTTCCTTTGTAACATATATAAATGATCTGAAAAGTTTCATATCATTTGGAATAGTCCTCGATTTAATTTGACTTTTTGACCGAAACTAGTGTAGAATATACTATAGTTTTTTTTTATCGAAACTTGATTTCAAAAAGTTTTAAAGAAGCTAATTTTAAGATTATTTTTTTGCATGGACTTCCATCATAACCTTCCCTCGTAAAATATAAAAATGATATGAAAAGTTTTGTATCATTTGGAGCAGTCCTCGATTTAATTTGATTTTGACCGATATTTGTATAAACTAGTGTATAATATACTATATTGTTTTGACCAAAACTTGCATTTCACAAAGTTTTATATAAGCTAATTTTCAGATAATTTTTGGCATGGTCTTACATCATAAACTTCCCTCGTAAAATATAAAAATTATTTGAAAACTTTCGTATAATTTCGTTCAGTCCTCGATTTAATTTGATTCTTTGTCTGAAATTAGTATAAACTAGTGTATAATATACTATAGTTTTTTGACCGAAACTTGCATTTCGAAAAGTTTAATAGAAGTTAATTTTAAGATGATTTTTTTGCATGGACTACTATCATAATCTTCCTTTGTAAACATATATAAATGATCTGAAAAGTTTTGTATCATTTGGAACACTCCTCGATTTAATTTGAAATTTTGACCGTAACTAGTGTATAATATACTATGGTTTTTTAACGAAACTTGTATTTCGAAAAGTTTCATAGAATCTTATTTTCAGATGATTTTTTGTATGTATTTCCATCATAACCTCCCCTCGTAACATATTAAAATTATCTGAAAAGTTTCGTATCATTTCGAGCAGTCCTCAATCTAATTTGATTTTTTGACCGATATTAGTATAAACTAGTGCATAATATACTATAGTTTTTTGACCTAAACTTGCATTTGTAAAAGTTTTATAGAAGCTAATTTTCAGATGATTTTTTGCATGGACAACCATCATAACCTTCCTTTGTAACATATATAAATGATCTGAAAAGTTTTGTATCATTTGGAATAGTCCTAGATTTCATTTGACTTTTTGACCGAAACTAGTGTATAATATACTATGGTTTTTTGACCGAAACTTGCATTTCAAAAAGTTTCATAGAATCTAATTTCAGATTATTTTTTGCATGGACTTCCATCATAACCTTCCATCGTAAAATGTAAAAATGATCTGAAAAGTCTAGTATCATTTCGAGCAGTCCTCGATTTAATTTAATTTTTTTTTACTGATATTAGTATAAACTAGTGTATAATATACTATAGTTTTTTTTTACCGAAACTTGCATTTCAAAAAGTTTTATAGAATCTAATTTTCAGATGATTTTTTGCATGGACTTCCATCATAAAATATAAAAGTGATCTGAAAAGTTTCATATCATTTCGAGCAGTCCTCGATTTAATTTGATTTTTTGACCGATATTAGTATAATCTAGTGTATAACATACTATAGTTTTTTGAACGAAACTTGCATTTCGAAAAGTTTTATAGAAGTAAATTTTAAGATGATTTGTTGCATATACTTCTATACAACGTTCCTATATAAACATATATAAATGACCTGAAAAGTTTCGTATTATTTGGAACATTCCTCGATTTAATTTGACTTTTTGACCGAAACTAGTGTATAATATACTATTTGTTTTTGACCGAAACTAGATTATTTTTTGCATGGACTTTTTAACCGAAACTAGATTATTTTTTGCATAGACTTCAATCATAACCTTCCCTCGTAAAATTTAAAAATTATCTGGAAAGTTTCGTATCATTTCGAGCAATCCCCAATTTAATTTGATTCTTTGACCGAAATTAGTATAAACTAGTGTATAATATACTATATTTTTTGATCGAAACTTGCACTTCAAAAAGTTTTATAGAAGAAACTTTTCAGATGATTTTTTGCATGGATTTCCATCATAACCTTCCTTTGTAACATATATAAATGATCTAAAAAGTTTCATATCAATTGGAATAGTCCTCGATTTAATTTGACTTTTTGTCCGAAACTAGTGTAGAATATACAATATTTTTTTATTATCGAACTTGATTTCGAAAAGATTTATAGAAGCTAATTTTAAGATTATTTTTTGCATGGACTTCCATCATAACCTTCCCTCGTAAAATATAAAAATGATATGAAAAGTTTTGTATCATTTGGAGAAGTCCTCGATTTAATTTGATTTTGACCGATATTTGTATAAACTAGTGTATAATATTCTATAGTTTTTTGACCGAAACTTGCTTTTCGAAAAGTTTTATATAAGCTAATTTTCAGTTAATTTTTGGCATGGTCTCACATCATGACCTTCCCTCGTAAAATATAAAAATTATCTGAAAACTTTCGTATAATTTCATGCAGTCCTCGATTTAATTTGATTCTTTGTCTGAAATTAGTATAAACTAGTATATAATATACTATAGTTTTTTGACCGAAACTTGCATTTCGAAAAGTTTAATTGAATCTAATTTTAAGATGATTTTTTGCATGGACTACTATCATAATCTTCCTTTGTAAACATATATAAATGATCTGAAAAGATTTGTATCATTTGGAACAGTCCTCGATTTAATTTGAAATTTTGACCGAAACTAGTGTATAATATACTATGGTTTTTTTGACAAAACATGCATTTCGAAAAGTTTCATATAATCTAATTTTCAGATGATTTTTTGTAAGTACTTCCATCATAACCTCCCCTCGTAAAATATTAAAATTATCTGAAAAGTTTTGTATCATTTCGAGGAGTCCTCAATTTAATTTGATTTTTTGACCGATATTAGTATAAACTAGTGTATAATATACTATAGTTTTTTGACCTAAACTTGCATTTCAAAAAGTTTTATAGAAGCTAATTTTCAGATGATTTTTTGCATGGACAACCATCATAACCTTCCTTTGTAACATATATAAATGATCTAAAAAGTTTTGTATCATTTGGAATAGCCCTCGATTTAATTTGACTTTTTGATCGAAACTAGTGTATAATATACTATGGTTTTTTGACCGAATCTTGCATTTCAAAAAGTTTCATAGAATCTAATTTCAAATAATTTTTTTGCATGGACTTCCATCATAACTTTCCATCGTAAAATGTAAAAATGATCTAAAAAGTTTAGTATCATTTTGAGCAGTCCTCGATTTAATTTAATTTTTTGACCGATATTAGTATAAACTAGTGTATAATATACTATAGTTTTTTTTTGATTTTTTACATGGACTTCCATCATAAAATATAAATATGATCTGAAAAGTTTCATATCATTTCGATCATTCCTCGATTTAATTTGATTTTTTGACCGATATTAGTATAATTTTGTGTATAATATACTATAGTTTTTTGAACGAAACTTGCATTTCGAAAAGTTTTATAGAAGCAAATTTTAAGATGATTTGTTGCATATACTTCTATATAACTTTCCTATTTAAACATATATAAATGATCTAAAAAGTTTCGTATTATTTGGAACAGTCCTCGATTTAATATGTCTTTTTGACCGAAACTAGTGTATAATATACTATTTGTTTTTGACCGAAACTAGATTATTTTTTGCATGGACATTTTAACCGAAACTATATTATTTTTTGCATGGACTTCAATCATAACCTTCCTTCGTAAAATATCAAAATTATCTGAAAAGTTTCGTATCATTTCGAGCAATCCCCGATTTAATTTGATTCTTTGACCGAAATTAGTATAAACTAGTGTCTAATATACTATAGTTTTTTGACCGAAACTTGAACTTCAAAAAGTTTTATAGAAGAAAATTTTCAGATGATTTTTTGCATGGATTTCTATCATAACCTTCCTTTGTAACATATATAAATGATCTGAAAAGTTTCATATCATTTGGAATAGTCCTCGATTTAATTTGACTTTTTGACCGAAACTAGTGTAGAATATACTATAGTTTTTTTTTATCGAAACTTGATTTCAAAAAGTTTTAAAGAAGCTAATTTTAAGATTATTTTTTTGCATGGACTTCCATCATAACCTTCCCTCGTAAAATATAAAAATGATATGAAAAGTTTTGTATCATTTGGAGCAGTCCTCGATTTAATTTGATTTTGACCGATATTTGTATAAACTAGTGTATAATATACTATATTGTTTTGACCAAAACTTGCATTTCACAAAGTTTTATATAAGCTAATTTTCAGATAATTTTTGGCATGGTCTTACATCATAAACTTCCCTCGTAAAATATAAAAATTATTTGAAAACTTTCGTATAATTTCGTTCAGTCCTCGATTTAATTTGATTCTTTGTCTGAAATTAGTATAAACTAGTGTATAATATACTATAGTTTTTTGACCGAAACTTGCATTTCGAAAAGTTTAATAGAAGTTAATTTTAAGATGATTTTTTTGCATGGACTACTATCATAATCTTCCTTTGTAAACATATATAAATGATCTGAAAAGTTTTGTATCATTTGGAACACTCCTCGATTTAATTTGAAATTTTGACCGTAACTAGTGTATAATATACTATGGTTTTTTAACGAAACTTGTATTTCGAAAAGTTTCATAGAATCTTATTTTCAGATGATTTTTTGTATGTATTTCCATCATAACCTCCCCTCGTAACATATTAAAATTATCTGAAAAGTTTCGTATCATTTCGAGCAGTCCTCAATCTAATTTGATTTTTTGACCGATATTAGTATAAACTAGTGCATAATATACTATAGTTTTTTGACCTAAACTTGCATTTGTAAAAGTTTTATAGAAGCTAATTTTCAGATGATTTTTTGCATGGACAACCATCATAACCTTCCTTTGTAACATATATAAATGATCTGAAAAGTTTTGTATCATTTGGAATAGTCCTAGATTTCATTTGACTTTTTGACCGAAACTAGTGTATAATATACTATGGTTTTTTGACCGAAACTTGCATTTCAAAAAGTTTCATAGAATCTAATTTCAGATTATTTTTTGCATGGACTTCCATCATAACCTTCCATCGTAAAATGTAAAAATGATCTGAAAAGTCTAGTATCATTTCGAGCAGTCCTCGATTTAATTTAATTTTTTTTTACTGATATTAGTATAAACTAGTGTATAATATACTATAGTTTTTTTTTACCGAAACTTGCATTTCAAAAAGTTTTATAGAATCTAATTTTCAGATGATTTTTTGCATGGACTTCCATCATAAAATATAAAAGTGATCTGAAAAGTTTCATATCATTTCGAGCAGTCCTCGATTTAATTTGATTTTTTGACCGATATTAGTATAATCTAGTGTATAACATACTATAGTTTTTTGAACGAAACTTGCATTTCGAAAAGTTTTATAAAAGTAAATTTTAAGATGATTTGTTGCATATACTTCTATATAACGTTCCTATATAAACATATATAAATGATCTGAAAAGTTTCGTATTATTTGGAACATTCCTCGATTTAATTTGACTTTTTGACCGAAACTAGTGTATAATATACTATTTGTTTTTGACCGAAACTAGATTATTTTTTGCATGGACTTTTTAACCGAAACTAGATTATTTTTTGCATAGACTTCAATCATAACCTTCCCTCGTAAAATTTAAAAATTATCTGGAAAGTTTCGTATCATTTCGAGCAATCCCCAATTTAATTTGATTCTTTGACCGAAATTAGTATAAACTAGTGTATAATATACTATATTTTTTGATCGAAACTTGCACTTCAAAAAGTTTTATAGAAGAAACTTTTCAGATGATTTTTTGCATGGATTTCCATCATAACCTTCCTTTGTAACATATATAAATGATCTAAAAAGTTTCATATCAATTGGAATAGTCCTCGATTTAATTTGACTTTTTGTCCAAAACTAGTGTAGAATATACAATAGTTTTTTATTATCGAACTTGATTTCGAAAAGATTTATAGAAGCTAATTTTAAGATTATTTTTTGCATGGACTTCCATCATAACCTTCCCTCGTAAAATATAAAAATGATATGAAAAGTTTTGTATCATTTAGAGAAGTCCTCGATTTAATTTGATTTTGACCGATATTTGTATAAACTAGTGTATAATATTCTATAGTTTTTTGACCGAAACTTGCTTTTCGAAAAGTTTTATATAAGCTAATTTTCAGTTAATTTTTGGCATGGTCTCACATCATGACCTTCCCTCGTAAAATATAAAAATTATCTGAAAACTTTCGTATAATTTCATGCAGTCCTCGATTTAATTTGATTCTTTGTCTGAAATTAGTATAAACTAGTATATAATATACTATAGTTTTTTGACCGAAACTTGCATTTCGAAAAGTTTAATTGAATCTAATTTTAAGATGATTTTTTGCATGGACTACTATCATAATCTTCCTTTGTAAACATATATAAATGATCTGAAAAGATTTGTATCATTTGGAACAGTCCTCGATTTAATTTGAAATTTTGACCGAAACTAGTGTATAATATACTATGGTTTTTTTGACAAAACATACATTTCGAAAAGTTTCATATAATCTAATTTTCAGATGATTTTTTGTAAGTACTTCCATCATAACCTCCCCTCGTAAAATATTAAAATTATCTGAAAAGTTTTGTATCATTTCGAGCAGTCCTCAATTTAATTTGATTTTTTGACCGATATTAGTATAAACTAGTGTATAATATACTATAGTTTTTTGACCTAAACTTGCATTTCAAAAAGTTTTATAGAAGCTAATTTTCAGATGATTTTTTGCATGGACACCATCATAACCTTCCTTTGTAACATATATAAATGATTTGAAAAGTTTTGTATCATTTGGAATAGTCCTCGATTTAATTTGACTTTTTGACCGAAACTATTGTATAATATACTATGGTTTTTTGACCGAAACTTGCATTTTAAAAAGTTTCATAGAATATAATTTCAGATTATTTTTTTTATGGACTTCCATCATAACCTTCCATCGTAAAATGTAAAAATGATCTGAAAAATTTAGTATCATTTCAAGCAATCCTCGATTTAATTTAATTTTTTTGACCGATATTAGTATAAACTAGTGTATAATATACTATAGTTTTTTGACCGAAACTTGCATTTCAAAAAGTTTTATAGAATCTAATTTTCAGATGATTTTTTGCATGGACTTCCATCATAAAATATAAAAATGATCTGAAAAGTTTCATATCATTTCGAGCAGTCCTCGATTTAATTTGATTTTTTGACCGATATTAGTATAATCTAGTGTATAATATACTATAGTTCTTTTAACGAAACTTGCATTTCGTAAAGTTTTATAGAACCAAATTTTAAGATGATTTGTTGCATATACTTCTATATAACGTTCCTATGTAAACATATATAAATGATCTAAAAAGTTTTGTATTATTTGGAACAGTCTTCGATTTTATTTGTCTTTTTGACCGAAACTAGTGTATAATATACTATTTGTTTTTGACCGAAACTAGATTATTTTTTGCATGGACTTTTTAACCGAAACTAGATTATTTTTTGCTTGGACTTCAATCATAACCTTCCTTCGTAAAATATAAAAATTATCTGAAAAGTTTCGTATTATTTCGAGCAATCCCCGATTTAATTTGATTCTTTGACCGAAATTAGTATAAACTAGTGTATAATATACTATAGTTTTTTTGACCTAAACTTGCATTTCAAAACGTTTTATAGAAGATAATTTTCAGATGATTTTTTGCATGGACAACCATCATAACCTTCCTTTGTAACATATATAAATGATCTGAAAAGTTTTGTATCATTTGGAATAGTCCTCGATTAAATTTGAATTTTTGACCGAAACTAGTGTATAATATACTATGGTTTTTTGAACGAAAATTGTATTTTAAAAAGTTTCATAGAATCTAATTTCAGATTATTTTTTTCATGGACTTCCATCATAACCTTCCATCGTAAAATGTAAAAATGATCTGAAAAGTTTAGTATCATTTCGAGCAGTCCTCGTTTAATTTAATTTTTTTGACCGATATTAGTATAAACTAGTGTATAATATACTATAGTTTTTTGACCGAAACTTGCATTTCAAAAAGTTTTATAGAATCTAATTTTCAGATGATTTTTTGCATGGACTTCCATCATAAAATATAAAAATGATCTGAAAAGTTTCATATCATTTCGAGCAGTCCTCGATTTAATTTGATTTTTTGACCGATATTAGTATAATCTAGTGTATAATATACTATAGTTCTTTTAACGAAACTTGCATTTCGTAAAGTTTTATAGAACCAAATTTTAAGATGATTTGTTGCATATACTTCTATATAACGTTCCTATGTAAACATATATAAATGTTCTAAAAAGTTTTGTATTATTTGGAACAGTCTTCGATTTTATTTGTCTTTTTGACCGAAACTAGTGTATAATATACTATTTGTTTTTGACCGAAACTAGATTATTTTTTGCATGGACTTTTTAACCGAAACTAGATTATTTTTTGCTTGGACTTCAATCATAACCTTCCTTCGTAAAATATAAAAATTATCTGAAAAGTTTCGTATCATTTCGAGCAATCCCCGATTTAATTTGATTCTTTGACCGAAATTAGTATAAACTAGTGTATAATATACTATAGTTTTTTTGACCTAAACTTGCATTTCAAAACGTTTTATAGAAGCTAATTTTCAGAAGATTTTTTGCATGGACAACCATCATAACCTTCCTTTGTAACATATATAAATGATCTGAAAAGTTTTGTATCATTTGGAATAGTCCTCGATTAAATTTGAATTTTTGACCGAAACTAGTGTATAATATACTATGGTTTTTTGAACGAAAATTGTATTTTAAAAAGTTTCATAGAATCTAATTTCAGATTATTTTTTTCATGGACTTCCATCATAACCTTCCATCGTAAAATGTAAAAATGATCTGAAAAGTTTAGTATCATTTCGAGCAGTCCTCGTTTAATTTAATTTTTTTGACCGATATTAGTATAAACTAGTGTATAATATACTATAGTTTTTTGACCGAAACTTGCATTTCAAAAAGTTTTATAGAATCTAATTTTCAGATGATATTTTGCATGGACTTCCATCATAAAATATAAAAATGATCTGAAACGTTTCATATCATTTTGAGCAGTCCTCGATTTAATTTGATTTTTTGACCGATATTAGTATAATCTAGTGTATAATATACTATAGTTCTTTGAACGAAACTTGCATTTCGTAAAGTTTTATAGAAGCAAATTTTAAGATGATTTGTTGCATATACTTCTATACAACGTTCCTATGTAAACATATATAAATGATCTAAAAAGTTTTGTATTATTTGGAATAGTCTTCGATTTTATTTGTCTTTTTGACCGAAACTAGTGTATAATATACTATTTGTTTTTGACCGAAACTAGATTATTTTTTGCATGGACTTTTTAACCGAAACTAGATTATTTTTTGCTTGGACTTCAATCATAACCTTCCTTCGTAAAATATAAAAATTATCTGAAAAGTTTCGTGTCATTTCGAGCAATCCCCGATTTAATTTGATTCTTTGACCGAAATTAGTATAAACTAGTGTATAATATACTATAGGTTTTTGACCGAAACTTGCACTTCAAAAAGTTTTATAGACGAAAATTTTCAGATGATTTTTTGCATGGATTTCCATCATAACCTTCCTTTGTAACATATATAAATGATCTGAAAAGTTTCATATCACTTGGAATAGTCCTCGATTTAATTTGACTTTTTGACCGAAACTAGTCTATAATATATTATAGTTTTTTTTAACGAAACTTGATTTCAAAAAGTTTTATAGAAGCTAATTTTAAGATTATTTTTTGCATGGACTTCCATCATAACCTTCCCTCGTAAAATATAAAAATGATATGAAAAGTTTTGTATCATTTGGAGCAGTCCTCGATTTAATTTGATTTTGACCTATATTTGTATAAACTAGTGTATAATATACTATAGTTTTTTGACCGAAACTTGCATTTTGCAAAGTTTTATATAAGCTAATTTTCGGATAATTTTTTTCATGGTCTTAAATTGTAACCTTCCCTCGTAAAATATAAAAATTATCTGAAAACCTTTGTATAATTTAGTGCAGTCCTCGATTTAATTTGATTCTTTGTCTGAAATTAGTATAAACTAGTGTATCATATACTATAGTTTTTTGACCGAAACTTGCATTTCGAAAAGTTTAATAGAAGCTAATTTTAAGATGATTTTTTGCATGGACTACTATCATAATCTTCCTTTGTAAACATATATAATTGATCTGCAATTTTTTGTATAATTTGGAATAGTCATCGTTTTAATTTGAATTTTTGACCGAAACTAGTGTATAATATACTTTGGTTTTTTGACAAAACTTGCATTTCGAAAAGTTTCATAGAATCTAATTTTCAGATTATTTTTTGTAAGTACTTCCATCATAACATCCCATCGTAAAATATTAAAATTATCTGAAAAGTTTCGTATCATTTCGAGCAGTCCTTAATTTAATATGATTTTTTGACTTATATTAGTATAAACTAGTGTATAATTACTATAGTTTTTTTTTACCTAAACTTGCATTTCAAAAGGTTTTATAGAAGCTAATTTTTAGATGATTTTTTGCATGGACAACCATCATAAACTTCCTTTGTAACATATATAAATGATCTGAAAAGTTTTGTATCATTTACAATAGTCCTCGATTTAATTTGAATTTTTGACCGAAACTAGTGTATAATATACTATGGTTTTTTGAACGAAAATTGTATTTTAAAAAGTTTCATAGAATCTAATTTCAGATTATTTTTTTCATGGACTTCCATCATAACCTTCCATCGTAAAATGTAAAAATGATCTGAAAAATTTAGTATCATTTCAAGCAATCCTCGATTTAATTTAATTTTTTTGACCGATATTAGTATAAACTAGTGTATAATATACTATAGTTTTTTGACCGAAACTTGCATTTCAAAAAGTTTTATAGAATCTAATTTTCAGATGATTTTTTGCATGGACTTCCATCATAAAATATAAAAATGATCTGAAAAGTTTCATATCATTTCGAGCAGTCTTCGATTTAATTTGATTTTTTGACCGATATTAGTATAATCTAGTGTATAATATACTATAGTTCTTTTAACGAAACTTGCATTTCGTAAAGTTTTATAGAACCAAATTTTAAGATGATTTGTTGCATATACTTCTATATAACGTTCCTATGTAAACATATATAAATGATCTAAAAAGTTTTGTATTATTTGGAACAGTCTTCGATTTTATTTGTCTTTTTGACCGAAACTAGTGTATAATATACTATTTGTTTTTGACCGAAACTAGATTATTTTTTGCATGGACTTTTTAACCGAAACTAGATTATTTTTTGCTTGGACTTCAATCATAACCTTCCTTCGTAAAATATAAAAATTATCTGAAAAGTTTCGTATCATTTCGAGCAATCCCCGATTTAATTTGATTCTTTGACCGAAATTAGTATAAACTAGTGTATAATATACTATAGTTTTTTTGACATAAACTTGCATTTCAAAACGTTTTATAGAAGCTAATTTTCAGATGATTTTTTGCATGGACAACCATCATAACCTTCCTTTGTAACATATATAAATGATCTGAAAAGTTTTGTATCATTTGGAATAGTCCTCGATTAAATTTGAATTTTTGACCGAAACTAGTGTATAATATACTATGGTTTTTTGAACGAAAATTGTATTTTAAAAAGTTTCATAGAATCTAATTTCAGATTATTTTTTTCATGGACTTCCATCATAACCTTCCATCGTAAAATGTAAAAATGATCTGAAAAGTTTAGTATCATTTCGAGCAGTCCTCGATTTAATTTAATTTTTTTGACCGATATTAGTATAAACTAGTGTATAATATACTATAGTTTTTTGACCGAAACTTGCATTTCAAAAAGTTTTATAGAATCTAATTTTCAGATGATATTTTGCATGGACTTCCATCATAAAATATAAAAATGATCTGAAAAGTTTCATATCATTTCGAGCAGTCCTCGATTTAATTTGATTTTTTGACCGATATTAGTATAATCTAGTGTATAATATACTATAGTTCTTTGAACGAAACTTGCATTTCGTAAAGTTTTATAGAAGCAAATTTTAAGATGATTTGTTGCATATACTTCTATACAACGTTCCTATGTAAACATATATAAATGATCTACAAAGTTTTGTATTATTTGGAACAGTCTTCGATTTTATTTGTCTTTTTGACCGAAACTAGTGTATAATATACTATTTGTTATTGACCGAAACTAGATTATTTTTTGCATGGACTTTTTAACCGAAACTAGATTATTTTTTGCTTGGACTTCAATCATAACCTTCCTTCGTAAAATATAAAAATTATCTGAAAAGTTTCGTATCATTTCGAGCAATCCCCGATTTAATTTGATTCTTTGACCGAAATTAGTATAAACTAGTGTATAATATACTATAGGTTTTTGACCGAAACTTGCACTTCAAAAAGTTTTATAGACGAAAATTTTCAGATGATTTTTTGCATGGATTTCCATCATAACCTTCCTTTGTAACATATATAAATGATCTGAAAAGTTTCATATCACTTGGAATAGTCCTCGATTTAATTTGACTTTTTGACCGAAACTAGTCTATAATATATTATAGTTTTTTTTAACGAAACTTGATTTCAAAAAGTTTTATAGAAGCTAATTTTAAAATTATTTTTTGCATGGACTTCCATCATAACCTTCCCTCGTAAAATATAAAAATGATATGAAAAGTTTTGTATCATTTGGAGCAGTCCTCGATATAATTTGATTTTGACCTATATTTGTATAAACTAGTGTATAATATACTATAGTTTTTTGACCGAAACTTGCATTTTGCAAAGTTTTATATAAGCTAATTTTCGGATAATTTTTTTCATGGTCTTAAATTGTAACCTTCCCTCGTAAAATATAAAAATTATCTGAAAACCTTTGTATAATTTAGTGCAGTCCTCGATTTAATTTGATTCTTTGTCTGAAATTAGTATAAACTAGTGTATCATATACTATAGTTTTTTGACCGAAACTTGCATTTCGAAAAGTTTAATAGAAGCTAATTTTAAGATGATTTTTTGCATGGACTACTATCATAATCTTCCTTTGTAAACATATATAATTGATCTGCAATTTTTTGTATAATTTGGAATAGTCATCGTTTTAATTTGAATTTTTGACCGAAACTAGTGTATAATATACTATGGTTTTTTGACAAAACTTGCATTTCGAAAAGTTTCATAGAATCTAATTTTCAGATTATTTTTTGTAAGTACTTCCATCATAACATCCCATCGTAAAATATTAAAATTATCTGAAAAGTTTCGTATCATTTCGAGCAGTCCTTAATTTAATTTGATTTTTTGACCGATATTAGTATAAACTAGTGTATAATTACTATAGTTTTTTTTACCTAAACTTGCATTTCAAAAGGTTTTATAGAAGCTAATTTTTAGATGATTTTTTGCATGGACAACCATCATAAACTTCCTTTGTAACATATATAAATGATCTGAAAAGTTTTGTATCATTTGCAATAGTCCTCGATTTAATTTGAATTTTTGACCAAAACTAGTGTATAATATACTATGGTTTTTTGAACGAAAATTGTATTTTAAAAAGTTTCATAGAATCTAATTTCAGATTATTTTTTTCATGGACTTCCATCATAACCTTCCATCGTAAAATGTAAAAATGATCTGAAAAATTTAGTATCATTTCAAGCAATCCTCGATTTAATTTAATTTTTTTGACCGATATTAGTATAAACTAGTGTATAATATACTATAGTTTTTTGACCGAAACTTGCATTTCAAAAAGTTTTATAGAATCTAATTTTCAGATGATTTTTTGCATGGACTTCCATCATAAAATATAAAAATGATCTGAAAAGTTTCATATCATTTCGAGCAGTCCTCGATTTAATTTGATTTTTTGACCGATATTAGTATAATCTAGTGTATAATATACTATAGTTCTTTTAACGAAACTTGCATTTCGTAAAGTTTTATATAACCAAATTTTAAGATGATTTGTTGCATATACTTCTATATAACGTTCCTATGTAAACATATATAAATGATCTAAAAAGTTTTGTATTATTTGGAACAGTCTTCGATTTTATTTGTCTTTTTGACCGAAACTAGTGTATAATATACTATTTGTTTTTGACCGAAACTAGATTATTTTTTGCATGGACTTTTTAACCGAAACTAGATTATTTTTTGCTTGGACTTCAATCATAACCTTCCTTCGTAAAATATAAAAATTATCTGAAAAGTTTCGTATCATTTCGAGCAATCCCCGATTTAATTTGATTCTTTGACCGAAATTAGTATAAACTAGTGTATAATATACTATAGTTTTTTTGACCTAAACTTGCATTTCAAAACGTTTTATAGAAGCTAATTTTCAGATGATTTTTTGCATGGACAACCATCATAACCTTCCTTTGTAACATATATAAATGATCTGAAAAGTTTTGTATCATTTGGAATAGTCCTCGATTAAATTTGAATTTTTGACCGAAACTAGTGTATAATATACTATGGTTTTTTGAACGAAAATTGTATTTTAAAAAGTTTCATAGAATCTAATTTCAGATTATTTTTTTCATGGACTTCCATCATAACCTTCCATCGTAAAATGTAAAAATGATCTGAAAAGTTTAGTATCATTTCGAGCAGTCCTCGATTTAATTTAATTTTTTTGACCGATATTAGTATAAACTAGTGTATAATATACTATAGTTTTTTGACCGAAACTTGCATTTCAAAAAGTTTTATAGAATCTAATTTTCAGATGATATTTTGCATGGACTTCCATCATAAAATATAAAAATGATCTGAAAAGTTTCATATCATTTCGAGCAGTCCTCAATTTAATTTGATTTTTTGACCGATATTAGTATAATCTACTGTATAATATACTATAGTTCTTTGAACGAAACTTGCATTTCGTAAAGTTTTATAGAAGCAAATTTTAAGATGATTTGTTGCATATACTTCTATACAACGTTCCTATGTAAACATATATAAATGATTTGCAAAGTTTTATATAAGCTAATTTTCGGATAATTTTTTTCATGGTCTTAAATTGTAACCTTCCCTCGTAAAATATAAAAATTATCTGAAAACCTTTGTATAATTTAGTGCAGTCCTCGATTTAATTTGATTCTTTGTCTGAAATTAGTATAAACTAGTGTATCATATACTATAGTTTTCTGACCGAAACTTGCATTTCGAAAAGTTTAATAGAAGCTAATTTTAAGATGATTTTTTGCATGGACTACTATCATAATCTTCCTTTGTAAACATATATAATTGATCTGCAATTTTTTGTATAATTTGGAATAGTCATCGTTTTAATTTGAATTTTTGACCGAAACTAGTGTATAATATACTATGGTTTTTTGACGAAACTTGCATTTCGAAAAGTTTCATAGAATCTAATTTTCAGATGATTTTTTGTATGTACTTCCATCATAACCTCCCCTCGTAAAATATTAAAATTATCAGAAAATTTCGTATCATTTTGACCAGTCCTCAATTTAATTTGATTTTTTGACTGATATTAGTATAAACTAGTGTATAATATACTATAGTTTTTTGACCTAAACTTGCATTTCAAAAAGTTTTATAGAAGCTAATTTTCAGATGATTTTTTGCATGGACAACCATCATAACCTTCCTTGTAACATATATAAATGATCTGAAAAGTTTTGTATCATTTGGAATAGTCCTCGATTTAATTTGACTTTTTGACCGAAACTAGTGTATAATATACTATGGTTTTTTGACCGAAACTTGGATTTCAAAAAGTTTCATAGAATCTAATTTCAGATTATTTTTTGCAAGGACTTCCATCATAACCATCCATCGTAAAATGTAAAAACGATATGAAAAGTTTAGTATCATTTCGATCAGTCCTCGATTTAATTTAATTTTTTTGACCGATATTAGTATAAACTAGTGTATAATATACAATAGTTTTTTGACCGAAACTTGCATTTCAAAAAGTTTTATAGAATCTAATTTTCAGATGATTTTTTGCATGGACTTCCATCATAAAATATAAAAATGATCTGAAAAGTTTCATATCATTTCGAGAAGTCCTCGATTTAATTTGATTTTTTGACCGATATTAGTATAATCTAATGTATAACATACTATAGTTTTTTGAACGAAACTTGCATTTCGAAAAGTTTTATAGAAGCAAATTTTAATATGATTTGTTGCATATACTTCTATATAACGTTCCTATGTAAACATATATAAATGATCTGAAAAGTTTCATATTATTTGGAACAGTCCTCGATTTAATTTGACTTTTTGACCGAAACTAGTGTATAATATACTATTTGTTTTTTACCGAAACTAGATTATTTTTTGCATGGACTTTTTAACCGAAACTAGATTATTTTTTTAATGGACTTCAATCATAACCTTCCTTCGTAAAATATAAAAATCATCCGAAAAGTTTCGTATCATTTCGGGCAATCCCCGATTTAATTTGATTCTTTGACCGAAATTAGTATAAACTAGTGTATAATATACTATAGTTTTTTGACCGAAACTTGCACTTCAAAATGTTTTATAGAAGAAAATTTTCAGATGATTTTTTGCATGGATTTCCATCATAACCTTCCTTTGTAACATATATAAATGATCTGAAAAGTTTCATATCATTTGGAATAGTCCTCGATTTAATTTGACTTTTTGACCGAAACTAGTCTATAATATACTATAGTTTTTTTTATCGAAACTTGATTTCAAAAAGTTTTATAAAAGCTAATTGTAAGATTATTTTTTGCATGGACTTCCATCATAACCTTCCCTCGTAAAATATAAAAATGATATGAAACGTTTTGTATCATTTGGAGCAGTCCTCGATTTAATTTGATTTTGACCGATATTTGTATAAACTAGTGTATAATATACTATAGTTTTTTGACCGAAACTTGCATTTTGCAAAGTTTTATATAAGCTAATTTTCGGATAATTTTTTTCATGGTCTTAAATTGTAACCTTCCCTCGTAAAATATAAAAATTATCTGAAAACCTTTGTATAATTTAGTGCAGTCCTCGATTTAATTTGATTCTTTGTCTGAAATTAGTATAAAGTAGTGTATCATATACTATAGTTTTTTGACCGAAACTTGCATTTCGAAAAGTTTAATAGAAGCTAATTTTAAGATGATTTTTTGCATGGACTACTATCATAATCTTCCTTTGTAAACATATATAATTGATCTGCAATTTTTTGTATAATTTGGAATAGTCATCGTTTTAATTTGAATTTTTGACCGAAACTAGTGTATAATATACTATGGTTTTTTGACGAAACTTGCATTTCGAAAAGTTTCATAGAATCTAATTTTCAGATGATTTTTTGTATGTACTTCCATCATAACCTCCCCTCGTAAAATATTAAAATTATCAGAAAATTTTCGTATCATTTTGAGCAGTCCTCAATTTAATTTGATTTTTTGACTGATATTAGTATAAACTAGTGTATAATATACTATAGTTTTTTGACCTAAACTTGCATTTCAAAAAGTTTTATAGAAGCTAATTTTCAGATGATTTTTTGCATGGACAACCATCATAACCTTCCTTGTAACATATATAAATGATCTGAAAAGTTTTGTATCATTTGGAATAGTCCTCGATTTAATTTGACTTTTTGACCGAAACTAGTGTATAATATACTATGGTTTTTTGACCGAAACTTGGATTTCAAAAAGTTTCATAGAATCTAATTTCAGATTATTTTTTGCAAGGACTTCCATCATAACCATCCATCGTAAAATGTAAAAACGATATGAAAAGTTTAGTATCATTTCGATCAGTCCTCGATTTAATTTAATTTTTTTGACCGATATTAGTATAAACTAGTGTATAATATACAATAGTTTTTTGACCGAAACTTGCATTTCAAAAAGTTTTATAGAATCTAATTTTCAGATGATTTTTTGCATGGACTTCCATCATAAAATATAAAAATGATCTGAAAAGTTTCATATCATTTCGAGAAGTCCTCGATTTAATTTGATTTTTTGACCGATATTAGTATAATCTAATGTATAACATACTATAGTTTTTTGAACGAAACTTGCATTTCGAATAGTTTTATAGAAGCAAATTTTAAGATGATTTGTTGCATATACTTCTATATAACGTTCCTATGTAAACATATATAAATGATCTGAAAAGTTTTATATTATTTGGAACAGTCCTCGATTTAATTTGACTTTTTGACCGAAACTAGTGTATAATATACTATTTGTTTTTGACCGAAACTAGATTATTTTTTGCATGGACTTTTTAACCGAAACTAGATTATTTTTTTAATGGACTTCAATCATAACCTTCCTTCGTAAAATATAAAAATCATCCGAAAAGTTTCGTATCATTTCGAGCAATCCCCGATTTAATTTGATTCTTTGACCGAAATTAGTATAAACTAGTGTATAATATACTATAGTTTTTTGACTGAAACTTGCACTTCAAAATGTTTTATAGAAGAAAATTTTCAGATGATTTTTTGCATGGATTTCCATCATAACCTTCCTTTGTAACATATATAAATGATCTGAAAAGTTTCATATCATTTGGAATAGTCCTCGATTTAATTTGACTTTTTGACCGAAACTAGTCTATAATATACTATAGTTTTTTTATCGAAACTTGATTTCAAAAAGTTTTATAGAAGCTAATTTTAAGATTATTTTTTGCATGGACTTCCATCATAACCTTCCCTCGTAAAATATAAAAATGATATGAAACGTTTTGTATCATTTGGAGCAGTCCTCGATTTAATTTGATTTTGACCGATATTTGTATAAACTAGTGTATAATATACTATAGTTTTTTGACCGAAACTTGCATTTTGCAAAGTTTTATATAAGCTAATTTTCGGATAATTTTTTTCATGGTCTTAAATTGTAACCTTCCCTCGTAAAATATAAAAATTATCTGAAAACCTTTGTATAATTTAGTGCAGTCCTCGATTTAATTTGATTCTTTGTCTGAAATTAGTATAAAGTAGTGTATCATATACTATATTTCGAAAAGTTTAATAGAAGCTAATTTTAAGATGATTTTTTGCATGGACTACTATCATAATCTTCCTTTGTAAACATATATAATTGATCTGCAATTTTTTGTATAATATGGAATAGTCATCGTTTTAATTTGAATTTTTGACCGAAACTAGTGTATAATATACTATGGTTTTTTGACGAAACTTGCATTTCGAAAAGTTTCATAGAATCTAATTTTCAGATGATTTTTTGTATGTACTTCCATCATAACCTCCCCTCGTAAAATATTAAAATTATCAGAAAATTTTCGTATCATTTTGAGCAGTCCTCAATTTAATTTGATTTTTTGACTGATATTAGTATAAACTAGTGTATAATATACTATAGTTTTTTGACCTAAACTTGCATTTCAAAAAGTTTTATAGAAGCTAATTTTCAGATGATTTTTTGCATGGACAACCATCACAACCTTCCTTGTAACATATATAAATGATCTGAAAAGTTTTGTATCATTTGGAATAGTCCTCGATTTAATTTGACTTTTTGACCGAAACTAGTGTATAATATACTATGGTTTTTTGACCGAAACTTGGATTTCAAAAAGTTTCATAGAATCTAATTTTAGATTATTTTTTGCAAGGTCTTCCATCATAACCATCCATCGTAAAATGTAAAAATGATATGAAAAGTTTAGTATCATTTCGATCAGTCCTCGATTTAATTTAATTTTTTTGACCGATATTAGTATAAACTAGTGTATAATATACAATAGTTTTTTGACCGAAACTTGCATTTCAAAAAGTTTTATAGAATCTAATTTTCAGATGATTTTTTGCATGGACTTCCATCATAAAATATAAAAATGATCTGAAAAGTTTCATATCATTTCGAGAAGTCCTCGATTTAATTTGATTTTTTGACCGATATTAGTATAATCTAATGTATAACATACTATAGTTTTTTGAACGAAACTTGCATTTCGAAAAGTTTTATAGAAGCAAATTTTAAGATGATTTGTTGCATATACTTCTATATAATGTTCCTATGTAAACATATATAAATGATCTGAAAAGTTTCATATTATTTGGAACAGTCCTCGATTTAATTTGACTTTTTGACCGAAACTAGTGTATAATATACTATTTGTTTTTGACCGAAACTAGATTATTTTTTGCATGGACTTTTTAACCGAAACTAGATTATTTTTTTAATGGACTTCAATCATAACCTTCCTTCGTAAAATATAAAAATCATCCGAAAAGTTTCGTATCATTTCGAGCAATCCCCGATTTAATTTGATTCTTTGACCGAAATTAGTATAAACTAGTGTATAATATACTATAGTTTTTTGACCGAAACTTGCACTTCAAAATGTTTTATAGAAGAAAATTTTCAGATGATTTTTTGCATGGATTTCAATCATAACCTTCCTTTGTAACATATATAAATGATCTGAAAAGTTTCATATCATTTGGAATAGTCCTCGATTTAATTTAACTTTTTGACCGAAACTAGTCTATAATATACTATAGTTTTTTTTATCGAAACTTGATTTCAAAAAGTTTTATAGAAGCTAATTTTAAGATTATTTTTTGCATGGACTTCCATCATAACCTTCCCTCGTAAAATATAAAAATGATATGAAACGTTTTGTATCATTTGGAGCAGTCCTCGATTTAATTTGATTTTGACCGATATTTGTATAAACTAGTGTATAATATACTATAGTTTTTTGACCGAAACTTGCATTTTGCAAAGTTTTATATAAGCTAATTTTCGGATAATTTTTTTCATGGTCTTAAATTGTAACCTTCCCTCGTAAAATATAAAAATTATCTGAAAACCTTTGTATAATTTAGTGCAGTCCTCGATTTAATTTGATTCTTTGTCTGAAATTAGTATAAACTAGTGTATCATATACTATAGTTTTTTGACCGAAACTTGCATTTCGAAAAGTTTAATAGAAGCTAATTTTAAGATGATTTTTTGCATGGACTACTATCATAATCTTCCTTTGTAAACATATATAATTGATCTGCAATTTTTTGTATAATATGGAATAGTCATCGTTTTAATTTGAATTTTTGACCGAAACTAGTGTATAATATACTATGGTTTTTTGACGAAACTTGCATTTCGAAAAGTTTCATAGAATCTAATTTTCAGATGATTTTTTGTATGTACTTCCATCATAACCTCCCCTCGTAAAATATTAAAATTATCAGAAAATTTTCGTATCATTTTGAGCAGTCCTCAATTTAATTTGATTTTTTGACTGATATTAGTATAAACTAGTGTATAATATACTATAGTTTTTTGACCTAAACTTGCATTTCAAAAAGTTTTATAGAAGCTAATTTTCAGATGATTTTTTGCATGGACAACCATCATAACCTTCCTTGTAACATATATAAATGATCTGAAAAGTTTTGTATCATTTGGAATATTCCTCGATTTAATTTGACTTTTTGACCGAAACTAGTGTATAATATACTATGGTTTTTTGACCGAAACTTGGATTTCAAAAAGTTTCATAGAATCTAATTTCAGATTATTTTTTGCAAGGACTTCCATCATAACCATCCATCGTAAAATGTAAAAACGATATGAAAAGTTTAGTATCATTTCGATCAGTCCTCGATTTAATTTAATTTTTTTGACCGATATTAGTATAAACTAGTGTATAATATACAATAGTTTTTTGACCGAAACTTGCATTTCAAAAAGTTTTATAGAATCTAATTTTCAGATGATTTTTTGCATGGACTTCCATCATAAAATATAAAAATGATCTGAAAAGTTTCATATCATTTCGAGAAGTCCTCGATTTAATTTGATTTTTTGACCGATATTAGTATAATCTAATGTATAACATACTATAGTTTTTTGAACGAAACTTGCATTTCGAAAAGTTTTATAGAAGCAAATTTTAAGATGATTTGTTGCATATACTTCTATATAACGTTCCTATGTAAACATATATAAATGATCTGAAAAGTTTCATATTATTTGGAACAGTCCTCGATTTAATTTGACTTTTTGACCGAAACTTGTGTATAATATACTATTTGTTTTTGACCGAAACTAGATTATTTTTTGCATGGACTTTTTAACCGAAACTAGATTATTTTTTACATGGACTTCAATCATAACCTTCCTTCGTAAAATATAAAAATCATCCGAAAAGTTTCGTATCATTTCGAGCAATCCCCGATTTAATTTGATTCTTTGACCGAAATTAGTATAAACTAGTGTATAATATACTATAGTTTTTTGACCGAAACTTGCACTTCAAAATGTTTTATAGAAGAAAATTTTCAGATGATTTTTTGCATGGATTTCCATCATAACCTTCCTTTGTAACATATATAAATGATCTGAAAAGTTTCATATCATTTGGAATAGTCCTCGATTTAATTTGACTTTTTGACCGAAACTAGTCTATAATATACTATAGTTTTTTTTTATCGAAACATGATTTCAAAAAGTTTTATAGAAGCTAATTTTAAGATTATTTTTTGCATGGACTTCCATCATAACCTTCCCTCGTAAAATATAAAAATGATATGAAACGTTTTGTATCATTTGGAGCAGTCCTCGATTTAATTTGATTTTGACCGATATTTGTATAAACTAGTGTATAATATACTATAGTTTTTTGACCGAAACTTGCATTTTGCAAAGTTTTATATAAGCTAATTTTCGGATAATTTTTTTCATGGTCTTAAATTGTAACCTTCCCTCGTAAAATATAAAAATTATC
This sequence comes from Lathyrus aphaca, assembly GCA_963966055.1. NCBI lineage: Eukaryota > Viridiplantae > Streptophyta > Magnoliopsida > Fabales > Fabaceae > Lathyrus > Lathyrus aphaca. Next base: position 40,148,467 of record OZ014523.1, read on the forward strand.
TGAAAACCTTTGTATAATTTAGTGCAGTCCTCGATTTAATTTGATTCTTTGTCTGAAATTAGTATAAAGTAGTGTATCATATACTATAGTTTTTTGACCGAAACTTGCATTTCGAAAAGTTTAATAGAAGCTAATTTTAAGATGATTTTTTGCATGGACTACTATCATAATCTTCCTTTGTAAACATATATAATTGATCTGCAATTTTTTGTATAATATGGAATAGTCATCGTTTTAATTTGAATTTTTGACCGAAACTAGTGTATAATATACTATGGTTTTTTGACGAAACTTGCATTTCGAAAAGTTTCATAGAATCTAATTTTCAGATGATTTTTTGTATGTACTTCCATCATAACCTCCCCTCGTAAAATATTAAAATTATCAGAAAATTTTCGTATCATTTTGAGCAGTCCTCAATTTAATTTGATTTTTTGACTGATATTAGTATAAACTAGTGTATAATATACTATAGTTTTTTGACCTAAACTTGCATTTCAAAAAGTTTTATAGAAGCTAATTTTCAGATGATTTTTTGCATGGACAACCATCATAACCTTCCTTGTAACATATATAAATGATCTGAAAAGTTTTGTATCATTTTGAATAGTCCTCGATTTAATTTGACTTTTTGACCGAAACTAGTGTATAATATACTATGGTTTTTTGACCGAAACTTGGATTTCAAAAAGTTTCATAGAATCTAATTTCAGATTATTTTTTGCAAGGACTTCCATCATAACCATCCATCGTAAAATGTAAAAACGATATGAAAAGTTTAGTATCATTTCGATCAGTCCTCGATTTAATTTAATTTTTTTGACCGATATTAGTATAAACTAGTGTATAATATACAATAGTTTTTTGACCGAAACTTGCATTTCAAAAAGTTTTATAGAATCTAATTTTCAGATGATTTTTTGCATGGACTTCCATCATAAAATATAAAAATGATCTGAAAAGTTTCATATCATTTCGAGAAGTCCTCGATTTAATTTGATTTTTTGACCGATATTAGTATAATCTAATGTATAACATACTATAGTTTTTTGAACGAAACTTGCATTTCGAAAAGTTTTATAGAAGCAAATTTTAAGATGATTTGTTGCATATACTTCTATATAACGTTCCTATGTAAACATATATAAATGATCTGAAAAGTTTCATATTATTTGGAACAGTCCTCGATTTAATTTGACTTTTTGACCGAAACTAGTGTATAATATACTATTTGTTTTTGACCGAAACTAGATTATTTTTTGCATGGACTTTTTAACCGAAACTAGATTATTTTTTTAATGGACTTCAATCATAACCTTCCTTCGTAAAATATAAAAATCATCCGAAAAGTTTCGTATCATTTCGAGCAATCCCCGATTTAATTTGATTCTTTGACCGAAATTAGTATAAACTAGTGTATAATATACTATAGTTTTTTGACCGAAACTTGCACTTCAAAATGTTTTATAGAAGAAAATTTTCAGATGATTTTTTGCATGGATTTCCATCATAACCTTCCTTTGTAACATATATAAATGATCTGAAAAGTTTCATATCATTTGGAATAGTCCTCGATTTAATTTGACTTTTTGACCGAAACTAGTCTATAATATACTATAGTTTTTTTTTATCGAAACTTGATTTCAAAAAGTTTTATAGAAGCTAATTTTAAGATTATTTTTTGCATGGACTTCCATCATAACCTTCCCTCGTAAAATATAAAAATGATATGAAACGTTTTGTATCATTTGGAGCAGTCCTCGATTTAATTTGATTTTGACCGATATTTGTATAAACTAGTGTATAATATACTATAGTTTTTTGACCGAAACTTGCATTTTGCAAAGTTTTATATAAGCTAATTTTCGGATAATTTTTTTCATGGTCTTAAATTGTAACCTTCCCTCGTAAAATATAAAAATTATCTGAAAACCTTTGTATAATTTAGTGCAGTCCTCGATTTAATTTGATTCTTTGTCTGAAATTAGTATAAAGTAGTGTATCATATACTATAGTTTTTTGACCGAAACTTGCATTTCGAAAAGTTTAATAGAAGCTAATTTTAAGATGATTTTTTGCATGGACTACTATCATAATCTTCCTTTGTAAACATATATAATTGATCTGCAATTTTTTGTATAATATGGAATAGTCATCGTTTTAATTTGAATTTTTGACCGAAACTAGTGTATAATATACTATGGTTTTTTGACGAAACTTGCATTTCGAAAAGTTTCATAGAATCTAATTTTCAGATGATTTTTTGTATGTACTTCCATCATAACCTCCCCTCGTAAAATATTAAAATTATCAGAAAATTTTCGTATCATTTTGAGCAGTCCTCAATTTAATTTGATTTTTTGACTGATATTAGTATAAACTAGTGTATAATATACTATAGTTTTTTGACCTAAACTTGCATTTCAAAAAGTTTTATAGAAGCTAATTTTCAGATGATTTTTTGCATGGACAACCATCATAACCTTCCTTGTAACATATATAAATGATCTGAAAAGTTTTGTATCATTTGGAATAGTCCTCGATTTAATTTGACTTTTTGACCGAAACTAGTGTATAATATACTATGGTTTTTTGACCGAAACTTGGATTTCAAAAAGTTTCATAGAATCTAATTTCAGATTATTTTTTGCAAGGACTTCCATCATAACCATCCATCGTAAAATGTAAAAACGATATGAAAAGTTTAGTATCATTTCGATCAGTCCTCGATTTAATTTAATTTTTTTGACCGATATTAGTATAAACTAGTGTATAATATACAATAGTTTTTTGACCGAAACTTGCATTTCAAAAAGTTTTATAGAATCTAATTTTCAGATGATTTTTTGCATGGACTTCCATCATAAAATATAAAAATGATCTGAAAAGTTTCATATCATTTCGAGAAGTCCTCGATTTAATTTGATTTTTTGACCGATATTAGTATAATCTAATGTATAACATACTATAGTTTTTTGAACGAAACTTGCATTTCGAAAAGTTTTATAGAAGCAAATTTTAAGATGATTTGTTGCATATACTTCTATATAACGTTCCTATGTAAACATATATAAATGATCTGAAAAGTTTCATATTATTTGGAACAGTCCTCGATTTAATTTGACTTTTTGACCGAAACTAGTGTATAATATACTATTTGTTTTTGACCGAAACTAGATTATTTTTTGCATGGACTTTTTAACCGAAACTAGATTATTTTTTTAATGGACTTCAATCATAACCTTCCTTCGTAAAATATAAAAATCATCCGAAAAGTTTCGTATCATTTCGAGCAATCCCCGATTTAATTTGATTCTTTGACCGAAATTAGTATAAACTAGTGTATAATATACTATAGTTTTTTGACCGAAACTTGCACTTCAAAATGTTTTATAGAAGAAAATTTTCAGATGATTTTTTGCATGGATTTCCATCATAACCTTCCTTTGTAACATATATAAATGATCTGAAAAGTTTCATATCATTTGGAATAGTCCTCGATTTAATTTGACTTTTTGACCGAAACTAGTCTATAATATACTATAGTTTTTTTTTATCGAAACTTGATTTCAAAAAGTTTTATAGAAGCTAATTTTAAGATTATTTTTTGCATGGACTTCCATCATAACCTTCCCTCGTAAAATATAAAAATGATATGAAACGTTTTGTATCATTTGGAGCAGTCCTCGATTTAATTTGATTTTGACCGATATTTGTATAAACTAGTGTATAATATACTATAGTTTTTTGACCGAAACTTGCATTTTGCAAAGTTTTATATAAGCTAATTTTCGGATAATTTTTTTCATGGTCTTAAATTGTAACCTTCCCTCGTAAAATATAAAAATTATCTGAAAACCTTTGTATAATTTAGTGCAGTCCTCGATTTAATTTGATTCTTTGTCTGAAATTAGTATAAAGTAGTGTATCATATACTATAGTTTTTTGACCGAAACTTGCATTTCGAAAAGTTTAATAGAAGCTAATTTTAAGATGATTTTTTGCATGGACTACTATCATAATCTTCCTTTGTAAACATATATAATTGATCTGCAATTTTTTGAATAATTTGGAATAGTCATCGTTTTAATTTGAATTTTTGACCGAAACTGGTGTATAATAAACTATGGTTTTTTGACGAAACTTGCATTTCGAAAAGTTTCATAGAATCTAATTTTCAGATGATTTTTTGTATGTACTTCCTTCATAACCTCCCCTCGTAAAATATTAAAATTATCAGAAAATTTTCGTATCATTTTGAGCAGTCCTCAATTTAATTTGATTTTTTGACTGATATTATTATAAACTAGTGTATAATATACTATAGTTTTTTGACCTAAACTTGCATTTCAAAAAGTTTTATAGAAGCTAATTTTCAGATGATTTTTTGCATGGACAACCATCATAACCTTCCTTTGTAACATATATAAATGATCTGAAAAGTTTTGTATCATTTGGAATAGTCCTCGATTTAATTTGACTTTTTGACCGAAACTAGTGTATAATATACTTTGGTTTTTTGACCAAAACTTGCATTTCAAAAAGTTTCATAGAATCTAATTTCAGATTATTTTTTGCAAGGACTTCCATCATAACCATCCATCGTAAAATGTAAAAACGATCTGAAAAGTTTAGTATCATTTCGAGCAGTCCTCGATTTAATTTAATTTTTTTGACCGATATTAGTATAAACTAGTGTATAATATACAATAGTTTTTTGACCGAAACTTGCATTTCAAAAAGTTTTATAGAATCTAATTTTCAGATGATTTTTTGCATGGACTTCCATCATAAAATATAAAAATGATCTGAAAAGTTTCATATCATTTCGAGAAGTCCTCGATTTAATTTGATTTTTTTACCGATATTAGTATAATCTAATGTATAACATACTATAGTTTTTTGAACGAAACTTGCATTTCGAAATGTTTTATAGAAGCAAATTTTAAGATGATTTGTTGCATATACTTCTATATAACGTTCCTATGTAAACATATATAAATGATCTGAAAAGTTTCATATTATTTGGAACAGTCCTCGATTTAATTTGACTTTTTGACCGAAACTAGTGTATAATATACTATTTGTTTTTGACCGAAACTAGATTATTTTTTTCATGGACTTTTTAACCGAAACTAGATTATTTTTTACATGGACTTCAATCATAACCTTCCTTCGTAAAATATAAAAATCATCCGAAAAGTTTCGTATCATTTCGAGCAATCCCCGATTTAATTTGATTCTTTGACCGAAATTAGTATAAACTAGTGTATAATATACTATAGTTTTTTGACCGAAACTTGCACTTCAAAATGTTTTATAGAAGAAAATTTTCAGATGATTTTTTGCATGGATTTCCATCATAACCTTCCTTTGTAACATATATAAATGATCTGAAAAGTTTCATATCATTTGGAATAGTCCTCGATTTAATTTGACTTTTTGACCGAAACTAGTGTATAATATACTATAGTTTTTTTTTATCGAAACTTGATTTCAAAAAGTTTTATAGAAGCTAATTTTAAGATTATTTTTTGCATGGACTTCCATCATAACCTTCCCTCGTAAAATATAAAAATGATATGAAACGTTTTGTATCATTTGGAGCAGTCCTCGATTTAATTTGATTTTGACCGATATTTGTATAAACTAGTGTATAATATACTATAGTTTTTTGATCGAAACTTGCATTTCGGAAAGTTTTATATAAGCTAATTTTCAGATAATTTTTTGCATGGTCTTAAATCATAACCTTCCCTCGTAAAATATAAAAATTATCTGAAAACCTTTGTATAATTTCGTGCACTCCTCGATTTAATTTGATTCTTTGTCTGAAATTAGTATAAAGTAGTGTATAATATACCATAGTTTTTTGACCGAAACTTGCATTTCGAAAAGTTTAATAGAAGCTAATTTTAAGATGAATTTTTGCATGGACTACTATCATAATCTTCCTTTGTAAACAAATATAATTGATTTGAAATATTTTGTATCATTTGGAATAGTCCTCGGTTTAATTTGAATTTTGGACTGAAACTGGTGTATAATATACTATGGTTTTTTGACGAAACTTGCATTTCGAAAAGTTTCATAGAATCTAATTTTCAGATGATTTTTTGTATGTGCTTCCTTCATAACCTCCCCTCGTAAAATATTAAAATTATCAGAAAATTTTCGTATCATTTTTAGCAGTCCTCAATTTAATTTGATTTTTTGACTGATATTAGTATAAACTAGTGTATAATATACTATAGTTTTTTGACCTAAACTTGCATTTCAAAAAGTTTTATAGAAGCTAATTTTCAGATGATTTTTTGCATGGACAACCATCATAACCTTCCTTTGTAACATATATAAATGATCTGAAAAGTTTTGTATCATTTGGAATAGTCCTCGATTTAATTTGACTTTTTGACCGAACTAGTGTATTATATACTATGGTTTTTTGACCGAAACTTGAATTTCAAAAAGTTTCATAGAATCTAATTTCAGATTATTTTTTGCAAGGACTTCCATCATAACCTTCCATTGTAAAATGTAAAAACGATCTGAAAAGTTTAGTATCATTTCGAGCAGTCCTCGATTTAATTTAATTTTTTTGACTGATATTAGTATAAACTAGTGTATAATATACAATAGTTTTTTGACCTAAACTTGCATTTCAAAAAGTTTTATAGAATCTAATTTTCAGATGATTTTTTGCATGGACTTCCATCATAAAATATAAAAATGATTTGAGAAGTTTCATATCATTTCGAGAAGTCCTCGATTTAATTTGATTTTTTGACCGATATTAGTATAATCTAATGTATAACATACTATAGTTTTTTGAACGAAACTTGCATTTCGAAAAGTTTTATAGAAGCAAATTTTAAGATGATTTGTTGCATATACTTCTATATAACGTTCCTATGTAAACATATATAAATGATCTGAAAAGTTTCGTATTATTTGGAACAGTCCTCGATTTAATTTGACTTTTTGACCGAAACTAGTGTATAATATACTATTTGTTTTTGACCGAAACTAGACTATTTTTTGCATGGACTTTTTAACCGAAACTAGATTATTTTTTTAATGGACTTCAATCATAACCTTCCTTCGTAAAATATAAAAATTATCTGAAAAGTTTCGTATCATTTCGAGCAATCCCCGATTTAATTTGATTCTTTGACCAAAATTAGTATAAACTAGTGTATAATATACTATAGTTTTTTGACCGAAACTTGCACTTCAAAATGTTTTATAGAAGAAAATTTTCAGATGAATTTTTGCATGGATTTATATCATAACCTTCCTTTGTAACATATATAAATGATCTGAAAAGTTTCATATCATTTGGAATAGTCCTCAATTTAATTTGACTTTTTGACCGAAACTAGTGTATAATATACTATAGTTTTTTTATCGAAACTTGATTTCAAAAAGTTTTATAGAAGCTAATTTTAAGATTATTTTTTGCATGGACTTCCATCATAACCTTCCCTCGTAAAATATAAAAATGATATGAAAAGTTTTGTATCATTTGGAGCAGTCCTCGATTTAATTTGATTTTGACCGATATTTGTATAAACTAGTGTATAATATACTATAGTTTTTTGACCGAAACTTGCATTTCGCAAAGTTTTATATAAGCTAATTTTCAGATAATTTTTTGCATGGTCTTAAATCATAACCTTCCCTCGTAAAATATAAAAATTATCTGAAAACCTTTGTATTAATTCGTGCACTCCTCGATTTAATTTGATTCTTTGTCTGAAATTAGTATAAACTAGTGTATAATATACTATAGTTTTTTGACCGAAACTTGCATTTCGAAAAGTTTAATAGAAGCTAATTTTAAGATTATTTTTTGCATGGACTACTATCATTATCTTCCTTTGTAAACAAATATAATTGATTTGAAATTTTTTGTATCATTTGGAATAGTCCTCGATTTAATTTGAATTTTTGACTGAAACTGGTGCATAATATACTATGGTTTTTTGACGAAACTTGCATTTCGAAAAGTTTCATAGAATCTAATTTTCAGATGATTTTTTGTATGTACTTCCTTCATAACCTCCCCTCGTAAAATATTAAAATTATCAGAAAATTTTCGTATCATTTTGAGCAGTCCTCAATTTAATTTGATTTTTTGACTGATATTAGTATAAACTAGTGTATAATATACTATAGTTTTTTGACCTAAACTTGCATTTCAAAAAGTTTTATAGAAGCTAATTTTCAGATGATTTTTTGCATGGACAACCATCATAACCTTCCTTTGTAACATATATAAATGATCTGAAAAGTTTTGTATCATTTGGAATAGTCCTCGATTTAATTTGACTTTTTGACCGAAACTAGTGTATAATATACTATGGTTTTTTGACCGAAACTTGCATTTCAAAAAGTTTCAAAGAATCTAATTTCAGATTATTTTTTGCAAGGACTTCCATCATAACCTTCCATTGTAAAATGTAAAAACGATCTGAAAAGTTTAGTATCATTTCGAGCAGTCCTCGATTTAATTTAATTTTTTTGACTGATATTAGTATAAACTAGTGTATAATATACAATAGTTTTTTGACCTAAACTTGCATTTCAAAAAGTTTTATAGAATCTAATTTTCAGATGATTTTTTGCATGGACTTCCATCATAAAATATAAAAATGATCTGAGAAGTTTCATATCATTTCGAGAAGTCCTCGATTTAATTTGATTTTTTGACCGATATTAGTATAATCTAATGTATAACATACTATAGTTTTTTGAACGAAACTTGCATTTCGAAAAGTTTTATAGAAGCAAATTTTAAGATGATTTGTTGCATATACTTCTATATAACGTTCCTATGTAAACATATATAAATGATCTGAAAAGTTTCGTATTATTTGGAACAGTCCTCGATTTAATTTGACTTTTTGACCGAAACTAGTGTATAATATACTATTTGTTTTTGACCGAAACTAGATTATTTTTTGCATGGACTTTTTAACCGAAACTAGATTATTTTTTTAATGGACTTCAATCATAACCTTCCTTCGTAAAATATAAAAATTATCTGAAAAGTTTCGTATCATTTCGAGCAATCCCCGATTTAATTTGATTCTTTGACCAAAATTAGTATAAACTAGTGTATAATATACTATAGTTTTTTGACCGAAACTTGCACTTCAAAATGTTTTATAGAAGAAAATTTTCAGATGAATTTTTGCATGGATTTATATCATAACCTTCCTTTGTAACATATATAAATGATCTGAAAAGTTTCATATCATTTGGAATAGTCCTCAATTTAATTTGACTTTTTGACCGAAACTAGTGTATAATATACTATAGTTTTTTTATCGAAACTTGATTTCAAAAAGTTTTATAGAAGCTAATTTTAAGATTATTTTTTGCATGGACTTCCATCATAACCTTCCCTCGTAAAATATAAAAATGATATGAAAAGTTTTGTATCATTTGGAGCAGTCCTCGATTTAATTTGATTTTGACCGATATTTGTATAAACTAGTGTATAATATACTATAGTTTTTTGACCGAAACTTGCATTTCGCAAAGTTTTATATAAGCTAATTTTCAGATAATTTTTTGCATGGTCTTAAATCATAACCTTCCCTCGTAAAATATAAAAATTATCTGAAAACCTTTGTATTATTTCGTGCACTCCTCGATTTAATTTGATTCTTTGTCTGAAATTAGTATAAACTAGTGTATAATATACTATAGTTTTTTGACCGAAACTTGCATTTCGAAAAGTTTAATAGAAGCTAATTTTAAGATTATTTTTTGCATGGACTACTATCATAATCTTCCTTTGTAAACAAATATAATTGATTTGAAATTTTTTGTATCATTTGGAATAGTCCTCGATTTAATTTGAATTTTTGACTGAAACTGGTGCATAATATACTATGGTTTTTTGACGAAACTTGCATTTCGAAAAGTTTCATAGAATCTAATTTTCAGATGATTTTTTGTATGTACTTCCTTCATAACCTCCCCTCGTAAAATATTAAAATTATCAGAAAATTTTCGTATCATTTTGAGCAGTCCTCAATTTAATTTGATTTTTTGACTGATATTAGTATAAACTAGTGTATAATATACTATAGTTTTTTGACCTAAACTTGCATTTCAAAAAGTTTTATAGAAGCTAATTTTCAGATGATTTTTTGCATGGACAACCATCATAACCTTCATTTGTAACATATATAAATGATCTGAAAAGTTTTGTATCATTTGGAATAGTCCTCGATTTAATTTGACTTTTTGACCGAAACTAGTGTATAATATACTATGGTTTTTTGACCGAAACTTGCATTTCAAAAAGTTTCAAAGAATCTAATTTCAGATTATTTTTTGCAAGGACTTCCATCATAACCTTCCATTGTAAAATGTAAAAACGATCTGAAAAGTTTAGTATCATTTCGAGCAGTCCTCGATTTAATTTAATTTTTTTGACTGATATCAGTCTAAACTAGTGTATAATATACAATAGTTTTTTGACCTAAACTTGCATTTCAAAAAGTTTTATAGAATCTAATATTCAGATGATTTTTTGCATGGACTTCCATCATAAAATATAAAAATGATCTGAGAAGTTTCATATCATTTCGAGAAGTCCTCGATTTAATTTGATTTTTTGACCGATATTAGTATAATCTAATGTATAACATACTATAGTTTTTTGAACGAAACTTGCATTTCGAAAAGTTTTATAGAAGCAAATTTTAAGATGATTTGTTGCATATACTTCTATATAACGTTCCTATGTAAACATATATAAATGATCTGAAAAGTTTCGTATTATTTGGAACAGTCCTCGATTTAATTTTACTTTTTGACCGAAACTAGTGTATAATATACTATTTGTTTTTGACCGAAACTAGATTATTTTTTGCATGGACTTTTTAACCGAAACTAGATTATTTTTTTAATGGACTTCAATCATAACCTTCCTTCGTAAAATATAAAAATTATCTGAAAAGTTTCGTATCATTTCGAGCAATCCCCGATTTAATTTGATTCTTTGACCAAAATTAGTATAAACTAGTGTATAATATACTATAGTTTTTTGACCGAAACTTGCACTTCAAAATGTTTTATAGAAGAAAATTTTCAGATGAATTTTTGCATGGATTTATATCATAACCTTCCTTTGTAACATATATAAATGATCTGAAAAGTTTCATATCATTTGGAATAGTCCTCAATTTAATTTGACTTTTTGACCGAAACTAGTGTATAATATACTATAGTTTTTTTATCGAAACTTGATTTCAAAAAGTTTTATAGAAGCTAATTTTAAGATTATTTTTTGCATGGACTTCCATCATAACCTTCCCTCGTAAAATATAAAAATGATATGAAAAGTTTTGTATCATTTGGAGCAGTCCTCGATTTAATTTGATTTTGACCGATATTTGTATAAACTAGTGTATAATATACTATAGTTTTTTGACCGAAACTTGCATTTCGCAAAGTTTTATATAAGCTAATTTTCAGATAATTTTTTGCATGGTCTTAAATCATAACCTTCCCTCGTAAAATATAAAAATTATCTGAAAACCTTTATATTATTTCGTGCACTCCTCGATTTAATTTGATTCTTTGTCTGAAATTAGTATAAACTAGTGTATAATATACTATAGTTTTTTGACCGAAACTTGCATTTCGAAAAGTTTAATAGAAGCTAATTTTAAGATTATTTTTTGCATGGACTACTATCATAATCTTCCTTTGTAAACAAATATAATTGATTTGAAATTTTTTGTATCATTTGGAATAGTCCTCGATTTAATTTGAATTTTTGACTGAAACTGGTGCATTATATACTATGGTTTTTTGACGAAACTTGCATTTCGAAAAGTTTCATAGAATCTAATTTTCAGATGATTTTTTGTATGTACTTCCTTCATAACCTCCCCTCGTAAAATATTAAAATTATCAGAAAATTTTCGTATCATTTTGAGCAGTCCTCAATTTAATTTGATTTTTTGACTGATATTAGTATAAACTAGTGTATAATATACTATAGTTTTTTGACCTAAACTTGCATTTCAAAAAGTTTTATAGAAGCTAATTTTCAGATGATTTTTTGCATGGACAACCATCATAACCTTCCTTTGTAACATATATAAATGATCTGAAAAGTTTTGTATCATTTGGAATAGTCCTCGATTTAATTTGACTTTTTGACCGAAACTAGTGTATAATATACTATGGTTTTTTGACCGAAACTTGCATTTCAAAAAGTTTCAAAGAATCTAATTTCAGATTATTTTTTGCAAGGACTTCCATCATAACCTTCCATTGTAAAATGTAAAAACGATCTGAAAAGTTTAGTATCATTTCGAGCAGTCCTCGATTTAATTTAATTTTTTTGACTGATATTAGTATAAACTAGTGTATAATATACAATAGTTTTTTGACCTAAACTTGCATTTCAAAAAGTTTTATAGAATCTAATTTTCAGATGATTTTTTGCATGGACTTCCATCATAAAATATAAAAATGATCTGAGAAGTTTCATATCATTTCGAGAAGTCCTCGATTTAATTTGATTTTTTGACCGATATTAGTATAATCTAATGTATAACATACTATAGTTTTTTGAACGAAACTTGCATTTCGAAAAGTTTTATAGAAGCAAATTTTAAGATGATTTGTTGCATATACTTCTATATAACGTTCCTATGTAAACATATATAAATGATCTGAAAAGTTTCGTATTATTTGGAACAGTCCTCGATTTAATTTGACTTTTTGACCGAAACTAGTGTATAATATACTATTTGTTTTTGACCGAAACTAGATTATTTTTTGCATGGACTTTTTAACCGAAACTAGATTATTTTTTTAATGGACTTCAATCATAACCTTCCTTCGTAAAATATAAAAATTATCTGAAAAGTTTCGTATCATTTCGAGCAATCCCCGATTTAATTTGATTCTTTGACCAAAATTAGTATAAACTAGTGTATAATATACTATAGTTTTTTGACCGAAACTTGCACTTCAAAATGTTTTATAGAAGAAAATTTTCAGATGAATTTTTGCATGGATTTATATCATAACCTTCCTTTGTAACATATATAAATGATCTGAAAAGTTTCATATCATTTGGAATAGTCCTCAATTTAATTTGACTTTTTGACCGAAACTAGTGTATAATATACTATAGTTTTTTTATCGAAACTTGATTTCAAAAAGTTTTATAGAAGCTAATTTTAAGATTATTTTTTGCATGGACTTCCATCATAACCTTCCCTCGTAAAATATAAAAATGATATGAAAAGTTTTGTATCATTTGGAGCAGTCCTCGATTTAATTTGATTTTGACCGATATTTGTATAAACTAGTGTATAATATACTATAGTTTTTTGACCGAAACTTGCATTTCGCAAAGTTTTATATAAGCTAATTTTCAGATAATTTTTTGCATGGTCTTAAATCATAACCTTCCCTCGTAAAATATAAAAATTATCTGAAAACCTTTGTATTATTTCGTGCACTCCTCGATTTAATTTGATTCTTTGTCTGAAATTAGTATAAACTAGTGTATAATATACTATAGTTTTTTGACCGAAACTTGCATTTCGAAAAGTTTAATAGAAGCTAATTTTAAGATTATTTTTTGCATGGACTACTATCATAATCTTCCTTTGTAAACAAATATAATTGATTTGAAATTTTTTGTATCATTTGGAATAGTCCTCGATTTAATTTGAATTTTTGACTGAAACTGGTGCATAATATACTATGGTTTTTTGACGAAACTTGCATTTCGAAAAGTTTCATAGAATCTAATTTTCAGATGATTTTTTGTATGTACTTCCTTCATAACCTCCCCTCGTAAAATATTAAAATTATCAGAAAATTTTCGTATCATTTTGAGCAGTCCTCAATTTAATTTGATTTTTTGACTGATATTAGTATAAACTAGTGTATAATATACTATAGTTTTTTGACCTAAACTTGCATTTCAAAAAGTTTTATAGAAGCTAATTTTCAGATGATTTTTTGCATGGACAACCATCATAACCTTCCTTTGTAACATATATAAATGATCTGAAAAGTTTTGTATCATTTGGAATAGTCCTCGATTTAATTTGACTTTTTGACCGAAACTAGTGTATTATATACTATGGTTTTTTGACCGAAACTTGCATTTCAACAAGTTTCATAGAATCTAATTTCAGATTATTTTTTGGAAGGACTTCCATCATAACCTTCCATCATAAAATTTAAAAACGATCTGAAAAGTTTAGTATCATTTCGAGCAGTCCTCGATTTAATTTAATTTTTTTGACCGATATTAGTATAAACTAGTGTATAATATACAATAGTTTTTTGACCGAAACTTGCATTTCAAAAAGTTTTATAGAATCTAATTTTCAGATGATTTTTTGCATGGACTTCCATCATAAAATATAAAAATGATCTGAAAAGTTTCATATCATTTCGAGAAGTCCTCGATTTAATTTGATTTTTTGACCGATATTAGTATAATCTAATGTCTAACATACTATAGTTTTTTGAACGAAACTTGCATTTCGAAAAGTTTTATAGAAGCAAATTTTAAGATGATTTGTTGCATATACTTTTATATAATGTTCCTATGTAAACATATATAAATGATCTGAAAAGTTTCGTATTATTTGGAACAGTCCTCGATTTAATTTGACTTTTTGACCGAAACTAGTGTATAATATACTATTTGTTTTTGACCGAAACTAGATTATTTTTTGCATGGACTTTTTAACCGAAACTAGATTATTTTTTACATGGACTTCGATCATAACCTTCCTTTGTAAAATATAAAAATTATCTGAAAAGTTTCGTATCATTTCGAGCAATCCCCGATTTAATTTGATTCTTTGACCAAAATTAGTATAAACTAGTGTATAATATATTATAGTTTTTTGACCGAAACTTGCACTTCAAAATGTTTTATAGAAGAAAATTTTCAGATGAATTTTTGCATGGATTTCCATCATAACCTTCCTTTGTAAAATATATAAATGATCTGAAAAGTTTCATATCATTTGGAATAGTCCTCAATTTAATTTGACTTTTTGACCGAAACTAGTGTATAATATACTATAGTTTTTTTATCGAAACATGATTTCAAAAAGTTTTATAGAAGCTAATTTTAAGATTATTTTTTGCATGGACATCCATCATAACCTTCCCTCGTAAAATATAAAAATGATATGAAAAGTTTTGTATCATTTGGAGCAGTCCTTGATTTAATTTGATTTTGACCGATATTTGTATAAACTAGTGTATAATATACTATAGTTTTTTGACCGAAACTTGCATTTCGCAAAGTTTTATATAAGCTAATTTTCAGATAATTTTTTGCATGGTCTTAAATCATAACCTTCCCTCGTAAAATATAAAAATTATCTGAAAACCTTTGTATAATTTCGTGCACTCCTCGATTTAATTTGATTCTTTGTCTGAAATTAGTATAAACTAGTGTGTAATATACTATAGTTTTTTGACCGAAACTTGCATTTCGAAAAGTTTAATAGAAGCTAATTTTAAGATGATTTTTTGCATGGACTACTATCATAATCTTCCTTTGTAAACAAATATAATTGATTTGAAATATTTTGTATCATTTGGAATAGTCCTCGGTTTAATTTGAATTTTGGACTGAAACTGGTGTATAATATACTATGGTTTTTTGACGAAACTTGCATTTCAAAAAGTTTCATAGAATCTAATTTTCAGATGATTTTTTGTATGTACTTCCTTCATAAACTCCCCTCGTAAAATATTAAAATTATCAGAAAATTTTCGTATCATTTTGAGCAGTCCTCAATTTAATTTGATTTTTTGACTGATATTAGTATAAACTAGTGTATAATATACTATAGTTTTTTGACCTAAACTTGCCTTTCAAAAAGTTTTATAGAAGTTAATTTTCAGATGATTTTTTGCATCGACAACCATCATAACCTTCCTTTGTAACATATATAAATGATCTGAAAAGTTTTGTATCATTTGGAATAGTCCTCGATTTAATTTGACTTTTTGACCGAAACTAGTGTATTATATACTATGGTTTTTTGACCGAAACTTGCATTTCAAAAAGTTTCATAGAATCTAATTTCAGATTATTTTTTGCAAGGACTTCCATCATAACCTTCCATCATAAAATGTAAAAACGATCTGAAAAGTTTAGTATCATTTCGAGCAGTCCTCGATTTAATTTAATTTTTTTGACCGATATTAGTATAAACTAGTGTATAATATACAATAGTTTTTTGACCGAAACTTGCATTTCAAAAAGTTTTATAGAATCTAATTTTCAGATGATTTTTTGCATGGACTTCCATCATAAAATATAAAAATGATCTGAAAAGTTTCATATCATTTCGAGAAGTCCTCGATTTAATTTGATTTTTTGACCGATATTAGTATAATCTAATGTCTAACATACTATAGTTTTTTGAACGAAACTTGCATTTCGAAAAGTTTTATAGAAGCAAATTTTAAGATGATTTGTTGCATATACTTCTATATAACGTTCCTATGTAAACATATATAAATGATCTGAAAAGTTTCGTATTATTTGGAACAGTCCTCGATTTAATTTGACTTTTTGACCGAAACTAGTGTATAATATACTATTTGTTTTTGACCGAAACTAGATTATTTTTTGCATGGACTTTTTAACCGAAACTAGATTATTTTTTACATGGACTTCAATCATAACATTCCTTCGTAAAATATAAAAATTATCTGAAAATTTTCGTATCATTTCGAGCAATCCCCGATTTAATTTGATTCTTTGACCAAAATTAGTATAAACTAGTGTATAATATACTATAGATTTTTGACCGAAACTTGGACTTCAAAATGTTTTATAGAAGAAAATTTTCAGATGAATTTTTGCATGGATTTCCATCATAACCTTCCTTTGTAACATATATAAATGATCTGAAAAGTTTCATATCATTTGGAATAGTCCTCAATTTAATTTGACTTTTTGACCGAAACTAGTGTATAATATACTATAGTTTTTTTATCGAAACTTGATTTCAAAAAGTTTTATAGAAGCTAATTTTAAGATTATTTTTTGCATGGACTTCCATCATAACTTTCCCTCGTAAAATATAAAAATGATATGAAAAGTTTTGTATCATTTGGAGCAGTCCTCGATTTAATTTGATTTTGACCGATATTTGTATAAACTAGTATATAATATACTATAGTTTTTTGACCGAAACTTGCATTTCGCAAAGTTTTATATAAGCTAATTTTCAGATAATTTTTTGCATGGTCTTAAATCATAACCTTCCCTCGTAAAATATAAAAATTATCTGAAAACCTTTGTATTATTTCGTGCACTCCTCGATTTAATTTGATTCTTTGTCTGAAATTAGTATAAACTAGTGTATAATATACTATAGTTTTTTGACCGAAACTTGCATTTCGAAAAGTTTAATAGAAGCTAATTTTAAGATGATTTTTTGCATGGACTACTATCATAATCTTCCTTTGTAAACAAATATAATTGATTTGAAATATTTTGTATCATTTGGAATAGTCCTCGATTTAATTTGAATTTTTGACTGAAACTGGTGCATAATATACTATGGTTTTTTGACGAAACTTGCATTTCGAAAAGTTTCATAGAATCTAATTTTCAGATGATTTTTTGTATGTACTTCCTTCATAACCTCCCCTCGTAAAATATTAAAATTATCAGAAAATTTTCGTATCATTTTGAGCAGTCCTCAATTTAATTTGATTTTTTGACTGATATTAGTATAAACTAGTGTATAATATACTATAGTTTTTTGACCTAAACTTGCATTTCAAAAAGTTTTATAGAAGCTAATTTTCAGATGATTTTTTGCATGGACAACCATCATAACCTTCCTTTGTAACATATATAAATGATCTGAAAAGTTTTGTATCATTTGGAATAGTCCTCGATTTAATTTGACTTTTTGACCGAAACTAGTGTATTATATACTATGGTTTTTTGACCGAAACTTGCATTTCAAAAAGTTTCATAGAATCTAATTTCAGATTATTTTTTGCAAGGACTTCCATCATAACCTTCCATCATAAAATGTAAAAACGATCTGAAAAGTTTAGTATCATTTCGAGCAGTCCTCGATTTAATTTAATGTTTTTGACCGATATTAGTATAAACTAGTGTATAATATACAATAGTTTTTTGACCGAAACTTGCATTTCAAAAAGTTTTATAGAATCTAATTTTCAGATGATTTTTTGCATGGACTTCCATCATAAAATATAAAAATGATCTGAAAAGTTTCATATCATTTCGAGAAGTCCTCGATTTAATTTGATTTTTTGACCGATATTAGTATAATCTAATGTCTAACATACTATAGTTTTTTGAACGAAACTTGCATTTCGAAAAGTTTTATAGAAGCAAATTTTAAGATGATTTGTTGCATATACGTCTATATAACGTTCCTATGTAAACATATATAAATGATCTGAAAAGTTTCGTATTATTTGGAACAGTCCTCGATTTAATTTGACTTTTTGACCGAAACTAGTGTATAATATACTATTTGTTTTTGACCGAAACTAGATTATTTTTTGCATGGACTTTTTAACCGAAACTAGATTATTTTTTACATGGACTTCAATCATAACATTCCTTCGTAAAATATAAAAATTATCTGAAAATTTTCGTATCATTTCGAGCAATCCCCGATTTAATTTGATTCTTTGACCAAAATTAGTATAAACTAGTGTATAATATACTATAGATTTTTGACCGAAACTTGGACTTCAAAATGTTTTATAGAAGAAAATTTTCAGATGAATTTTTGCATGGATTTCCATCATAACCTTCCTTTGTAACATATATAAATGATCTGAAAAGTTTCATATCATTTGGAATAGTCCTCAATTTAATTTGACTTTTTGACCGAAACTAGTGTATAATATACTATAGTTTTTTTATCGAAACTTGATTTCAAAAAGTTTTATAGAAGCTAATTTTAAGATTATTTTTTGCATGGACTTCCATCATAACTTTCCCTCGTAAAATATAAAAATGATATGAAAAGTTTTGTATCATTTGGAGCAGTCCTCGATTTAATTTGATTTTGACCGATATTTGTATAAACTAGTGTATAATATACTATAGTTTTTTGACCGAAACTTGCATTTCGCAAAGTTTTATATAAGCTAATTTTCAGATAATTTTTTGCATGGTCTTAAATCATAACCTTCCCTCGTAAAATTTAAAAATTATCTGAAAACCTTTGTATTATTTCGTGCACTCCTCGATTTAATTTGATTCTTTGTCTGAAATTAGTATAAACTAGTGTATAATATACTATAGTTTTTTGACCGAAACTTGCATTTCGAAAAGTTTAATAGAAGCTAATTTTAAGATGATTTTTTGCATGGACTACTATCATAATCTTCCTTTGTAAACAAATATAATTGATTTGAAATTTTTTGTATCATTTGGAATAGTCCTCGATTTAATTTGAATTTTTGACTGAAACTGGTGCATAATATACTATGGTTTTTTGACGAAACTTGCATTTCGAAAAGTTTCATAGAATCTAATTTTCAGATGATTTTTTGTATGTACTTCCTTCATAACCTCCCCTCGTAAAATATTAAAATTATCAGAAAATTTTCGTATCATTTTGAGCAGTCCTCAATTTAATTTGATTTTTTGACTGATATTAGTATAAACTAGTGTATAATATACTATAGTTTTTTGACCTAAACTTGCATTTCAAAAAGTTTTATAGAAGCTAATTTTCAGATGATTTTTTGCATGGACAACCATCATAACCTTCCTTTGTAACATATATAAATGATCTGAAAAGTTTTGTATCATTTGGAATAGTCCTCGATTTAATTTGACTTTTTGACCGAAACTAGTGTATTATATACTATGGTTTTTTGACCGAAACTTGCATTTCAAAAAGTTTCATAGAATCTAATTTCAGATTATTTTTTGCAAGGACTTCCATCATAACCTTCCATCATAAAATGTAAAAACGATCTGAAAAGTTTAGTATCATTTCGAGCAGTCCTCGATTTAATTTAATTTTTTTGACCGATATTATTATAAACTAGTGTATAATATATAATAGTTTTTTGACCGAAACATGCATTTCAAAAAGTTTTATAGAATCTAATTTTCAGATGATTTTTTGCATGGACTTCCATCATAAAATATAAAAATGATCTGAGAAGTTTCATATCATTTCGAGAAGTCCTCGATTTAATTTGATTTTTTGACCGATATTAGTATAATCTAATGTCTAACATACTATAGTTTTTTGAACGAAACTTGCATTTCGAAAAGTTTTATAGAAGCAAATTTTAAGATGATTTAATGCATATACTTTTATATAACGTTCCTATGTAAACATATATAAATGATCTGAAAAGTTTCGTATTATTTGGAACAATCCTCGATTTAATTTGACTTTTTGACCGAAACTAGTGTATAATATACTATTTGTTTTTGAACGAAACTAGATTATTTTTTGCATGGACTTTTTAACCGAAACTAGATTATTTTTTACATGGACTTCGATCATAACCTTCCTTCGTAAAATATAAAAATTATCTGAAAAGTTTCGTATCATTTCGAGCAATCCCCGATTTAATTTGATTCTTTGACCAAAATTAGTATAAACTAGTGTATAATATACTATAATTTTTTGACCGAAACTTGCACTTCAAAATGTTTTATAGAAGAAAATTTTCAGATGAATTTTTGCATGGATTTCCATCATAACCTTCCTTTGTAACATATATAAATGATCTGAAAAGTTTCATATCATTTGGAATAGTCCTCAATTTAATTTGACTTTTTGACCGAAACTAGTGTATAATATACTATAGTTTTTTTATCGAAACTTGATTTCAAAAAGTTTTATAGAAGCTAATTTTAAGATTATTTTTTGCATGGACTTCCATCATAACCTTCCCTCGTAAAATATAAAAATGATATGAAAAGTTTTGTATCATTTGGAGCAGTCCTCGATTTAATTTGATTTTGACCGATATTTGTATAAACTAGTGTATAATATACTATAGTTTTTTGACCGAAACTTGCATTTCGCAAAGTTTTATATAAGCTAATTTTCAGATAATTTTTTGCATGGTCTTAAATCATAACCTTCCCTCGTAAAATATAAAAATTATCTGAAAACCTTTGTATTATTTCGTGCACTCCTCGATTTAATTTGATTCTTTGTCTGAAATTAGTATAAACTAGTGTATAATATACTATAGTTTTTTGACTGAAACTTGCATTTCGAAAAGTTTAATAGAAGCTAATTTTAAGATTATTTTTTGCATGGACTACTATCATAATCTTCCTTTGTAAACAAATATAATTGATTTGAAATTTTTTGTATCATTTAGAATAGTCCTCGATTTAATTTGAATTTTTGACTGAAACTGGTGAATAATATACTATGGTTTTTTGACGAAACTTGCATTTCGAAAAGTTTCATAGAATCTAATTTTCAGATGATTTTTTCTATGTACTTCCTTCATAACCTCCCCTCGTAAAATATTAAAATTATCAGAAAATTTTCGTATCATTTTGAGCAGTCCTCAATTTAATTTGATTTTTTGACTGATATTAGTAGAAACTAGTGTATAATATACTATAGTTTTTTTACCTAAACTTGCATTTCAAAAAGTTTTATAGAAGCTAATTTTCAGATGATTTTTTGCATGAACAACCATCATAACCTTCCTTTGTAACATATATAAATGATCTGAAAAGTTTTGTATCATTTGGAATAGTCCTCGATTTAATTTGACTTTTTGACCGAAACTAGTGTATAATATACTATGGTTTTTTGACCGAAACTTGCATTTCAAAAAGTTTCATAGAATTTAATTTCAGATTATTTTTTGCAAGGACTTCCATCATAACCTTCCATTGTAAAATGTAAAAACGATCTGAAAAGTTTAGTATCATTTCGAGCTGTCCTCGATTTAATTTAATTTTTTTGACCGATATTAGTATAAACTAGTGTATAATATACAATAGTTTTTTGACCGAAACTTGCATTTCAAAAAGTTTTATAGAATCTAAATTTCAGATGATTTTTTGCATGGACTTCCATCATAAAATATAAAAATGATCTGAGAAGTTTCATATCATTTCGAGAAGTCCTCGATTTAATTTGATTTTTTGACCGATATTAGTATAATCTAATGTATAACATACAATAGTTTTTTGAACGAAACTTGCATTTCGAAAAGTTTTATAGAAGCAAATTTTAAGATGATTTGTTGCATATACTTCTATATAACGTTCCTATGTAAACATATATAAATGATCTGAAAAGTTTTGTATTATTTGGAACAGTCCTCGATTTAATTTGACTTTTTGACCGAAACTAGTGTATAATATACTATTTGTTTTTGACCGAAACTAGATTATTTTTTGCATGGACTTTTTAACCGAAACTAGATTATTTTTTACATGGACTTCAATCATAACCTTCCTTCGTAAAATATAAAAATTATCTGAAAAGTTTCGTATCATTTCGAGCAATCCCCGATTTAATTTGATTCTTTGACCGAAATTAGTATAAACTAGTGTATAATATACTATAGTTTTTTGACCGAAACTTGCACTTCAAAATGTTTTATAGAAGAAAATTTTCAGATGATTTTTTGCATGGATTTCCATCATAACCTTCCTTTGTAACATATATAAATGATCTGAAAAGTTTCATATCATTTGGAATAGTCCTCGATTTAATTTGACTTTTTGACCGAAACTAGTGTATAATATACTATAGTTTTTTTTATCGAAACTTGATTTCAAAAAGTTTTATAGAAGCTAATTTTAAGATTATTTTTTGCATGGACTTCCATCATAACCTTCCCTCGTAAAATATAAAAATGATATGAAAAGTTTTGTATCATTTGGAGTAGTCCTTGATTTAATTTGATTTTAACCGATATTTGTATAAACTAGTGTATAATATACTATAGTTTTTTGACCGAAACTTGCATTTCGCAAAGTTTTATATAAGCTAATTTTCAGATAATTTTTTGCATGATCTTAAATCATAACCTTCCCTCGTAAAATATAAAAATTATCTGAAAACCTTTGTATAATTTCGTGCACTCCTCGATTTAATTTGATTCTTTGTCTGAAATTAGTATAAACTAGTGTGTAATATACTATAGTTTTTTGACCGAAACTTGCATTTCGAAAAGTTTAATAAAAGCTAATTTTAAGATGATTTTTTGCATGGACTACTATCATAATCTTCCTTTGTAAACAAATATAATTGATTTGAAATATTTTGTAACATTTGGAATAGTCCTCGGTTTAATTTGAATTTTGGACTGAAACTGGTGTATAATATACTATGGTTTTTTGACGAAACTTGCATTTCGAAAAGTTTCATAGAATCTAATTTTCAGATGATTTTTTGTATGTACTTCCTTCATAACCTCCCCTCGTAAAATATTAAAATTATCAGAAAATTTTCGTATCATTTTGAGCAGTCCTCAATTTAATTTGATTTTTTGACTGATATTAGTATAAACTAGTGTATAATATACTATAGTTTTTTGACCTAAACTTGCATTTCAAAAAGTTTTATTGAAGCTAATTTTCAGATGATTTTTTGCATGGACAACTATCATAACCTTCCTTTGTAACATATATAAATGATCTGAAAAGTTTTGTATCATTTGGAATAGTCCTCTATTTAATTTGACTTTTTGACCGAAACTAGTGTATTATATACTATGGTTTTTTGACCGAAACTTGCATTTCAAAAAGTTTCATAGAATCTAATTTCAGATTATTTTTTGCAAGGACTTCCATCATAACCTTCCATCATAAAATGTAAAAACGATCTGAAAAGTTTAGTATCATTTCGAGCAGTCCTCGATTTAATTTAATTTTTTTGACCGATATTAGTATAAACTAGTGTATAATATACAATAGTTTTTTGACCGAAACTTGCATTTCAAAAAGTTTTATAGAATCTAATTTTCAGATGATTTTTTGCATGGACTTCCATCATAAAATATAAAAATGATCTGAAAAGTTTCATATCATTTCGAGAAGTCCTCGATTTAATTTGATTTTTTGACCGATATTAGTATAATCTAATGTCTAACATACTATAGTTTTTTGAACGAAACTTGCATTTCGAAAAGTTTTATAGAAGCAAATTTTAAGATGATTTGTTGCATATACTTCTATATAACGTTCCTATGTAAACATATATAAATGATCTGAAAAGTTTCGTATTATTTGGAACATTCCTCGATTTAATTTGACTTTTTGACCGAAACTAGTGTATAATATACTATTTGTTTTTTACCGAAACTAGATTATTTTTTGCATGGACTTTTTAACCGAAACTAGATTATTTTTTACATGGACTTCAATCATAACATTCCTTCGTAAAATATAAAAATTATCTGAAAATTTTCGTATCATTTCGAGCAATCCCCGATTTAATTTGATTCTTTGACCAAAATTAGTATAAACGAGTGTATAATATACTATAGTTTTTTGACCGAAACTTGCACTTCAAAATGTTTTATAGAAGAAAATTTTCAGATGAATTTTTGCATGGATTTCCATCATAACCTTCCTTTGTAACATATATAAATGATCTGAAAAGTTTCATATCATTTGGAATAGTCCTCAATTTAATTTGACTTTTTGACCGAAACTAGTGTATAATATACTATAGTTTTTTTATCGAAACTTGATCTCAAAAAGTTTTATAGAAGCTAATTTTAAGATTATTTTTTGCATGGACTTACATCATAACTTTCCCTCGTAAAATATAAAAATGATATGAAAAGTTTTGTATCATTTGGAGCAGTCCTCGATTTAATTTGATTTTGACCGATATTTGTATAAACTAGTGTATAATATACTATAGTTTTTTGACCGAAACTTGCATTTCGCAAAGTTTTATATAAGCTAATTTTCAGATAATTTTTTGCATGGTCTTAAATCATAACCTTCCCTCGTAAAATATAAAAATTATCTGAAAACCTTTGTATTATTTCTTGCACTCCTCGATTTAATTTGATTCTTTGTCTGAAATTAGTATAAACTAGTGTATAATATACTATAGTTTTTGAACGAAACTTGCATTTCGAAAAGTTTAATAGAAGCTAATTTTAAGATGATTTTTTGCATGGACTACTATCATAATCTTCCTTTGTAAACAAATATAATTGATTTGAAATTTTTTGTATCATTTGGAATAGTCCTCGATTTAATTTGAATTTTTGACTGAAACTGGTGCATAATATACTATGGTTTTTTGAGGAAACTTGCATTTCGAAAAGTTTCATAGAATCTAATTTTCAGATGATTTTTTGTATGTACTTCCTTCATAACCTCCCCTCGTAACATATTAAAATTATCAGAAAATTTTCGTATCATTTTGAGCAGTCCTCAATTTAATTTGATTTTTTGACTGATATTAGTATAAACTAGTGTATAATATACTATAGTTTTTTGACCTAAACTTGCATTTCAAAAAGTTTTATAGAAGCTAATTTTCAGATGATTTTTTGCATGGACAACCATCATAACCTTCCTTTGTAACATATATAAATGATCTGAAAAGTTTTGTATCATTTGGAATAGTCCTCGATTTAATTTGACTTTTTGACCGAAACTAGTGTATAATATACTATGGTTTTTTGATCGAAACTTGCATTTCAACAAGTTTCATAGAATCTAATTTCAGATTATTTTTTGCAAGGACTTCCATCATAACCTTCCATCATAAAATGTAAAAACGATCTGAAAAGTTTAGTATCATTTCGAGCAGTCCTCGATTTAATTTAATTTTTTTGACCGATATTAGTATAAACTAGTGTATAATATACAATAGTTTTTTGACCGAAACTTGCATTTCAAAATTTTTTATAGAATCTAATTTTCAGATGATTTTTTGCATGGACTTCCATCATAAAATATAAAAATGATCTGAAAAGTTTCATATCATTTCGAGAAGTCCTTGATTTAATTTTATTTTTTCACCGATATTAGTATAATCTAATGCATAACATACTATAGTTTTTTGAACGAAACTTGCATTTCGAAAAGTTTTATAGAAGAAAATTTTAAGATGATTTGTTGCATATACTTCTATATAACGTTCCTATGTAAACATATATAAATGATCTGAAAAGTTTCGTATTATTTGGAACAGTCCTCGATTTAATTTGACTTTTTGACCGAAACTAGTGTATAATATACTATTTGTTTTTGACCGAAACTAGATTATTTTTTGCATGGACTTTTTAACTGAAACTAGATTATTTTTTACATGGACTTCAATCATAACATTCCTTCGTAAAATATAAAAATTATCTGAAAAGTTTCGTATCATTTCGAGCAATCCCAGATTTAATTTGATTCTTTGACCAAAATTAGTATAAACTAGTGTATAATATACTATAGTTTTTTGACCGAAACTTGCACTTCAAAATGTTTTATAGAAGAAAATTTTCAGATTATTTTTTGCATGGATTTCCATCATAACCTTCCTTTGTAACATATATAAATGACTGAAAAGTTTCATATCATTTGGAATAGTCCTCGATTTAATTTGAATTTTTGACCGAAACTAGTGTATAATATACTATAGTTTTTTTTATCGAAACTTGATTTCAAATTTTTTTATAGAAGCTTATTATAAGATTATTTTTTGCATGGACTTCAATCATAACCTTCCCTCGTAAAATATAAAAATGATATGAAATGTTTTGTATCATTTGGAGCAGTCCTCGATTTAATTTGATTTTGACCGATATTTGTATAAACTAGTGTATAATATACTATAGTTTTTTGACCGAAACTTGCATTTCGCAAAGTTTTATATAAGCTAATTTTCAGATAATTTTTTGCATGGTCTTAAATCATAACCTTCCCTCGTAAAATATAAAAATTATCTGAAAACCTTTGTATTATTTCTTGCACTCCTCGATTTAATTTGATTCTTTGTCTGAAATTAGTATAAACTAGTGTATAATATACTATAGTTTTTTGAACGAAACTTGCATTTCGAAAAGTTTAATAGAAGCTAATTTTAAGATGATTTTTTGCATGGACTACTATCATAATCTTCCTTTGTAAACAAATATAATTGATTTGAAATTTTTTGTATCATTTGGAATAGTCCTCGATTTAATTTGAATTTTTGACTGAAACTGGTGCATAATATACTATGGTTTTTTGAGGAAACTTGCATTTCGAAAAGTTTCATAGAATCTAATTTTCAGATGATTTTTTGTATGTACTTCCTTCATAACCTCCCCTCGTAACATATTAAAATTATCAGAAAATTTTCGTATCATTTTGAGCAGTCCTCAATTTAATTTGATTTTTTGACTGATATTAGTATAAACTAGTGTATAATATACTATAGTTTTTTGACCTAAACTTGCATTTCAAAAAGTTTTATAGAAGCTAATTTTCAGATGATTTTTTGCATGGACAACCATCATAACCTTCCTTTGTAACATATATAAATGATCTGAAAAGTTTTGTATCATTTGGAATAGTCCTCGATTTAATTTGACTTTTTGACCGAAACTAGTGTATAATATACTATGGTTTTTTGACCGAAACTTGCATTTCAACAAGTTTCATAGAATCTAATTTCAGATTATTTTTTGCAAGGACTTCCATCATAACCTTCCATCATAAAATGTAAAAACGATCTGAAAAGTTTAGTATTATTTCGAGCAGTCCTCGATTTAATTTAATTTTTTTGACCGATATTAGTATAAACTAGTGTATAATATACAATAGTTTTTTGACCGAAACTTGCATTTCAAAATTTTTTATAGAATCTAATTTTCAGATGATTTTTTGCATGGACTTCCATCATAAAATATAAAAATGATCTGAAAAGTTTCATATCATTTCGAGAAGTCCTTGATTTAATTTTATTTTTTCACCGATATTAGTATAATCTAATGCATAACATACTATAGTTTTTTGAACGAAACTTGCATTTCGAAAAGTTTTATAGAAGAAAATTTTAAGATGATTTGTTGCATATACTTCTATATAACGTTCCTATGTAAACATATATAAATGATCTGAAAAGTTTCGTATTATTTGGAACAGTCCTCGATTTAATTTGACTTTTTGACCGAAACTAGTGTATAATATACTATTTGTTTTTGACCGAAACTAGATTATTTTTTGCATGGACTTTTTAACTGAAACTAGATTATTTTTTACATGGACTTCAATCATAACATTCCTTCGTAAAATATAAAAATTATCTGAAAAGTTTCGTATCATTTCGAGCAATCCCAGATTTAATTTGATTCTTTGACCAAAATTAGTATAAACTAGTGTATAATATACTATAGTTTTTTGACCGAAACTTGCACTTCAAAATGTTTTATAGAAGAAAATTTTCAGATTATTTTTTGCATGGATTTCCATCATAACCTTCCTTTGTAACATATATAAATGACTGAAAAGTTTCATATCATTTGGAATAGTCCTCGATTTAATTTGAATTTTTGACCGAAACTAGTGTATAATATACTATAGTTTTTTTTATCGAAACTTGATTTCAAATTTTTTTATAGAAGCTTATTATAAGATTATTTTTTGCATGGACTTCAATCATAACCTTCCCTCGTAAAATATAAAAATGATATGAAATGTTTTGTATCATTTGGAGCAGTCCTCGATTTAATTTGATTTTGACCGATATTTGTATAAACTAGTGTATAATATAATATAGTTTTTTGACCGAAACTTGCATTTCGCAAAGTTTTATATAAGCTAATTTTCAGATAATTTTTTGCATGGTCTTAAATCAAAACCTTCCCTTGTAAAATATAAAAATTATTTGAAAACCTTTGTATAATTTCGTGCACTCCTCGATTTAATTTGATTCTTTGTCTGAAATTAGTATAAACTAGTGTATAATATACTATAGTTTTTTGACCGAAACTTGCATTTCGAAAAGTTTAATAGAAGCTAATTTTAAGATGATTTTTTGCATGGACTACTATCATAATCTTCCTTTGTAAACAAATATAATTGATTTGAAATTTTTTGTATCATTTGGAATAGTCCTCGATTTAATTTGAATTTTTTACTGAAACTGGTGCATAATATACTATGGTTTTTTGACGAAACTTGCATTTCGAAAAGTTTCATAGAATCTAATTTTCAGATGATTTTTTGTATGTACTTCCTTCATAACCTCCCCTCGTAAAATATTAAAATTATCAGAAAATTTTCGTATCATTTTGAGCAGTCCTCAATTTAATTTGATTTTTTGACTGATATTAGTATAAACTAGTGTATAATATACTATAGTTTTTTGACCTAAACTTGCATTTCAAAAAGTTTTATAGAAGCTAATTTTCAGATGATTTTTTGCATGGACAACCATCATAACCTTCCTTTGTAACATATATAAATGATCTGAAAAGTTTTGTATCATTTGGAATAGTCCTCGATTTAATTTGACTTTTTGACCGAAACTAGTGTATTATATACTATGGTTTTTTGACCGAAACTTGCATTTCAACAAGTTTCATAGAATCTAATTTCAGATTATTTTTTGCAATGACTTCCATCATAACCTTCCATCATAAAATGTAAAAACGATCTGAAAAGTTTAGTATCATTTCGAGCAGTCCTCGATTTAATTTAATTTTTTTAACCGAAATTAGTATAAACTAGTGTATAATATACAATAGTTTTTTGACCGAAACTTGCATTTCAAAAAGTTTTATAGAATCTAATTTTCAGATGATTTTTTGCATGGACTTCCATCATAAAATATAAAAATGATCTGAAAAGTTTCATATCATTTCGAGAAGTCCTTGATTTAATTTTATTTTTTGACCGATATTAGTATAATCTAATGCATAACATACTATAGTTTTTTGAACGAAACTTGCATTTCGAAAAGTTTTATAGAAGAAAATTTTAAGATGATTTGTTGCATATACTTCTATATAACGTTCCTATGTAAACATATATAAATGATCTGAAATGTTTCGTATTATTTGGAACAGTCCTCGATTTAATTTGACTTTTTGACCGAAACTAGTGTATAATATACTATTTGTTTTTGACCGAAACTAGATTATTTTTTGCATGGACTTTTTAACTGAAACTAGATTATTTTTTACATGGACTTCAATCATAACATTCCTTCGTAAAATATAAAAATTATCTGAAAAGTTTCGTATCATTTCGAGCAATCCCAGATTTAATTTGATTCTTTGACCAAAATTAGTATAAACTAGTGTATAATATACTATAGTTTTTTGACCGAAACTTGCACTTCAAAATGTTTTATAGAAGAAAATTTTCAGATTATTTTTTGCATGGATTTCCATCATAACCATCCTTTGTAACATATATAAATGACTGAAAAGTTTCATATCATTTGGAATAGTCCTCGATTTAATTTGAATTTTTGACCGAAACTAGTGTATAATATACTATAGTTTTTTTTATCGAAACTTGATTTCAAATTTTTTTATAGAAGCTTATTATAAGATTATTTTTTGCATGGACTTCAATCATAACCTTCCCTCGTAAAATATAAAAATGATATGAAATGTTTTGTATCATTTGGAGCAGTCCTCGATTTAATTTGATTTTGACCGATATTTGTATAAACTAGTGTATAATATAATATAGTTTTTTGACCGAAACTTGCATTTCGCAAAGTTTTATATAAGCTAATTTTCAGATAATTTTTTGCATGGTCTTAAATCAAAACCTTCCCTTGTAAAATATAAAACTTATTTGAAAACCTTTGTATAATTTCGTGCACTCCTCGATTTAATTTGATTCTTTGTCTGAAATTAGTATAAACTAGTGTATAATATACTATAGTTTTTTGACCGAAACTTGCATTTCGAAAAGTTTAATAGAAGCTAATTTTAAGATGATTTTTTGCATGGACTACTATCATAATCTTCCTTTGTAAACAAATATAATTGATTTGAAATTTTTTGTATCATTTGGAATAGTCCTCGATTTAATTTGAATTTTTGACTGAAACTGGTGCATAATATACTATGGTTTTTTGACGAAACTTGCATTTCGAAAAGTTTCATAGAATCTAATTTTCAGATGATTTTTTGTATGTACTTCCTTCATAACCTCCCCTCGTAAAATATTAAAATTATCAGAAAATTTTCGTATCATTTTGAGCAGTCCTCAATTTAATTTGATTTTTTGACTGATATTAGTATAAACTAGTGTATAATATACTATAGTTTTTTGACCTAAACTTGCATTTCAAAAAGTTTTATAGAAGCTAATTTTCAGATGATTTTTTGCATGGACAACCATCATAACCTTCCTTTGTAACATATATAAATGATCTGAAAAGTTTTGTATCATTTGGAATAGTCCTCGATTTAATTTGACTTTTTGACCGAAACTAGTGTATTATATACTATGGTTTTTTGACCGAAACTTGCATTTCAACAAGTTTCATAGAATCTAATTTCAGATTATTTTTTGCAAGGACTTCCATCATAACCTTCCATCATAAAATGTAAAAACGATCTGAAAAGTTTAGTATCATTTCGAGCAGTCCTCGATTTAATTTAATTTTTTTGACCGATATTAATATAAACTAGTGTATAATATACAATAGTTTTTTGAACGAAACTTGCATTTCAAAAAGTTTTATAGAATCTAATTTTCAGATGATTTTTTGCATGGACTTCCATCATAAAATATAAAAATGATCTGAAAAGTTTCATATCATTTCGAGAAGTCCTTGATTTAATTTTATTTTTTGACCGATATTAGTATAATCTAATGCATAACATACTATAGTTTTTTGAACGAAACTTGCATTTCGAAAAGTTTTATAGAAGAAAATTTTAAGATGATTTGTTGCATATACTTCTATATAACGTTCCTATGTAAACATATATAAATGATCTGAAAAGTTTCGTATTATTTGGAACAGTCCTCGATTTAATTTGACTTTTTGACCGAAACTAGTGTATAATATACTATTTGTTTTTGACCGAAACTAGATTATTTTTTGCATGGACTTTTTAACTGAAACTAGATTATTTTTTACATGGACTTCAATCATAACATTCCTTCGTAAAATATAAAAATTATCTGAAAAGTTTCGTATCATTTCGAGCAATCCCAGATTTAATTTGATTCTTTGACCAAAATTAGTATAAACTAGTGTATAATATACTATAGTTTTTTGACCGAAACTTGCACTTCAAAATGTTTTATAGAAGAAAATTTTCAGATTATTTTTTGCATGGATTTCCATCATAACCTTCCTTTGTAACATATATAAATGACTGAAAAGTTTCATATCATTTGGAATAGTCCTCGATTTAATTTGAATTTTTGACCGAAACTAGTGTATAATATACTATAGTTTTTTTTATCGAAACTTGATTTCAAATTTTTTTATAGAAGCTTATTATAAGATTATTTTTTGCATGGACTTCAATCATAACCTTCCCTCGTAAAATATAAAAATGATATGAAATGTTTTGTATCATTTGGAGCAGTCCTCGATTTAATTTGATTTTGACCGATATTTGTATAAACTAGTGTATAATATAATATAGTTTTTTGACCGAAACTTACATTTCGCAAAGTTTTATATAAGCTAATTTTCAGATAATTTTTTGCATGGTCTTAAATCACAACCTTCCCTTGTCAACTATAAAAATTATTTGAAAACCTTTGTATAATTTCGTGCACTCCTCGATTTAATTTGATTCTTTGTCTGAAATTAGTATAAACTAGTGTATAATATACTATAGTTTTTTGACCGAAACTTGCATTTCGAAAAGTTTAATAGAAGCTAATTTTAAGATGATTTTTTGCATGGACTACTATCATAATCTTCCTTTGTAAACAAATATAATTGATTTGAAATTTTTTGTATCATTTGGAATAGTCCTCGATTTAATTTGAATTTTTGACTGAAACTGGTGCATAATATACTATGGTTTTTTGACGAAACTTGCATTTCGAAAAGTTTCATAGAATCTAATTTTCAGATGATTTTTTGTATGTACTTCCTTCATAACCTCCCCTCGTAAAATATTAAAATTATCAGAAAATTTTCGTATCATTTTGAGCAGTCCTCAATTTAATTTGATTTTTTGACTGATATTAGTATAAACTAGTGTATAATATACTATAGTTTTTTGACCTAAACTTGCATTTCAAAAAGTTTTATAGAAGCTAATTTTCAGATGATTTTTTGCATGGACAACCATCATAACCTTCCTTTGTAACATATATAAATGATCTGAAAAGTTTTGTATCATTTGGAATAGTCCTCGATTTAATTTGACTTTTTGACCGAAACTAGTGTATTATATACTATGGTTTTTTGACCGAAACTTGCATTTCAACAAGTTTCATAGAATCTAATTTCAGATTATTTTTTGCAAGGACTTCCATCATAACCTTCCATCATAAAATGTAAAAACGATCTGAAAAGTTTAGTATCATTTCGAGCAGTCCTCGATTTAATTTAATTTTTTTGACCGATATTAATATAAACTAGTGTATAATATACAATAGTTTTTTGAACGAAACTTGCATTTCAAAAAGTTTTATAGAATCTAATTTTCAGATGATTTTTTGCATGGACTTCCATCATAAAATATAAAAATGATCTGAAAAGTTTCATATCATTTCGAGAAGTCCTTGATTTAATTTTATTTTTTGACCGATATTAGTATAATCTAATGCATAACATACTATAGTTTTTTGAACGAAACTTGCATTTCGAAAAGTTTTATAGAAGAAAATTTTAAGATGATTTGTTGCATATACTTCTATATAACGTTCCTATGTAAACATATATAAATGATCTGAAAAGTTTCGTATTATTTGGAACAGTCCTCGATTTAATTTGACTTTTTGACCGAAACTAGTGTATAATATACTATTTGTTTTTGACCGAAAATAGATTATTTTTTGCATGGACTTTTTAACCGAAACTAGATTATTTTTTACATGGACTTCAATCATAACCTTCCTTCGTAAAATATAAAAATTATCTGAAAAGTTTCGTATCATTTCGAGCAATCCCAGATTTAATTTGATTCTTTGACCGAAATTAGTATAAACTAGTGTATAATATACTATAGTTTTTTGACCGAAACTTGCACTTCAAAATGTTTTATAGAAGAAAATTTTCATATGAGTTTTTGCATGGATTTCCATCATAACCTTCCTTTGTAACATATATAAATGATCTGAAAAGTTTCATATCATTTGGAATAGTCCTCGATTTAATTTGAATTTTTGACCGAAACTAGTGTATAATATACTATAGTTTTTTTTATCGAAACTTGATTTCAAGAAATGTTTTATAGAAGCTAATTTTAAGATTATTTTTTGCATGGACTTCCATCATAACCTTCCCTCGTAAAATATAAAAATGATATGAAAAGTTTTTAATCATTTGGAGCAGTCCTCAATTTAATTTGAATTTGACCGATATTTGTATAAACTAGTGTATAACATACTATAGTTTTTTGAGCGAAACTTGCATTTCGCAAAGTTTTATATAAGCTAATTTTCAGATAATTTTTTGCATGGTCTTAAATCATAACCTTCCCTCGTAAAATATAAAAATTATCTGAAAACCTTTGTATAATTTCGTGCACTCCTCGATTTAATTTGATTCTTTGTCTGAAATTAGTATAAACTAGTGTATAATATACTATAGTTTTTTGACCGAAACTTGCATTTCAAAAAGTTTAATAGAAGCTAATTTTAAGATGATTTTTTGCATGGACTACTATCATAATCTTCCTTTGTAAACATATATAATTGATTTGAAATTTTTTGTATCATTTGGAATAGTCCTCGATTTAATTTGAATTTTTGACTGAAACTAGTGTATAATATACTATGGTTTTTTGACGAAACTTGCATTTCGAAAAGTTTCATAGAATCTAATTTTCAGATGATTTTTTGTATGTACTTCCATCATAACCTCCCCTCGTAAAATATTAAAATTATCTTAAAATTTTCGTATCATTTTGAGCAGTCCTCAATTTAATTTTATTTTTTGACTGATATTAGTATAAACTAGTGTATAATATACTATAGTTTTTTGACATAAACTTGCATTTCAAAAAGTTTTATAGAAGCTAATTTTCAGATGATTTTTTGCATGGACAACCATCATAACCTTCCTTTGTAACATATATATATATATGATCTGAAAAGTTTTGTATCATTTGGAATAGTCCTCGATTTAATTTGACTTTTTAACCGAAACTAGTGTATAATATACTATGGTTTTTTGACCGAAACTTGCATTTCAAAAAGTTTCATAGAATCTAATTTCAGATTATTTTTTGCATGGACTTCCATCATAACCTTCCATCGTAAAATGTAAAAACGATCTGAAAAGTTTTGTATCATTTCGAGCAGTCCTCGATTTAATTTAATTTTTTTGACCGATATTAGTATAAACTAGTGTATAATATACAATAGTTTTTTGACCGAAACTTGCATTTCAAAAAGTTTTATAGAATCTAATTTTCAGATGATTTTTTGCATGGACTTCCATCATAAAATATAAAAATGATCTGAAAAGTTTCATATCATTTCGAGAAGTCCTCGATTTAATTTGATTTTTTACCGATATTAGTATAATCTAATGTATAACATACTATAGTTTTTTGAACGAAACTTGCATTTCGAAAAGTTTTATAGAAGCAAATTTTAAGATGATTTGTTGCATATACTTCTATATAACGTTCCTATGTAAACATATATAAATGATCTGAAAAGTTTCGTATTATTTGGAACAGTCCTCGATTTAATTTGACTTTTTGACCGAAACTAGTGTATAATATACTATTTGTTTTTGACCGAAACTAGATTATTTTTTGCATGGACTTTTTAACTGAAGCTAGATTATTTTTTACATGGACTTCAATCATAACATTCCTTCGTAAAATATAAAAATTATCTGAAAAGTTTCGTATCATTTCGAGCAATCCCAGATTTAATTTGATTCTTTGACCGAAATTAGTATAAACTAGTGTATAATATACTATAGTTTTTTGACCGAAACATGCACATCAAAATGTTTTATAGAAGAAAATTTTCAGATTATTTTTTTCATGGATTTCCATCATAACCTTCCTTTGTAACATATATAAATGATCTGAAAAGTTTCATATCATTTGGAATAGTCCTCGATTTAATTTGACTTTTTGACCGAAACTAGTGTATAATATACTATAGTTTTTTTTTATCGAAACTTGATTTCAAAATTTTTTATAGAAGCTTATTTTAAGATTATTTTTTGCATGAACTTCAATCATAACCTTTCTTCGTAAAATATAAAAATGATATTAAATGTTTTGTATCATTTGGAGCAGTCCTCGATTTAATTTGATTTTGACCGATATTTGTATAAACTAGTGTATAATATAATATAGTTTTTTGACCGAAACTTGCATTTCGCAAAGTTTTATATAAGCAAATTTTCAGATAATTTTTTGCATTGTCTTAAATCACAACCTTCCCTTGTAAAATATAAAAATTATCTGAAAACCTTTGTATAATTTCGTGCACTCCTCGATTTAATTTGAATCTTTGTCTGAAATTAGTATAAACTAGTGTATAATATACTATAGTTTTTTAACCGAAACTTGCATTTCGAAAAGTTTAATAGAAGCTAATTTTAAGATGATTTTTTGCATGGACTACTATCATAATCTTCCTTTGTAAACAAATATAATTGATTTGAAATTTTTTGTATCATTTGGAATAGTCCTCGATTTAATTTGAATTTTTGACTGAAACTAGTGTATAATATACTATGGTTTTTTGACGAAACTTGCATTTCGAAAAGTTTCATAGAATCTAATTTTCAGATGATATTTTTGTATGTACTTCCATCATAACCTCCCCTCGTAAAATATTAAAATTATCTGAAAATTTTCGTATCATTTTGAGCAGTTCTCAATTAAATTTGATTTTTTGACTGATATTAGTATAAACTAGTGTATAATATACTATAGTTTTTTGACCTAAACTTGCATTTCAAAAAGTTTTATAGAAGCTAATTTTCAGATGATTTTTTGCATGGACAACCATCATAACCTTCCTTTGTAACATATATAAATGATCTGAAAAGTTTTGTATCATTTGGAATAGTCCTCGATTTAATTTGACTTTTTGACCGAAACTAGTGTATAATATACTATGGTTTTTTGACCGAAACTTGCATTTCAAAAAGTTTCATAGAATCTAATTTCAGATTATTTTTTGCATGGACTTCCATCATAGCCTTCCATCGTAAAATGTAAAAACAATCTGAAAAGTTTAGTATCATTTCGAGCAGTCCTCGATTAAATTTAATTTTTTTGACAGATATTAGTATAAACTAGTGTATAATATACAATAGTTTTTTGACCGAAACTTGCATTTCAAAAAGTTTTATAGAATCTAATTTTCAGATGATTTTTTGCATGGACTTCCATCATAAAATATAAAAATGATCTGAGAAGTTTCATATCATTTCGAGAAGTCCTCGATTTAATTTGATTTTTTGACCGATATTAGTATAATCTAATGTATTACATACTATAGTTTTTTGAACGAAACTTGCATTTCGAAAAGTTTTATAGAAGCAAATTTTAAGATGATTTGTTGCATATACTTCTATATAACGTTCATATGTAAACATATATAAATGATCTGAAAAGTTTCGTATTATTTGGAACAGTCCTCGATTTAATTTGACTTTTTGACCAAAACTAGTGTATAAAATACTATTTGTTTTTGACCGAAACTAGATTATTTTTTGCATGGACTTTTTAACCGAAACTAAACAATTTTTTACATGGACTTCAATCATAACCTTCCTTCATAAAATATAAAAATTATCTGAAAAGTTTCGTATCATTTCGAGCAATCCCCGATTTAATTTGATTCTTTTACCGAAATTAGTATAAACTAGTGTATAATATACTATAGTTTTTTGACCGAAACTTGCACTTCAAAATGTTTTATAGAAGAAAATTTTCAGATGATTTTTTGCATGGATTTCCATCATAACCTTCCTTTGTAACATATATAAATGATCTGAAGAGTTTCATAGCATTTAGAATAGTCCTCAATTTAATTTGACTTTTTAACCGAAACTAGTGTATAATATACTATAGTTTTTTTATCGAAACTTGATTTCAAAACGTTTTATAGAAGCTAATTTTAAGATTATTTTTTGCATGGACTTCCATCATAACCTTCCCTCGTAAAATATAAAAATGATATGAAAAGTTTTGTATCATTTGGAGCAGTCCTCGATTTAATTTGATTTTGACCGATATTTGTATAAACTAGTGTATAATATACTATAGTTTTTTGACCGAAACTTGCATTTCGCAAAGTTTTATATAAGCTAATTTCAGATAATTTTTTGCATGGTCTTAAATCATAACCTTCCCTCGTAAAATATAAAAATTATCTGAAAACTTTTGTATAATTTCGTGCACTCCTCGATTTAATTTGATTCTTTGTCTGAAATTAGTATAAACTAGTGTATAATATACTATAGTTTTTTGACCGAAACTTGCATTTCGAAAAGTTTAATAGAAGCTAATTTTAAGATGATTTTTTGCATGGACTACTATCATAATCTTCCTTTGTAAACATATATAATTGATTTGAAATTTTTTGTATCATTTGGAATAGTCCTCGATTTAATTTTAATTTTTGACTGAAACTAGTGTATAATATACTATGGTTTTTCGACGAAACTTGCATTTCGAAAAGTTTCATAGAATCTAATTTACAGATGATTTTTTGTATGTACTTCCATCATAACCTACCCTCGTAAAATATTAAAATTATCTGAAAATTTTCGTATCATTTTGAGCAGTCCTCAATTTAATTTAATTTTTTGACTGATATTAGTATAAACTAGTGTATAATATACTATAGTTTTTTGACCTAAACTTGCATTTCAAAAATTTTTATAGAAGCTAATTTTCAGATGATTTTTTGCATGGACAACCATCATAACCTTCCTTTGTAACATATATAAATGATATGAAAAGTTTTGTATCATTTGGAATAGTCCTCGATTTAATTTGACTTTTTGACCGAAACTAGTGTATAATATACTATGGTTTTTTGACCGAAACTTGCATTTCAAAAAGTTTCATAGAATCTAATTTCAGATTATTTTTTGCATGGACTTCCATCATAACCTTCCATCGTAAAATATAAAAATGATCTGAAAAGTTTAGTATCATTTCGAGCAGTCCTCGATTAAATTTAATTTTTTTGACCGATATTAGTATAAACTAGTGTATAATATACAATAGTTTTTTGACCGAAACTTGCATTTCAAAAAGTTTTATAGAATCTAATTTTTAGATGATTTTTTGCATGGACTTCCATCATAAAATATAAAAATGATCTGAGAAGTTTCATATCATTTCGAGAAGTCCTCGATTTAATTTGATTTTTTGACCGATATTAGTATAATCTAATGTATTACATACTATAGTTTTTTTTAACGAAACTTGCATTTCGAAAAGTTTTATAGAAGAAAATTTTAAGATGATTTGTTGCATATACTTCTATATAACGTTCATATGTAAACATATATAAATAATCTGAAAAGTTTCGTATTATTTGGAACAGTCCTCGATTTAATTTGACTTTTTGACCGAAACTAGTGTATAATATACTATTTGTTTTTGACCGAAACTAGATTATTTTTTGCATGGACTTTTTAACCGAAACTAAATTATTTTTTACATGGACTTCAATCATAACCTTCCTTCGTAAAATATAAAAATTATCTGAAAAGTTTCGTATCATTTCGAGCAATCCCCGATTTAATTTGATTCTTTTACCGAAATTAGTATAAACTAGTGTATAATATACTATAGTTTTTTGACCGAAACTTGCACTTCAAAATGTTTTATAGAAGAAAATTTTCAGATGATTTTTTGCATGGATTTCCATCATAACCTTCCTTTGTAACATATATAAATGATCTGAAGAGTTTCATAGCATTTAGAATAGTCCTCAATTTAATTTGACTTTTTGACCGAAACTAGTGTATAATATACTATAGTTTTTTTATCGAAACTTGATTTCAAAACGTTTTATAGAAGCTAATTTTAAGATTATTTTTTGCATGGACTTCCATCATAACCTTCCCTCGTAAAATATAAAAATGATATGAAAAGTTTTGTATCATTTGGAGCAGTCCTCGATTTAATTTGATTTTGACCGATATTTGTATAAACTAGTGTATAATAAACTATAGTTTTTTGACCGAAACTTGCATTTCGCAAAGTTTTATATAAGATAATTTCAGATAATTTTTTGCATGGTCTTAAATCATAACCTTCCCTCGTAAAATATAAAAATTATCTGAAAACCTTTGTATAATTTCGTGCACTCCTCGATTTAATTTGATTCTTTGTCTGAAATTAGTATAAACTAGTGTATAATATACTATAGTTTTTTGACCGAAACTTGCATTTCGAAAAGTTTAATAGAAGCTAATTTTAAGATGATTTTTTGCATGGACTACTATCATAATCTTCCTTTGTAAACATATATAATTGATTTGAAATTTTTTGTATCATTTGGAATAGTCCTCGATTTAATTTTAATTTTTGACTGAAACTAGTGTATAATATACTATGGTTTTTTGACGAAACTTGAATTTCGAAAAGTTTCATAGAATCTAATTTACAGATGATTTTTTGTATGTACTTCCATCATAACCTACCCTCGTAAAATATTAAAATTATCTGAAAATTTTCGTATCATTTTGAGCAGTCCTCAATTTAATTTAATTTTTTGACTGATATTAGTATAAACTAGTGTATAATATACTATAGTTTTTTGACCTAAACTTGCATTTCAAAAATTTTTATAGAAGCTAATTTTCAGATGATTTTTTGCATGGACAACCATCATAACCTTCCTTTGTAACATATATAAATGATATGAAAAGTTTTGTATCATTTGGAATAGTCCTCGATTTAATTTGACTTTTTGACCGAAACTAGTGTATAATATACTATGGTTTTTTGACCGAAACTTGCATTTCAAAAAGTTTCATAGAATCTAATTTCAGATTATTTTTTGCATGGACTTCCATCATAACCTTCCATCGTAAAATGTAAAAACGATCTGAAAAGTTTAGTATCATTTCGAGCAGTCCTCGATTAAATTTAATTTTTTTGACCGATATTAGTATAAACTAGTGTATAATATACAATAGTTTTTTGACCGAAACTTGCATTTCAAAAAGTTTTATAGAATCTAATTTTTAGATGATTTTTTGCATGGACTTCCATCATAAAATATAAAAATGATCTGAGAAGTTTCATATCATTTCGAGAAGTCCTCGATTTAATTTGATTTTTTGACCGATATTAGTATAATCTAATGTATTACATACTATAGTTTTTTGAACGAAACTTGCATTTCGAAAAGTTTTATAGAAGAAAATTTTAAGATGATTTGTTGCATATACTTCTATATAACGTTCATATGTAAACATATATAAATAATCTGAAAAGTTTCGTATTATTTGGAACAGTCCTCGATTTAATTTGACTTTTTGACCGAAACTAGTGTATAATATACTATTTGTTTTTTACCGAAACTAGATTATTTTTTGCATGGACTTTTTAACCGAAACTAAATTATTTTTTACATGGACTTCAATCATAACCTTCCTTCGTAAAATATAAAAATTATCTGAAAAGTTTCGTATCATTTCGAGCAATCCCCGATTTAATTTGATTCTTTTACCGAAATTAGTATAAACTAGTGTATAATATACTATAGTTTTTTGACCGAAACTTGCACTTCAAAATGTTTTATAGAAGAAAATTTTCAGATGATTTTTTGCATGGATTTCCATCATAACCTTCCTTTGTAACATATATAAATGATCTGAAGAGTTTCATAGCATTTAGAATAG
The DNA here is from genome assembly GCA_963966055.1 of Lathyrus aphaca. Classification (NCBI taxonomy): domain Eukaryota; kingdom Viridiplantae; phylum Streptophyta; class Magnoliopsida; order Fabales; family Fabaceae; genus Lathyrus; species Lathyrus aphaca. The sequence goes on from OZ014523.1 coordinate 40,190,472, forward strand.
TCCTCAATTTAATTTGACCTTTTGACCGAAACTAGTGTATAATATACTATAGTTTTTTTATCGAAACTTGATTTCAAAACGTTTTATAGAAGCTAATTTTAAGATTATTTTTTGCATGGACTTCCATCATAACCTTCCCTCGTAAAATATAAAAATGATATGAAAAGTTTTGTATCATTTGGAGCAGTCCTCGATTTAATTTGATTTTGACCGATATTTGTATAAACTAGTGTATAATATACTATAGTTTTTTGACCGAAACTTGCATTTCGCAAAGTTTTATATAAGCTAATTTCAGATAATTTTTTGCATGGTCTTAAATCATAACCTTCCCTCGTAAAATATAAAAATTATCTGAAAACCTTTGTATAATTTCGTGCACTCCTCGATTTAATTTGATTCTTTGTCTGAAATTAGTATAAACTAGTGTATAATATACTATAGTTTTTTGACCGAAACTTGCATTTCGAAAAGTTTAATAGAAGCTAATTTTAAGATGATTTTTTGCATGGACTACTATCATAATCTTCCTTTGTAAACATATATAATTGATTTGAAATTTTTTGTATCATTTGGAATAGTCCTCGATTTAATTTTAATTTTTGACTGAAACTAGTGTATAATATACTATGGTTTTTCGACGAAACTTGCATTTCGAAAAGTTTCATAGAATCTAATTTACAGATGATTTTTTGTATGTACTTCCATCATAACCTACCCTCGTAAAATATTAAAATTATCTGAAAATTTTCGTATCATTTTGAGCAGTCCTCAATTTAATTTAATTTTTTGACTGATATTAGTATAAACTAGTGTATAATATACTATAGTTTTTTGACCTAAACTTGCATTTCAAAAATTTTTATAGAAGCTAATTTTCAGATGATTTTTTGCATGGACAACCATCATAACCTTCCTTTGTAACATATATAAATGATATGAAAAGTTTTGTATCATTTGGAATAGTCCTCGATTTAATTTGACTTTTTGACCGAAACTAGTGTATAATATACTATGGTTTTTTGACCGAAACTTGCATTTCAAAAAGTTTCATAGAATCTAATTTCAGATTATTTTTTGCATGGACTTCCATCATAACCTTCCATCGTAAAATGTAAAAATGATCTGAAAAGTTTAGTATCATTTCGAGCAGTCCTCGATTAAATTTAATTTTTTTGACCGATATTAGTATAAACTAGTGTATAATATACAATAGTTTTTTGACCGAAACTTGCATTTCAAAAAGTTTTATAGAATCTAATTTTTAGATGATTTTTTGCATGGACTTCCATCATAAAATATAAAAATGATCTGAGAAGTTTCATATCATTTCGAGAAGTCCTCGATTTAATTTGATTTTTTGACCGATATTAGTATAATCTAATGTATTACATACTATAGTTTTTTTAACGAAACTTGCATTTCGAAAAGTTTTATAGAAGAAAATTTTAAGATGATTTGTTGCATATACTTCTATATAACGTTCATATGTAAACATATATAAATAATCTGAAAAGTTTCGTATTATTTGGAACAGTCCTCGATTTAATTTGACTTTTTGACCGAAACTAGTGTATAATATACTATTTGTTTTTGACCGAAACTAGATTATTTTTTGCATGGACTTTTTAACCGAAACTAAATTATTTTTTACATGGACTTCAATCATAACCTTCCTTCGTAAAATATAAAAATTATCTGAAAAGTTTCGTATCATTTCGAGCAATCCCCGATTTAATTTGATTCTTTTACCGAAATTAGTATAAACTAGTGTATAATATACTATAGTTTTTTGACCGAAACTTGCACTTCAAAATGTTTTATAGAAGAAAATTTTCAGATGATTTTTTGCATGGATTTCCATCATAACCTTCCTTTGTAACATATATAAATGATCTGAAGAGTTTCATAGCATTTAGAATAGTCCTCAATTTAATTTGACTTTTTGACCGAAACTAGTGTATAATATACTATAGTTTTTTTATCGAAACTTGATTTCAAAACGTTTTATAGAAGCTAATTTTAAGATTATTTTTTGCATGGACTTCCATCATAACCTTCCCTCGTAAAATATAAAAATGATATGAAAAGTTTTGTATCATTTGGAGCAGTCCTCGATTTAATTTGATTTTGACCGATATTTGTATAAACTAGTGTATAATAAACTATAGTTTTTTGACCGAAACTTGCATTTCGCAAAGTTTTATATAAGATAATTTCAGATAATTTTTTGCATGGTCTTAAATCATAACCTTCCCTCGTAAAATATAAAAATTATCTGAAAACCTTTGTATAATTTCGTGCACTCCTCGATTTAATTTGATTCTTTGTCTGAAATTAGTATAAACTAGTGTATAATATACTATAGTTTTTTGACCGAAACTTGCATTTCGAAAAGTTTAATAGAAGCTAATTTTAAGATGATTTTTTGCATGGACTACTATCATAATCTTCCTTTGTAAACATATATAATTGATTTGAAATTTTTTGTATCATTTGGAATAGTCCTCGATTTAATTTTAATTTTTGACTGAAACTAGTGTATAATATACTATGGTTTTTTGACGAAACTTGAATTTCGAAAAGTTTCATAGAATCTAATTTACAGATGATTTTTTGTATGTACTTCCATCATAACCTACCCTCGTAAAATATTTAAATTATCTGAAAATTTTCGTATCATTTTGAGCAGTCCTCAATTTAATTTAATTTTTTGACTGATATTAGTATAAACTAGTGTATAATATACTATAGTTTTTTGACCTAAACTTGCATTTCAAAAATTTTTATAGAAGCTAATTTTCAGATGATTTTTTGCATGGACAACCATCATAACCTTCCTTTGTAACATATATAAATGATATGAAAAGTTTTGTATCATTTGGAATAGTCCTCGATTTAATTTGACTTTTTGACCGAAACTAGTGTATAATATACTATGGTTTTTTGACCGAAACTTGCATTTCAAAAAGTTTCATAGAATCTAATTTCAGATTATTTTTTGCATGGACTTCCATCATAACCTTCCATCGTAAAATGTAAAAACGATCTGAAAAGTTTAGTATCATTTCGAGCAGTCCTCGATTAAATTTAATTTTTTTGACCGATATTAGTATAAACTAGTGTATAATATACAATAGTTTTTTGACCGAAACTTGCATTTCAAAAAGTTTTATAGAATCTAATTTTTAGATGATTTTTTGCATGGACTTCCATCATAAAATATAAAAATGATCTGAGAAGTTTCATATCATTTCGAGAAGTCCTCGATTTAATTTGATTTTTTGACCGATATTAGTATAATCTAATGTATTACATACTATAGTTTTTTGAACGAAACTTGCATTTCGAAAAGTTTTATAGAAGAAAATTTTAAGATGATTTGTTGCATATACTTCTATATAACGTTCATATGTAAACATATATAAATAATCTGAAAAGTTTCGTATTATTTGGAACAGTCCTCGATTTAATTTGACTTTTTGACCGAAACTAGTGTATAATATACTATTTGTTTTTTACCGAAACTAGATTATTTTTTGCATGGACTTTTTAACCGAAACTAAATTATTTTTTACATGGACTTCAATCATAACCTTCCTTCGTAAAATATAAAAATTATCTGAAAAGTTTCGTATCATTTCGAGCAATCCCCGATTTAATTTGATTCTTTTACCGAAATTAGTATAAACTAGTGTATAATATACTATAGTTTTTTGACCGAAACTTGCACTTCAAAATGTTTTATAGAAGAAAATTTTCAGATGATTTTTTGCATGGATTTCCATCATAACCTTCCTTTGTAACATATATAAATGATCTGAAGAGTTTCATAGCATTTAGAATAGTCCTCAATTTAATTTGACCTTTTGACCGAAACTAGTGTATAATATACTATAGTTTTTTTATCGAAACTTGATTTCAAAACGTTTTATAGAAGCTAATTTTAAGATTATTTTTTGCATGGACTTCCATCATAACCTTCCCTCGTAAAATATAAAAATGATATGAAAAGTTTTGTATCATTTGGAGCAGTCCTCGATTTAATTTGATTTTGACCGATATTTGTATAAACTAGTGTATAATATACTATAGTTTTTTGACCGAAACTTGCATTTCGCAATGTTTTATATAAGCTAATTTTAGATAATTTTTTGCATGGTCTTAAATCATAACCTTCCCTCGTAAAATATAAAAATTATCTGAAAACCTTTGTATAATTTCGTGCACTCCTCGATTTAATTTGATTCTTTGTCTGAAATTAGTATAAACTAGTGTATAATATACTATAGTTTTTTGACCGAAACTTGCATTTCGAAAAGTTTAATAGAAGCTAATTTTAAGATGATTTTTTGCATGGACTACTATCATAATCTTCCTTTGTAAACATATATAATTGATTTGAAATTTTTTGTATCATTTGGAATAGTCCTCGATTTAATTTGAATTTTTGACTGAAACTAGTGTATAATATACTATGGTTTTTTGACGAAACTTGCCATTCGAAAAGTTTCATAGAATCTAATTTTCAGATGATTTTTTGTATGTACTTCCATCATAACCTACCCTCGTAAAATATTAAAATTATCTGAAAATTTTCATATCATTTTGAGCAGTCCTCAATTTAATTTAATTTTTTGACTGATATTAGTATAAACTAGTGTATAATATACTATAGTTTTTTGACCTAAACTTGCATTTCAAAAATTTTTATAGAAGCTAATTTTCAGATGATTTTTTGCATGGACAACCATCATAAACTTCCTTTGTAACATATATAAATGATCTGAAATGTTTTGTATCATTTGGAATAGTCCTCGATTTAATTTGACTTTTTGACCGAAACTAGTGTATAATATACTATGGTTTTTTGACCGAAACTTGCATTTCAAAAAGTTTCATAGAATCTAATTTCAGATTATTTTTTGCATGGACTTCCATCATAACCTTCCATCGTAAAATGTAAAAACGATCTGAAAAGTTTAGTATCATTTCGAGCAGTCCTCGATTCAATTTAATTTTTTTGACCGATATTAGTATAAACTAGTGTATAATATACAATAGTTTTTTGACCGAAACTTGCATTTCAAAAAGTTTTATAGAATCTAATTTTTAGATGATTTTTTGCATGGACTTCCATTATAAAATATAAAAATGATCTGAGAAGTTTCATATCATTTCGAGAAGTCCTCGATTTAATTTGATTTTTTGACCGATATTAGTATAATCTAATGTATTACATACTATAGTTTTTTGAACGAAACTTGCATTTCGAAAAGTTTTATAGAAGAAAATTTTAAGATGATTTGTTGCATATACTTCTACATAACGTTCATATGTAAACATATATAAATAATCTGAAAAGTTTCGTATTATTTGGAACAGTCCTCGATTTAATTTGACTTTTTGACCGAAACTAGTGTATAATATACTATTTGTTTTTGACCGAAACTAGATTATTTTTTGCATGGACTTTTTAACCGAAACTAAATTATTTTTTACATGGACTTCAATCATAACCTTCCTTCGTAAAATATAAAAATTATCTGAAAAGTTTCGTATCATTTCGAGCAATCCCCGATTTAATTTGATTCTTTTACCGAAATTAGTATAAACTAGTGTATAATATACTATAGTTTTTTGACCGAAACTTGCACTTCAAAATGTTTTATAGAAGAAAATTCTCAGATGATTTTTTGCATGGATTTCCATCATAACCTTCCTTTGTAACATATATAAATGATCTGAAGAGTTTCATAGCATTTAGAATAGTCCTCAATTTAATTTGACTTTTTGACCGAAACTAGTGTATAATATACTATAGTTTTTTTATCGAAACTTGATTTCAAAACGTTTTATAGAAGCTAATTTTAAGATTATTTTTTGCATGGACTTCCATCATAACCTTCCCTCGTAAAATATAAAAATGATATGAAAAGTTTTGTATCATTTGGAGCAGTCCTCGATTTAATTTGATTTTGACCGATATTTGTATAAACTAGTGTATAATATACTATAGTTTTTTGACCGAAACTTGCATTTCGCAAAGTTTTATATAAGCTAATTTCAGATAATTTTTTGCATGGTCTTAAATCATAACCTTCCCTCGTAAAATATAAAAATTATCTGAAAACCTTTGTATAATTTCGTGCACTCCTCGATTTAATTTGATTCTTTGTCTGAAATTAGTATAAACTAGTGTATAATATACTATAGTTTTTTGACCGAAACTTGCATTTCGAAAAGTTTAATAGAAGCTAATTTTAAGATGATTTTTTGCATGGACTACTATCATAATCTTCCTTTGTAAACATATATAATTGATTTGAAATTTTTTGTATCATTTGGAATAGTCCTCGATTTAATTTGAATTTTTGACTGAAACTAGTGTATAATATACTATGGTTTTTTGACGAAACTTGCATTTCGAAAAGTTTCATAGAATCTAATTTTCAGATGATTTTTTGTATGTACTTCCATCATAACCTACCCTCGTAAAATATTAAAATTATCTGAAAATTTTCGTATCATTTTGAGCAGTCCTCAATTTAATTTAATTTTTTGACTGATATTAGTATAAACTAGTGTATAATATACTATAGTTTTTTGACCTAAACTTGCATTTCAAAAATTTTTATAGAAGCTAATTTTCAGATGATTTTTTGCATGGACAACCATCATAACCTTCCTTTGTAACATATATAAATGATCTGAAAAGTTTTGTATCATTTGGAATAGTCCTCGATTTAATTTGACTTTTTGACCGTAGTGTATAATATACTATGGTTTTTTGACCGAAACTTGCATTTCAAAAAGTTTCATAGAATCTAATTTCAGATTATTTTTTGCATGGACTTCCATCATAGCCTTCCATCGTAAAATGTAAAAACGATCTGAAAAGTTTAGTATCATTTCGAGCAGTCCTCGATTAAATTTAATTTTTTTGACCGATATTAGTATAAACTAGTGTATAATATACAATAGTTTTTTGACCGAAACTTGCATTTCAAAAAGTTTTATAGAATCTAATTTTTAGATGATTTTTTGCTTGGACTTCCATCATAAAATATAAAAATGATCTGAGAAGTTTCATATCATTTCGAGAAGTCCTCGATTTAATTTGATTTTTTGACCGATATTAGTATAATCTAATGTATTACATACTATAGTTTTTTGAACGAAACTTGCATTTCGAAAAGTTTTATAGAAGAAAATTTTAAGATGATTAGTTGCATATACTTCTATATAACGTTCATATGTAAACATATATAAATAATCTGAAAAGTTTCGTATTATTTGGAACAGTCCTCGATTTAATTTGACTTTTTGACCGAAACTAGTGTATAATATACTATTTGTTTTTGACCGAAACTAGATTATTTTTTGCATGGACTTTTTAACCGAAACTAAATTATTTTTTACATGGACTTCAATCATAACCTTCCTTCGTAAAATATAAAAATTATCTGAAAAGTTTCGTATCATTTCGAGCAATCCCCGATTTAATTTGATTCTTTTACCGAAATTAGTATAAACTAGTGTATAATATACTATAGTTTTTTGACCGAAACTTGCACTTCAAAATGTTTTATAGAAGAAAATTTTCAGATGATTTTTTGCATGGATTTCCATCATAACCTTCCTTTGTAACATATATAAATGATCTGAAGAGTTTCATAGCATTTAGAATAGTCCTCAATTTAATTTGACCTTTTGACCGAAACTAGTGTATAATATACTATAGTTTTTTTATCGAAACTTGATTTCAAAACGTTTTATAGAAGCTAATTTTAAGATTATTTTTTGCATGGACTTCCATCATAACCTTCCCTCGTAAAATATAAAAATGATATGAAAAGTTTTGTATCATTTGGAGCAGTCCTCGATTTAATTTGATTTTGACCGATATTTGTATAAACTAGTGTATAATATACTATAGTTTTTTGACCGAAACTTGCATTTCGCAAAGTTTTATATAAGCTAATTTTAGATAATTTTTTGCATGGTCTTAAATCATAACCTTCCCTCGTAAAATATAAAAATTATCTGAAAACCTTTGTATAATTTCGTGCACTCCTCGATTTAATTTGATTCTTTGTCTGAAATTAGTATAAACTAGTGTATAATATACTATAGTTTTTTGACCAAAACTTGCATTTCGAAAAGTTTAATAGAAGCTAATTTTAAGATGATTTTTTGCATGGACTACTATCATAATCTTCCTTTGTAAACATATATAATTGATTTGAAATTTTTTGTATCATTTGGAATAGTCCTCGATTTAATTTGAATTTTTGACTGAAACTAGTGTATAATATACTATGGTTTTTTGACGAAACTTGCATTTCGAAAAGTTTCATAGAATCTAATTTTCAGATGATTTTTTGTATGTACTTCCATCATAACCTACCCTCGTAAAATATTAAAATTATCTGAAAATTTTCGTATCATTTTGAGCAGTCCTCAATTTAATTTAATTTTTTGACTGATATTAGTATAAACTAGTGTATAATATACTATAGTTTTTTGACCTAAACTTGCATTTCAAAATTTTTTATAGAAGCTAATTTTCAGATGATTTTTTGCATGGACAACCATCATAACCTTCCTTTGTAACATATATAAATGATCTGAAATGTTTTGTATCATTTGGAATAGTCCTCGATTTAATTTGACTTTTTGACCGTAGTGTATAATATACTATGGTTTTTTGACCGAAACTTGCATTTCAAAAAGTTTCATAGAATCTAATTTCAGATTATTTTTTGCATGGACTTCCATCATAGCCTTCCATCGTAAAATGTAAAAACGATCTGAAAAGTTTAGTATCATTTCGAGCAGTCCTCGATTAAATTTAATTTTTTTGACCGATATTAGTATAAACTAGTGTATAATATACAATAGTTTTTTGACCGAAACTTGCATTTCAAAAAGTTTTATAGAATCTAATTTTTAGATGATTTTTTGCTTGGACTTCCATCATAAAATATAAAAATGATCTGAGAAGTTTCATATCATTTCGAGAAGTCCTCGATTTAATTTGATTTTTTGACCGATATTAGTATAATCTAATGTATTACATACTATAGTTTTTTGAACGAAACTTGCATTTCGAAAAGTTTTATAGAAGAAAATTTTAAGATGATTAGTTGCATATACTTCTATATAACGTTCATATGTAAACATATATAAATAATCTGAAAAGTTTCGTATTATTTGGAACAGTCCTTGATTTAATTTGACTTTTTGACCGAAACTAGTGTATAATATACTATTTGTTTTTGACCGAAACTAGATTATTTTTTGCATGGACTTTTTAACCGAAACTAAATTATTTTTTACATGGACTTCAATCATAACCTTCCTTCGTAAAATATAAAAATTATCTGAAAAGTTTCGTATCATTTCGAGCAATCCCCGATTTAATTTGATTCTTTTACCGAAATTAGTATAAACTAGTGTATAATATACTATAGTTTTTTGACCGAAACTTGCACTTCAAAATGTTTTATAGAAGAAAATTTTCAGATGATTTTTTGCATGGATTTCCATCATAACCTTCCTTTGTAACATATATAAATGATCTGAAGAGTTTCATAGCATTTAGAATAGTCCTCAATTTAATTTGACCTTTTGACCGAAACTAGTGTATAATATACTATAGTTTTTTTATCGAAACTTGATTTCAAAACGTTTTATAGAAGCTAATTTTAAGATTATTTTTTGCATGGACTTCCATCATAACCTTCCCTCGTAAAATATAAAAATGATATGAAAAGTTTTGTATCATTTGGAGCAGTCCTCGATTTAATTTGATTTTGACCGATATTTGTATAAACTAGTGTATAATATACTATAGTTTTTTGACCGAAACTTGCATTTCGCAAAGTTTTATATAAGCTAATTTTAGATAATTTTTTGCATGGTCTTAAATCATAACCTTCCCTCGTAAAATATAAAAATTATCTGAAAACCTTTGTATAATTTCGTGCACTCCTCGATTTAATTTGATTCTTTGTCTGAAATTAGTATAAACTAGTGTATAATATACTATAGTTTTTTGACCGAAACTTGCATTTCGAAAAGTTTAATAGAAGCTAATTTTAAGATGATTTTTTGCATGGACTACTATCATAATCTTCCTTTGTAAACATATATAATTGATTTGAAATTTTTTGTATCATTTGGAATAGTCCTCGATTTAATTTGAATTTTTGACTGAAACTAGTGTATAATATACTATGGTTTTTTGACGAAACTTGCATTTCGAAAAGTTTCATAGAATCTAATTTTCAGATGATTTTTTGTATGTACTTCCATCATAACCTACCCTCGTAAAATATTAAAATTATCTGAAAATTTTCGTATCATTTTGAGCAGTCCTCAATTTAATTTAATTTTTTGACTGATATTAGTATAAACTAGTGTATAATATACTATAGTTTTTTGACCTAAACTTGCATTTCAAAATTTTTTATAGAAGCTAATTTTCAGATGATTTTTTGCATGGACAACCATCATAACCTTCCTTTGTAACATATATAAATGATCTGAAATGTTTTGTATCATTTGGAATAGTCCTCGATTTAATTTGACTTTTTGACCGTAGTGTATAATATACTATGGTTTTTTGACCGAAACTTGCATTTCAAAAAGTTTCATAGAATCTAATTTCAGATTATTTTTTGCATGGACTTCCATCATAGCCTTCCATCGTAAAATGTAAAAACGATCTGAAAAGTTTAGTATCATTTCGAGCAGTCCTCGATTAAATTTAATTTTTTTGACCGATATTAGTATAAACTAGTGTATAATATACAATAGTTTTTTGACCGAAACTTGCATTAAAAAAAGTTTTATAGAATCTAATTTTTAGATGATTTTTTGCTTGGACTTCCATCATAAAATATAAAAATGATCTGAGAAGTTTCATATCATTTCGAGAAGTCCTCGATTTAATTTGATTTTTTGACCGATATTAGTATAATCTAATGTATTACATACTATAGTTTTTTGAACGAAACTTGCATTTCGAAAAGTTTTATAGAAGAAAATTTTAAGATGATTAGTTGCATATACTTCTATATAACGTTCATATGTAAACATATATAAATAATCTGAAAAGTTTCGTATTATTTGGAACAGTCCTTGATTTAATTTGACTTTTTGACCGAAACTAGTGTATAATATACTATTTGTTTTTGACCGAAACTAGATTATTTTTTGCATGGACTTTTTAACCGAAACTAAATTATTTTTTACATGGACTTCAATCATAACCTTCCTTCGTAAAATATAAAAATTATCTGAAAAGTTTCGTATCATTTCGAGCAATCCCCGATTTAATTTGATTCTTTTACCGAAATTAGTATAAACTAGTGTATAATATACTATAGTTTTTTGACCGAAACTTGCACTTCAAAATGTTTTATAGAAGAAAATTTTCAGATGATTTTTTGCATGGATTTCCATCATAACCTTCCTTTGTAACATATATAAATGATCTGAAGAGTTTCATAGCATTTAGAATAGTCCTCAATTTAATTTGACCTTTTGACCGAAACTAGTGTATAATATACTATAGTTTTTTTATCGAAACTTGATTTCAAAACGTTTTATAGAAGCTAATTTTAAGATTATTTTTTGCATGGACTTCCATCATAACCTTCCCTCGTAAAATATAAAAATGATATGAAAAGTTTTGTATCATTTGGAGCAGTCCTCGATTTAATTTGATTTTGACCGATATTTGTATAAACTAGTGTATAATATACTATAGTTTTTTGACCGAAACTTGCATTTCGCAAAGTTTTATATAAGCTAATTTTAGATAATTTTTTGCATGGTCTTAAATCATAACCTTCCCTCGTAAAATATAAAAATTATCTGAAAACCTTTGTATAATTTCGTGCACTCCTCGATTTAATTTGATTCTTTGTCTGAAATTAGTATAAACTAGTGTATAATATACTATAGTTTTTTGACCGAAACTTGCATTTCGAAAAGTTTAATAGAAGCTAATTTTAAGATGATTTTTTGCATGGACTACTATCATAATCTTCCTTTGTAAACATATATAATTGATTTGAAATTTTTTGTATCATTTGGAATAGTCCTCGATTTAATTTGAATTTTTGACTGAAACTAGTGTATAATATACTATGGTTTTTTGACGAAACTTGCATTTCGAAAAGTTTCATAGAATCTAATTTTCAGATGATTTTTTGTATGTACTTCCATCATAACCTACCCTCGTAAAATATTAAAATTATCTGAAAATTTTCGTATCATTTTGAGCAGTCCTCAATTTAATTTAATTTTTTGACTGATATTAGTATAAACTAGTGTATAATATACTATAGTTTTTTGACCTAAACTTGCATTTCAAAAATTTTTATAGAAGCTAATTTTCAGATGATTTTTTGCATGGACAACCATCATAACCTTCCTTTGTAACATATATAAATGATCTGAAAAGTTTTGTATCATTTGGAATAGTCCTCGATTTAATTTGACTTTTTGACCGTAGTGTATAATATACTATGGTTTTTTGACCGAAACTTGCATTTCAAAAAGTTTCATAGAATCTAATTTCAGATTATTTTTTGCATGGACTTCCATCATAGCCTTCCATCGTAAAATGTAAAAACGATCTGAAAAGTTTAGTATCATTTCGAGCAGTCCTCGATTAAATTTAATTTTTTTGACCGATATTAGTATAAACTAGTGTATAATATACAATAGTTTTTTGACCGAAACTTGCATTTCAAAAAGTTTTATAGAATCTAATTTTTAGATGATTTTTTGCTTGGACTTCCATCATAAAATATAAAAATGATCTGAGAAGTTTCATATCATTTCGAGAAGTCCTCGATTTAATTTGATTTTTTGACCGATATTAGTATAATCTAATGTATTACATACTATAGTTTTTTGAACGAAACTTGCATTTCGAAAAGTTTTATAGAAGAAAATTTTAAGATGATTAGTTGCATATACTTCTATATAACGTTCATATGTAAACATATATAAATAATCTGAAAAGTTTCGTATTATTTGGAACAGTCCTCGATTTAATTTGACTTTTTGACCGAAACTAGTGTATAATATACTATTTGTTTTTGACCGAAACTAGATTATTTTTTGCATGGACTTTTTAACCGAAACTAAATTATTTTTTACATGGACTTAAATCATAACCTTCCTTCGTAAAATATAAAAATTATCTGAAAAGTTTCGTATCATTTCGAGCAATCCCCGATTTAATTTGATTCTTTTACCGAAATTAGTATAAACTAGTGTATAATATACTATAGTTTTTTGACCGAAACTTGCACTTCAAAATGTTTTATAGAAGAAAATTTTCAGATGATTTTTTGCATGGATTTCCATCATAACCTTCCTTTGTAACATATATAAATGATCTGAAGAGTTTCATAGCATTTAGAATAGTCCTCAATTTAATTTGACCTTTTGACCGAAACTAGTGTATAATATACTATAGTTTTTTTATCGAAACTTGATTTCAAAACGTTTTATAGAAGCTAATTTTAAGATTATTTTTTGCATGGACTTCCATCATAACCTTCCCTCGTAAAATATAAAAATGATATGAAAAGTTTTGTATCATTTGGAGCAGTCCTCGATTTAATTTGATTTTGACCGATATTTGTATAAACTAGTGTATAATATACTATAGTTTTTTGACCGAAACTTGCATTTCGCAAAGTTTTATATAAGCTAATTTTAGATAATTTTTTGCATGGTCTTAAATCATAACCTTCCCTCGTAAAATATAAAAATTATCTGAAAACCTTTGTATAATTTCGTGCACTCCTCGATTTAATTTGATTCTTTGTCTGAAATTAGTATAAACTAGTGTATAATATACTATAGTTTTTTGACCAAAACTTGCATTTCGAAAAGTTTAATAGAAGCTAATTTTAAGATGATTTTTTGCATGGACTACTATCATAATCTTCCTTTGTAAACATATATAATTGATTTGAAATTTTTTGTATCATTTGGAATAGTCCTCGATTTAATTTGAATTTTTGACTGAAACTAGTGTATAATATACTATGGTTTTTTGACGAAACTTGCATTTCGAAAAGTTTCATAGAATCTAATTTTCAGATGATTTTTTGTATGTACTTCCATCATAACCTACCCTCGTAAAATATTAAAATTATCTGAAAATTTTCGTATCATTTTGAGCAGTCCTCAATTTAATTTAATTTTTTGACTGATATTAGTATAAACTAGTGTATAATATACTATAGTTTTTTGACCTAAACTTGCATTTCAAAATTTTTTATAGAAGCTAATTTTCAGATGATTTTTTGCATGGACAACCATCATAACCTTCCTTTGTAACATATATAAATGATCTGAAATGTTTTGTATCATTTGGAATAGTCCTCGATTTAATTTGACTTTTTGACCGTAGTGTATAATATACTATGGTTTTTTGACCGAAACTTGCATTTCAAAAAGTTTCATAGAATCTAATTTCAGATTATTTTTTGCATGGACTTCCATCATAGCCTTCCATCGTAAAATGTAAAAACGATCTGAAAAGTTTAGTATCATTTCGAGCAGTCCTCGATTAAATTTAATTTTTTTGACCGATATTAGTATAAACTAGTGTATAATATACAATAGTTTTTTGACCGAAACTTGCATTTCAAAAAGTTTTATAGAATCTAATTTTTAGATGATTTTTTGCTTGGACTTCCATCATAAAATATAAAAATGATCTGAGAAGTTTCATATCATTTCGAGAAGTCCTCGATTTAATTTGATTTTTTGACCGATATTAGTATAATCTAATGTATTACATACTATAGTTTTTTGAACGAAACTTGCATTTCGAAAAGTTTTATAGAAGAAAATTTTAAGATGATTAGTTGCATATACTTCTATATAACGTTCATATGTAAACATATATAAATAATCTGAAAAGTTTCGTATTATTTGGAACAGTCCTCGATTTAATTTGACTTTTTGACCGAAACTAGTGTATAATATACTATTTGTTTTTGACCGAAACTAGATTATTTTTTGCATGGACTTTTTAACCGAAACTAAATTATTTTTTACATGGACTTCAATCATAACCTTCCTTCGTAAAATATAAAAATTATCTGAAAAGTTTCGTATCATTTCGAGCAATCCCCGATTTAATTTGATTCTTTTACCGAAATTAGTATAAACTAGTGTATAATATACTATAGTTTTTTGACCGAAACTTGCACTTCAAAATGTTTTATAGAAGAAAATTTTCAGATGATTTTTTGCATGGATTTCCATCATAACCTTCCTTTGTAACATATATAAATGATCTGAAGAGTTTCATAGCATTTAGAATAGTCCTCAATTTAATTTGACCTTTTGACCGAAACTAGTGTATAATATACTATAGTTTTTTTATCGAAACTTGATTTCAAAACGTTTTATAGAAGCTAATTTTAAGATTATTTTTTGCATGGACTTCCATCATAACCTTCCCTCGTAAAATATAAAAATGATATGAAAAGTTTTGTATCATTTGGAGCAGTCCTCGATTTAATTTGATTTTGACCGATATTTGTATAAACTAGTGTATAATATACTATAGTTTTTTGACCGAAACTTGCATTTCGCAAAGTTTTATATAAGCTAATTTTAGATAATTTTTTGCATGGTCTTAAATCATAACCTTCCCTCGTAAAATATAAAAATTATCTGAAAACCTTTGTATAATTTCGTGCACTCCTCGATTTAATTTGATTCTTTGTCTGAAATTAGTATAAACTAGTGTATAATATACTATAGTTTTTTGACCAAAACTTGCATTTCGAAAAGTTTAATAGAAGCTAATTTTAAGATGATTTTTTGCATGGACTACTATCATAATCTTCCTTTGTAAACATATATAATTGATTTGAAATTTTTTGTATCATTTGGAATAGTCCTCGATTTAATTTGAATTTTTGACTGAAACTAGTGTATAATATACTATGGTTTTTTGACGAAACTTGCATTTCGAAAAGTTTCATAGAATCTAATTTTCAGATGATTTTTTGTATGTACTTCCATCATAACCTACCCTCGTAAAATATTAAAATTATCTGAAAATTTTCGTATCATTTTGAGCAGTCCTCAATTTAATTTAATTTTTTGACTGATATTAGTATAAACTAGTGTATAATATACTATAGTTTTTTGACCTAAACTTGCATTTCAAAATTTTTTATAGAAGCTAATTTTCAGATGATTTTTTGCATGGACAACCATCATAACCTTCCTTTGTAACATATATAAATGATCTGAAATGTTTTGTATCATTTGGAATAGTCCTCGATTTAATTTGACTTTTTGACCGTAGTGTATAATATACTATGGTTTTTTGACCGAAACTTGCATTTCAAAAAGTTTCATAGAATCTAATTTCAGATTATTTTTTGCATGGACTTCCATCATAGCCTTCCATCGTAAAATGTAAAAACGATCTGAAAAGTTTAGTATCATTTCGAGCAGTCCTCGATTAAATTTAATTTTTTTGACCGATATTAGTATAAACTAGTGTATAATATACAATAGTTTTTTGACCGAAACTTGCATTTCAAAAAGTTTTATAGAATCTAATTTTTAGATGATTTTTTGCTTGGACTTCCATCATAAAATATAAAAATGATCTGAGAAGTTTCATATCATTTCGAGAAGTCCTCGATTTAATTTGATTTTTTGACCGATATTAGTATAATCTAATGTATTACATACTATAGTTTTTTGAACGAAACTTGCATTTCGAAAAGTTTTATAGAAGAAAATTTTAAGATGATTAGTTGCATATACTTCTATATAACGTTCATATGTAAACATATATAAATAATCTGAAAAGTTTCGTATTATTTGGAACAGTCCTTGATTTAATTTGACTTTTTGACCGAAACTAGTGTATAATATACTATTTGTTTTTGACCGAAACTAGATTATTTTTTGCATGGACTTTTTAACCGAAACTAAATTATTTTTTACATGGACTTCAATCATAACCTTCCTTCGTAAAATATAAAAATTATCTGAAAAGTTTCGTATCATTTCGAGCAATCCCCGATTTAATTTGATTCTTTTACCGAAATTAGTATAAACTAGTGTATAATATACTATAGTTTTTTGACCGAAACTTGCACTTCAAAATGTTTTATAGAAGAAAATTTTCAGATGATTTTTTGCATGGATTTCCATCATAACCTTCCTTTGTAACATATATAAATGATCTGAAGAGTTTCATAGCATTTAGAATAGTCCTCAATTTAATTTGACCTTTTGACCGAAACTAGTGTATAATATACTATAGTTTTTTTATCGAAACTTGATTTCAAAACGTTTTATAGAAGCTAATTTTAAGATTATTTTTTGCATGGACTTCCATCATAACCTTCCCTCGTAAAATATAAAAATGATATGAAAAGTTTTGTATCATTTGGAGCAGTCCTCGATTTAATTTGATTTTGACCGATATTTGTATAAACTAGTGTATAATATACTATAGTTTTTTGACCGAAACTTGCATTTCGCAAAGTTTTATATAAGCTAATTTTAGATAATTTTTTGCATGGTCTTAAATCATAACCTTCCCTCGTAAAATATAAAAATTATCTGAAAACCTTTGTATAATTTCGTGCACTCCTCGATTTAATTTGATTCTTTGTCTGAAATTAGTATAAACTAGTGTATAATATACTATAGTTTTTTGACCGAAACTTGCATTTCGAAAAGTTTAATAGAAGCTAATTTTAAGATGATTTTTTGCATGGACTACTATCATAATCTTCCTTTGTAAACATATATAATTGATTTGAAATTTTTTGTATCATTTGGAATAGTCCTCGATTTAATTTGAATTTTTGACTGAAACTAGTGTATAATATACTATGGTTTTTTGACGAAACTTGCATTTCGAAAAGTTTCATAGAATCTAATTTTCAGATGATTTTTTGTATGTACTTCCATCATAACCTACCCTCGTAAAATATTAAAATTATCTGAAAATTTTCGTATCATTTTGAGCAGTCCTCAATTTAATTTAATTTTTTGACTGATATTAGTATAAACTAGTGTATAATATACTATAGTTTTTTGACCTAAACTTGCATTTCAAAATTTTTTATAGAAGCTAATTTTCAGATGATTTTTTGCATGGACAACCATCATAACCTTCCTTTGTAACATATATAAATGATCTGAAATGTTTTGTATCATTTGGAATAGTCCTCGATTTAATTTGACTTTTTGACCGAAACTAGTGTATAATATACTATGGTTTTTTGACCGAAACTTGCATTTCAAAAAGTTTCATAGAATCTAATTTCAGATTATTTTTTGCATGGACTTCCATCATAACCTTCCATCGTAAAATGTAAAAACGATCTGAAAAGTTTAGTATCATTTCGAGCAGTCCTCGATTCAATTTAATTTTTTTGACCGATATTAGTATAAACTAGTGTATAATATACAATAGTTTTTTGACCGAAACTTGCATTTCAAAAAGTTTTATAGAATCTAATTTTTAGATGATTTTTTGCATGGACTTCCATTATAAAATATAAAAATGATCTGAGAAGTTTCATATCATTTCGAGAAGTCCTCGATTTAATTTGATTTTTTGACCGATATTAGTATAATCTAATGTATTACATACTATAGTTTTTTGAACGAAACTTGCATTTCGAAAAGTTTTATAGAAGAAAATTTTAAGATGATTTGTTGCATATACTTCTATATAACGTTCATATGTAAACATATATAAATAATCTGAAAAGTTTCGTATTATTTGGAACAGTCCTCGATTTAATTTGACTTTTTGACCGAAACTAGTGTATAATATACTATTTGTTTTTGACCGAAACTAGATTATTTTTTGCATGGACTTTTTAACCGAAACTAAATTATTTTTTACATGGACTTCAATCATAACCTTCCTTCGTAAAATATAAAAATTATCTGAAAAGTTTCGTATCATTTCGAGCAATACCCGATTTAATTTGATTCTTTTACCGAAATTAGTATAAACTAGTGTATAATATACTATAGTTTTTTGACCGAAACTTGCAATTCAAAATGTTTTATAGAAGAAAATTCTCAGATGATTTTTTGCATGGATTTCCATCATAACCTTCCTTTGTAACATATATAAATGATCTGAAGAGTTTCATAGCATTTAGAATAGTCCTCAATTTAATTTGACTTTTTGACCGAAACTAGTGTATAATATACTATAGTTTTTTTATCGAAACTTGATTTCAAAACGTTTTATAGAAGCTAATTTTAAGATTATTTTTTGCATGGACTTCCATCATAACCTTCCCTCGTAAAATATAAAAATGATATGAAAAGTTTTGTATCATTTGGAGCAGTCCTCGATTTAATTTGATTTTGACCGATATTTGTATAAACTAGTGTATAATATACTATAGTTTTTTGACCGAAACTTGCATTTCGCAAAGTTTTATATAAGCTAATTTCAGATAATTTTTTGCATGGTCTTAAATCATAACCTTCCCTCGTAAAATATAAAAATTATCTGAAAACCTTTGTATAATTTCGTGCACTCCTCGATTTAATTTGATTCTTTGTCTGAAATTAGTATAAACTAGTGTATAATATACTATAGTTTTTTGACCGAAACTTGCATTTCGAAAAGTTTAATAGAAGCTAATTTTAAGATGATTTTTTGCATGGACTACTATCATAATCTTCCTTTGTAAACATATATAATTGATTTGAAATTTTTTGTATCATTTGGAATAGTCCTCGATTTAATTTGAATTTTTGACTGAAACAAGTGTATAATATACTATGGTTTTTTGACGAAACTTGCATTTCGAAAAGTTTCATAGAATCTAATTTTCAGATGATTTTTTGTATGTACTTCCATCATAACCTACCCTCGTAAAATATTAAAATTATCTGAAAATTTTCGTATCATTTTGAGCAGTCCTCAATTTAATTTAATTTTTTGACTGATATTAGTATAAACTAGTGTATAATATACTATAGTTTTTTGACCTAAACTTGCATTTCAAAATTTTTTATAGAAGCTAATTTTCAGATGATTTTTTGCATGGACAACCATCATAACCTTCCTTTGTAACATATATAAATGATCTGAAATGTTTTGTATCATTTGGAATAGTCCTCGATTTAATTTGACTTTTTGACCGAAACTAGTGTATAATATACTATGGTTTTTTGACCGAAACTTGCATTTCAAAAAGTTTCATAGAATCTAATTTCAGATTATTTTTTGCATGGACTTCCATCATAACCTTCCATCGTAAAATGTAAAAACGATCTGAAAAGTTTAGTATCATTTCGAGCAGTCCTCGATTCAATTTAATTTTTTTGACCGATATTAGTATAAACTAGTGTATAATATACAATAGTTTTTTGACCGAAACTTGCATTTCAAAAAGTTTTATAGAATCTAATTTTTAGATGATTTTTTGCATGGACTTCCATTATAAAATATAAAAATGATCTGAGAAGTTTCATATCATTTCGAGAAGTCCTCGATTTAATTTGATTTTTTGACCGATATTAGTATAATCTAATGTATTACATACTATAGTTTTTTGAACGAAACTTGCATTTCGAAAAGTTTTATAGAAGAAAATTTTAAGATGATTTGTTGCATATACTTCTATATAACGTTCATATGTAAACATATATAAATAATCTGAAAAGTTTCGTATTATTTGGAACAGTCCTCGATTTAATTTGACTTTTTGACCGAAACTAGTGTATAATATACTATTTGTTTTTGACCGAAACTAGATTATTTTTTGCATGGACTTTTTAACCGAAACTAAATTATTTTTTACATGGACTTCAATCATAACCTTCCTTCGTAAAATATAAAAATTATCTGAAAAGTTTCGTATCATTTCGAGCAATCCCCGATTTAATTTGATTCTTTTACCGAAATTAGTATAAACTAGTGTATAATATACTATAGTTTTTTGACCGAAACTTGCACTTCAAAATGTTTTATAGAAGAAAATTCTCAGATGATTTTTTGCATGGATTTCCATCATAACCTTCCTTTGTAACATATATAAATGATCTGAAGAGTTTCATAGAATTTAGAATAGTCCTCAATTTAATTTGACTTTTTGACCGAAACTAGTGTATAATATACTATAGTTTTTTTATCGAAACTTGATTTCAAAACGTTTTATAGAAGCTAATTTTAAGATTATTTTTTGCATGGACTTCCATCATAACCTTCCCTCGTAAAATATAAAAATGATATGAAAAGTTTTGTATCATTTGGAGCAGTCCTCGATTTAATTTGATTTTGACCGATATTTGTATAAACTAGTGTATAATATACTATAGTTTTTTGACCGAAACTTGCATTTCGCAAAGTTTTATATAAGCTAATTTCAGATAATTTTTTGCATGGTCTTAAATCATAACCTTCCCTCGTAAAATATAAAAATTATCTGAAAACCTTTGTATAATTTCGTGCACTCCTCGATTTAATTTGATTCTTTGTCTGAAATTAGTATAAACTAGTGTATAATATACTATAGTTTTTTGACCGAAACTTGCATTTCGAAAAGTTTAATAGAAGCTAATTTTAAGATGATTTTTTGCATGGACTACTATCATAATCTTCCTTTGTAAACATATATAATTGATTTGAAATTTTTTGTATCATTTGGAATAGTCCTCGATTTAATTTGAATTTTTGACTGAAACTAGTGTATAATATACTATGGTTTTTTGACGAAACTTGCATTTCGAAAAGTTTCATAGAATCTAATTTTCAGATGATTTTTTGTATGTACTTCCATCATAACCTACCCTCGTAAAATATTAAAATTATCTGAAAATTTTCGTATCATTTTGAGCAGTCCTCAATTTAATTTAATTTTTTGACTGATATTAGTATAAACTAGTGTATAATATACTATAGTTTTTTGACCTAAACTTGCATTTCAAAATTTTTTATAGAAGCTAATTTTCAGATGATTTTTTGCATGGACAACCATCATAACCTTCCTTTGTAACATATATAAATGATCTGAAATGTTTTGTATCATTTGGAATAGTCCTCGATTTAATTTGACTTTTTGACCGAAACTAGTGTATAATATACTATGGTTTTTTGACTGAAACTTGCATTTCAAAAAGTTTCATAGAATCTAATTTCAGATTATTTTTTGCATGGACTTCCATCATAACCTTCCATCGTAAAATGTAAAAACGATCTGAAATGTTTAGTATCATTTCGAGCAGTCCTCGATTAAATGTAATTTTTTTGACCGATATTAGTATAAACTAGTGTATAATATACAATAGTTTTTTGACCGAAACTTGCATTTCAAAAAGTTTTATAGAATCTAATTTTTAGATGATTTTTTGCATGGACTTCCATCATAAAATATAAAAATGATCTGAGAAGTTTCATATCATTTCGAGAAGTCCTCGATTTAATTTGATTTTTTGACCGATATTAGTATAATCTAATGTATTACATACTATAGTTTTTTGAACGAAACTTGCATTTCGAAAAGTTTTATAGAAGAAAATTTTAAGATGATTTGTTGCATATACTTCTATATAACGTTCATATGTAAACATATATAAATAATCTGAAAAGTTTCGTATTATTTGGAACAGTCCTCGATTTAATTTGACTTTTTGACCGAAACTAGTGTATAATATACTATTTGTTTTTGACCGAAACTAGATTATTTTTTGCATGGACTTTTTAACCGAAACTAAATTATTTTTTACATGGACTTCAATCATAACCTTCCTTCGTAAAATATAAAAATTATCTGAAAAGTTTCGTATCATTTCGAGCAATCCCCGATTTAATTTGATTCTTTTACCGAAATTAGTATAAACTAGTGTATAATATACTATAGTTTTTTGACCGAAACTTGCACTTCAAAATGTTTTATAGAAGAAAATTCTCAGATGATTTTTTGCATGGATTTCCATCATAACCTTCCTTTGTAACATATATAAATGATCTGAAGAGTTTCATAGCATTTAGAATAGTCCTCAATTTAATTTGACTTTTTGACCGAAACTAGTGTATAATATACTATAGTTTTTTTATCGAAACTTGATTTCAAAACGTTTTATAGAAGCTAATTTTAAGATTATTTTTTGCATGGACTTCCATCATAACCTTCCCTCGTAAAATATAAAAATGATATGAAACGTTTTGTATCATTTGGAGCAGTCCTCGATTTAATTTGATTTTGACCGATATTTGTATAAACTAGTGTATAATATACTATAGTTTTTTGACAGAAACTTGCATTTCGCAAAGTTTTATATAAGCTAATTTCAGATAATTTTTTGCATGGTCTTAAATCATAACCTTCCCTCGTAAAATATAAAAATTATCTGAAAACCTTTGTATAATTTCGTGCACTCCTCGATTTAATTTGATTCTTTGTCTGAAATTAGTATTAACTAGTGTATAATATACTATAGTTTTTTGACCGAAACTTGCATTTCGAAAAGTTTAATAGAAGCTAATTTTAAGATGATTTTTTGCATGGACTACTATCATAATCTTCCTTTGTAAACATATATAATTGATTTGAAATTTTTTGTATCATTTGGAATAGTCCTCGATTTAATTTGAATTTTTGACTGAAACTAGTGTATAATATACTATGGTTTTTTGACGAAACTTGCATTTCGAAAAGTTTCATAGAATCTAATTTTCAGATGATTTTTTGTATGTACTTCCATCATAACCTACCCTCGTAAAATATTAAAATTATCTGAAAATTTTCGTATCATTTTGAGCAGTCCTCAATTTAATTTAATTTTTTGACTGATATTAGTATAAACTAGTGTATAATATACTATAGTTTTTTGACCTAAACTTGCATTTCAAAATTTTTTATAGAAGCTAATTTTCAGATGATTTTTTGCATGGACAACCATCATAACCTTCCTTTGTAACATATATAAATGATCTGAAATGTTTTGTATCATTTGGAATAGTCCTCGATTTAATTTGACTTTTTGACCGAAACTAGTGTATAATATACTATGGTTTTTTGACTGAAACTTGCATTTCAAAAAGTTTCATAGAATCTAATTTCAGATTATTTTTTGCATGGACTTCCATCATAACCTTCCATCGTAAAATGTAAAAACGATCTGAAATGTTTAGTATCATTTCGAGCAGTCCTCGATTAAATTTAATTTTTTTGACCGATATTAGTATAAACTAGTGTATAATATACAATAGTTTTTTGACCGAAACTTGCATTTCAAAAAGTTTTATAGAATCTAATTTTTAGATGATTTTTTGCATGGACTTCCATCATAAAATATAAAAATGATCTGAGAAGTTTCATATCATTTCGAGAAGTCCTCGATTTAATTTGATTTTTTGACCGATATTAGTATAATCTAATGTATTACATACTATAGTTTTTTGAACGAAACTTGCATTTCGAAAAGTTTTATAGAAGAAAATTTTAAGATGATTTGTTGCATATACTTCTATATAACGTTCATATGTAAACATATATAAATAATCTGAAAAGTTTCGTATTATTTGGAACAGTCCTCGATTTAATTTGACTTTTTGACCGAAACTAGTGTATAATATACTATGGTTTTTTGACCGAAACTTGCATTTCAAAAAGTTTCATAGAATCTAATTTCAGATTATTTTTTGCATGGACTTCCATCATAACCTTCCATCGTAAAATGTAAAAACGATCTGAAAAGTTTAGTATCATTTCGAGCAGTCCTCGATTAAATTTAATTTTTTTGACCGATATTAGTATAAACTAGTGTATAATATACAATAGTTTTTTGACCGAAACTTGCATTTCAAAAAGTTTTATAGAATCTAATTTTAAGATGATTTTTTGCATGGACTTCCATCATAAAATATAAAAATGATCTGAGAAGTTTCATATCATTTCGAGAAGTCCTCGATTTAATTTGATTTTTTGACCGATATTAGTATAATCTAATGTATTACATACTATAGTTTTTTGAACGAAACTTGCATTTCAAAAAGTTTTATAGAAGCAAATTTTAAGATGATTTGTTGCATATACTTCTATATAACGTTCATATGTAAACATATATAAATAATCTGAAAAGTTTCGTATTATTTGGAACAGTCCTCGATTTAATTTGACTTTTTGACCGAAAGTAGTGTATAATATACTATTTGTTTTTGACCGAAACTAGATTATTTTTTGCATGGACTTTTTAACCGAAACTAAATTATTTTTTACATGGACTTCAATCATAACCTTCCTTCGTAAAATATAAAAATTATCTGAAAAGTTTCGTATCATTTCAAGCAATCCCCGATTTAATTTGATTCTTTGACCGAAATTAGTATAAACTAGTGTATAATATACTATAGTTTTTTGACCGAAACTTGCACTTCAAAATGTTTTATAGAAGAAAATTTTCAGATGATTTTTTGCATGGATTTCCATCATAACCTTCCTTTGTAACATATATAAATGATCTGAAAAGTTTCATATCATTTGGAATAGTCCTCGATTTAATTTGACTTTTTGACCGAAACTAGTGTATAATATACTATAGTTTTTTTTATCGAAACTTGATTTCAAAATTTTTTATAGAAGCTTATTTTAAGATTATTTTTTGCATGGACTTCAATCATAACCTTCCCTCGTAAAATATAAAAATGATATGAAATGTTTTGTATCATTTGGAGCAGTCCTCGATTTAATTTGATTTTGACCGATATTTGTATAAACTAATGTATAATATAATATAGTTTTTTGACCGAAACATGCATTTCGCAAAGTTTTATATAAGCTAATTTTCAGATAATTTTTTGCATGGTCTTAAATCACAACCTTCCCTTGTAAAATATAAAAATTATCTGAAAACCTTTGTATAATTTCGTGCACTCCTCGATTTAATTTGATTCTTTGTCTGAAATTAGTATAAACTAGTGTATAATATACTATAGTTTTTTGACCGAAACTTGAATTTCGAAAAGTTTAATAGAAGCTAATTTTAAGATGATTTTTTGCATGGACTACTATCATAATCTTCCTTTGTAAACATATATAATTGATTTGAAATTTTTTGTATCATTTGGAATAGTCCTCGATTTAATTTGAATTTTTGACTGAAACTAGTGTATAATATACTATGGTTTTTTGACGAAACTTGCATTTCCAAAAGTTTCATAGAATCTAATTTTCAGATGATTTTTTGTATGTACTTCCATCATAACCTCCCCTCGTAAAATATTAAAATTATTTGAAAATTTTCGTATCATTTTGAGCAGTCCTCAATTTAATTTTATTTTTTGACTGATATTAGTATAAACTAGTGTATAATATACTATAGTTTTTTGACCTAAACTTGCATTTCAAAAAGTTTTATAGAAGCTAATTTTCAGATGATTTTTTGCATGGACAACCATCATAACGTTCCTTTGTAACATATATATATATATGATCTGAAAAGTTTTGTATCATTTAGAATAGTCCTCGATTTAATTTGACTTTTTGACCGAAACTAGTGTATAATATACTATGGTTTTTTGACCGAAACTTGCATTTCAAAAAGTTTCATAGAATCTAATTTCAGATTATTTTTTGCATGGACTTCCATCATAACCTTCCATCGTAAAATGTAAAAACGATATGAAAAGTTTTGTATCATTTCGAGCAGTCCTCGATTTAATTTAATTTTTTTGACCGAAATTAGTATAAACTAGTGTATAATATACAATAGTTTTTTGACCGAAACTTGCATTTCAAAAAGTTTTATAGAATCTAATTTTCAGATGATTTTTTTCAAGAACTTCCATCATAAAATATAAAAATGATCTGAAAAGTTTCATATCATTTCGAGAAGTCCTCGATTTAATTTGATTTTTTGACCGATATTAGTATAATCTAATGTATAACATACTATAGTTTTTTGAACGAAACTTGCATTTCGAAAAGTTTTATAGAAGCAAATTTTAATATGATTTTTTGCATATACTTCTATATAACGTTCCTATGTAAACATATATAAATGATCTGAAAAGTTTCGTATTATTTGGAACAGTCCTCGATTTAATTTGACTTTTTGACCGAAACTAGTGTATAATATACTATTTGTTTTTGACCGAAACTAGATTATTTTTTGCATGGACTTTTTAACTGAAGCTAGATTATTTTTTACATGGACTTCAATCATAACCTTCCTTCGTAAAATATAAAAATTATCTGAAAAGTTTCGTATCATTTCGAGCAATCCCAGATTTAATTTGATTCTTTGACCAAAATTAGTATAAACTAGTGTATAATATACTATAGTTTTTTGACCGAAACTTGCACTTCAAAATGTTTTATAGAAGAAAATTTTCAGATTATTTTTTTCATGGATTTCCATCATAACCTTCCTTTGTAACATATATAAATGATCTGAAAAGTTTCATATCATTTGGAATAGTCCTCGATTTAATTTGACTTTTTGACCGAAACTAGTGTATAATATACTATAGTTTTTTTTATCGAAACTTGATTTCGAAAAGTTTTATAGAAGCTTATTTTAAGATTATTTTTTGCATGGACTTCCATCATAACCTTCCCTCGTAAAATATAAAAATGATATGAAAAGTTTTGTATCATTTGGAGCAGTCCTCGATTTAATTTGATTTTGACCGATATTTGTATAAACTAGTGTATAATATAATATAGTTTTTAAACCGAAACTTGCATTTCGCAAAGTTTTATATAAGCTAATTTTCAGATAATTTTTTGCATGGTCTTAAATCACAACCTTCCCTTGTAAAATATAAAAATTATCTGAAAACCTTTGTATATTTTCGTGCACTCCTCGATTTAATTTGATTCTTTGTCTGAAATTAGTATAAACTAGTGTATAATATACTATAGTTTTTTGACAGAAACTTGCATTTCGAAAAGTTTAATAGAAGCTAATTTTAAGATGATTTTTTGCATGGACTACTATCATAATCTTCCTTTGTAAACAAATATAATTGATTTGAAATTTTTTGTATCATTTGGAATAGTCCTCGATTTAATTTGAATTTTTGACTGAAACTAGTGTATAATATACTATGGTTTTTTGACGAAACTTGCATTTCGAAAAGTTTCATAGAATCTAATTTTCAGATGATTTTTTTGTATGTACTTCCTTCATAACCTCCCCTCGTAAAATATTAAAATTATCTGAAAATTTTCGTATCATTTTGAGCAGTCCTCAATTAAATTTGATTTTTTTATTGATATTAGTATAAACTAGTGTATAATATACTATAGTTTTTTGACCTAAACTTGCATTTCAAAAAGTTTTATAGAAGCTAATTTTCAGATGATTTTTTGCATGGACAACCATCATAACCTTCCTTTGTAACATATATAAATGATCTGAAAAGTTTTGTATCATTTGGAATAGTCCTCGATTTAATTTGACTTTTTGACCGAAACTAGTGTATAATATACTATGGTTTTTTGACCGAAACTTGCATTTCAAAAAGTTTCATAGAATCTAATTTCAGATTATTTTTTGCATGGACTTCCATCAAAACCTTCCATCGTAAAATGTAAAAACGATCTGAAAAGTTTAGTATCATTTCGAGCAGTCCTCGATTAAATTTAATTTTTTTGACCGATATTAGTATAAACTAGTGTATAATATACAATAGTTTTTTGACCGAAACTTGCATTTCAAAAAGTTTTATAGAATCTAATTTTCAGATGATTTTTTGCATGGACTTCCATCATAAAATATAAAAATGATCTGAGAAGTTTCATATCATTTCGAGAAGTCCTCGATTTAATTTGATTTTTTGACCAATATTAGTATAATCTAATGTATTACATACTATAGTTTTTTGAACGAAACTTGCATTTCGAAAAGTTTTATAGAAGCAAATCTTAAGATGATTTGTTGCATATACTTCTATATAACGTTCCTATGTAAACATATATAAATGATCTAAAAAGTTTCGTATTATTTGGAACAGTCCTCGATTTAATTTGACTTTTTGGCCGAAACTAGTGTATAATATACTATTTGTTTTTGACCGAAACTAGATTATTTTTTGCATGGACTTTTTAACCGAAACTAAATTATTTTTTACATGGACTTCAATCATAACCTTCCTTCGTAAAATATAAAAATTATCTGAAAAGTTTCGTATCATTTCGAGCAATCCCCGATTTAATTTGTTTCTTTGACCGAAATTAGTATAAACTAGTGTATAATATACTATAGTTTTTTGACCGAAACTTGCACTTCAAAATGTTTTATAGAAGAAAATTTTCAGATGATTTTTTGCATGGATTTCCATCATAACCTTCCTTTGTAACATATATAAATGATCTGAAAAGTTTCATATCATTTGGAATAGTCCTCAATTTAATTTGACTTTTTGACCAAAACTAGTGTATAATATACTATAGTTTTTTTATCGAAACTTGATTTCAAAAAGTTTTATAGAAGCTAATTTTAAGATTATTTTTTGCATGGACTTCCATCATAACCTTCCCTCGTAAAATATAAAAATGATATGAAAAGTTTTGAATCATTTGGAGCAGTCCTCGATTTAATTTGATTTTGACCGATATTTGTATAAACTAGTGTATAATATACTATAGTTTTTTGACCGAAACTTGCATTTCGCAAAGTTTCATATAAGCTAATTTTCAGATAATTTTTTGCATGGTCTTAAATCATAACCTTCCCTCGTAAAATATAAAAATTATCTGAAAACCTTTGTATAATTTCGTGCACTCCTCGATTTAATTTGATTCTTTGTCTGAAATTAGTATAAACTAGTGTATAATATACTATAGTTTTTTGACCGAAACTTGCATTTCGAAAAGTTTAATAGAAGCTAATTTTAAGATGATTTTTTGAATGGACTACTATCATAATCTTCCTTTGTAAACATATATAATTTATTTGAAATTTTTTGTATCATTTGGAATAGTCCTCGATTTAATTTGAATTTTTGACTGAAACTAGTGTATAATATACTATGGTTTTTTGACGAAACTTGCATTTCGAAAAGTTTCATAGAATCTAATTTTCAGATGATTTTTTGTATGTACTTCCATCATAACCTCCCCTCGTAAAATATTAAAATTATCTGAAAATTTTCGTATCATTTTGAGCAGTCCTCAATTTAATTTTATTTTTTGACTGATATTAGTATAAACTAGTGTATAATATACTATAGTTTTTTGACCTAAACTTGCATTTCAAAAAGTTTTATAGAAGCTAATTTTCAGATGATTTTTTTTCATGGACAACCATCATAACCTTCCTTTGTAACATATATATATGATCTGAAAAGTTTTGTATCATTTGGAATAGTCCTCGATTTAATTTGACTTTTTGACCGAAACTAGTGTATAATATACTATGGTTTTTTGACCGAAACTTGCATTTCAAAAAGTTTCATAGAATCTAATTTCAGATTATTTTTTGCATGGACTTCCATCATAACCTTCCATCGTAAAATGTAAAAACGATCTGAAAAGTTTAGTATCATTTCGAGCAGTCCTCGATTTAATTTAATTTTTTTGACCGATATTAGTATAAACTAGTGTATAATATACAATAGTTTTTTGACCGAAACTTGCATTTCAAAAAGTTTTATAGAATCTAATTTTCAGATGATTTTTTGCATGGACTTCCATCATAAAATATAAAAATGATCTGAGAAGTTTCATATCATTTCGAGAAGTCCTCGATTTAATTTGATTTTTTGACCAATATTAGTATAATCTAATGTATTACATACTATAATTTTTTGAACGAAACTTGCATTTCGA
This sequence comes from Lathyrus aphaca, assembly GCA_963966055.1. Classification (NCBI taxonomy): domain Eukaryota; kingdom Viridiplantae; phylum Streptophyta; class Magnoliopsida; order Fabales; family Fabaceae; genus Lathyrus; species Lathyrus aphaca. The sequence continues at coordinate 40,221,317 of OZ014523.1, forward strand.
AAAGTTTTATAGAAGCAAATCTTAAGATGATTTGTTGCATATACTTCTATATAACGTTCCTATGTAAACATATATAAATGATCTAAAAAGTTTCGTATTATTTGGAACAGTCCTCGATTTAATTTGACTTTTTGGCCGAAACTAGTGTATAATATACTATTTGTTTTTGACCGAAACTAGATTATTTTTTGCATGGACTTTTTAACCGAAACTAAATTATTTTTTACATGGACTTCAATCATAACCTTCCTTCGTAAAATATAAAAATTATCTGAAAAGTTTCGTATCATTTCGAGCAATCCCCGATTTAATTTGTTTCTTTGACCGAAATTAGTATAAACTAGTGTATAATATACTATAGTTTTTTGACCGAAACTTGCACTTCAAAATGTTTTATAGAAGAAAATTTTCAGATGATTTTTTGCATGGATTTCCATCATAACCTTCCTTTGTAACATATATAAATGATCTGAAAAGTTTCATATCATTTGGAATAGTCCTCAATTTAATTTGACTTTTTGACCGAAACTAGTGTATAATATACTATAGTTTTTTTATCGAAACTTGATTTCAAAAAGTTTTATAGAAGCTAATTTTAAGATTATTTTTTGCATGGACTTCCATCATAACCTTCCCTCGTAAAATATAAAAATGATATGAAAAGTTTTGAATCATTTGGAGCAGTCCTCGATTTAATTTGATTTTGACCGATATTTGTATAAACTAGTGTATAATATACTATAGTTTTTTGACCGAAACTTGCATTTCGCAAAGTTTCATATAAGCTAATTTTCAGATAATTTTTTGCATGGTCTTAAATCATAACCTTCCCTCGTAAAATATAAAAATTATCTGAAAACCTTTGTATAATTTCGTGCACTCCTCGATTTAATTTGATTCTTTGTCTGAAATTAGTATAAACTAGTGTATAATATACTATAGTTTTTTGACCGAAACTTGCATTTCGAAAAGTTTAATAGAAGCTAATTTTAAGATGATTTTTTGAATGGACTACTATCATAATCTTCCTTTGTAAACATATATAATTTATTTGAAATTTTTTGTATCATTTGGAATAGTCCTCGATTTAATTTGAATTTTTGACTGAAACTAGTGTATAATATACTATGGTTTTTTGACGAAACTTGCATTTCGAAAAGTTTCATAGAATCTAATTTTCAGATGATTTTTTGTATGTACTTCCATCATAACCTCCCCTCGTAAAATATTAAAATTATCTGAAAATTTTCGTATCATTTTGAGCAGTCCTCAATTTAATTTAATTTTTTGACTGATATTAGTATAAACTAGTGTATAATATACTATAGTTTTTTGACCTAAACTTGCATTTCAAAAAGTTTTATAGAAGCTAATTTTCAGATGATTTTTTGCATGGACAACCATCATAACCTTCCTTTGTAACATATATATATATGATCTGAAAAGTTTTGTATCATTTGGAATAGTCCTCGATTTAATTTGACTTTTTGACCGAAACTAGTGTATAATATACTATGGTTTTTTGACCGAACCTTGCATTTCAAAAAGTTTCATAGAATCTAATTTCAGATTATTTTTTGCATGGACTTCCATCATAACCTTCCATCGTAAAATGTAAAAACGATCTGAAAAGTTTTGTATCATTTCGAGCAGTCCTCGATTTAATTTAATTTTTTTGACCGATATTAGTATAAACTAGTGTATAATATACAATAGTTTTTTGACCGAAACTTGCATTTCAAAAAGTTTTATAGAATCTAATTTTCAGATGATTTTTTGCATGGACTTCCATCATAAAATATAAAAATGATTTGAAAAGTTTCATATCATTTCGAGAAGTCCTCGATTTAATTTGATTTTTTGACCAATATTAGTATAATCTAATGTATTACATACTATAGTTTTTTGAACGAAACTTGCATTTCGAAAAGTTTTATAGAAGCAAATTTTAAGATGATTTGTTGCATATACTTCTATATAACGTTCCTATGTAAACATATATATATGATCTGAAAAGTTTCGTATTATTTGGAACAGTCCTCGATTTAATTTGACTTTTTGGCCGAAACTAGTGTATAATATACTATTTGTTTTTGACCGAAACTAGATTATTTTTTGCATGGACTTTTTAACCGAAACTAAATTATTTTTTACATGGACTTCAATCATAAACTTCCTTCGTAAAATATAAAAATTATCTGAAAAGTTTCGTATCATTTCGAGCAATCCCCGATTTAATTTGTTTCTTTGACCGAAATTAGTATAAACTAGTGTATAATATACTATAGTTTTTTGACCGAAACTTGCACTTCAAAATGTTTTATAGAAGAAAATTTTCAGATGATTTTTTGCATGGATTTCCATCATAACCTTCCTTTGTAACATATATAAATGATCTGAAAAGTTTCATATCATTTGGAATAGTCCTCAATTTAATTTGACTTTTTGACCGAAACTAGTGTATAATATACTATAGTTTTTTTATCGAAACTTGATTTCAAAAAGTTTTATAGAAGCTAATTTTAAGATTATTTTTTACATGGACTTCCATCATAACCTTCCCTCGTAAAATATAAAAATGATATGAAAAGTTTTGAATCATTTGGAGCAGTCCTCGATTTAATTTGATTTTGACCGATATTTGTATAAACTAGTGTATAATATACTATAGTTTTTTGACCGAAACTTGCATTTCGCAAAGTTTCATATAAGCTAATTTTCAGATAATTTTTTGCATGGTCTTAAATCATAACCTTCCCTCGTAAAATATAAAAATTATCTGAAAACCTTTGTATAATTTCGTGCACTCCTCGATTTAATTTGATTCTTTGTCTGAAATTAGTATAAACTAGTGTATAATATACTATAGTTTTTTGACCGAAACTTGCATTTCGAAAAGTTTAATAGAAGCTAATTTTAAGATGATTTTTTGAATGGACTACTATCATAATCTTCCTTTGTAAACATATATAATTTATTTGAAATTTTTTGTATCATTTGGAATAGTCCTCGATTTAATTTGAATTTTTGACTGAAACTAGTGTATAATATACTATGGTTTTTTGACGAAACTTGCATTTCGAAAAGTTTCATAGAATCTAATTTTCAGATGATTTTTTGTATGTACTTCCATCATAACCTCCCCTCGTAAAATATTAAAATTATATGAAAATTTCCGTATCATTTTGAGCATTCCTCAATTAAATTTGATTTTTTGACTGATATTAGTATAAACTAGTGTATAATATACTATAGTTTTTTGACCTAAACTTGCATTTCAAAAAGTTTTATAGAAGCTAATTTTCATATGATTTTTTGCATGGACAACCATCATAACCTTCCGTTGTAACATATATAAATGATCTGAAAAGTTTTGTATCATTTGGAATAGTCCTCGATTTAATTTGACTTTTTGACCGAAACTAGTGTATAATATACTATGGTTTTTTGACCGAAACTTGCATTTCAAAAAGTTTCATAGAATCTAATTTCAGATTATTTTTTGCATGGACTTCCATCATAACCTTCCATCGTAAAATGTAAAAACGATCTGAAAAGTTTAGTATCATTTCGAGCAGTCCTCGATTTAATTTAATTTTTTTGACCGATATTAGTATAAACTAGTGTATAATATACAATAGTTTTTTGACCGAAACTTGCATTTCAAAAAGTTTTATAGAATCTAATTTCCAGATGATTTTTTGCATGGACTTCCATCATAAAATATAAAAATGATCTGAGAAGTTTCATATCATTTCGAGAAGTCCTCGATTTAATTTGATTTTTTGACCGATATTAGTATAATCTAATGTATTTCATACTATAGTTTTTTGAACGACACTTGCATTTCGAAAAGTTTTATAGAAGCAAATTTTAAGATGATTTGTTGCATATACTTCTATATAAAGTTCCTATGTAAACATATATAAATGATCTGAAGAGTTTCGTATTATTTGGAACAGTCCTCGATTTAATTTGACTTTTTGACCGAAACTAGTGTATAATATACTATTTGTTTTTGACCGAAACTAGATTATTTTTTGCATGGACTTTTTAACCGAAACTAAATTATTTTTTACATGGACTTCAATCATAACCTTCCTTCGTAAAATATAAAAATTATCTGAAAAGTTTCGTATCATTTCGAGCAATCCCCGATTTAATTTGATTCTTTGACCGAAATTAGTATAAACTAGTGTATAATATACTATAGTTTTTTGACCGAAACTTGCACTTCAAAATGTTTTATAGAAGAAAATTTTCAGATGATTTTTTGCATGGATTTCCATCATAACCTTCCTTTGTAACATATATAAATGATCTGAAAAGTTTCATATCATTTGGAATAGTCCTCAATTTAATTTGACTTTTTGACCGAAACTAGTGTATAATATACTATAGTTTTTTTATCGAAACTTGATTTCAAAAAGTTTTATAGAAGCTAATTTTAAGATTATTTTTTACATGGACTTCCATCATAACCTTCCCTCGTAAAATATAAAAATGATATGAAAAGTTTTGAATCATTTGGAGCAGTCCTCGATTTAATTTGATTTTGACCGATATTTGTATAAACTAGTGTATAATATACTATAGTTTTTTGACCGAAACTTGCATTTCGCAAAGTTTCATATAAGCTAATTTTCAGATAATTTTTTGCATGGTCTTAAATCATAACCTTCCCTCGTAAAATATAAAAATTATCTGAAAACCTTTGTATAATTTCGTGCACTCCTCGATTTAATTTGATTCTTTGTCTGAAATTAGTATAAACTAGTGTATAATATACTATAGTTTTTTGACCGAAACTTGCATTTCGAAAAGTTTAATAGAAGCTAATTTTAAGATGATTTTTTGAATGGACTACTATCATAATCTTCCTTTGTAAACATATATAATTTATTTGAAATTTTTTGTATCATTTGGAATAGTCCTCGATTTAATTTGAATTTTTGACTGAAACTAGTGTATAATATACTATGGTTTTTTGACGAAACTTGCATTTCGAAAAGTTTCATAGAATCTAATTTTCAGATGATTTTTTGTATGTACTTCCATCATAACCTCCCCTCGTAAAATATTAAAATTATATGAAAATTTCCGTATCATTTTGAGCATTCCTCAATTAAATTTGATTTTTTGACTGATATTAGTATAAACTAGTGTATAATATACTATAGTTTTTTGACCTAAACTTGCATTTCAAAAAGTTTTATAGAAGCTAATTTTCATATGATTTTTTGCATGGACAACCATCATAACCTTCCGTTGTAACATATATAAATGATCTGAAAAGTTTTGTATCATTTGGAATAGTCCTCGATTTAATTTGACTTTTTGACCGAAACTAGTGTATAATATACTATGGTT